>OY992896.1:40007557-40522557 GCA_963921405.1 Cepaea hortensis
TTTCCCATTGCTTTCTGAACGACCGGCACTCATACCATTGTATGAAAACCAATGCAAGGCAGATGGTAGATTATTAACGTTAGTTGCATATCCTTTACAGGACGTCGCAGTCAACCCCTACATTGTTTGACTGTAATTTTTGGAAAGTTTACGTTCAGTAGTTTGCGACAGTTACTCTAATAATGTCATGATGAGGTCGAAGGGGAGTTCTATGTCTGCGTTTGTCGTCCGCCAACAGAGGAACAGACTTGCCACCCTTTCCTCCCTGCAGTTGCAGTCAGGTATACATAATGTGATTGTCATATCAGATTCCTGCTTCAGGGCATCCTTTTTTTTTTTGTCCTTCTCTGCTCTATACCGTAAGACATCGAAGACTTGTTTAATGATTAGTTTACGAACTAGGACTAGCTCAGTCGCTTGGTATGCTGAGATGTGGGTTTGTAATGTGTTGATGACTCTGTCGATCCATCTTTTTCAGGACATGATATTTTTGTACATGTTTCTTGCTAAAATTAAAACTTTCCCCAGGATGACGTCAATTACAGTCTTGTTAAACTGCGCAATAACTTTTAACGTGCGCAGTTTGCTCCCCGATCATATATATATATATATATATATATATATATATATATATATATATATATTAGTTGCATGTCCTTCACAGGACGTAGCAGTCAACCCCAGCATTTTCGTGTTCGTGATTCCTGGGCAAATTTTACGTTCAGTAGTTTGCCATTGCTATCTGAACGACCGGCATCTATACCTTTTTTGAAAAAAAAACAGCATCGCTGTGTTTCGAACCCAGGTATACGGGCGCACAAACCGCGTTCGCAAGCCCTTAGCCACAGAGACCGGTATATATATATATATATATATATATATATATATATATATATAAACACCAAAAAGCACATTCTACGACTGACTTGCATCTTGCCGTTTTGACAGACAATAGTTTGTTAAATGGAATTATATCTCTCCATAACACAAAGACTGGGCTAAACTTAGAAACTATGTGTTGTCCATACAGTATGATCCTTCTCTCGGCCTGCCTAGTTTACTCCAGAGGAAAGGTAACACCAATATGTCTGAAATACGACATGCTACATAAGCTGCCGGATCAGCAAAGCAATTCTTTAACTGTCCGCCTGTCGGAGCTTCCATTCTCGACCAGTCGCTGACCAAGGCGCTAACAGAGGGCAGGTAGAAACGTCTACTATCATACGGTATTTTAGTCATATCTGACAAAGAACTGACG
The DNA here is from genome assembly GCA_963921405.1 of Cepaea hortensis. Classification (NCBI taxonomy): domain Eukaryota; kingdom Metazoa; phylum Mollusca; class Gastropoda; order Stylommatophora; family Helicidae; genus Cepaea; species Cepaea hortensis. Next base: position 40,008,816 of record OY992896.1, read on the forward strand.
AAGAAGCTCTATGAGAAACAAGTGAAAACCGCAAACTGATTATAGAACTTGGGGACGTTATGATAAGAAATAAACTTGAGATCTTTATGACACGCTGGCAAGATTGGGAGGACAAGTCCAAGAGGAAGGGAGAGAGAGAAATATATGGGTGGCTTGGCAACATGACATACTCAAGACAAAAACACAGAACTGGTGATCGTGTGAGATGATGAAATACGTCTACCCACACTTATCGCATTGCACATATGATGATGATATGGATAAATACAGCTTAATTAAACAAATAAATATTTCGAGCTGTAATACATCACTGAAGCCATTGGAGTGGCATACGAATTAAATTTACAGACATTCATAATGATTGAAGGACGGAAGTGGGGATGGGAGAAGAAGAGGACACAATAGGCAATGCAGATCGTCAAAGACATAGACACATTTGGATTCGAACCTGGCGCCCACAAATAACGAAAGCACATCTCTGAAGGATCAAGAGTATTTCTTCTTCCTCTCCTCCTTTCTTTTGCTTCTTTATTACTTTGTCATTTTCTTATTTACCTTCTTGTCTCCTTCTTCTTTCGTCACTGTCTTCTACAGACTTCGTCTTCTCCCCGCATCCTGTAGGTACAAGTTGTACATTTAGTCATCTAATGAGGGGAATGTTTAATTATCACTAGTCATTCTATAAAATTGTCCATAAATAAGCCAATTCCGTCTCCCACGGAGAATCAGACATCTAGACTCCCTAGGGCTTTCTCTCAATCATGCCTCTACTCCTCTATAGCCTGAACATTATTGCGTATTAGCTGGCTGGTTTATACTTCTTGTCATCGTTACGGGATCTTTTATTGCTGGTTGATTTGATTTTGGGATTGATAATGTCTAATTGTAGGAGGCGCCAGCGCAACTCTCGCCCACTTCTGGCATCTCATACATCACACGAGCCATCTCGGGACGTTTCTAATGTCACACGAGCCATCTCGGGACGTTTCTAATGTCACACGAGCCATCTCGGGACGTTTATAATGTCACACAGACCATCTTGGAGTGTTTCTAATGTCACGCAAACAATCTTAGGGTGTTTCTAATGTCACGTCAACCTTCTTAAGGTGTTTCTAATGTCACGCAACCATCTTAGGGTGTTTCTAATGTCACGCCAACCATCTTGGAGTGTCTCTAATGTCACACCAGCCATATTGGAGTGTTTTTATTGTCACTCCAGCCATATTGGATTGTTTATATTGTCACATCAGCCATATTGGAGTGTTTCTATTGTCACTCCAGCCATATTGGAGTCTTTGTAATGTCAGGCCAAACATCCTGGAGTGTTTCTAATGTCATGCCAACCATCTTGGAGTGTTTCTAATGTCACACCAACCATCGTGGAGTGTTTCTAATGTCACTCCAGCCATATTGGAGTGTTTCTAATGTCACTCCAGCCATATTGGATTGTTTATATTGTCACATCAGCCATATTGGAGTGTTTCTAATGTCACTCCAGCCATATTGGATTGTTTATATTGTCACACCAGCCGTATCTGAGTGTTTATATTGTCAGACCAGCCGTCTTGGAGTGTCTCTAATGTCACACCAACCATATTGGATTGTTTATATTGTCACACCAGCCGTCTTGGAGTGTTTCTAATGCCACTCCAGCCATATTGGATTGTTTTTATTGTCACACCAGCGATATTGGATTGTTTGTATTGTCACACCGGCTATATTGGAGTGTTTCTATCGTCACACCAGCCATCTTGGAGTGTTTCTAATGTTAGGTAACCATCCTGGAGTGTTTATAATGTTACGCCAACCATCATGGAGCGTTTCTAATGACATACCAGCATTGTGGGCCGTTTCTAATGAAACATCAACCCTCTTGGAGTGTCTCTGTGAACACCATTTGGAGCTTTCTATCCATAAACCAACACTCCGAGGGGGCTATAGTCAATTGTGTCATCACCTAATTAAACCAGAAAGGGGTGCGGCGATATTGGTCTACGTCTTTTTTGTGTGTCTCCGATCTGAGGAGATGATTGTCGGGAACACCTGGCTTAAGCAACATCACAGAAGATTATTGACATGGAGAAGTCCTGACAGCAGAATTAGAACCCAGATCGATTACATCCTGATTAACAGAAGTTTTCGAAATACGCTAACAGTCACAAAATTTGTCCCAAATGCAGACTGTTACAGTCACCACAGATTGATTATAGATTGAAGGTAAAGTTAATGAAAGTCAAGTATACACCAGGTACCACTAAATATGATTTGTGTGTATTAAAAGATGACAAAGAAATACAAGATAATTTTAACATACAAGTAAAGAACAGATTTGATGTATTGTCTGACCTAGAGATCTTGTTCCAAGATGAGGATGATAAATGAGAAATGTTGAATACTTCAATCAAGTTGGCTGCAGAAACAACTATCCAAAATTAAAAGAAAGTAGGTCGTAAGAAATGGATGACTGGAGAAATTTTTAAGACTAATGGAAACAAGAAGACACAACAAAAATAATCCTGACAAATATAAAGAGATTCACAGGAAAGTCAGAAAAGTATGTAAAGAATCAAAAAAAGCATGGCTTGAAAATAATTGCATAAAAATTTAAAACCAACACAACTGTAAAAATACCAAATTAATGCACAAAAGTATTCAGGAGCTTACTAGTAAAAGAACACATGCATCAACAGGCTGCCTGAAAACAAAAGATGGAAACATCATAATAGAAAAATGTGAGATTTTACAGACATGGTCAGATTATGTCAAAACCCTTTATGATGATACAAGAGAAGAACATTATGATATTCGGAGTAATAATGAAGGACCATCAATTCTGAAGATAGAAGTTCAGAATCATCTTAACCATATGAAATCTGGCAAGACCCTGGGTCCAGACAACATCTCAACAGAAATGATCACTGACCTAGAAGAATGTGGAATAGATCAAGTAACCAGACTCCTGACCACAATATATGATACTGGAGATATACCTCCTGAATTATGCAATTCTACATTTATTGCAATCCTGAAGAAATCAGGAGCCGTCGAATGTGATCAACATAGAACAATTGGTATAATGAGCCACAACACAAATATTTTGCTAAGAATTATCATGTAAAGAGTTAGGAAGAAAATACAACCCGAAATAGGAGAAGAACAATGTGGGTTTGTAGAAGGCAAGGGTACAGTAAATGCTGTGTATATACTGAAAACATTAATTTAACGTTCTATAAACGTAAACAAAGACTTACATCTTTGCTTTATTGACTACACTAAGACTTTCGATAAAGTAAGACATGTCAACATGATAGAGATGCTTGTAATTCTTCAAATTGATGGGAAAGACCCTAGACTCATAAAATGCTTATATTGGAAACAGCAAGCTGCCATAAAGAATGACAATTAAGTAGGTCAATATCAGAATATTTAGAGAAGTGTGAGACATGGATGTGTAATGTCTCCAGATCTTATTTTCCTGTACAGTGAAAGTATTTTCAGAAATGTTGAATCATTGGGGAACATGGCATCAATAACATTAGATATGCAGATGATACAGTATTGGTTGCAGACAATGAGCAGGATCTGCAACATTTAGTAGATGCGATTGTTGCACACCGTGAACAACTTGGGTTATAATTAAATTGTAAGAAGACACAAATAATGGTCCTCACTAAGAAGAAGGAAATACCACAATGTAATATACAAGTAAATGGGAATATTCTTAAAGAAGTGAATCGGCACAATTATCTCGGAACTGTCGTAACATCTTATGGGAGATGCCTTGCAGAGATTAGGACAAGAATCGACATGGCGAAGGCAGCCTTTTGCAAGATGAAAAAAATAATGACCAATAAACAGATGTCAATTGCTACGAGAAAAAAGATTGATTTATTGATTGGTTGATGTTTATTTTAGAAGGGTACAAATTGGGCACGAAGGCCCGTCTTACATTCGGCCCTTCCTGTCACTCATCTTTCGTTCATCAATAATTCATGATGCATTTACATAGGAAAAAACATTGTCAAATGAATGTTGTAAGCATAAACAATGCATATTAACATGTTACGAGACATATCTGCCATGCCGTAAGTCCATCTTCGCTGTGCTTTGCCATGTGGATATGTTCGAACATACAGAGGAACTGGCTCATTAAAACGGCGTAACGATAACAGTCTTTGAATTCACTGATGAACTTTGAAATACGAAATAAACATCGGAGCTCAGGAAAACTAACACCGCTTTATTGCGGAGTTGACAGAGTCATGATACATTTTGTGGTGTACAATTAGAGTTCCCGTTGTTGCCAGGATGGCATCTAATATAAGCGTGCACTAACATTAAGTAATCAAGCCTGTTCTACGTTCGTCTTGTCGTCACTCAGTAATACTTCTCTTTCCTCCGTTCATTCAGGCCGTCCTTGCTGTCATCTTCCTCCGATTCTGTCTAGTGTCTGCCCGTCGTTCTCGAATCCATGGCGTTCCCAATATATGCTTCTCGCTGTTATTAACTTTGAGTCCACTGCTAGCCTTCAAACTATCCAATAGCCACACCAAGTTGTTCCCAAATTCCAATACACGACCGTTCACCTTGATCGTCGCACAACGTTATGTTTTTGTTGTCACGATTGCTTTGGTGTGACGTTTCCCGTTGTCAGCTCGGCTACTGATATCTCTTAGTTTCCTGCACTGTTTACTTTGAGAGTTCCTTAATCCATTCTATGGCGAAATCCAGCACCTGCTCTGTGGCAATATCCCCCACCCACCCAAACATCCCCCACCCACCACAAATCCACCACACCCCCACACCCCCCCCCACACACACACACCTCCAATCACGCACACACTCCAGGCATACAATTATTCCCCCACCCACCAACCCATCGCCACACATCCCCACATACACACATCTCCCCTACCACACACACACATCCCCCACCCCACAAACACTCGCCCACCCACACATCCTCCACCCACTCACCCTCATACCCCCAACCACTCAGCCAAACACACATCCCCAATCACAAATTACCCCACCCACACAAACATCCCCTGCCAACCCACACATTATGCACCCACCCACACACACACCGACCCACACTTCCCCACCACACAATCCCCCCCCCACACACACACATCCCGCACCCACCCCTACACACATCCCAATCCCACACATGTCCAGCACCCACACAATCTCCCCACCCACACACGCGCCACACCCATCCCCCATCCCACATACACTCACCCACCCACACATCCTCTACATATCCTCCACCAATCCACCTACACACTCAGAAAAAAATAACAAAAAATAACTGTAAAATGTAACAAAGAGTGTTGAGGTGCTACAAAGAGCTCGTATTTTTTTATGGATGTGAAGCGTGGACAATGAGCAGTTAAGATGAAATACATCTGATGGCTGTGGAAATGTGGTTTCTGACGAGAATGCAAAGAATACCATGGACAGACAGAAAGACCAACGACCAAGTCCTACAAGAAACAAACTGATTAGAGAAATTAGACATAGACAGTCAAAACATTTTGTACATTTTGTGAGAATTAATAAATTGTAGAACCTGGTGATAACTGGCAAGATTGAGGGGAAGAGAACAAGGGGAAGACAGAGAAGTAAATACATGGGTGGCTAGACCACGTGGAATGGTCGAGACAAGAACACTGAGCTGATCCACGACTCTGGTGAGATGGCGAATCATGATAACCCACATTTACCGGTATGGTACATGGTTGATTGACGGGACTATACATTTCAATTGTTATCTTCTTTATTGCGTCCTCTAGTCTCTAATTCTCTCCCCTACTTACATGTGCACATGTGGTTTGGCGTCGCAGATAGCAGAGCACATACTCCAGGACTGCCCAATCTACAACATATCCATGCGAACCTTCTGGCCTAGAGAGACAACAGTGGAAGATAAACTCTATGGACCGCTGAGTGAACTAAAAAAGACTGTTAGATTCATACAAGAGACAACATTGCAGTTATAGACATATTTCAAGCGAACGAAAGAAGAAGATATGAGGTCCAAACAATACGGGCATATTTATTTATGAACTGTCTCAATGTGTGAAACAGTGTCCTTTAATTTTAAAAAAAAAGTCAAAACAATGTATTCCTTTAGTTAATTTAAAACAAAAACAACAAACTATCGGTTGGACGATTTATTGTCTGCATATTTCGCTGCACCACATCAGGTGCTTCTGCAGAGTTATATGAAATGAATCTGTATATATAATATAAAGTGAATATATACATACATGAAGTGAATCTGTATGTATCATTTGAAATCAATATTCTTCACTTTTCTTACACCTCATACAAAAATAACTCTATAGGAGGGTAAAAGTGTCCTTTACTTTCCTTTAATAGTCTAGTCTGCTTTTTCTCCTCCATTCCTCTATTTACATTTCATTTTCCTTCCTGTTATTCTAATCCCTCCATTTATTCCCCGTTTCTCTATTTACATTCTAGCAGTCGAAAACACGTGCATACCCCCAGGCGAGTTATTTATAGCGCTGTTTGTGACCGCTTGCCTTGTTACCAGATTACCGGAGACTACTGACGCAGGCCCACACTGGGTCTGCTCAAAGTACTCACTTGGCATGCGCGTATCAACTCGTTATTTTAATTAATGAGTGTTTGCTTGCTACTCCGGCATCCACCCCTTCTACTAATTTGTTTTCGCTCGGTTCGTTCTCCCCCCCCCCCCCCCCCCACCCCCGGTGCTTCTGTCAGTAAATGCAACACCCAACAACACCACCGGTACTGCCACATGCATCACCACTACCCCAGTCGGCACTGCAACGTATAGAACCAGAATCGCCATCATCATTACTCATCAGAGATTTTAATCCCGTTAATGCCCAGGACACATTCAACAGCATCACGAGTGTTTTGTGCGGTTAGTTTGCATGAGGGTTTCTCAGCTCAGCGGCAACTATACCACAGGTTGAATAGATAGTGTAAGAGAAAGTGGAAGAGAAAATGGAAGACAAAGTAAAAGAAAACGTGGAAGAGAAAGTGTGAGAGAAAAGGCAAGACAAAGTGGAAGGCAGTGTGGAAGAGAAAGTGAAAAAGAAAGTGAAAGAGAAATTGGAAGAGAAAGTGGAAGAGAAAGTAAAAGAGAAAGTGGAAGGGACGGAAACTCTTCAACGTTACGTCTTACCGTCACTTTTCTTCTTCAGTTGTCTAGAAGATCACTGGCGCAACCATCCAATCCCGGCTGTACACTGTGTGAACTCCTTTCAAGCGTGGCTGTCTATCGCTATAGTCTGTCCAGAAATGAATGCCTTTATTTACGATCAATTATTTTGAACACTGTCTGTTGCATCGTTATGAAATTTTTCCTGCCGTCATATATTTACCCCCACCCAAGGAAGTCTTTGTTAGGTCCAAAAGCAACTTAAATCATGGAAAACGGCGACATTCCTTTGATGTTTTTGGTGAAAAACTAGTGATTTCTCGCTAACAAACTTGTTTTACAGTAATGCCCCGTTCCACTACGCGAGCACTTGTCATAAGGCCAATCCCATGTCCCACGAGAAAATTAACTATTCAAAGCGAATGTTTTCGTGTGAAGACATTTAATGCATTTAATAATGTGCACTTCCACTCTAACCCGTAAATTATATACCGCATATAAACAAACTTTGAAATCTGCTGTACAATCTCCAGAACAAATTTTTTTTTTTTTGGGTTGGGTGGACATAATGATGAGGTTATATGCTAAATCTCATTAATTTCCCTCAGTTGGGTACTAAGATATGGAATTTTATATTGGGGCAGACAAAAGTAAACAGATTATAGTTAATTTATTTATTCATTCAGTAGCATGTCGTTTGCAGAACCTTGCTCCCATAACAACCTTCCGGAAAATTTCTCGATCACAAACAAGATGTCCCGCATCCGATACACCCATCTGGAGGTCATCAACTACATCCTGCAACCATCTTCTCTTTGGCCTTCCTTTTGCTTTCTTCCCAGGCATATACCCCTCCATTATTGTTCTCTCCAAACTTTCTTGACATTTCAAGTGACCGAAATATTTCAATTTTCTTTGTTTTATCGTCTATTGCTATAGTATGTTGGGTTATCTCAGGATCCGCGATAGCACAGTGACTAGCACACGTGTGTGCGGGCTCCGTGGTCATGTGTTCGAATTCACATTGGGCCGAATGTTTAAAATTGGTCTGGGCTTCCAGTCCGACCCAACCCAAGCTGCCTACCAGAAAATATCTAGGGAAGTAAAGTCGGCCGGCGTTATATTGATTACATCAGCTCGCATTTCCCATTGGTCAATTAAAATAGTAGCATAGCAACACATGCCCATTGCGCCTTAAGGGGTATAAAAGAGTTCTTTATTTTTGTTTTTCCTACCGTATGCCCGATACAGAGTAACTTCTTCTTCTTCTTCTTCTTCTTCTTCTTCTTCTTCTTCTTCTTCTTCTTCTTCTTCTTCTTCTTCTTCTTCTTCTTCTTCTTCTTCTTCTTCTTCTTCTTCTTCTTCTTCTTCTTCTTCTTCTTCTTCTTCTTCTTCATTATCGTCGTCGTCTCCTTCTTCTCCTCCTCCTCCTTCTCCTCCCCTCCTCACTCTCCTCCTCCTCATTCTCCTCCATCTTCTTCACTTCCTTTTCTTCTTACTGCTTCTAATCTTCTTGCTTCAAGCACAGTCTGTTTACAAATCTATGTATATTTTATAACCTTTTTATTCGTATCCACCTACGCACTTATAATCCCTTTCTGGGAAAAATGTCGAAATAATTATTGCATCAAAATGTGCACATGTCGCTATATTCATATTAACCCTGGCAGTTGAGAATCGATTAGCCCACATGCTTAGTCAGCTGTTTGTGATTTAATTGTTATGTTTTATGTAACTGTGTGTAATTTTAATTTATTATTTAAAACAAGCGATCTAAGCATATCTATGAAGCTTGAAAAAATAACAAAAAAGACGTAAACAGAACTGCTTATGAAAAACTTCGAAGAGCGGAAGAACGAACGAACTTTAATTTCAAAGGTCACAAATTGGGCTCACAGGCCCGTATTACATTCGGCGCTACCAATCACTTATTTTTGGTTCATCATTTATTTATTGTGCAAATTACAGTCAAATAGGGTAAAAAGACTGTCAAATTATTGTTGTAAACATAAACAATGCATATTACCATGTATTGAGACAGCCAGGCAAACACACGTACACATGCAAATGCATAAACACATACCTGCATACATACTTATGTCATTTGTGCAAACTCTCACTCAATAACACACTCCCTCGCATACACATATACACACTCACGATAACAAGTCCACTAACAGAAGTTTACGCATGCATACATACATACGCTCTCGCTTTCTCTCTCTCTCTCTCTATCTCTCCCCCCCCTCTCTCTCTCTCTCTCTCTCTCTCTCTCTCTCTCTCTCTCTCTCTCTCTCTCTCTCTCTCTCTCTCTCTCTCTCTCTAGATAGACAGACTGACTGACACAGATAGACAGTGTCAAACTGACCTAGCCAAAGTATGTGGCAAGTAAATATCTGCCCGCTGATTTATTATAAACAATTAATACTCAGTAGACGGTGTCAAATAAGACAAATGAGCTAACGTACTATTTAAAAAAGCCTCAGCCGATGGCAGACATGAAAACACTGTTGCGAGAGTAGATCAATGAACTTTCTGGCGATTGGGTGTTATAATTATTATTATCATTATTATTATTTTGGCATCTCCTTTTTACAGGATATCGCAGTCAACACCAGCATTTCTGCCGCTGTGATCTGATCTCTTGGCAAGTTTACGTTCAGTAGTTTGCCATTGCTTTCTGAACGACCGGCATCAACACCAACGCAAAACCAACGCTATGCAGTCTTCTGCCAAATCACACACAGCTATGTTTCGAACATGGGTATACGGGATTACGAACCGCGTCCGTCACTCCTTCGCCATTGAGACCGTCATTATAATTAATAGCATATATATATATATATATATATATATATATATATATATATATATATATATATATATATATATATATATATATATGTATATAATTAATAGCCACAGCTTAAAAGCAGCGAACGCTGATTGAGCTGACCGTCCCGTACGAGTCCACCATTGAGGAGCAACACTCGTATAAGAAGAATAAGTACGGTGACATGGTCGCGAGTCTTAAGCTAGAAGAGTACACCGTCAGGCTATTCGCCGTTGAGGTAGGCGCGAGAGGTCTAGTCTCCCACTCAGTTTATGACGTGCTAAAACAAGTGGGCATTAAAGGACAAGCATGAACTCGGACTCAAAGACAACTGTGTGGGGCAGTCGAAAAGGCCTCGGGCTGGCTGTGAAATTGTCGGAACCTAAATTGGGACGAGACTCGAAACTAGTATGGTTAGGAGTGGTAACTGCAGAACGCCTAACAATCTCTCAACCAAGACCTCCAACTTGCAACGTCTTGTGTCAATTCTTTAGCCTGCCCTCCGAGTGAGGGTGGTGAATCTGAGTGCAGTCAAATTTTGCTAATTTCGGACGAAGTCCAACCTCCACTTCAAAGCGGTAATCGTCCGTAAGTCACACACACCTTCAGATACCAAGAGGTGGGTCAATAAACCAAAGGAAGAACCGGTTTCCTAGTAGAGTGTGGCGCCGTTAACGGGGCACAAAGAAGCAATATGGCAACGGAGACGTGTGAAAGCGATTGGGCTGGGGAGGAAGCAGGCTCCCCACGACCACAAGTGCTAAGTGGCAAGCACAGGCTGCACAGACTCTCCTCTTTGAGGGAGGAGAGGCTTGTGAGTGGACATGGTAACAGCGAAGGGACAAGCATAACAACAGGGACAACGAATTTGACCAAACGTCTCCACGGCAGGGGAAACACACCCGGAATCATGACCCGGACGGGACCGCACCGAGAGAGTGTCAACAGCATAATGGCCCGAAACACTTTTTAAAGGGGGTACCCTTTTGACAACCGGCAGCTCCCTGCCATGTTTGCTCCGCAGCGGAGTTTTTATCACTAATAGCATAGGCTAATGGGGGGGGGGGTGTCAACTTCATTGCAGCAGGTTTACACCATCTGGCTCAGTCTCTCTCCGCAGAAAGACAAGCCTCTGACTGAGAGGATCACACAAAGCACGAACTCCATAGCTAAAGTGATGACCCCCAGGAGCTTCCGGGAAATCTGCACACGTGGTTTGAAAGTCTCAGTCCTGTAAAGGATCCCACGACCTGCAGAGCGCAAGTCAGGCGCCTTGACCACTTCGTCAGCCAAGGAGACCCAATCTACGAACAAGCAAAGCATTTACATAATGATATTACTGGCAATAGACCGTAACCAAGTGGGGACTGGGTAAAGAGATACCTATCGGGAACACACAGAGTTCAAGTAGCATCTGCTGAAGACATCATGGGATGTTGATCATGTAACAGGAACATTGCAGAGCGTCGCTCTCATCATGCCCAGCCGGAAAGACTCTCTATCTGTTGTTTCTGCCACTTCCCCTAGCCCATACATTTGTGCCATGCCCTGTGTTATCCGCCGTACTGATGACACCTGCTCGGGGTTCTGTCAACTGCCATGCCTTCAATAGCTGTTCGGGACGCAGAGGCGTTTCCAAGGCACCAGGGCTGGTTCTATACTGGCCAAGACCTATTGACGCTTCTTCGCCGAGCGTCCTGGGCAACATAGAACCACCAGTCTGCACACCAATAAGCCAGACATGGGACAACGGATACTCACGCAAACCTCAGGTCCGGTATGACATCACACTGATGTTGGAGAACAGGATGCCTTCATCCGACATACAGGACTTCACGTTGGAGCTCAAGCCAACGAACACAAGCAAGCAAGCAAGCAAACAATAAGCTGTTCTGTCTACGCCAATGTGAAGTTTCATGTGGCCGAACTATTTCAATCTCAGACACACGATGTTGTTTATGCACCTCGTTTCTTCGATGTAAAAGAAAAACGAATAAAGACAGAAAAACCAGTGAGCAAGTCCTACACAAGAGACAAATGAACACAGTAAACTAATTAGAGAAATTAGAAGTAGACAGTAAAGAATTTTTTGGCGCGTTGTGAGGAAAAAAACAAAACAATCTGAATAACTTCTTGACAACTGACAAGTATGAGGGGAAAGAACAGCGGGAAAGCAGAGAAGTAAATATCTGGATGGCTTGGCTACATGACATAATCGAGACAAAAAAGAACAGAGCTGATTCACGACTCTGGTGATCAAATGAGATAACGAAACGTAACCGCCCTCTCCTGTCGCATGGCACATAATTAGACAAGAAACATAAGATAAAAAAGACAATGTCCTAAACAGTAACACGAACGCCCGCATGTATACACATTTTCCAGACTCATCTTTACTCTGAAATATGTGGTATCATGTTACTTGTGTATTACGAAACGATGTTTGAAACATGTCCTTGCGGAATTCTTTGCGCTGGCACTTTTCACATTTCCCTGACGGAGCCGTTGCTTGGCAACGACTGACACCAAGACAAATGATGAGATTTAAGAACGATAGACTGGCCTGGCTAATTAAGAGCCAGGAAGACAAATGGTGGCTCTTTTAAGCATCTTTTGTGTTTTCAGAGAACATAGTTTTGGGCTCAGAAGTTAGAAACTTAATTACACACAAAACAAATGGAAATGGATGACACAGAGAAAACCTGAGGATAGTATAACTAGACACTCCATAGTCTGTACTACAAGGAGAACGAAACAATGTGACATATACAAAAACACATGTGGAGTAGAGAATTAAGAGAGTTATGAGCTATATGGGGAAGACATGCAGGGAGTTAGGGAGATAGCAAAGGATTGAACGAGTTGGGAGTGATCTGGTTGAGTACCTATACCGCAATGGCGGATAAAGGGCAACAGAATGAGAAGTGGTCGTGCAGTTATGATAACCGCCGATTCCATCCGGAGGGACGAGTTACCGTATCAATAGTTAGCGAATTGGCTGGTTGGTTGGTTGTGATCCAAGCCGAGTTTTAACACCTTTAACGCCAAGTTATGGTGATATCAAAGAAACAGATTTAGCCTAAATGTGCATTTAAAGTAAATGACGTTATTTTGAGGCAAGTGCAGAAATTCAGATATCTAGACACATGGATAACATTAGATGGAAGATTCATCACTGAGATAAAGAACAGAATAGGACAAGCAAACACTGCATTCTATCAATTTAAGAACGTTTTCTGCAATAAGTCATTGTCCTTGAAAGTTAGAAAAGTAGTTCTTGCATATTACATAGAACAAAGTTTCACATACGGCTGTGAATCCTGGACAATTAGTAAATAGGCGAAAGAACCCATTGAAGCCTTGGAGATGTGTTTTTATAGAAAGAAGGTGAAAATTACTTGGACAGCAAAACTGAACAATCTGGACATTTTGAGGAAAGCTAAGTCGCAAAGACAACTTATCACAAACATCAGAAAGAGGCAGACATCAATTTTTGGCCACGTTATGAGAAGACAACAACTGGAATATGTCGCGACAACCGGAAAGATGTACGAAAAGAGAGATAGAGGAAGACAGCGGTAGAAGATGCTCGACAGTATTGTGTCATGGCACGGAAGGGAATCAACACACGAATTGATCCATGCCGTCGGAGAACGCATGATCCACCTCGCCAGCCGACAAGGCACTGGATGATGATGGTAATGAATGCACCGGCGCTCCAGTTATGTGAGATCTGACAAGGGCTTATCGCTGTCTAAGTGAGATTGTTGAATAGTATCTTCCCCAAGCCCAGAAAACAGCAGGTCGCGCGAGACTGGTACTGCAACTTCCCATCTAATGAGAAGCATATTCTAATATTTAAAAAAAAACAGTTAATTGCATATCCTTTACAGGACGTCGCAGCTAATGGCCATAATTTTTTTGGCTGTTCGCGTTTTCTTGGCAAGTTTACGTTCTGTAGCATGCCATTGTTTTCTGAACCACCGGCACTCATACAATTGTATGAAAACCAACGCAAGTCGGTCTGCGGTCTAATCGCCCGCAGCTGTGTTTCGAACTCGGTATGCGGGATTACAAATTATGTAGGTTACCACTTCGCCATGGAGCTGGTATTCAACACATCCCGTAGGCTAATAGCTGTACTACCTTGGTTAATAATGTTTCTGTCATGAACTTTAGGAATTTGACCGTCAGCAGAATTCCTCGATGAAAGACACGACTGTAGACTGGCACATGGACCTCATCTCATACACCGATCTTCAGTTATATATATATATATATATATATATATATATATATATATATATATATATATATATATATATATATATATATATATATATATACTAGCTGACCCTGCCCGGCTTCGCCCAGACCCTGGTGGGGAGCATCTCATTTAATTCATATAAGTTCTCGTTCCCGTTACCGACTGACTGTCTGTCTGTCTGTCTGTCTGTCTGACCCGGCCCGGCATTGCCCAGCTCCTGGTGTGGAGCATCTCATTTAATTCATATAAGTAGTCATATAAGTTCCCGTCTGTCTATCTGTCTGCCTGACCCTGCCCGGCTTCGCCCAGTCCCTGGTGGGAAGCATCTCATTTAATTCATATAAGTAGTCATATAAGTTCCCGTTACCGACTATCTGTCTGTCTGTCTGTCTGTCTGACCTGGCCCGGCATCGCACAGCTCCTGGTGTGAAGCATCTCATTTAATTTATATAAGTAGTCATATAAGTTCCTGTTCCCGACTGTCTATCTGTCTGTCTGTCCGGCTTCATTAAATTCATAAAGAACGTTCTTCCACACACCATCCATTATTTTTAATGAAAACTCTTTCTAATCACCTGCATGACTACAGTAACTTCTTAAGCAAAAAAAGATGAGTTACAATGTTATGCATTGTGCATCATTTTTATGAAAACTTTGAAAATGCCTTACAGATTGTATCATTATTTATTATAACTCATATGCCGGTACATAACTATGGACAAAGAGTTTATAAATCTTTGAAAACGATGCCACAATATGACTATAAGTTATACAGAAAAGTTATGCCCCTTGAAATAACTTTTACAGAGTTAGGTCCCCTGAGATATATGAAATTATGATGAAAAATGAAAAATGAAATAATACTGAGTAAGCAGGCGATTTCACACTAACAAAATATCACAGTTGACAGCTCTGGAATGAAAGGAAGGCGTGTAGAAAATGTCATCTCAATCGGATGGGCCGTTCGCGAACAAATAAAGGACATACGGAGATACGCACATCCTTTTTTATATATAAGATATATATATATATATATATATATATATATATACCGGATATTTGTAAAGTCTCACTACACTTTGTATGTAGAACGAATGTGAAAAAATGAAGTGCATAATGTCATTTTTAAAAAAGGTACTAAAAACGTCATTAAATTAGTTGCAATAGCTACTATTATGGTCTAAGGCTGTTTTGGGGGAGCTGGAAAGTACCAATGAAGTATTCAGTATAACAGGTGTTGGGAATGCCCACCACGGGCTTCAAGACATGGCTGAACACGTCTCTTCATATTGTTAAATATCTTCTGAAACGTGTCTGTTGTTTTTTCTTGAATGGTAATTCTTACTGCTTCTTTCAGGTCTTCAATTGTGTGTACATTATTTTTGTCAACACTTCCTTTCAAGAAACCTCATAGATAATAATCTAATCGAGTTAGATCCGGATAACGTGGTAATATGCGATATGCGGACAGTTCATCCAAAATAGGCAGTGATGCTCTAGTTGTGTGTGCAGTTGCACCATCTTGCTGGAACCATGCTTCTTCAATTTTACGTTCATTCAGCTGATCTAAAAAAAAAAAAGGGGGGTACCAGAATTTCAGTACGGTACGGATCGGCATTTATTGTGTTGTTGAAGAAAATTGGTCCAAGAAAACATTGTTCTTGCTATAAACTTTGAACAACCATCCGGGTGTGTCGACCGCCATTTCGAAACACTTGTTCAAAAAAACAATATTATTTATTCTGTTGATAACACAAATTCTGTTTGGAGTGCAAAGACCTATTCCAGCAGACGACATCCATTCGCTGTATATTGCTTCACGATGGACTGTGGAGCACATTTTTTATATCATGTATTTCATTTTTCAAATTTTTTCAAATGTGTTCTACATACAAAGTGTAGTGAGACTTTACAAACACCAGGTATATGTAGATTTATTCCCAAATCTCCCCGTGAGAGGTGGTAGTTTACAACGATTACAGACCAGCATTTTGAACAACGGGTAAACAGTTTTGTTTAGTTGTTTTCGCTTTCACGTAAACAGACTAGTCTACTTCGGCGCCAGCCAAATCTACTGAATAAGCAATCCTTTTAGAAGTGGCATCAGGGATGGATTAATCATTAACCAAAACAAGTGCGAGCTTAGGATGTCAAGGGAATAGGAGAACCACATACATATGCAATTACCAGGTCTGCTGTGGATCACATGATGCAAAACTGCAAGTGATGCAGCTGAACTAAGTACCTTAGAGGTGCTCCAAGAGTTAAAAAAAAAAAAGAAATTACAAATATAAATACAATCAAAGAATAAAAAATAAAAAATTATTTCATCATGGTGTATTTTACTGTAGGCTCTGCTTCGATTATAAAATTTACAATTCAATTCACGGTGTTTTATTGTTTACTATTTGAATATATACCATGGACAGGCAGAAAAACCAGTGACCAAGTACTACAGGAGACAAATTAAAATCGTAAATTAATTAGAGAAGTTAGAAGTATTCAGTCACAATTATTTTGACATGTTATGAGAAAAAATGAATTGGAGAACTTGGTGACAACTGGCAAGATTGAAGGGAACAGACCAAGGTGAAGACCGAGAAGTAAATACCTGAATGGCTTGGCCACATGGCACAGTCGAGACAGGAAGACTGAGCTGATCCATGAATCTGGTGACCGAGTGAAATGGCGAGTCATGACCGCCCACGTTCCAGCATGACACATTATATATATATATATATATATATATATATATATATATATATATAGAGAGAGAGAGAGAGAGAGAGAGAGAGAGAGAGAGAGAGAGAGAGAGAGAGAGAGAGAGAGAGAGAGAGAGAGAGAACGAGGAAAAACGTCATTCTTTGATCATGTAATGAGAAAAGAGGCGTTGGACAACTGTAAAGATCAGTAGGAAAAGTGGCTGTGGCAGACCATGAGAAATATTGCTGGATGGACTGAGATGGCGGCATGGATAGTTGATCCGGAGCATCAAGAGTTGAGATCTGTGGAAAGACATGAATGACTTCTGTAACGTGCGTGTTAAACGCAAAGATAGGGCAGATATAGGGGTTAAGAATCTGAAAATATCAATCAAGGTTACAGATGTGGAGATAAGAGGAAAGCGGATGAGGGGCCAGAGGGGTTGATTAGAAATCCCAAGCCAATGGTGAACCCCAAAAACAGTGGATTGTTATAGCACGTAGATGTCAGCTTGGATCACCCATGCATAGAGATAAGAGTGCTGGGAGGCGGATAGACAAAGAGAATCCAGAAAGATATTTTGATGGGAACTAGTAATGGGGTTCAATGGCGAAATAGATTTTCACGGGTGGTCTATGTGTGTGGAAAACCGGTGTTCTCCAGTGCCTAATAACTGTTCATAAGTATCCCTGCAGATTATTCACACAGACAAAACCACTAGACACAACTATTGCCACCTCTATCTGTCAGCAGCATTGTGACAACTACGCCAGCTGGCTAGGCACATGTCAATGAAGTTGAGGTAGTAGGGAATTGTTTAGGATGCAGAGAATATCATCACTGACATAGAAGACTTATCAAGACGTATGTAGAACTAGAGCTGTAAGAAAATTGCTAATAAAATCCATAAGAGAAAATCACATGGACCATACGGAGCATAGCAACAAAAGAGGTGGGGATAGATACATTAGCGGTGTGAAGGGAAAATAATGGACAAGAGAGACAGAGGAAATTCCAGCAAGATATATGTAGACTACTTCAGCTGCATAAGCAACACCACTTTCGTCAACATATGTTGCCACAGACAGGCCGTTTTTTGCTTCAAATCAGGCATATGAAGAAGGAGGAGGTTGGGGGGGGGGGGAGAAGAATGAATATGAGGATGATGAAAAGAAGAATAAGAACAAAAGGAAGGAAGATGAGAAGGTGTTGGTGGTGGTGGTGGTGGCGTTGGTGGTTGTACAGAGAGACAGACAATGGCCGAAACAGAGACAGACAGACAGACAGGCAGGCAGGCAGGCAGGCAGGCAGGCAGGCAGGCAGGCAGACAGGCAGACAGGCAGACAGGCAGACAGGCAGACAGGCAGGCAGGCAGGCAGGCAGTTCTTAATTTGCCGTACTGTCAGATCACTTCTATACCGTGTCGGTGCATACTCTTCAATATTTTTTTCTTTAGTTATTGTGAATCCATGATTAACACCCATATGTTGCCGCGGGAAAGATGCATGGTCTTGAGTTATTTTCTTGAGTTTATGTACTGATCCCGTTACATTATCTGAATGCTATTTACCCCCAAGGGTAAACAATACTGCTAAGGCGAATCCTGATTTCGTTTAAACAGAACCACTGCACTGTAACTTATGGAGCCAAGGTAATCTCATTCTCTGACAGTTTCAATTTATTCATTGTAGATTGTAGGTGTTTGGCTGACACAATGTATTGCATGTGGATAATTGTGGTTACCCGGAAGAGGTTTCTATCTTCACAGTAGCCCTTGCTTTCTTTGCCGCACTTCTGTTTTCTCTTTATCCAGACAAACATTACGATATGCAGTTAAGGTAATCATCATCATCATCAAGTGCACTGCCGGATAGCGTAGGCGGTATTGCTCTCCAAAGATCTCGATCTTTGGTGTTCTGGATCAACTCTGTTGATGATATTCCTCCATGCCACCGTCTCAATCCATCCAGCATCATTTCCCTTAGTCTGCCTCTGCCTCTCTTCCCCTCGATCTTTCCAATCGTCACGATGTTCTCCAATACTTCTCTTCTCATTTGTCAGCTGTTTGTCTCTTTCTTATTGTTGTGTATAATTCCCTCGTTTTATTAGCGTCTGTCAGGAAATCGTTGTTAATAACTTTGGCAGTCCAAGAAATTCGCAACATTCGTCTCAGAAATCACATCTCTGTTGTTTCTAATTTCTTCTTAATTTGTTCATTTACATTCCAAGATTCATTGCCATACAGCAAAACATGTTCTATATAGCATTTCAGCACACTCTTCCTTACATCAGTGATAGGGACTTATTACATAAGATACTCTTCATTTTCTGAAATGCGGCTTTTGCCTGCCCTATTCTGCTCTTAATCTTTGTTGTACATCTTCCATCTGATGTTATAAGTGCCCCTAGGTATTTAAAATTATCCACTTGTTGCAGAGTTTCCCTTTATTTTTCAGTGTAACATTTTGGTGTCATCATTTTCTTTGATAGCACCATTGTTATTGTTTTCTTGATATTCAAGGAGAGACCTTTCTTTGCACTCTCTGTAACTACAATGTCCAACAATTGTTGTAGGTCTGTTGCATTATACGACACATATACCGTAAAAGTCACTTTCTCCTTTTCAAGGGTAGACTCTGTGAGGAAGTGGTTACTCTGCATGGATTGCGCCCGATGGCTGTGGGTTCGATTCCGGACTACATCGTTTGGTTCAAAATTCTTGGAGACTCCTGAGGGTCGTCGCTGGAGCTACGAACTCCGTGCTTTGTGTGACGCTTTCGGCAGGCAGTCCTGTGGAAAGAGAACGCGTCATATGGGGTAAATCCTGGTGCTATGAAGTCGTTCATTTTACCCTTTTAACCGTATTAGTTTTATCCTGTTAAAGTAATTTCTGGAAATGTCTTCCGAAAATCTCCTAATGCGTGAGGTTTCGTTCTTTCTTTTAACCATGCCGTGTCATGATGGGACCACGTCTGTCCACAGAGTTCTGGTCTCCTGTGCTTCCGGTCATTTCTTACAACGGCGTCGCTCCATGCCGTGATGTCAAACTGCCCAGCGGCCTCTCTCTTTGTCTCCCCCTGCCTCTCTTCCTTCCCAACCTTCCCAATGTGGCAACATACTTCAGCTTTCCTCTTCTCAAGACATGTCCATATTTATCTTATGTGAGTAAACCAGGCCTATTTGTTATTTAGTTTACTAAATAACCCTGCAGTTATCTTGTTTATCAAACGCTAGGTGTGGCTTACAACAGTACATATCGATATAAACCTAGTAGTAATCTAGATAACCAACGCTATCTGTGGGTGGTCCTTCTTTCGCCCTAGTTGTTGTTGTCTATGTGCTCCATCTAGGTGTTGATGTGCATTTCCTTCCCTCTGCCTGTGTCTCCACGTCTCCCCCGCCTCAAGCCTAATGCTGCAGCTAAACAGGATGTTGAAACAGAATGGAGAGCCCTAAAGGACATAATTTACAACACTGCTATGGAAATCCTGGGTCCAGACCCCGGAAAGCATACAGACTGGTTTCATGAAAATTCCGAAGACATCAACCAATTGCTGGCCGAGAAACATCTTCTCCACAAGGCATATTTGAATGACCCGAATTCAACATAAAATGATGCCTTCAATAACACCCGGAGCATAGTGCAGCAGAAACTTCGGCACGTGTCGGACTCCTATAATACACCACAGCTATATGATCTGTTGCAAAGAAAATATAATCGAAAATAGAGTATTATCAGACATATTGGTTAGTAAACTGAACTAGAGCGAGATAGAACAGTGGTTCTCAACCGGTGGGGAATTCCCCCTCCCGCCAGGGGGGAATTTTAGGGTTTCCCGGGGGGGGGGGGGGAATTCAGATGATTTCAGATCGCGTTAATACAAGAACCGATTACTTGATATTGTTTTTCTCTTCATACTGTACTGTTCTGTACGTCTCACCCTTCTAAAATTCATTATATAAAGTAAGTAGACCCACAAATCATGTTTTATGTGGACGTCTGGACTTGTTTTAGTCTGTGCTATTAAATTTCGTTTCCATTATTACGTATACTGTGTAGGGGCGGGGGCGGAATTTTTAGGGAGGAAATATGAAAAGGTGGAATGACGTTCTGATAATATGGTGAAGGATGGCACGGGCCAAATTTTTAGGTAGGAAATACGAAAACGGGGGAGGGAGGGGGGAGGAGGGGGGAGACGTTCTGAAAATATGGTGAAGGGGACACGGGCCAAAAAAGGTTGAGAACCACTGAGATAGAACAACGTGCGCCGAGAAACATAGCGTTAAAAGAGATTTTTTTTTTATGCTACAATAGAAAACATGTTTGGTGCCATTACTGACACTTTGCCGTCTTGACAGACGATAGTTATTGTTCTTCCAAAAACAAATAAACGGTATGATAACCTACCGTAGCACAACGCATGTGCTGCATGATCTCTATCTCTCTCTCTCTCTCTCTCTCTCTCTCTCTCTCTCTCTCTCTCTCTCTCTCTCTCTCTCTCTCTCTCTCTCTCTCTCTCTCTCTCTCTCTCTCTCTCTCTCTCGCCATAACTAGTTTACCCCAGAAGAAAGGTAACACCAATACATCTGGAACAAGACAAGCTGCAGAAACTGCCGGATTAGCAAAGCATTACTCAACTGTCCACCTATCGGCGCTTCCATCCTAGACCAGCTGCTGACCAAGGCTTATGTCCTGGTCTGCCCTGCCATGACATTCAGTCTTTAGGTTGCATTTCCTCGCACTAGGATAAGGCTTGTACCCTCTCAATTTCGCTCCTCCACCGGAAGCCGTTGACACATTCGGCGCTACCAGAAAGGGTGCTGGGGAATACATGCAGAGGTGGCATAAATCTAACATGCATATTCACGTTGTGTTACACGGTAGCTCAGTCATATCTGATGAAGACCTGACCAAAGAATTGTGCCAGTTAGCGGAATTAAATATCCGAGCATACAGACAGTTAAAAACAATTTATTGCTTAGCATATTTCGCTGAATCTCTTTAGGTGCATATTGCAGAGTTAAATAATATGTTAATATATGAATTATACTTTGGCTGAAAGGCCCAAAACATATAGTCAGTGAAATTGTTCGGATGTCGGATATTTGGTGTACCCAGGGCAATCGCAAATTTGAAACGAGGTCTACATGTCTGCGCAAAATTGGGTGGAACCGCCTAATTGGAAACGCTGCAATATATTTGAATAATCTGCAGTATGCACTTAGCGAAATGCAGCGAAACATGTCGTGCAATATATCCTTCAGCATACTGTTTGTGGCTGTTTGGGGGGCTGCGTGGTCTCGTGGTATGGTGTCCGCCTCGAGTGCCGGAGGTCCCGGGTTCAAGCCTCGGTGATGACCGGGGGTTTTTCACGTGTCTTCTAGTAATAAAATTTCCCCTGGTCTCTGGGTAGTGAGATCGGACGCCCGTGTGTATTGTTCCGCACGTAAAAAATCCCTTGGCAGTTGGAAATCGAAAAAGAATAGCCTAACGGCGCTGCCCGGGCAAAATTTTGAGTTAAAAATCTTCCCAAAGTATTTCAGGATCCCCGCCGGTGCTACGGAGTTCATGCACTGAGCTGAGTTTCTCCAGACTCAGGTTTGAGTTAGGAGGAGAACGGAGCACTTATGGGTTGCACCCGTGTACCGTGATGTTGATCCATCGACTAAGCAAAACTGTTTGTGGCTTATGTGTTTATATTCATGTGCTGTCATAGTTCTTGGGGTATTCCTATCCTCTCATGTTTTTCCATCTCACACGACCACCAGAGTCATTAATACCTTGTCATGACATGTGGCCAGGCCATCAGGAGTATATCTCTTTGTTTTCCTCTCGCACTTTTCCCATTCAGTTTGTCACTAATTTTTCACGGTTATTTCGTCTCATAACATGATCAACATATTTTGAGTTGAGTTGAGTTCACTCAAGAACCAACATCACTGCGCTCGTGGCATTCCCATAAACGCTCAGTCCTCATCTTCAACAGTCAGCGAAGAGTTACATTACTAAAATATCTTGACTCACCACACATTATTCAATGTACTGTTTATATTTGCGTCTTAAAATACCTCCTTTTCTTGTTTTTCTCCCTCTCGTGATAGTATTCCCCCAAAAAACCAGGTTTCTATTGCCTTCGGATGCTTCTTTACTTCTCAGCCAATTCTTCACGTTGCACATGCATATAAGACCATAGGCTGGCAGTAGGCATCACGATAACGCCCCCTTTACCACAAGACATTTTTATTTGAATCGATATGTTTAGTAAGTACTTTTGCTATAGTCATTTTTGTTCTAACCTTTACGAGACAACTTCACTCTGAAGTCATACCTTTTGGTAAACTACATCGTTAATCAGACTGAGTTACTCGGACCATTGTTCTCGTCATAGGTGCATTGGTCACTTGACGCTGGACCCATGGACTTATAAACTTATGGACACTGCAGGTGTGATGTGGTCAGTTTCACGCCATCCGCGTTTACTTCCTAGGATATTTTGTTGCGTATCCCTTATGGGACGTTGCAGTCAACACCAGCATTTTTCAGCTGCTGTTGATGTACTAGGCACGTGTTACGTTTAATAGTTTGCCATTGCTTTCAGAACGACCGGCTCCCATACCAACACGTTATAACACATCGCGACACGGTCTGTTGCACAAATCGGTCGCAGCTGAGCTTCGAACGCCTGGTACCCGGCTCATCAACCGCGTTCGCAAGCCTTTAGCCACAGAGCGGCTTCCTAAGATATCTTACTGATATCCCACTTAGGCTGGGTTGTTCTTGCAGCTAAGTTTTACAACGTTAGTTGCATATCCTTTACAGGATGTGACACTCAACCACGGCATTTTTGGGCTGTTTGTGATTTCTTGACAAGTTTACTTTCAGCAGTTTGTCATTGCTTTCTGAACGACCAGCTCTCATACTGTTTCATGAAAACCAAAGCAAGGCTGTCGGCTGCCAAAATACCTGCAGCTGTGTTTCAAAAGCCATATGCGGGATTACGAATTACATTCGCAAACTCTTCGCCAAGGAGCACATGTACACTTTTAACATCAGATCTTTGTGGATTCGAGTCGATTATCACTGGAAAGGAAGGCGAAGTAATCATCATTTTTTTTTTTGAAGTTGTATATCCCTTACAGGTCGTTGCAGTCAACACCAGCATTTTACTGCAGTTGTTGATGTCTTGGCAAGTTTTTACGTTCAGTAGTTTGCCATTGCTTTCTGAACGACCAACTCCCATACCAAGACGTTAAAACCAGCGGGACATGGTCTCCTGCCAAATCGGTCGCCGCTGTGTTTCGAACGCGGGTAAACGGATTACGAATCACGCCCGCAACGCCATCGACACGGAGACAGCAATCATACTTATTCAACGAAAACTAAGATTTTATACGGAAAATTGTAATAGGCGACAACAGTGGGAGTCGATTTGGCAACAATAATTCTAACATTGGGTGAATAGAACGGACGGCCCGGTACATTATGTGGGAGTTGGGATTCTGCAATACGTGTCGAAGTATGAGAATCCATCTTTGTATTGCTTCCGCAATATTCATTCATGCACAGGGGATTAATAATTCAGTAATTTCCCATAATTACCATTTCCATCGTGTTTTGTAGCTGAAAATAATGGTTTTTCTAGGATAATTTCATGCCCAAATGCGATTACGACTCTTAATGATTACAATATGTTTGCTTTCTAAGTTTGATCTTTTCCGTATGCACATAATCTTCTTCTTCTGTTATACTGCTTTAACCATGAAGCGTCACATAAAGGAGGAAGATGTAACTATAATACATTTATTCGCTTGTCTTGTTGCTTGTCTAAAATAATATTTGGTTTCTTCAGTGTCACTTTTACTTCATTTAGCCATCTCTTTTATGGATCTACTTCTCACCTTGTATCTAGATGTTCTCATGTTAACACTCTAGACGCTGGTTGATCTTGTTCCATTCTAGCTAAATGTCCGAACTATTTAATTCTTTGCTGTTCTGCAAAGCTAGTAAGCCGGTTTTATCCCTACACTTGTTTTTAATTCATCATTGTCTCTCTATCACCTCTTTGTTTCCCATTGTTGTTCTTATGCATATCATCTAATATGATGCGATTTTACGTCTGTGTTCCTAGGATTGCCCATTTCTGTAATTGATAACTCAGTGTTGAGACGAAACAAAACATTTGTTACTTTCGTTTTTGTATTTTTAGGATATATGATATTTGATATTTGATATTCTTTGACTTTTCTTTTCTCTGTTAAGTGTCTCTATCTAGTCTTCAATCCGCGGTGAAAACGCTTGCCACATACGTGTACTATCTAGCTTGTTTAAACGATTTTCCATTTATGTTGACGTTACATTGCACTGGTGATCGTCGAAATGTTATACATTATGTTATTTCGGCGTTAAACTTCACATCAAAACCCTGAACAATTGTTTGATTGTCTACACTGAGACAAGACGATTGTCATTGAATAGTCACATTATGAGAAGATAGTATTTGGAGATAACGTTGTGGCAATACCGAAAAGTGAGGGTATTAACGACAATGGTCGAAACACAGACAGACAGACAGACAGACAGACAGACAGGCAGGCAGGCAGGCAGTCAGTCTGACAGACAAGCTGACAGACAGGCTGACAGACAGACCGACAGACCGACAGACCGCCCGACCCCCCGACCTGCCGCCAGTCCGCCCGCCCGCCCGACCGACCGACCGACCGACCGGACCGACCGGACTGACCATTCCGACAAGACCGACCGGACCGACCTGACCGTCCCGGACAAACCGGACCGACCGGACAGACCGGACAAACCATCAATGTGAGAGTGACACTGAAGACGAGCAATGGCCGAGCTTATCAATATCACAGACAACCAAAGGCTATTGAGGTGTGTAATTGCCTCCGGTACCCGTCTTGGCACGTGATGATTATACACGCCAAATATTCATGCTAGAAATGCCTATATATGTGGCGGGAAACTTTACCAACCCTGTTGTCTGAGTGGAAACAGATCCGTGAGCCTTTAACAGTATAGATGTTTTAACAGTCCATGACCTCTCTACTTCTTCTTTTGTTATACGAATTGAGTATGTCACACTGAGTTACGCACCTCATAGGTAGGAGTTTCCGACATCGGCATGATTCTCTGTCACGTTTGCTTCCCCTACACCAGTGGTTCTCAACCTTTTTTGGCCCATGCACCCCTCCACCTTATGTTCAGAATGTCATCCCCCCCC
The DNA here is from genome assembly GCA_963921405.1 of Cepaea hortensis. Lineage (NCBI taxonomy): Eukaryota > Metazoa > Mollusca > Gastropoda > Stylommatophora > Helicidae > Cepaea > Cepaea hortensis. Next base: position 40,035,014 of record OY992896.1, read on the forward strand.
CCCTTTTCGTATTTCCTCCCTATAACCCCCCCCCCCTTTTTGTACACAGTATTGCGTAAATGAAAATTTAATTTAATAATACATAATTGTACAAGTCTAGACATCTACATAAAACGTGATTACTTACGTTATAAAACGAATTTCAGAATGGTGAGAAGTACAGAATTGTAAAGCATGGAGGGAAAAACATCAAGTTATCGGTTCTTATATTAACGCGATCTTGAAATAATGTTAATCACCCCTTCCCCTCCCTGGAAACCCTAAAATTCCCCCCCCCGGGGGGGGGGGGATTCCCCATCGGTTGAGAACCACTGCCCTAGACAGATTCCATCCAAAGTAAAGGGCGGTATCTACCCGTCAATAGGTCTTTCTTCCTGAACAGTTTAGCCAGGGGAGCGCCTGTCTGCCTACTCTTGTGATTTCCAGACGCCATAGGCTTGTTAACGTGCCTGACTTTCACAAGGGACCTGGCTGTTTGTGCCTTCATCCGAGAAGTCTAGGTGCCCGGTCAGGGGCATGTGTAATATGATTATATATCAGTGGTTCTTGGACGAATGTCCAGCCCTATGTTGAGATCTAACCTAATACCTTCTTATTCTCAGTCAGATACTTCAAACACTCAGCCACACTTACGCTATTGACATTAATTACAAACGTATTTTAATTTTACGAAGTTAAAAAGTTAGTTGGGTATCCTTAACACGAAGTCGCAGTCACCTGCAGAATTGTTTGGCTGTTTGTGATTTCTTGGCAAGTTTACGTACAGTAGTTTGCAATTGCTTTTTGGTCTACCAGCACTCGTACCATTTTGTTAAAACCAACACAAGGCGAAAGTGTTACTGACGTTATTTGCAATCCCACATATCGCGTTCGAAAAACAGCTTTGGGCGATTTAGAAGCGTTGATTTGCATATAATCGTATAAGAGCCGGTAGTTCAGAAAGCAATGGCAAACACCTGAATGCAAACTTGCCAAGAAATCACAAACAGCCAAAAATTTATGGCGTTGACTGCGACTTCCTGTAAAGGATATACAACTAACTTTTACGAAGGCGTGACACAACTTTAATTGACGCATGTTAGTTCTCAGTATTATTATAATTTATTTAATTTTATTATCACCCATACTGAAACCTCCAAACATGCATATGTCGGCAATATGACAAATAATAAATAGCATATTCCCATTGCAACATACGCCAGAGAGACCTGGGCACTTACTAAACAAGCTGAGCAGCGCATAAATGCCTTTGAATATAAATGTTATAGACGAGTTCTAAGAATATCTTGGGTAAAGAAAAGAAAAAATGCATCAATACTTCAAGAGCTGAATATTGAAGAAGGTTGGCTATTAAAAACGATAAAACAAAGAAAATTGAAATATTTTGGTCACTTGAAACGTTACGAAAGTTCGGAGAGAACAATACTGGACGGGTAAATGCCTGGGAAGAGAGGGAGAGGAAGGCCAAAGAGAAGATGGGTGCAAGATGTGGCGGATGATCTCCAGATGGGTGTATCGGACGCGGGACATCTTGCTTATGATCGAGAGGTTTTCCGGAAGGTTGTTATGGGAGCGAGGTTCTGCAAAGGATATGCTACTGAGTGAATGCATGAATGAATATTCATACCAATCTTATGCTATCAATGTCAAACTTGAACATTATCCAAATCACACATACGGAAAATCAACACCTGCTCCTTGAGACGCTTGAGGAGAACTGCCAACGTAACTATTCGAAGCCGAATAATAAATGATGTTATCAGACAGACAGTGGGATCAGCACATTGTGACACATATATTTAAAGACAGACGATCAAATGGTTTGGCCATCTCGTTAGAATGTGATATCATCCACGCCCAGCTGTGGCTCTACACCAGTGTTTCCCAACCTTTTTTGTACCATGCCCCACTTAAGCCTTTCTAAAATTCATATTGCCATCCTCCCCCGCCCCATGCCCCCCCCCCCCTCAACATATACATTATTTTTAATATTCAAAAGTTGAAATGTTCACTAAAGAAACTTGAATGATAAGTTTTAGGAAGAAATCACTAGGTAATTATTGAGCAAACACAGTAAGTAAATTTTCAAAACATATAATGGAGAACTGAAATTCAAGTACAAAATAATTTTAATGAAAGATTTTTCTATATTATTTTAATTATTAGTAATTATTTATTATTTAAATTTAGTGAGATCCTTGCGCTTGATGCTTGCTGCAAAGAGATCTTATGTCAGATTCCAATTTAGTTAAATTCAGTCTCAAGTCTCCCCGTTTTGTTATATTCAGCCGATTTCTTCCATTTTCGAATTGCCCCCTTTAACAGTCAAATTGCCCCCCTGTGGGGCGTGGGCCCCACGTTGAGAAACACTGCTCTACATCAAAGAACATCTGCTACGAGAGCAAGAGGACGTCCGAGAAGAAAATGGATTGGCGACATCAAAGACATTGTGCAATCACACCGAACGACACTATCCAGTGTCACCCATCCAGCGCTGGAGCGTCAATTATTCCTTCCCACGCCACTTGACGGCAACAGTGGAAGATGATAATGCTGATTTAATAGTATTATTAATAAGAAAAAAGGGCACACAAGTTTTACATACTGCAATAAGCTATTTGTTAACTAAGTTTCTCTAAGTCAGTGTCTTTATTTGGAGATACACGCACAAACAGAAATCATAAATAACTGTTCACACATGTCCTACACGGTCATGCCTTGTTTGCTTCTCTACTTGAACACGTTTCTTGCTTGCTTGCTCCCAAGGGGGCTGCGTGGTCTCAAGGTATGGTGTCCACCTCGAGTGCTGGAGGTCCCGGGTTCATGCCCCGGTGATGACCGGGATTTTATTTCTCGTGGACTTCTAGTAATAAAATTCCCCCTGGTCTCTGGATAGTGAGATCGGACGCCCGTGTGTATTGTTGCGCACGTAAAAAATCCTTTGGCAGTTGGAAATCGAAAAAGAGTAGCCTAACGGAGCTGCCCGGGAAAAATTTCGAGTTAAAAATCTATCCAAAGTATTTCAGGATCCTCGCCGGTGCTACGGAGTTCGTGCACCGAGCTGAGTTTCTCCAGACTCAGATTTGAGTTAGGAGGAGAATGGAGCACTTATGGGTTGCACCCGTGTGCCGTGATGTTGATCCATCGACTAAACTAAACTAAAATAAACTAAACTTGCTTGCTTGCTTGTGTTCGTTGGCTTGAGCTCCAACGCGAAGTCCTGTATGCGGGATGAAGGCATCCTATTGTCCAACATCAGTGTGATGTCATAGAGAACCTGAGGTTTGCGTGAGTATTCGTTGTCCCATGTCTGGCTTATTGGTGTACATACTGGTGGTTCCTCGCAGTACAGGCAGACACTCTCCGACTTCGGGGGAATCAACGATCCTACTGACTTTAGCCAGGACCTCGAAGGGACCTGTTGCCCAGGACGCTCGGCGAGGACGCGTCAATAGGTCTTGGCCAGTATATAACCCGGCTCTGGTGTCTTGGAAACACCTCGGCGTCCCAACACGTTTCTTGACCCATGACCTTTTGTTTTGTGGCTCCGTGACCCAAAAAAAAATCACAGATCTGTCATAGTTAACTGCTGCTGGGTTGATCACTGGATGAGTCAGCCACATTTCTGCATCACAGTTGTGGAACCCTTAGGGTTACGCCGGCTACATTGTGCTCCTTAGGTTGTGGGTTCGATTCTTGACCATGTCATGAGTGCAATTTTACTCGAATGGAGGTGATCGCTGGAGATACGGAGTTCGTGCTTTGTGTGGCCCTTTCGGAAAGAGACCGAGCCATAAGGGATACAATCCGGTACAATTAAGTCGATCCTCTCGTCTGGTATACCCTCGTGTGTGTGTGCTTACGTACGCGCGTGCGTGTGTGTGTGTGTGTGTGTGCGTGCGTGTGTGTGTCTGTGTGGAAACCCTTCACACCTTTTAAGAGATCTTTGTTTTTCGCATATCCTATTTACCGGACATCGCTGTCAACACCAGCATTATACTGCTGTTGCTGATGTCTTGGCAAGATTACGCTCAATAGTTTGTCATTACTTCTTGAGCGACCAGCTCAATACCCTGTAAGTAACCAACGCGACGCGATCCGCTATCTCGGAATCTCGCGCAGCTGTATTCCCCTACCTGGATATACAGGATTACGGAGAAAGTCATTAAATCCTTCGCCAGCGAGACGGCTTTTAAGAGATCAGTAAACTATATTTTGTAAACCTCAAACCCTTCCCACCTCCACAACCAAAGAAGTGGTACAGTCCATTTTGGAATCTACTATTTTAAACGGACAACGTGTCTTATAATGGGGGTTGTTATTTCCGCACAGACAACTCATGTAGTTCTTCATTCTCGATTAGGTCCCTTCCTGAATTAATGACGAACATACCCTGGGCGGCGACTCTGTGAATATTTATTATTCTGGGGAACAAAGTAATGTGCTTGTAATATTTATGCCATGGAAACATACTCAGGGATGAGTAAGAAAATACATGTGGAATAAGTGAAAACTTATAATTGGAATTAGCAGACATATCTGTATGAAATGAGTAAACGCATTATCAATCGCTGTCTGCCTGTCTGTCTATCTACTATCTGTTTGTCCCGACCTGCTGTCCTAACGTCCCATGGCCTGTCCACCCGCCAGTGCCGTAGTCTGTTCAGTTCAACAGTTCCAACTGTCTATCTATCTGCCTGCCCTTCAATCAGTCTGCCTGTCTATCCTTCTTATTCCGTCCGTGCACCTTCCTTTTCGGCTGTGTCTGTATTTAATTTATTTTTTTCATTTTTCTTTAGCTCGCTTTTAACTCAAGTGTAGTCCATATTTGTGCAACTACTTCTTGTGTACTGGACTTATTTGTGTGTGTGAATCAGCGTCCTCTATTGTCAGTGTCCCTCGCCGTCAGACGAGCCCACTCCCACTTCTGAGATAAGTGTAGTTTACGTCCCCAAGTCAAGGACGAGAAGTCAACATGTGAGTCCAACTGACCGATGTAAGGGTTGAACCCGCTACCTCGATATCAGCACCTCGAAATTTCAGTGTGAGTGTTCTTATCCATTCAGCCATGCTGGCCGACTGTATTTAAATACAGCGAATGCTTGCTGTCCATATGTTAACTTTCTACGTATCTACAAGTCTTTCTTTGCGACTCTTTATCAGTCCTTCCATCAGTCTGCATGTCTATTAACATGACTTGTCTCTCTAATCTTCTTCCTCTCGGATTTTATATTCCGCCTGTATGTGTGCTAGTATATGTATGTGTCTCTGTGTTTGTGTGTGTGCATGTGTGTTTTCTCGTTTCATATCTGATCTGACTCCAGGCTTATCAGCCAAACGTTTTACTGACTTTTGTTAAATCAAAATGATATGCTTAACACATGGCCCGCCTAAAAAATTAACACAAGCTATAGGATATTACAACAATAAAACCAAAAATATGCATACTCAGGTACACAGACACTCATGCTCACTCACACAAACCTGACCAGCCCAGTGTATAGACATCGGCCAAGACCACAGATCTCAGACATAAAAGAACACTAAATCTTCCCAGCACATTTCAAGACAGGAAATGAGACCATAATCTCGCGGAAGGATTTACATTCATCTTCTTGTGCGTTTTTTCACACCAGTGGTTCTCAATATTTGGAAAGACCCGCGCTGACAAGAGTTGTATATAGCTAGCAACTCATAGCTTGACTCATCAGCATCTTTACCATGAGCTATACCTACAGGCGCAGGCGATCAATTAAATCTGGCTTGACCTATAGCAGATCTGTTTTTGTGGTCATATCCGTCTAGATCAGTGTTTCCCAACCTTTTTTGTACCATGCCCCACTTAAGCCTTTCTAAAATTCATATTGCCCCCTCCCCCGCTCCATGCCCCCCCCCCCTCAACATATACATTATTTTTAATATTCAAAAATTGAAATGTTCACTAAAGAAACTTGAATGATAGGTTTTAGGAAGAAATCACTAGGTAATTATTGAGCAAACACAGTAAGTAAATTTTCAAAACATATAATGGAGAACTGAAATTCAAGTACAAAATAATTTTAATGAAAGATTTTTCTATATTATTTTAATTATTAGTAATTATTTATTATTTAAATTTAGTGAGATCCTTGCGCTTGATGCTTGCTGCAAAGAGATCTTATGTCAGGTTCCAATTTAGTTAACTTCAGTCTCATGTCTCCCTGTTTTGTTATATTCAGCCGATTTCTTCCATTTTCGAATTGCCCCCCTTAACAGTCAAATTGCCCCCCTGTGGGGCGTGGGCCCCACGTTGGGAAACACTGGTCTAGATTGTTTCCACAGCCATACGACTTCGCCATTCCTGAAGAAATTCAACCAATAACATACTACATGTAATCTAACGGGAATGAAATTACTGAATATATCTGATCGCTTTCTTCAACTATTAGGGCAATGTAGAACCTTCTTCGCTGTCCTAGCCTATCCAGTGGACGATGGCAGCATTAGACAAACGTATATACTTCTCTACCCGAAACATGAAACTAAGATGGCTGTGCTTCTTCCTCTTTCACTCTGTATCTCACATTGTGACATATGCCCTCAACCAACTAACTCCACACCCTCCTACACTTAGTAATTCCATGCAACGTTATCCATGCCCTCCCCATATTTGTCCCTTCTTTGTCTATTTCTCTTCTATATGTGTTTTCATGTCTTTCTCCAACTCTTGTACCCAAGGGATTCCAGGACTAAGGTTCTCAGATTTTCTCAACGTATTTCCTGTCCAACGCTAGCCTCTTTTTTCACCTCTTAGGAATATGTGGCGTGGGGAATGGATATTTATAAACTATACCTGCTACTTAGAAAGTCAATAAAGGCGGCTAAGGCAGTTTATAAGGTCCACTTTATCTTTGGTGGTCAAAAGTAGGTTCAGGGGGTGCAATGGCCTTTCCACATTTCACAGACACGTGCGAATTGATTTTATGACTAGATGGTATAAATCTTTAACTCGAGAAATAGGAAAGAACACAAGAAAGGACAAACATTAATATATACAAGATTGCTGTACCAGAATAGAGCAATATCATAATACTGGAAGAGATTACGAAATGTTCAAAGAAATGAAGTTATTGACAAGAAATGTTCAACCTCAGTTGAATGTTATCTGTGACGAGATGGGAAATATCTTAACAGAATCTAGACAAATTCCAGAAAGATGGCAGGAGTACTGCGGTGGAATGTATGATATGAGTGATAGTGAGGATATGAATGAGATACATGAGCCAACGAAAGCAGAGACAGAACCTGAACCCTCATTAGATGAAATTGCATGGGCAATAAAGAACCTGAAGAATAGTAAATCACCTGGATGTGATGAGATACCAGCTGAGCTAATTAAACCGGGAGGAGAAGAAAGCATACAAATCTATCACGCATTATGTAAAAAGATGTTGAAATATGGTATAAGGCCAAAAGATTGGAAGAGAACTATCTTCATTCCAGTACCAAAACAGGGCAACCTGAAATTATGCGTCAACTATAGAACTGTTGCCCTGATCAGTCATGCAAGTAAAATTCTACTGAAAATCATAATGGGAAAACTTGTAAGAAAATGGAAGAAGAAATTAACGTGGTTCAAACTGGATTTAGACAAGGAAGAGGAACAAGAGATCACATTCTCAATATGCGTTTAATAATAGAGAAGTGCAGAGAATTTAATGTACACCTGTTCTCATGTTTTGTGGATTATTCAAAGGCATTTGACTGTGTACAACATCAGAAACTTTGGGAAATCATGAGGAATATGGGCTTTCCACCACATGTAGTACAACTCATAAAAATGCTCTATCTAGACCAACAAGCAGCAGTTAGAATAGATGGCGAGACATCAGATTGGTTTGACATCAAGCAAGGAGTCCGTCGGGGCTGCGTGCTGTCAACCTGTTTGTTTAACCTGTACGCCGAAAATATAATGAGAAATGTAAGAGATGATATAAATAGGGAGCTATATGATGCCGTAAATATCGGTGGTCTTGACATACCAGAGATTCAGTATGCTGATGATACAGTATTGCTATCCACAACACAGACTGGTATAGACAACCTAATAGCCTCAACCCAATTGAATAGTGAAAATCACAACTTGTATCTCAACATTGCAAAAACAAAGATAATGCATACAGATAAAACCACTATGGATTAAGAAATATATGTTAATGAGGAAAAATAGGAGGTGGTGGACAATTTTGAATATCATGGGTCATTGATTACCAACAACAGTGACACAATGAAAGAAATTAAACGACGACTATCAATTGCTCTTCAGAGACTAAAACAACTGAATAAACTATGGAATGGGACAGACAGAACTACAAATATTAGATTTTTAAGAGCATGCATCTTTCCCATTGCAACACACGCCTGTGAGACCTGGACACTTACTAAACAAGCTGAGTAGCGCATAAATGCCTTTGAATATAAATGTTATAGACAAGTTCTAAGAATATCTTGGGTAAAGAAAAGAACAAATGCATCAATACTTCAAGAGCTGAATATTGAAGAAGGTTGGATATTAAAAACGATAAAACAAAGAACATTGAAATATTTTGGTCATTTGAAACGTCACGAAAGGTTGGAGAGAACAATACTGGACGGGTAAATGCCTGGGAAGAGAGGGAGAGGAAGGCCAATGAGAAGATGGTTGCAGGATGTGGCGGATGATCTCCAGATGGGTGTATCGGACGCGGAACATCTTGCTTATGATCGAGAGGTATTCCGGAAGATTGTTATGGGAGCGAGGTTCTGAAAAGGACATGCTACTGAATGAATGAATGGTATCATAACATTCGAACTTCACATCTACGAATATGCATAATAGGAAGTAAGTAAACCACGATTCAGTAAGGGGCATGCAAACTGCAGCGGGGGGGGGGGGGGGGTTAGTATGATCTCTAGGGGGCTACGTTGATGACATCATGAGCGCGGTTGGAAGAATGCTCAACGCCTGTGTTCGTCGGTCGCTGAAGTGAAGGGAAGACAGGACATCTATTCCTCCGAATATTTCGGCCTATAGAATGTGATGATCCTTGCACATCGCTGACTCTTAGCAGGTTCTGCTATTCAAGTCCCCCCCCCCCTTCCCTCCCCCACAGATTCCTCCTCAGCTGTGGGTATTTAATGTTCATCAGATTTCAAACCAGTGGCCAGAGAGACAACACAAGTCTCATCTCAGCGTGGACTAGCCTGCACATTGTTGTGAGACCGTGTGCCACACCACACAGGCAATGTACCACACATTCAGTCCACGTACGCCACATAGGCACACCCACAGTTGTCTGTCTTTGGCAGCACGCGAAGAAACGTCAATATCCGCGTGTCTACGGTGAACTTCCATAAAGTTTCTGCAGGCGTCTACTGGGTATACCCCGCCTTGACAGCCAAATAATTGGGTTGTTGTATTCAAATGTTATTGCTTCCATTATGAAACGTCTCTTATCATATTCCCAAGTGGGCTATAGAATTCTACCACTCTTGTTTCAGAAATTGCTGATTGTACAGTTTCACTAGCATTGGTATAATATGTTGCTGTATACTATCCGACATTTTGAAAAAGCAGTAGGAAGGTGGTTAGTGCGCATCTTCACCAACAAAGTTGTCCATCTTCAATCCCCAGGCACGGCGGATGTTTGTTACTTTGCCAGTACAGCTCCGCCACCGATCTAGCTTCATTGAATTGGTCTTCCTCTTCTTATTTCGCTTAGTACCCCACCCCCCCCCCCACCCCGTATGACAGTATGGCATAGGCCCTCAATCAACTACTCATAGTCGTTTTATCTTAGCTATCCCTTGTATCTTGGTCATTGACCTCACCATATTATGCTTCTATTTCTCTTCTCCGTCTGTTTTATACCTCTTCCAGACTACTACCCCTCCCCCCTCCCCCCCCCCCCAATACCCTTTCCTATTGGACAGCATGTTGTTGCTTTTTAAACCGTTAGACTTGTTCATGATTGATTGAATTATGCATCTAGAGTGTTTCTACAGAATAAGGAAGCCAACCGCACGCTCAACCCTCCTAGGTCGTATCATTCAACATATATGACATGTGCCTTACTATTTCTTGCTTCTCTAAAGCGTCCCAGTAACCACGGACGGAAACCTCCCAAGCCGCTTGTTAAGACATTCGTAGTACGTTACCGCGCCACTATTGTTGGCTTATCCATAGTGTCCTGGTAACACAAAACATGGCTACCGGACAATATTTCCCATTTTATGAGAAGGAAATGAGACGATAATCGAACTGTTCAAACTGTCTCATTATGTTTGACCAAGAATATGTGATGGTCTAACATTTCACACTCCGAATGTCATTATTCACAATCTGTGAACCCGTATTCATCTTTTTATGGTTGTAAAATTTCGTGTCCAATGATTACTGCAAAGGCTATTGGTCTCTTCAAATATATTTAGAATTTTCTGGGACACCTTATAAGAAGAAATAAACTAGAGAACTTGGTGACAACTGGCAACATTGAGGGGAAAAGAACAAAGAGAAGGCAGAGAGGTAAATAGCTGGATGTCTTGCCCATGGTCGATATATAAAATATGTGGAATGATAGGCCTTTTTTCATTCCACATTCGCACTTGCGGAGCGCTATCGAGAACAAGTCACCTGAACTGTTCAAGAAACCTGATACGGGGGAGAAAATGGCACGTCGCAAGACTAACACCAAACGATACTCCACTTACAAGATGAGCAGCATGGAAGCCGCCAAGACTTTAAAGATGATAGAATAGAACCTATCTGCGAGCTGCAGCAAAGAACCAGAGCACACAGTAACATTAAACAAAGCTACGATGAGGAAGACCGACGACAACCCACCACAGACAAGAGTCAAGACGGCTAAGAATAAGAGTGAGGAGAAAGACACCAGTGCAGTAAACACTGACTCACAGACGAATAGATGGGTTTTCAAACGTATCCAAGTGGAGCTGATAGATAAACAGATCCTGAAGCAGTTACAACGGGAGAATCTCCATGTCCGAATCTTGAAGGCGTAGCGGATTCTGACGTGCTCCAAGATACCTACTACACTAGCAGTGGTAACAACAGAGGGCAGCGAGATGCCGATCACAGTATCTATGAACAAGAAAATTAAACAGCCTGAAATATTCATTTCGAGAATCACTCAATGTTCAAGATGTCAGAGGGCCGGCCACAACAGAACATCATGCCACAGCAAGACAGAGATCTGTCGATACTGCGCCGAACACCACGCATTCAAGGAATATCCGCTGGCCAAACAGGACAAGGAATTCCGAGCGCCCAACGACATCAGAAAGTGAGCTAACTACCTTGGCAAGATGGAGCAAGATACCTTGGCTGTCCGTACCTCCAAAGACATAGAGATGTCTTTAAAACTGCCATAACTACACAGACACCATACAAGGAAGCACTGCGGAGGTGCGAAACAGCAACAGGCATCTCACAAGCCGAAAAATCACAGCTACAAAACCAGATTAACTAGCTGAAGAAGCATGCCAAGGCATTGCTGACGCCGACTTCGACCAGCGACAACGAACAACTGCTGGCGGACATGAAAGAAATCCAGCACATCATTCAACAAGAGATTAGTGCATGGCCGAGATGAAGAAAGAAAACGAAGAAGTCCTAAAAGCAATCAAAACAGAGAGATAACTCCTGAAAGGTGAAAGGGAACAATACCAAAAGAAACAAGCAGAAATCACTCAAAATACCGCAGAGAAGCTGCAAGCTGGAGCCAAGCAAAGACCAGTGAGAAACTCCAAGACGAACCCAGCAACCCATTTTCAATGACGAATACGTTTAAGGGGAAACCAGTCTTCAACCAGAAAAACTGGACCGAAGAAGAATTGGACTGGTAGCTCAGATGAGACCACAAATCAAGGAAACAAAAGCAAGCAGACCAAAGGATGAGTCCTTGTAAGGACTGCATCCTAGCAAAACAGATGAACCAGAAGCAAACAATGAACAAAGAAACCACCAGAGGAGACGGGCACAAAGGATAACTCGCCGACCAATTCCCCCAGCTGACGTCACAGGCACAAACTCTTACATAAACAGTCCGACTTAGGACTCACTCGTAAGAGCGCACTGTCAGAAACAGGATAAAATCTCACACAACTACGGATCTCAACTCTAGCCAACGCTGAAGAAGCAGGGTAAACGAGACCGAATTTGGTTGATTGATTGATTGATTGATTGATTTAGGAACCGACATCACAGCATTCGGGGCATTCCCATAAGCGCTCCGTCCCCATCCTCAGAAGCCAGCGAAGAGTTCCAACCCCAATAGTACCAGTAGCAATCTGATTATATGTGCGTCTCGCCTTTCCTCTAAGCGTCGAGCATCGGCCAGATCCCCTCGTCACTCCTTGCTGTCGCATTCTTGCCAGACCATGGTGGTCTATTTGCTCCTCCGAGGTGTACACGTGCTCCCACAAGGCCGCAACCGAATTCGGAATTGTTGTTTACGAATCAAGTCAAGTCAAGTCATCATATGCCATGCCAATAAGCATTTAATTTAATCTTTTTTTCGCATATCCTTTACAGGACATCGCTTTCAGCACCAGCATTTTACCGCTGTTGTTTTTTACTACTTTTTTTTTACCACTTATTTTTAAGCAACCGCTGTTGTTGATTTCTTGGCAAGATTACGCTCAGTGGGCGATCATATTTCGCCATCTCACATGATCACCAAGCAGGTCGAAACATATTAACTGTTTAGAGCAGTGTTTCCCAACGTGGGTCGATTGTTAAGGACGGCAATTCGAAAATGGAAGAAATCGGCTGGATATAACAAAACGGGGAGACTTGAGACTGAAGTTAACTAAATTGGAATCTAACATAAAATCTCTTTGCTGCAAGCATCAAGCGCAAGGATCTCACTAAATTTAAATAATTACTAATAATTAAAATAATATAGAAACATCTTTCATTAAAATTATTTTGTACTTGAATTTCAGTTCTCCATTATATGTTTTGAAAATTTACTTACTGTGTTTGCTCAATATTTTTCTAATGATTTCTTCCTAAAACGTATCAGTCCTTTGGCTAGGATCGGGTGCATTTGCTAATCTCCCCCCAGTAGTGCGCCTGGTCTGGTCGGGGGCCGGGATGATCAAATAAAAACCCATCACATATCTTCACCATAGATGTGGGCCTGGTGGACCACTGTGGGCAATAGCAATAGTGAGACTAAGGGTCCACACAAAAAAAGGGGAGACAAGGGAACCAGCTTGATTGGGGTAACCGTCAACCCCCCCCCCCCCCAAAAAAAAAAAAATTCACCCAACACAACTGACACACAAGAACGCGGGGCCTGGGGGGAGGGGCGGGCGGGGGCGCGTGCGGGCGGCTCTGGCCCCTCTGGGAACCGTGAGCACTTCTTTAAAAAAAAAAATTATATAAGTTTCTTTAGTGAACATTTCAATTTTTAAATATTAAAAATGATGCATATGTTTGGGGGGAGGGGGGAAGAGGGGGGGGGGGCATAAGCATTTTAGAAAGGCTTATTTGGGGCATAGCACAAAAAAGGTTGGGAAACAATGGTTTAGAGTATCCAGTGTCATTCTATGAAAGATATGGCATAGAAATATGGAAACTAATCGCCATATCAACAGACTGTTTTTGCTGGAACAAATAATGACGTGAACAACAGACATAACACGACAGGCAACAAACATAAACAGTCTGAAGTATTGTGTTTCACCTGGTCTTCTGTTAGGTTGTTGATGCTAGACAATAAGATAGAACTGATGGGGAAACTAGGGTTGCGGAGGTCTCCGCCGTCCTTCTTTCTCTATCTATCTATCTATCTATCTATCTATCTATCTGTCCGTCCGTCCGTCCGTCCGTCCGTCCGTCCGTCCGTCCACCCGCCCGCCCGCCCGCCCGCCCGCCCGTCCGTCCGTCCGTCCGTCCGTCCGCCCGTCCGTCCGTCCGTCCCTCCGTCCGTCCGTCCGTCCGTCCGTCCCTCCGTCCGTCCGTCCGTCCGTCCGTCCGTCCGTCCGTCTGTCCGTCTGTCTGTGACTGCCTGCCTGTCGGTCGGTCGTTCGGTCTATCTTGGTCTGTCTCTCTCGGTCGATCTCTCTCGGTCAATCGGTCAGTCTCTCTCGGTTGGTCGGTCGGTCAGTCTCTCTCGGTCGGTCGGTCATTCTCTCTCGGTTGTTCGGTCGGTCAGTCTCTCTCGGTCGGTCGGTTGGTCGGTCAGTCGGTCGGTCTTTCTCGGTCTGTCGGTCTCTCTCGGTCTGTCGGTCTTTCTCGTTCGGTCGGTGTCTCTCAGTCAGTCGGCCGGTCTCTCTCGGTCGGTTGCTTTTTCTCGTTCGGTCGGTCTCTCTCGGTCGGTCGGCCTCTCGGCCGGTCGGTCACTCTCAATCGGTCGGTCTCTCTCGGTTTGTTGGTCTCTCTCGGTTGGTGGGTATGTCTCTCTGTTGGCCTGTCTCTCTGTTTGTCTGTTTGCCCACCATCCCTCCCTCCCATTTTCCCTCCGTCCATCCGTCCGTCCGTCTGTCTGGTCTGTACAAATCTAGGGCTAGCACCATATCTGCAATACTCCGCAAGGCGTAGAAATGGGTCATTCACGTGTATGTTTACTGTTCTGACACGAAATCCGAGTACAGGACACAAGGACACATAATCAGACTGCAGCTCATACCTTTAGTAAAGGGACTCTTCGCTTGCTATTGAAGCTGGGGACGGATCGTCTATGGGAAATGTTGTGTGTAACTCTGTATTTATTGCAATCCCAAAGAAATCAGGAGCCTTGGAATGTGATCAACAAAGAACAATTAGTATAATGAGTCACATCACAAAGATTTTGCTACGAATTATCATGCAAAGAGTGAGGAAGAAATTACAACCTGAAATAGGGGAAGAACAATGTGGGTTTGTAGAAGGAAAGGGTACAGTAAATGCTGTGTATATGCTGCGAACAGTTATTGAACGTGCTATAGAAGTAAACAAGGATATACACCTTTGCTTTATTGACTATACACAGGCTTTTGATACAGTTAGACATGTCAACATGGTAGATATGCTTGCAGATCTACAAATTGATGGGAAAGACATTAGGATTATTTTTAAAAAAAACATATTTTGGAAACAACAAGCTGCCATAAGTATTGATAATGAAGTGGGACAATATCAACCAATTAAGAGAGGTGTTAGGCAGGGATGTGTAATGTCTCCAGATCTTTTTTCCCTATACAGTGAAAATATTTTCAGAAATGTAGAAGATATAAATGGAATCAGCATTGGAGGACGAAACATCAATAACATTAGATATGCAGGTGATACAGTATTGATTGCAGACAATGCACATGATCTACATCAATTAATAGACGCGGTTGTTGTACACATTGAGCAGCTGGGTTTGGAATTACATTGTAAGAAGACACAGGTTATGGTCGTCACTAGGAAGAACGAAGTACCACAATGTAATATAAATGGGAATATTCTTCAACAAGTGAATCGGCACAATTATCTCGGAACAGTCATAACATCTGATGGGAGATGCCTTGAAGAGATTAGAACAAGAATCGCCATGGCGAAAGTAGCCTTTAGCAAGATGGAAAAACATTCTGACCAATAAAAAGATGTCAATTGAAACGAGAAAAAGAGTGTTGAGTATACATAGAGCCTGTTCTTTTGTATGGATGTGAAACTTGGACAATGAGCAGTCAAGCTGAAAAACATCTGATGGCTGCTGAAATGTGGTTTCTGTGGAAAATTCAAAGATTACCATGGACAGACAGAAAAACCAATGATAAAGTACTACAGGAGACAAATGAAAATCGTAAAATGATTAGAGAAATAAGACGTAGACAGTCAAAATTTGTTGGGCATGTTATGAGAAGAAATAAATTGGAGAACTTAGTGATAACTGGCAAGATCGAAGGGAACAAACCAAGAGGAAGACCGAGGGGAAAATACCTGGGTGGCTTGGCCACATGGCATGGACGAGATAGGAACACTGAGCTGATCCACGACGCTGGTGATCGAGTGAAATGGCGAGTCATGACTGCCCATGCTTTCAGGCATGGCACATGATATATATATATCCTGCTTCGCCCAGCCCCTGGCGGGGACGTCTCATTTAATTCATATAAGTAGTCATTATACATTCGAATACATTTCTCTAAGCGCACAGAGTACGCGTTCGGCCCCTTGCTCCCGTTCCCGTTCATGTTGCTCGTCTGTTTCTGAAACTCGTAATGCCTTTTTCTTTCGTGCTGGAGGAAAAATTATTGATTTTAAACTAACTATTTCAGTTGGATCCGCGGGAGTGAGAACAACATCTGTACACAATTTCCTCTTAATCGGATGGACCGTTCGGGAACGCATAAAGGACACACAACGAAACATTCTCTTACATATATATATATATATTGCTTAAGCTAACTCGCTTAATAAGACAACTGTCTGAGTCCAATCGCCTGCAGAGGTTGCATTCTGTTTTTTTTTTTTTTTTCATTACTGCAGCTAGGAGGTCGACCCAGGCTGATCAGAACTCAGATAATTGTTAGGATGCTCCACGACAGACAAACACAGGGGCAAATAATTTTCAACCATATCTCATTATGTCCGTGACATAGTTTATGTATAAGCTGTATAAACATACATACATATTTTTTTTTTTTAGTTTCATCATTCTTTGATTTCTTTCCATCCCCTTTCTTCATCCTACTTCCTCTATCCGCATTGATTTCGGCTATGTCTCCTTTTCCTCTTTCTTCGTTCTGTTAATTTCTTCTTCTTCTTTTTCTTCTACTTTCTTTTTTTCTCTTTGTGAATCGTCACCTTCTTCTACCATCTTCAATCCCGCGTGTTTCTTATTTCGTGGTCTTCCATCTCTTCTTTCAACGCGCTTCTTCTTCATTTCTCCGAGCTTCTTCTTCATTTCTCCGTTTTTCTTCACTTTTCTCTCTTCTCTAGTCTATAATGCTTCATCAAGTTATTAAATGACCGATGCGTGCTCGTCTTTAAATTTAGTATTTCATTGAGGGGAGCAGATGTAATGTTGTGGCCACGTTGCCTGTCGGCAATGTGATTCTGGCTTCGATTTCGCATCCAAGTGGGTTGTTAGCATTGATTTTAGATGGGATCCACTTAGCCTAAAATGATGACCAGGAAGCTCTTGAGAAGTTAAGGTTTTCAGTGCATTATTGACCAGTTCACACTTCGAGTGCTGAGTGGTTCATACAAAATGTGGGCCTATGTATTTTTATATTTGTATGTTATTATACTACATGTCTAAACTGTTCTTTACATTTTAATAACTCAATGCCCGAGTTTTCTATTCATCTGTAATATCCTACAAAGCAGTCATACTAAAGACATGTACTCTTAATTACCTATGTAATACTCTTCACTGTTTCAAGCCACCAAGGATAACCATTTTTGCTGTGCGAAATGTGAAAAGTGGACTACTTGTGTTATCGTCATTATCCAAGTTTTTCTTGAAAATATTATCTTCAATTATGACATCATCAAGTTTTCAGATATCGTCTGCAAGTATGACTGTGTCGAGTTCTTTAGAAGAAGACACTAACATGTCTGGTACATATCGTCTGCAAACATGGACAGCATCGAGTTCTTTAAAAAAGAGAAGCGCTTATTGAAAATATCGTCTTCAGTTATGACAGCATCAAGTTCTTTAGAAGAAAAGAACTAACATATCTAAAATTATAGCATTCAAGCATGCCAGAGTCGTGTTCCTTAGAATATAAATAAAAAGGAATGACAAGAGAGAAGAATGAAAAAGGAGGTGAAATCTAGAGAAGCCTTGAAAATATCGTCTTGAAGAATGAAATCATCGACTTCTTTAAAACATAGATACCGAATCATGGCAGTATGGTGTTCTTTAGAACAAACATAACATGTCTTAAAGCATCGTCTTCAAGCAAGACAACAGCGAATTCATTATAATAAAAACTAGTCTTTAGAATGTCTCCACGCATGACGGCATCAGTTGAGTTGAGCAAGAACCAATATCACTGCATTCGGGGCATTCTCATACGCGCTGAGTCATCATCCTCAACAGCCTGCGAAGAGTTCCAATACGAATGGTGCCCGTTGCAATCTGATTATACTGCTGCATTCTCTCTAGACCATATTTGTCTAACTGTTCTGCATTAATCGAATTCTCCTAGAAGGCCTTCACCACATCTGCCTTATCTTGCATCAGATCACTTCTTAATGATGCAGCACTAGCCAATATGTCTGCCTTTTCATTCCCAACCACAGCAGAGTGTCCGGGAGAAAAGATCCAGCTATTTCTCACAATCCACGACCTCTGAATCGATGCATGCCATTCTGCACAAAGCATGCCATGGACAGCATAAAGTGGGTGGTTCTAAAGAACATGACGGCATCAAGTTCTTTAGAACCACTCACAAAATGCATCTTAAAATATTGTCTTCATCCGTGTCGTGAGTTCTTTAGATAAACAAACGTGTCTTGAAAACATCGTCAGATTACAACTGGGCACTTTTCGAACCCCAGGTCAACGCTTGACATGGGATCCACTCCACACGGGCAATTACGTGAACATGAATTAAGAAGACAACAAATACCCCAGCATCAGGTTCATTGTCTGGTCTAGTTGTCCTCCACCAGGCTATCACGTCCTGTTTAGCATGCACAGCGGGACCTGTAATAACTGCCACATTTGTTTTCAGATCTGCACTTTCTGATTCTTTGTTCCCACACGCACAGAACAATACCAGCCACGGAGCCCAGAGATGAAGGTGTGTGAATTGCATTGGGGTTGGCATTTTCCACCAAACTAAAATTACTTCCCTAGAGGGGGGCAGTTCCCCACGAAGCATTTCTGGTATATTTGCTCAGGGTATGGTCACCGCCTGTGTGTATATCGAGTGATCACAGCTCACACTACGTTGTTGCTATAATAACGTTATGATCATTAGTGGCTGCCCACATTCAGAACTCGTTTTTGCAACTGTTAGATCTTCAAAGAAAGACTAATGTGTGTGTGGTTTGTTTGCTTGTATGCTATGAATATCATTCTTCGTACAGCGTACTGTCCAAATATAGAACATATCGGCGCGAGTGGGATGTCATAGGGACAACATATTAGCCCTTGCAAATTGTATATTCAGTATTATGTACCGCATAGGGCTGGGCAGCGGGCAATCATTTTTCTCGACAACCGTCTGCTTTCTTCTTTTTTCTTTCACCATGTAATTCCCCCATTTGGTCCTCAACCAACTTACTCCAAACTCTCCTGTCCTAAGCTATCCCTTGCAGTTCTTTCCATACCCTGCCTATATTATTTACTTTTGTTTCTACTTCTCCATGTGTTGCTAGCCTTCATCTGTTTCTTTTGTCACGTAGATTCCCTACAAAGGCATTTGTAGTTATGATATTATCATATTTTCTAAGTGTATGTCGTCTGTGTGTTGCATTAACATGTTTTCTAAGTGTATGTCGTCTGTGTTACGTGTTCACATTTTTTGTAAGTGTATGTCGTCTGTGTTTTGTGTTCACATATTTTCTAAATGTATGTCGTCTGTGTGTTGTGTTAACATATTTTCTAAGTGTATGTCGTCTGTGTGTTGTGTTAACATGTTTTCTAAGTGAATGTCGTCTGTGTTTTGTGTTCACATTTTTTCTAAGTGTATGTCGTCTGTGTTTTGTGTTAACATATTTTCTAAATGTATGTAGTCTGTATTTTATGTTCACATAATTTCGATTCCTCAACATCTTCCGTGCCATTCTGCCCATCCAAAATTTCTCATAATGTCGATTCCTACTGTTTCTGATAATTTAAATAAACAATGTTTAGCTTGCGAGATATGATACTGCTTGAAGTCAAACGTTCAAATTATTATGAAAATAATAAGAACTACTACGTCTGTGACTTAAGGATAGTGAACGCAATTTCACAATCCTACATACCGAAATCAAAATCATCGGTATGCGATTTGGGTGTAGAGTCTCCGTGGCGAAGTAGTCAAACTGTCTAACTCGGGCTCTGAAAGTTGTGGGTTCGATTCCGGGCTGCATCCTTCGGTTCACGAGGTCATTTTTTCGGAGACTCCTGAGGGTCGTCACTGGAGTTACGGAGTTCGTGCTTCGTGCAACGCTTTCCGCGCTGAGGAAAACAATCCACGACCTCTGAATCGATGCATGCCATTCTGCACAAAGCATGCCATGGACAGCATAAAGTGGGTGGTTCTAAAGAACATGACGGCATCAAGTTCTTTAGAACCACTCACAAAATGCATCTTAAAATATTGTCTTCATCCGTGTCGTGAGTTCTTTAGATAAACAAACGTGTCTTGAAAACATCGTCAGATTACAACTGGGCACTTTTCGAACCCCAGGTCAACGCTTGACATGGGATCCACTCCACACGGGCAATTACGTGAACATGAATTAAGAAGACAACAAATACCCCAGCATCAGGTTCATTGTCTGGTCTAGTTGTCCTCCACCAGGCTATCACGTCCTGTTTAGCATGCACAGCGGGACCTGTAATAACTGCCACATTTGTTTTCAGATCTGCACTTTCTGATTCTTTGTTCCCACACGCACAGAACAATACCAGCCACGGAGCCCAGAGATGAAGGTGTGTGAATTGCATTGGGGTTGGCATTTTCCACCAAACTAAAATTACTTCCCTAGAGGGGGGCAGTTCCCCACGAAGCATTTCTGGTATATTTGCTCAGGGTATGGTCACCGCCTGTGTGTATATCGAGTGATCACAGCTCACACTACGTTGTTGCTATAATAACGTTATGATCATTAGTGGCTGCCCACATTCAGAACTCGTTTTTGCAACTGTTAGATCTTCAAAGAAAGACTAATGTGTGTGTGGTTTGTTTGCTTGTATGCTATGAATATCATTCTTCGTACAGCGTACTGTCCAAATATAGAACATATCGGCGCGAGTGGGATGTCATAGGGACAACATATTAGCCCTTGCAAATTGTATATTCAGTATTATGTACCGCATAGGGCTGGGCAGCGGGCAATCATTTTTCTCGACAACCGTCTGCTTTCTTCTTTTTTCTTTCACCATGTAATTCCCCCATTTGGTCCTCAACCAACTTACTCCAAACTCTCCTGTCCTAAGCTATCCCTTGCAGTTCTTTCCATACCCTGCCTATATTATTTACTTTTGTTTCTACTTCTCCATGTGTTGCTAGCCTTCATCTGTTTCTTTTGTCACGTAGATTCCCTACAAAGGCATTTGTAGTTATGATATTATCATATTTTCTAAGTGTATGTCGTCTGTGTGTTGCATTAACATGTTTTCTAAGTGTATGTCGTCTGTGTTACGTGTTCACATTTTTTGTAAGTGTATGTCGTCTGTGTTTTGTGTTCACATATTTTCTAAATGTATGTCGTCTGTGTGTTGTGTTAACATATTTTCTAAGTGTATGTCGTCTGTGTGTTGTGTTAACATGTTTTCTAAGTGAATGTCGTCTGTGTTTTGTGTTCACATTTTTTCTAAGTGTATGTCGTCTGTGTTTTGTGTTAACATATTTTCTAAATGTATGTAGTCTGTATTTTATGTTCACATAATTTCGATTCCTCAACATCTTCCGTGCCATTCTGCCCATCCAAAATTTCTCATAATGTCGATTCCTACTGTTTCTGATAATTTAAATATACAATGTTTAGCTTGCGAGATATGATACTGCTTGAAGTCAAACGTTCAAATTATTATGAAAATAATAAGAACTACTACGTCTGTGACTTAAGGATAGTGAACGCAATTTCACAATCCTACATACCGAAATCAAAATCATCGGTATGCGATTTGGGTGTAGAGTCTCCGTGGCGAAGTAGTCAAACTGTCTAACTCGGGCTCTGAAAGTTGTGGGTTCGATTCCGGGCTGCATCCTTCGGTTCACGAGGTCATTTTTTCGGAGACTCCTGAGGGTCGTCACTGGAGTTACGGAGTTCGTGCTTCGTGCAACGCTTTCCGCGCTGAGGAAAAAAACTGAGCCATATGGGATAAAAGCCCGGTGCAATGACCCTGTCGACTTTTAAGCGATTCAATTTACTTTTGCATTGATTTTTTTTTCTTTTTTCAATATTAAGATCTTATAGGATAATGTATACTTTGTTTTCCATGATCGCGATTTTCTTAAGAAGCGTGCCCATGGGATAAGTTTGATTGGTGTGGTTTCGCTGGCTGTTGAATTCTCTGAAATATGAGTTTCGACTTTGAAGTTCAGTGCGTCGACGTTCAAGTTGTTTAAGCTCTAACAAGGCCTTGCATCTGTCGGAGTGAGATTGTTGTAGTTACTTTACATCTTGAATTTTCATCTTACTTTTTCCATCTTACGTTTTCATCTAACTTTTTTTCATCTAACCTTTTCCATCTAACCTTTTCCACCTTACTTTTTCCATCTTACGTTTTCCGTCTTACTTTGCATCTTACTCTTTCGGAGTGAGATCGGTGTAGTGACGTTCCATCTTACTTGGTACCAAGGTGTCATCTCCAGAGGACTGTGTTGCCAAACTTCACTTCCCCCACTTCCAGCTCAGACACCAGCGTTACGTGCAAGCCAGATATCGAAACATGGCATCTCTGCTAGACATACTGGGATGTACCTAGCTCATGATTCAGTCCAGCAGGTGCAGCCTGGCTAAGATTAGGCATGGGGTGGTAACATTTCATTCCCATATGATGTATCTACCGAAGCAACAAAAACATAATATATCAAACATTGCCACACATTAGATCAAACATTGCCACAACATATGATATCAAACATTGTCACAACATATGATATCATACATTGCCACAACATATTATATCAAACATTGCCACAACATATGATATCAAACGTTGCCACAACATTTGATATCAAACATTGCCACAACATATGATATCAAACATTGCCACAAAATATGATATCGAACGTTGTCACATATTATATCAAAAATTACAACAGTGTGTGATATCAAACGCAGCTACAGCAAATGTTATCAAACCTGTCGGTCAAAGAAAGCCGTCACAACATAAAGCCACACGTGGCTGATTTACAGTGCCATGGTAATTTTCGTTATATGCCGAGCAAACACAGACCCAGTCAATCATTCCTGGAGCAGCCCCAGCTTTATGCACATTTCTCCCCCTTCTTGTTTTGCCCTTCATCTCCCAGTGGATCATACTCCCTCAAGCAACTCCCACCAAGCGCTTTCTAGTCCTGTCCTGTTCATAATTGGTTGCATTTTACAGGGAATGTTTTCTACTGGATGAGGTAGCCAATCTTTCTTTGTCGCCTCTTACGACGTGCTTGGTAGGTTACAGTGTTACTAATCTGTGTTTCCTTAATGGGACTATGTAACATATCGGCGACAAAAAGAAAGCAAAACAAAAGCAAAAAAAAAAAAAGACTAATAAAAAAAAAAAACAAGAATAAATAAATACACAAACAAACAAACCAAACAAAAGTCAAAGTTCGAACACAAGCCTCCTGTTGAAATGTGAAGTGTTAAGCCTATCACATCTTTAGACCTGGGCGTGTGGAGGGATACCTTGTCAGTCTTTCTCACATATAGGGAACGGCGGGAGATGACGTCGTGCCCTTGTCCGATAGCTCTCATGCTATTAAAGTAACGTATTAACCATTAAACCAACATGCTCACCGTTTGTAACTATTGAGAACCACGGTTCCCCAATCGTGCGAGCCCTACTCCTCATATCCATGTAGCTTAATCTAGCCGTTGAAACATGCAGACGAAATCTATTCAGTTATCTGTGGTAGTCACAACAGCAACAAAAATCAACATAGACACCAGTTACATACTTGTCAATACAGAAAAGAAAACACCCACAATTTAAAATGTCACAGGATCAATAAAAAGCAGCTATAATTATGAAAACAGCAGACGTAAGCATTTACAAACGTAAATATGACAATCCACTGATATATGTCAAGAAGCAATGGAGATAAACCACTACTATTTAATATGTAGGATATGATATTACATGCGTTGCCAGTTGCAGCTATTTGTAATTGTGTTGTCGTGTTTTCTTGCCATGGATCTGTTACTATAAACGTGCAATGCTGTATCAGGTTTTCTTGCTATGGATCTGTTACTATAAACGTGCAGTGTTGCATCAGGTTTTCTTGCTATGGGTCTGTAACTATAAACGTGCAGTGTTGTATCAGGTTTTCTTGCTATGGGTCTGTTACTATAAACGGGCAGTGTTGTATCAAGTTTTCTTGCTATGGGTCTGTAACTATAAACGTGCAGTGTTGTATCAGGTTTTCTTGCTATGGGTCTGTTACTATAAACGGGCAGTGTTGTATCAGGTTTTCTTGCTATGGATCTGTTACTATAAACGGGCAGTGTTGTATCAAGTTTTCTTGCTATGGATCTGTTACTATAAACGTGCAGTGTTGCATCAGGTTTTCGGGCTATGGATCTGGGCCCGCCGCAAGACGATTCATCGGACTGGGGGAGGGGGTGCGTGAAAAAAACAAAGTGGAAGGGGGGGGGGGGTGCGTAGATGAGGAATGCTTGAAATGCGGGGGGGGGGGGGCGTGCGTGCAGGGAAGGGGGCTTGCGTGCAGGGAAGTGGTGAGGTTAGTTAGGGTGGGATATAGTCCATGATGGCAGGAGGCCACCCTTAAGATTCTTCGTTGCACTCGTAATAATTCGCTTGTTTTTATGTGGGTGGGAGCTCCATATTGAGGAGACGAATAATTGTCCTATCAATGTTGAAAGATGTAAACTAATGTATCCAGGTGGAAACTATCCTAAACAAAGGAAAATTTATGAATTGAATAAAAACAAATTGCATGTCTGCGCCGGCTCCGTGGCGAGGAGTTTACGTACGCGGTTCGTGATCCCGCATTCCCGCGTTCGAAGCACAGCTGAGGGATTTTTGGCAGCAGGCCGCGTTGCGTTGGTATTTTACGAAATGGTATGAGTGTCGGTCGTTCAGAAAGCAATGACAAACTACTGAACGTAAACTTGCCAAAAGATCACAACAGCAAAACTGCTGGCATTGACTGCCACGTCCTGTAAAGGATATGTAGCTAACTTAACTTATGTCCTTTGAAGGACATTGCGACAAACACCATTTCCTAATGACCGTTTTTAATTTACTAGGCCAGTGGTTCTCAATCGGTGGGAAATTCCTCTCCCCCCCCCCTCACCCAGGTAGGAATTTTAGGGTTTCCCGGGGGGAGGGGGAGGGGGTGACGATTATTTCAAGATCGCGTTAATACAAGAACCAATTACTTGATATTGTTTTTCCGTCCATACTTTACAGTTCTGTACTTATCGCCCTTCTAAAATTCGTTTTATAACGTAAGTAGACCCGCAAATCACGTTTTATGTAGACGTCTAGACTTTTTCTAGTATGGATTATTAAATTCAGCCCCCATTTTACGTATACTGTATAGGTGGGGGGGGGGGGGAATTTATTGGGAAGAAATACGAAAGGAGGGATGATATTCTGAAAATATGGTGAAGGAGTGCATGGACCAAAACAGGTTGAGAACCACTCTACTAGACCCTATTATGTTTTGGTAGTGATAGCACGGGTTGCATATTCCTGTCCCTTAGGTGTTACTACTTCCACAGCATAGGTTTAATCATTTTTTTTAACATATAAAGCTAAAGTAATCTCCATTTGTTTTCTTAAACTTTACACATCAGTTAATGATGACCACTGTGTCATCATCATCATCATCATCTTCCACTTCTGCCGTCAAGCGTCGTGGGGAGGAATAATCCAGCGCCCGGTGGCAGCACTGGATAGTGTCATTCCGTGTGGTTGTACAATGTCTTTGATGTCGTCAATCCATTTTCTTCTGGGACGTCCTTGTGGTCTCGTCGCAGATGATCTTTGATGTAAGGCCAGTGATGGTAGTTGCTGATGTTGCATTCTAACGACATGGCCAAACCACTTGATCTTCTGTCTGTCAATAAATGTGGCACAAGGTGTTGAACCCACAGTCTGTCTGATAATAGCATTTCTTACTCGGTCTCGGATTGTTAAGTTGGCAGCTCTCCTCAGGCATCTCATTTCGCAGGTGTTGATTTTGCGAAGGTGTAATTTGGATAAAGTCAGGGTTTGAGATTGGTAGCATAGGGTTGGTGTGAATATGCTGTTTATTATCTGTCGTTTTGCGGACATGGGTATATTTGGATGTTTCAGTAAGGGTGACATTTGTTATGTAAATGCACTAGCTTTTTGACATTGATTTCGATTTCTCTGTCCAATCTGCCATCTTCTGTTATCATACTTCCAAGATATTTGAATTCTTTAACTTGTTTCAGAGTTGTGCTATTTATCTGTATACTTAGAGGGCCTGGCGATCTGCTAACTCGCATTACTTCTGTTTTGGCTATATTTATACTCATATTGTATCTCCTGCATGTTGAATTCAGATTATTGATATAATTTTGCAATCTGCCCTCGTCGCTATAAAACAGGCACTGATCGTCTGCAAATAGAAGTTCATTTATTTCCTGTGGATCAGTTGTTTCATCTGGAGTAAAGAGATCTACATTTTCTGAATCTGTTCTGTCAAGACTTACTTCTTTGGAAATTCTGTCCATGTAGATATTGAATAGCAGGGGAGAGAGCACACATCCCTGCCTCACTCCTGTATTGACTGTGAACATATCTGATATACCTTCTTGTGTTCCTACTGCACTTTGGCTTGAGTGGTACATGGCTATGATGTTTTCTAGCAGTTGCCCTTGTATCCCATAGTCTTCAAGGATGATCCATAGTTTGTATCTGTCTACTCTATCGAAAGCCTTTTCTTGATCTACAAACACAATATTCTGCTGGTCACTATATTCGATAGTTTTTTCACATATTTGTAACCACTGTGTACTAACTGTAATTTGTGTATCATTATATCGGAGTTATTACTCTCAATGTTGATTGCTTAATGCTATCTTACATTCTCCAATCCTTGTTGTGACTTTAAATAAATGTATGTGTACTAGTTGTTATTTTGCATTTTCTGCCATAGCTATTACTTTAAATAATTTGTCATCGTTGCTACTGTAAATGTGTCTGCCGTTGTTATTTGTTTATATGATTTTCCCCAAGTCGATACTGTCAATGTTTCTGACCTTGGTTAACGTGTTTAAAGACCAAAGAATTGTCTTCGTTGCACCGGGTTCTATCCATTAAGACCCGGTCTTCTTTCCTCAGATTCGCAAAGATTCGCACACCAGGCACGTCAACAAGGTGCGATCGAAACAAAATTGCACTCGTGAGCCGAATGACGGAGTGCGAAAACGAACCCATAATCTTAGTAAGGCCAAGCTGCCGCCTTGACCACTTGACCGCAGATCACACTCTCCCCCTTTCTGCTATTGTACGACTGTAAATAAAAGTTGGCGTAGCTGGAAAAGTTTAAAGCGTTTAAAATTTCTCTCCTAACCTCGGCGTCGAGGGCTGATTTAACACACAGGTCAATCAATCAATCAATCATATGCCATGCTGGAAAGCGTGGGCGGTCATGATCGCCATTTCACTCGATCACTAGCGTCGTGGATCAGCTCAGTGTTCCTGTCTCGTCCATGCCATGTGGCCAAGCCATCCAGGTATTTTCCTCTCGGTCTTCCTCTTGATCTGTTCCCTTCGATCTTGCCAGTTGTCACTAAGTTCTCCAATCCATTTCTTCTCATAACATGTCCAAAACATTTTGACTGTCTACGTCTAATTTCTCTAATCAGTTTACGATTTTAATTTGTCTCCTGTAGTACTTGGTCATTGGTTTTTCTGTCTGTCCATGGTATTCTTTGCATTTTCCTCAGAAACCACATTTATGCAGCCATCAGATGTTTTTCAGCTTGACTGCACATTGTCCATGTTTCACATCCATACAAAAGAACAGGCTCTATGCATCCCCTCAACACTCTTTTTCTCGTTTCAATTGACATCTTTTTATTGGTCAGTATGTTTTTCATCTTGCTAAAGGCTACTTTCGCCATGGCGATTCTTGTTCTAATCTCTTCAAGGCATCTCCCATCAGATGTTATGGCTGTTTCGAGATAATTGTGCCGATTCACTTGTTGAAGAATATTCCCATTTACTTGTATATTACATTGTGGTACGTCGTTCTTCCTAGTGACGACCATAACCTGTGTCTTCTTACTATTTAATTCCAACCCCAGATGGTCACTGTGTACAACAACTGCGTCTACTAATTGTTGTAGATCATGTGCATTTTCTGCAATCAATACTGTATCATCTGCATATTTAATGTTATTGATGTTTCGTCCTCCAATGCTGACTCCATTTATATCTTCTACACTCCTGAAAATATTTTCATTGTATAGGGAAAAAAGATCTGGAGACATTATACATCCCTGCCTAACACCTCTCTTAATAGGTTGATATTGTCTCACTTTATTATCAATCCTTATGGCAGCTTGTTGTTTCCAATATATGTTTTTCTATAAGTCTAATGACTTTCCCATCAATTTGTAGATCTGCAAGCATATCTATCATGTTGACATGTCTAACTCTATAAAAAGCCTTTGCTTAGTCAATAAAGCAAAGGTGTATATCCTTGTTCACTTCTATAGCACGTTCAATAACTGTTCGCAGCATATACACAGCATTTACTGTACCCTTTCCTTCTACAAACCCACATTGTTCTTCCCCTATTTCAGGTTGTATTTTCTTCCTCACTCTTTGCATGATAATTCGTAGCAAAATCTTTGCAATGTGGCTCTATGTTGATCATATTCCAAGGTTCCTGATTTCATTGGGATTGCAATATAAATACCATCCATCCATCCATCATGTGCCTGATGTGTCTAATCTATGTCTTTTTACAATTTAATTCTAACCCTCGTTGTTCACTGTGTGTAACAACCGCATCTACTAAATGTTGCAGATCCTGTTCATTGTCTGCAATCAAGACTGTATCATCTGCATATCAAATGTTATTGATACATCGTCCCCCAATGTTGATTCCTTCCATATCTTCAATATTTCTGATAATACTTTCACTGTAAAGGGAAAAAAGATCTGGAGACATTACACATCCCTGTCTCACATCTCTCTTAATAGGCTGATATTGACCTACTTCATTATCAATTCTTATGGCAGCTTGTTGTTTCCAATATATTTTTTTTTTTTTACAAATCTAAGGTCTTTTCCATCAATTTGTAGATCTTCAAGCATCCTTATCATGTCGACATGTCTCACTTTATCGAAAGCTTTTGTGTAGTCAATAAAGCAAAGGTGTAGATCTTCGTTTACTTCAATAGATCGTTCAATTACGGTTCTCAGTAAATACACAGCATTTACTATACCCTTTCCTTCTACAAACCCACATTTTTCTTCTCCTATTTCAGTTTGTATTTTCCTCCTAATTCTTTGCATGATAATTCTTAGCAAAATCTTCGTGATGTGACTCATTATACTAATTGTTCGATGTTGATAACATTCCAAGGCTCCTGATTTCTTTGGTATTGCAATAAATACAGAATTACATAATTCATGAGGTATATTTCCAGTTTCATATATTGTATTAAGCAGACTGGTAACTTTATCTGCTCCATATTCTTCTAAAGCATTAATCATTTCTGTTGTGACGCTGTCTGAACCGGTGATCTTGTCAGATTTCACATGGTTAAGAGCATCCTTAACCTCCATCTTCAAAATTCCTGGTCCTTCATTATTATTTTGAACATCGTAGTGTTCGTCTTTGTTATCGTCATAAGGGTTTTTCACGTAATCTGACCATACATGTAAGATCTGATCTTTTTCTATTATGACTTCCATCTTTTGTCTTTAGGCAGCCTGCTGATGTACGTGTTCTTTGATTAGTAAGCTCCTGGATTCTTTTGTGCATTAGTTTCGCATCTTTACTGTTGTGTTGTTTTTCAATTTCTCCGCAATTTTTCTCAAGCCATGTTTCTTTTGCCTCCTTACATAAGGTTCTGACTTTTCTGTGAATTTCTTTATATTTGGCAGGATTATTTTTGTTCTGTCTTCTTGTTTCAATTAGTTGTAAAATTTCTTCAGTCATCCACGTTTTACGGCCCACTTTCTTTAATTTTGGAATAGTTTTATCTGCTGCACAACTGATTGAATTCTTCAGCATTTCCCATTGATCATCTACATCTTAAAATAAGATCTCTAGATCAGACAGTAAATCAAATTTGTTCTTTACTTCTATTTTAAAATTATCTTGTATTTCTTTGTCAGTTTTCAATTTGCACAAGTCATATTTAGGGTTTCCTGCTATATACTTGACTTTCTTTAAATTTACCCTCAATGTGCCTGTAATTAATATGTGATCACTGTAACAGTCTGCATTTGGAACTGTTTTTACGACTGTTAACGCATTTCGAAACCTTCTGTTAATCAGGATGTAATCTATCTGGTTTTTAATCCTGCTGTCTGGACTCCTCCATGTCCATAATCTTCTAGGATGCTGTTTAAACCAGGTGTTTCCTACAACCATTTCTTGTTCTTTTGCCCATTCTACAAGTCTGTATCCTCTTTCATATCTCTCTCCCAAACCATGGTTGCCTACACTGCATCCACCGCCTTGCTTTCCTATTTTTGCGTTGAAATCACCCATTATGATATTTATTTCTGATTTTTTGCAGTTCTTCAAAACAGATTCCATGTCATTATACAATTCCTCTATACTTTCTTCACTGCATTCACTTGTTGGGGCATATTATCGATGAGTCCACACAACATGATTTTATTGGCATCTATAAAGAAGGTAGTTTGCTTTCCTTCCCAGCAGTGACCTTACTGGTCAGTGACAGTAGCCATTGTCTCCTAATAACAGAGATCCTCTGCCTATTTTCGTGAAGGTGGAGACCATAACCTACTACTATCTGTCGGCTGTTCTCCATCTTCATCCACCACCTGCACCCATGGCTTCACGTAACCCTGATCGGGGGGGGGGGGGGGCTAAACGGGTACTCCACCTTGCCCAAGGGTGTCCCGTAGGCTAGCGGAGGGAAGGAGGTGCCTTACTTCTCCTTTGATAGGGGATACCCCTACCCCGCTACCCAAATGAATACAATAATAAAAGCAATAAATACAGAGTTACATAATTCAGAAGGTATATCTCCAGTATCATATAATGTGTTCAGCAGTCTGGTGACTTGATCTAGTCCAAATTCATCTAAAGCTTTAATCATTTCTGTTGTGATGTTATCTGCACCGGGGGCCTTGCCAGCTTTCATATGCTTAAGAACATTTCGAATCTCCATCTTCAAAATTGGTGGCCCTTCATTATTAAATCTAATATCATACTGTTCCTCTCTGTTATCATTATAAAGGTTTTTCACATAATCTGTCCATACATGTAGAATCTGATCTTTTTCTATTATGATTTTGCCATCTTTATTTTTTAGGCTCCTGCTGATGTACTTGTTCTTTTATTAGTAAATTCCTGAATTCTTTTGTGCACTAATTTGGTATTTTGACTGTTGTGTTGTTTTTCAATGTCTAAGCACTTTTCCTCAAGCCATGCTTCTTTTGCCTCCTTACATAATATTCTGACTTGTCTGTGAATTTCTTCATATTTGGCAGGATTATTTTTGTTGAGTCTTCTTGTTTCCATTAGGTGCAAAATTTCTTCTGTCATCCATTTCTTACGACTCACCTTCTTTAATTTTGGAATAATTGTTTCTGCAGCCAACCTGATTGAATTCTTCAATTTCCAATTGATCATTCACATCCTGGAATAATATCTCTATATCAGACAATATATCAAATCTGTTCTGTACTTCTATGTTGAATTTGTTTTGTATTTCCTTGTCATTACTCAATGTACACAAATCATATTTGGTGTTACTGTTTCCTGTTATATACATGACTTTCTTCAACTTTATCCTCAGTGTTCCTGTAAGTAGTCTGTGGTCACTATAACAATCAGCACTGGGAACTGTTTTTACTATTGTTAGTGCGTTTCTAAATCTTCTGCTAATCAGAATGTAGTCAACCTGTTTTCTGATCCTGCAATCAGGACTCCTCCATGTACATAATCTTCTAGAGTGTTGCTTAAACCAGGTGTTTCCTACAATCATTTCCTGTTCTTTTGCCAACTCTACGAGTCTGTATCCTCTTTCATTTCTCTCTCCTAAACCATAGTTTCCTACTGTGTATCTATCACCTTGATTTCCTACTTTTGCATTGAAGTCACCTATTATGAAGTTTATTTCTGAATTTTTACATTTCTTTAAGGCAGACTATATGTCACTATAAAATTCCTCTACACTATCTTCACTGGATTCTCATGTTTGGGCATATACTTGAATAACATTTATGCTAAAAGGTCTGCCACTCAATTTAACTAGTAGAACTCTGTCCGACACGGCCCAATAACCTTGAACAGATTTTGATGTTTTCCGGTCCAAACTAATATCTTTGTCGGTCTTCACCTCCAGAATAAATAATCTTAAAATCACAGGTCAGTTAGACTAAAATGTGGACTTCTCGTCCTTGACTCTGGGACGTTCGTTACAAGTATCTCAGAAACCAGAGTGGGTTCGTTTGAAATGGGGTACTGGTGTAAAGGAAAGCTAGCCCTAGCGCAATTATCAGCCCTGTGCACTCACTACTAGTAGCATGTGTGTGTACTATGTGAGAGTCCAAAGCA
Source organism: Cepaea hortensis (assembly GCA_963921405.1). Taxonomy (NCBI): domain Eukaryota; kingdom Metazoa; phylum Mollusca; class Gastropoda; order Stylommatophora; family Helicidae; genus Cepaea; species Cepaea hortensis. Next base: position 40,067,639 of record OY992896.1, read on the forward strand.
AGCTAACAAACATAGAACAACACACACACACAAACAAACACTGCAAATGATTATGTGCAAATGATTATGTCCAAAGCAAGCTAACAAACATAGAACAACACACACACACAAACAAACACTGCAAATGATTATGTGCTATTTGCAATTGTACATGTTTATCTATTAGATTATATTCTCCATCTCGTTCAGTTCCAAGCAGTAATTACCTTAGTTAGGTCAGGGATCAAATGTTGGAATAAAATACAAACTACGTGTAAGTCGGCTGATTGAATGGTAGGTCGGTTGACTAGTTTGTAGTTAGGTTGACTGGGTTGTAGGTCGGTGGACTGGGTGGTAGGTAAGTGAACTGGCTGGTGGGTAGGTTGACTGGGTGGTAAATCGGTTAAATGGGTGATAGGTTGGTTGATTGAGTGGTAGGTCGGTTGACTAGTTTGTAGTTAGGTTGACTGGGTGGTGGGTCGGTGGACTGGGTGGTAGGTAGGTTGACTGGGTGGTGGGCAGATTGACTGGGTGGTAGATCGGTGGACTGGGTGGTAGGTAGGTTGACTGGGTGGTGGGTAGATTGACTGGGTGGTAGATCGGTTAAATGGGTGATAGGTTAGTTGATTGAGTGGTAGGTCGGTTTATTAGTTTGTAGTTAGGTTGACTGGGTGGTAGGTAGGTTGACTGGGTGGTAAAACGGTTAAATGGGTGATAGGTTGGTTGAATGGGTGATAAGTTGGTTGAATGGTTGATAGGTTGGTTGAATGGTTGATAGATCGGTTGTATGGGTGGTAAATCGGCTGACTGTGTGGTAGGTTGGTTGAATGGGTGGTAGGTTGGTTGAAAGGGTGATAGGCTGATTGAATGGGTGGTAGGCTGATTGAATGGGTGTTAGGCTGGTTGAATGGTTGATAGGTTGGTTGAATGGGTGGTAGGCTGGTTGAATGGGTGATAAGCTGGTTGAATGGGTGGTAGGCTGGTTGAATGGGTGATAGGCTGGTTGAATGGGTGGTAGGCTGGTTGAATGGGTGATAGGCTGGTTGAATGGGTGGTAGGCTGGTTGAATGGGTGATAGGCTGGTTGAATGGGTGATAGGTTGGTTGAATTGGTGATAGGCTGGTTGAATGGGTGATAGGCTGGTTGAATGGGTGATAGGTTGGTTGAATGGGTGATAGGTTGATTGAATGGGTGGTAGGCTGGTTGAATGGGTGATAGGTTGGTTGAATGGGTGATAGGTTGGTTGAATGGGTGATAGGTTGGTTGAATGGGTGATAGGTTGGTTCAATGGGTGATAGGCTGGTTGAATGGGTGGTAGATCGGTTGACTGGGTGGTAGGTCGGTTGACTGGGTGGTAGGCTGGTTGAATGGGTGGTAGGTTGGTTGAATGGGTGGTAGGTTGGTTGAATGGGTGATAGGTTGATTGAATGGGTGGTAGGCTGGTTGAATGGGTGATAGGCTGGTTGAATGGGTGATAGGTTGGTTGAATGGGTGGTAGGCTGGTTGAATAGGTGATAGGCTGGTTGAATGGGTGGTAGATCGGTTGACTGGGTGGTAGGTCGGTTGACTGGGTGGTAGGTCGGTTTACTGGGTGGTGGATCGGTTGACTGATTGGTAGGTTGGCAGTTAGGTTCGTTCATTGGTTAACATATATCGTTTCAGAAGCCGTTGCTTTTGTATCCAGTCCAGCCTTAAACTCATAAATGGTGAAGGTATTAAATACGAGTGATATAGATGTAGTACACTAATGATAGTAGAGGAGTCCCGTTTTGCTGAGAGGTTTAGGGCGCTTAGACTTTCTCTGCTGACCACAGCGTAGAGTATTAATTTTACGCGCCGTTCAGTTAGACTTAAATGTTGACTTCTCGTCATTGTAAGTATATTTTTTTGTTGTTGCGTATCCCTTACGGGAAGTTGCAGTCAACACCAGCATTTTCAAGCTGCTGTTGATGTACTAGGCAAGTGTTACGTTCAGTAGTTTGCCATTGCTTTCTGAACGACCGGCCCCTATACCTTTTTCGAAAAAAACCAGCACCGCCGTGTTTCGAACCCGGGTATACGGGCTCACAAACCGCGTTCGCAAGCCCTTAGCCACAGAGAACGGTTGGAAGTATATTACAAGTACCAAAAACAGTCGGAAACAGTTCGCCTGATGGCGAGGATATTACTAGAGGAAACTAATCCTCACGTAAAAGTCAGTCCACTGTACTCGTTAGTATAGCGACTGCTAATAGTAGTTGCACGTGCATGATTACGCTCGATTACACTTCTAAACATAGCGGACTCAACAACATATCCAGGCGAACCTTCTGGCCTAGAGAGACAACAGTGGAAGATAAACTCTATGGACCGCTGAATGAACTCAAAAAGACTGTTAGATTCATACAAGAGACAACATTGCAGTTATAAACATATTTCAGGCGAACGAAAGAAGAAGAAGAACAACAACCAAAAAAAAAAAAAATATTCTTAGTAGCATTTCTGTTATTATGATAACAACAGTAACATTTTGATTTCACTTTGGATGTTAACGCAACGAAACACGCAGCTATTGGGTTCTCGCAAGTAATACTAGTTATTTAGTTACATATCCTTTACAGGACGTCGCAGTCAACACTAGCATCTTTTGTTGTTGTGATCTCTTGGCAAGTTTACGTTCAGTAGTCTCCCATTGCTTTCTGAACGGCCGGCACCCGTACGATTTCGTTACAAACCAACGCAAGGCGGTCTGCTGCCAAATCTCCTACAGCTGTGTTTTGAACGCGGGTATACGGGATCACGAACTGCGTCCGTAACTTTTTCGCCACGTAGCCGACTAGAAGTACTAGTAGTAAATGTATTTAACAATATCGTTAATAGGGAGACGCCTGCTTTAACGATAGTCTTGGGTTCGACAACCATTATGACCGTTCCGAATGTTTAAAATTGACTGGGCATGCAGGAAGGCCTAGCCTCAAAAGGGTACTGGGAAGTGTGTTGGGAAGTAAACGCAGCCGGTGTGATACAGGCCATATCACCTCTCGAGTGTCGTTTGGTTTATACAGGGTGTATTTTTAATGACGGTGGAGTTTATGAAAATATTGCCGGTCCAATTTTTGTATTTACCTTTTATGTTGCATGAACTCCACAGAGGGTGAATACAAAACTTGGAACGGCAATATTTTTAAATACACCACAGTCATAAAAAATACACCCTATAAAAATATGGGTCTAGCTACAGTTAGGCGTGTACAATATGTCCTTTACTTACTTTAGACACTGGGTTTTTCCGAGTGTAATGTGTAGTATATGTTCTATTATCATGTTAACAACCGTAACATTGTGATTTCAGTTTGGATGTTAACGCAACGAGTCACGCAGCTACTGGGTTTTCCCAAATGGAGCGTAACAAGCTAAACGGACTGACAGCGATTCCACAGGAGGACTATGGGAGTACATCCAAGACACGACAAAAGGAAGAAAAAATGAGGATAATGCAGGAGAGTGATATGGTGAGTGCTGTTTTTTAGTGCTTCTAGTCTTCCCCTTATAGTCCATGCCATGTGGCTTTGGTGATCATGTCTGTCTTGTCTTCTGTCGCGTGTAATGCCATAATGTTTGATTCTAATGTCCTCCATGCCATGTTGCTAAACTGTCTGGCATCTGCTTTGTGTGTGCTTCTAGTATACACCAATATTCCTTTTATCATTAAATTATTAATTGTTTGCAGTGCTTTGGTTTGTTTTTGGTCAGAGAAGATTATTGATTAAAGATAAAGATAGCCTCATGTCCACTCCTTAGGTGTAAAGTGTTGGGCCAACACATATATTAGGCTACGAAATGTGAGATGGAATTGTCAGTTTCCTGCCCAAATTTCCAAATAGTTCTTAAAATTATCTGGTACCCAGTTTTATTAGCCAAGAGACAACATTGCAGGTATAGACATATTTCAAGCGAACGAAAAAAGAAGAAGAATTAGGTCAACACCAGGACTGACAAACAAGAAACCCCCTTTGCTTGTGATTGAACCCCTACCACTATACATAAAGATTAGTTAGCTCTATTACTATAAGCTGTCCACGATTGGGTCTTAATTTGTGGAGAATCAGTTTGTTAATTTGTGTTTTCTTATCTGTCTGAACGTCTCTGGGATCAGTCTTGGTTTTTAAGAATTGACTCATAGCATTGCGGATAAACCCATAGATGATCGTATCCTTGGGCAATCATAAAGTCTGGGATTAAACTTACCGATCTGTCTCCGTCGGCAGTCATGAAGTCTGGGAGTAAACTCACTTTGTAAAACGAGTACTGGATAGTTTTCATAAATGTTGTGAAAGGTAAGGGCTAGAAATAATTAAACCTTTCGTCTTATCGGATGAGAGTTGGATTACTTGTTGGTGGATGCATGTGTGCATTCAGTTCTTCTTGGCAGGGTTTCATCCAAGAAGCTTTTATGCAAGCTAATGGTTCCCAAACGGAATTAGTCACATGAAGAGGCAGAAAGATTCTATAGACCGTTGTTTTCTAATTCATGGTGAATTTAACACCAAAAATAAGATGGTATGTTTGCGTTTCTATGTGTACGGGGGCACGAGGGTGTGGCCTGGGAGGCATTACATCACAACTGTTTGAGAATCGCTGATCAAACCAAATCAATCATGAGATGGGTGACATGGGAAAGACGGCAGTTCGATTTCTGTTCACTTCGGGGTGTTTTTACTGTCATACATAGACAGATACAAACACTAATTAGGGGTGAATTATGTCTCGACTTGAACGAATCAAGTAATCATCGTGATGAATCTGTCTGGTGGTGCTAAACATATTACATTATTTTCACAGAATTGGTCAATAGTAATTTACAAACAGGCTATAGGCGATTTTGAAACAATTGTTGTTGGTGTGTTGCTGTTCCTTTTCTTCCTCCTCTAGTTCTTCTTGTTTTTCGTATTCTGGGTCTTCTTCTCCTCCTCCTCGTCCTCCACCTCCTCCTTCTTCTTCTTCTTCCTCTTCGTTTTCTTCATCTTCATTCTTCTACATTCTTCTACCTTCTTCTACCGTCTTCTTCCTTCTTCTTCTTCTTCTCCTTCTTCATTCTATGCCTGGTCTGAAGTAGACTTCGACGATCATGAATTTCAATCCCTTTTTGTCAACTGGTGTATTATTGAAATTGATGTTAATTATAATATTATTATCCCACCTCCCCCCCCCCCCTTTCCTATGTCCAGTCTTTCAATGTACATCTTTCTTTCTCTATCTTCCCGCTTTTGTCTTTCCTCATATTTTCCCACATGATGCTAATTTCTCAAGTTCACCTAAACTAATGTATTTCCTAAATGTCTTTAGCTCATTATTATAATTTCCATACGTCACCAGAAATAATGTATAGTCAATGCATGAAGCTGTGATTCATATCATCAAGTGTGAGACACTTCACGCGTTTATGACATTACAGTATGACCATCATGGATGGAAGGTTCAAACCTCACCTATATTTTATAAGACATTTCCAAACAATTTACAATTCAAAAGAGTAAAATAACACAAAGGTACTGCAGCTGTACAGAACACAATTACGGAAAACATAACGTTCATCAGCAAGCAAGTAAACCAAACACATTTTTCATTTTTTTCTTCATTGATATCATTGTTTTATCTTTCCATTCTATTCATCCCGTTCTTATGCCTGCTTGTAGTCAATATAGTGTCTTCCCCTTGTTTGTATGTTGTGATTCGAGTATTTGTTTACTGATGAAAGCTAGTCACCGCAACGTACTGTCTTTCGTAATTGTGTTCTGTAAAGAGCCATAACTTTGTGTTATTGTTTACATCTCATCAGCTTTACCAGAGTTCCACTAATATTATTCGTAAGTCAAAATTAAATGTTGAAATCTTGACTGTTCACGGGACTTGAGAATGCCCTACGGGTGGTGCCGGATATTTCTGACTTAGTTAATTGTCCTGCATTTGCAAACTTCTGAATGTAAAATTGCCTAGTATATCACTAATTGCCAACAAATGCTAGGCTTGAATGCAAGGTCTTGTAAAAAGACACGCAACTGATATTTTAAAATGGTCATGTGTACTGGAAGACGGCGTCTGAAGCTTAAGGGTAGAGAAAGCAGTTTCACAATCTCGGCATACCGGCCTCGAAGTCAGCCATAGATTGGGGCGGATAGCTTGACGTTGATCTTCACTATGTTATACTCCTCGGCCTTCAGAAAGCAATGGCAATCTAATAATTTAGCTGCATAACTTGGTGACGACTGGCAAGATCGAAGGGAAGAGACCAAGGGGAAGACCGATAAGTAAATACCTGGATGGCTTGGCCACGTGGCATGGTCGAGACAGGAACACGAAGCTTATCCACGACTCTGGTGATCGAATGAGATGGCAGAACATGACCGCCCACGCTTACCGGCATGGCACATGATGGATGGATATACCATTGCTTTCCTCAACGACCGACGATAATTTCATTGTGAAAATCAACGGAAGCCGGGTTCTGATTGCCTCTGGCCGAATTCCAATCCGATATGCGAGAAATTGCGTTCATTATCCCTAAACCACAAACACCAATAAACTATTGAACATAAAATTGTCTTTACAAATCTTAAATAGCCAGTCAATGCTGAGGTTGGATGCGACTTCCTGTAAAATAAATTCTATTCATGTTACTGTATATATAGAACATAATAGGACAAGAAATAAATGCATTCTATCAAATAAAGCACATTTCGTGCAAAAAGTCAATGTCCTTGAAAGATGTGTAAAAAAAAAAAAAAAAAAAAAAAGAGTATTTGCATGTTACATAAACATTGTAACATACGGCTGCGAACCCTGGGCAATTGATAAATATATTGATTTATTTGGTCTATCGAGATTTAAGGTTTAAAGATTGAACACAACCCACTACTGGTAACGTTAATCTTATTCCGGTACGAACCTAAGACCTTTTCCACGTCAGATTGGAAGCACTAGACTCGAGTTTCGCTTTCGTTTGAGCTGATCAGTAGTGCGTATCCCTGACTGGACGCGGGATCGAACTCCCGATCATTGGCGTGTGAGGTGGGTGTATAATCACTTTACCACGCGGTTCACGCTAGACGCGACCAAATTATCACACTAGAATATCAAATCATCACCCATCTCACACGCCAGTGATCCAGAGTTAGATCCCGAGTCCAGTCAGGGATATGCACTACTCACGGGCTCAATCGAGAGCGAAACTCGAGTCTAGTGCTTCCAGTCTGACGTGGACAATGCCTTAGGTTCGTACCAGAAGACGATCAGAGGTCAGAGTAGTGGGTTGTGCTAAATCTTTAACCCTCGAATCCCGAAACAACCAAATAAATCAATTAGTAAATAGGCGAATCAATCCCTAAAGCATTTTAGGTGTGGTTTTATAGAAGAATGCTGAAAATTAAGCGGACAGCCAAAATGAGATATCTGGACTCCCTCAGGGGAAGCCGTAAGCACAACTTATCACACACATCAGAAAGATCAATCATCTTTTTTTGCCACACTATGAGAAGACAAAAACGGGAACATGTTGTGACAACTTGAACGATATGTGGAAAGAAAGTTAAAGGAAGACAGTGTGAGAAAATTCTTGACAGTCTTGTGTCATGGCACAGAAGAGAGTCAATACACGAATTAATCCATGCCGCAATTTGTGAAGAAGCAAGATCGTCCAAGGCACTGAATAAAGATGATATACTTGAACATGCATTGTTGGGTATTACAACCTGTTATTGTACTTACAAATGTGGTTATAAAGGAAACATGTAAACGGTATAACACACACACACATACACACGCACACACTTATACAGTCTCTTAAAAGTCGACTTCATTGCACTGGGTTTTATCTCGTGTGGCTCGGTCTCTTTCTGCACCACGGAAAGAGTCGCACAAAGCACGAACTCCGTAGCTCTAGCGACGACCCACAGTCTCCGAAGTATTTCTCACGTGAACCGAAGGACGCGGCCCAGAATCGAACCCACAACCTTCCCGAGTCAAACGGCTTGACAACTTCGCCACGGACACACACACACACACACACACATATATATATATATATACACACAGACACACACACACATACACACACAGACACACACACACACACATCACACACATCACACACACACGAAAGGGGGAGGGGGAGAGAGAGAGACGAAAATTGCATCCCTCAGTAATAGTCTTTAGTTTCTGAACTCAGAATCTCCCATTTTCCTATACCGTACCCTAAAAGTAAAGATTATGGAGTCCATCAGATGTCACAGGGCAACTACTACTGCTTTCTTTAAGTATTAGCTTCCCTTGTCTCATTACTGGACAGTTACACCCCTTTGTTTTGTTGCTCTGTTCACTGGAAGGGAAAATAAGCACCGACGGCCTAACATTATTGCTTGGTCTTCCCAGAGGATCTCCAGTTGTGTGACTTGTATCAATCTATCAGTATTTATTTCTAGTCTGAGAATGGAGGTGGAGATGGAGGGAGTCACGGCGACATTCCGCTAGCTGAAAGACAAACAGCACACGCTTGTGGTAATTGCAACGGACTTACAGAGTATGATCAGAAAGGTGTAGACAAGCCTGCTTTGAGAAGGGTGGCAAGCTTCCACGAAATAATCAAACATTTACAACTTATGTTGATTATTTTTACTTCTCAGTACTGGTTTGTGTGGTGGGAAACGAGCAGGCACACAGTTCGATTGGTCTGCACCACTTGGTGGGGTATTCGTGCATGAAAACGCAGATGTGGTCGGGGCTCTTTGGATTCTTGTGTATAGTGTCAAAAATAAGGATAGATCGTCACGGGTTGGAGAGAGTGGTACCGCAGGGAGTGACCATTTATCTGGCTAACACTCAAAACCCCGATATCAGACGGACTTGAAATCAGACTGCTACTTTTAGTTGTACCATTCGTTTTGGTACTCTTCACTGGTCTTCAAGAAATGCAAGGATTCTGAAGTAAATATCATAAAGGGCGACTTAAGTGCCTTAGTTGGAAATCAACAAGCATGGACTAAGGGAACATAATTAAACAGGTTGCAGACATGTACAGTGGGAAAAAGAGCATGCTATGATGATTGACAACACCTGGCATCAGCATCACCCAAGGCGATCATGAACATGGAGGAGTCCTGATCATAAGATCAGAAATCAGATTGATTACATTCTCATCAACAGAATATTTCAAAATGTCTTAAACGTCGCTGAAACTATATCAAGCGCAGACTGCTACAGCAACCATAGATTAATCATAATCATTATACATATACAATTAAAAAATGTCAAGTACACACCAAGAAACACAAAATTTGCTCTACGGGCACTGAAGAGTGAGGAGATAAAAGATCAATTCAAAGTAGAGGTAAAAAACAGATTTGATGCATTGTCTGCCAAAAACCTGCTTTACATATATGTGGCTCAGTGAGCAGATTCTCTGACAGTTTCACGAAATACACACAACGTAGCAAATGTAGGAAGAGCAGACTCAGCGTCCTAGAACTGTACACAATCTTTAATTCTTGATAATTGTGATACCATCCAGTCGTCCTGGGTTACACAATGCTCATTATCTTTTAGAGGGTAGATACACCTAGTATTTAAATATATGACGACTGGCATAACTGTTCTTAATATAATGTATCAGTAACTATCGTCTTGGAGTTAATACTTCTCTCCTGAGCTACACTAGTAACATTTTAATGTCAGACCATCTCACGATTCTCTTGCTGGCCATCTTGGCTAGCAGCACAATCACCCTCGACACCAGCAATTCGTTTACTTTCTGCCGTCTCGGCATAACAAGTTGAGATGAGGTTCTGTTCTATCAACAGGCATCTTGGCGAACTTAACAGCAATCTTACGATGCTTTACTTGTTGTTCACAAACGTCTGGGAACTTTGCAGACAACCTTCCAAGAGGAGAGCTTCGGCCGAAGTGACTTCTAGAACGCACGTCGCCGTGACGTCAGTTCCTTCCGCTCACGTCATCTTGGACTCTCGAATAGTTTCCCTTTGCTCATGATTCATCATCACTACTCTTCGTGTGTCCTGCTCAACACGTTTTTTTAGTGCTTGTCAATATACTGTCATTAACTCTACTCTAGCCTAATCTCGTCGATTCTTAATTGTACTGTATACACTCTATTAGTACATAGCAATGGTTCTGTATACCTGCCGTTGATACATGGCGCTGTCCGATATGGAAATATTTCAAGATGTCAGCGACCAATGTCAACCAAGCTGCAGAAACAACCATCCTGAAAATAAAGAAAATGAGAGGCGAGAAATGGATGACAGAATGCTTCTTAAAATTCATGGAAATGAGAAGAAATAACAAACATAACCATGAAAATTATGAGAAGATTGACAGGAAAATTAGGAAACTATGCAAAGTGGCAACAAAACAAACAAAAAACACACATGGCTTGAGGAAAATTGCAGGGAAACTGAAAACCAACACAACACCCGGAATACCAAATGAGTGCACAAAAGAATTAACGACATCACTAACAAAAGAACACACACATTAACGGGTTACCTAAAAACTACAGATAGAAAAATTTTAATAGAAAAAGATCAGATGTTACATGCGTTTACCAATTCACATGCAGGTGCCAGTCTACCAATATCGGCAGAACATAGCGGCAATTGAACAACAGAGTGTGTGAACACATACCTAATTGGATTGATAAGATACTCCATCCATCCATCATGTGCCATGCCGGTAAGCGTGGGCGGTCATGTTCTGCCATCTCACTCGATCAACAGAGTCGTGGATCAGTTCCGTGTTTCTGTCTCGACCATGCCACAAGGCCAAGCCATCCAGATACTTATTTCTAGGTCTTCCCCTTGGTCTGTTCCCCTCGATCTTACCAGTTGTCACCAAGTTCTCCAAATCATTTCTTCTCATAACATGCCCAAAAAATTGTGACTGTCTACGTCTAATGTCTCTGATCAGTTTACGATCTTCATTTGTTTCTTGAAGGACTTGTTCATTGGTCTTTCTGGCTGTCCATGGTATTCTTTGCATTTTCCTCAGAAACCACATTTCTACAGCCATCAGATGTTTTTCAGCCTGGCTGCTCATTGTCCAAGCTTCACATCCATATAAAAGTACAGGTTCTATGTAGCATCTCAGCACTCTTTTTCTCGTTTCAATTGACATCTTTTTATTGGTCAGTATGTTTTTCATCTTGCTAAAGGCTACTTTTGCCATGGCGATCCTTGTTCTAATCTCTTCAAGGCATCTCCCATCAGATGTTATTACTGTTCCGAGATAATTGTACCTATTCACTTGTTGAAGAATATTCCCATTTACTTGTATATTACACTGTGGTATTTCGTTCTTCCTAGTGACGACCATAATCTGTGTCTTTTTACAATTTAATTCTAACCCTTGTTGTTCACTGTGTGTAACAACCGCATCTACTAAATTTTGCAGATCCTGTTCATTGTCTGCAATCAAGACTGTATCATCTGCATATCTAATGTTATTGATGCATCGTCCCCCAATGTTGATTCCTTCCATATTTTCAATATTTCTGAAAATATTTTCACTGTACAGGGAAAACAGATCTGGAGACATTACACATCCCTGTCTCACACCTCTCTTAATAGGCTGATATTGGCTTACTTCATTATCAACTCTTATGGCAGCTTGTTGTTTCCAATATATGTTTTTTACAAGTCTAAGGTCTTTCCCATCAATTTGTAGATCTTCAAGCATCCTTATCATGTTGACATGTCTCACTTTATCAAAAGCCTTTGTGTAGTCAATATAAGATACTACACACAGGCAAAGGGAGCCTAGGGAGTCCGACACACCACACACTTCCCGCTTCATCGATTACACGGCACATGTTGGAATCAGGCCATGCTATTCATAGAAACAGTGCCTTTCGCGTGTTGTTTAATACACAAAATAGTCGCTTGTTATACTTTGCAGAAGCCATAATGATCAATCTACATAGGTCAGTTTTGTGCAAAGAGAAAGACTTGATAGTCAGTTTAAAATTACCGTTGCAGACAATTGACATTACTGTGCGAACATGTGTATATTTCAGCTTGAAGGATTTATTTAGCGATTTTACTTTATGTTGTGTGAATTCTGCAGCATGTACCTGGCGAGATGCGGTAAAATATGCCAGTCAATAAATCGTGCAATTTATTGTTTGTGTCTTCGTTATTAAAATTCGCTACACGAAAGCATTGTTTAGATTTTCATTCAGAACAGTAAATAAACCTATTAATATCATAATAAGAATAAACAACGCACATACCAAAGGACACCAACGGGGACAACACGTGTCAACAAGAGACCATTCTTGGAAGCAACATCTCAGTCGCAATACATCCACGTGACAAGCCTCCCACGCGACTTAACGTGACCCCAACTCTGAGGCGTCGTTCTGGCCTTCCAGGTCATTCAGAGCAGTAATTTCACCTATTTATATCATAATAAGAATAAACTAAACACATACAAAAGCTAACCTCGGTGGACACCATGTGTCAACAAGTGAATTGTCATGGAAGCAACATTATAGCCGCAATACACAAACATGACAAGCCACCCACGCGACTTACACAGCACGTGACTCCCACTTCTGTGGTGTCGCCCTGACCTGCCAGGTCGTTCAGAACAGTAATTTCAACTATTTATGTACTAATGAAATCTTTTTTTTTTTTGCGCATATCCTTTAAAGGATACTGCAGTCAACACCAGCATTTTTTAGCTGCTGTTGATGTCTTGGCAAGTTTTGCGTTCAGTAGTTTGCCATTGCTTTCTGAACGACCCGCTCACATACCCTCCGTAAGACGTAAGTAACCAACGCGACGCAATCCGCTGCCGAATTTTGCGCTGCTGTGTTTCTTACGAGAGTATATGGTATTACGAACAGAGTCGTTAACTCCTTTTCCTGGGAGACCGGCATTAATTAAACTACTGATCGTAAAACTTGCCAAGACATCATGAGCAACTGAAAAAATGCTGATTTTAACTGCAATGTCCTGTAAATAGGATATATATATATATATATATATATATATATATATATATATATATATATATATATATATATATATATATATATATATATATATATATATATATAAAGAGAATGTGTCTTTGTTTGTGTGTCCTTTATGCGGTCCTGAACGGTCCATCCGATTGAGATGACATTTCCTACAGATGTTCTTCTCATTCCCGCGCAGCCAACTGTCATGGTTATTTTAAGTTTAAAAATCGTTTAAATATTGTATAAATAATCGTTTAAATAGTTTCTAATCAACAATTTTTCCTCCAGCACGAAAGAAAATGGCACGAGCTTTAGAAACAGACGATTAAATGTTCTGCCATCTTGCTGCAAGGGAATTCACTCTCTGATTAAACCAGAAATTAGTTAGGAACAGTTGTTGTTCTCACTCGCGTGGATGCAACTGAAATAGCTAGTTAGTTTACAATCAGTTTTTAATTTTTGGGAACGGGAACGGGAGCAGGGGCTGAATATGAATTAAATGAGACGCTCCCCGCCAGAGGCTGGGCGAAGCCGGGCCGGGTCGTCTAGTGTGTGTGTGTGTGTGTGTGTGTGCGTGTGCGTGCGTGCGTGCGTGCGTGTGTGTGTGTGTGTGCGCGCGCTAATGACTGACTGACTGGCACCTTGCCGCCTGAACAGACGATAGTTTATAAAATGAAATTATCTCTCCATAACATAACCCCTGGGCTGAATTTAGAGACAATGCGTTGCCCATTCAACATGATCCCTCTTTTGGCCTGTCTAGCTTGCTCCAGAAAGAAAGATATCACCATTACGTCTGGAACAAGACAAGCTGCAGAAGCTGCCGGATCAGCAAAGCAATATTCTTGTCGGAGCTTCCATCCTAGACCAATTGCTGACCAAGGCTTAGGGCCTGGACTGCCCTGCATGACGTTTAGTCTTTAGGTTACATTTCCTCGCACTGGGGGTAAGGATTGTACCTCCTAATTTCTCTCCTCCACCCGAAAATGTTGGTACAATGTAGGGTGCCAGGTTTGGTGAGCGCCGCCGAAGATTCGACGTTAACAGAAAGCAGGTATTACCGTCTACTGTCACACGGTAACTCAGTCATATCTAAGATCTGACATATACTTCATAGGAATAAACAAAACACATACACAAGATGAACCATGGGGACAACACGTGTCAACAAGTGTCACGGAACAACATTCCGGTCGCAATACACCCACGTGACAAGCCACCCACGCGACTTACACATCACGTGACCCCACCTCCACGAACACTGTTAAATGTCACATTTGCACCAAAATGAACACTCAATGGAGGCAAACGTCACTATTACTCAAACAACCTAATTGGAAAGCTAACATGTTGGTTGCACGTATACGTGGCTTCAGTTATTGTTCGCTAAAGGTCACAAGCCTGGGTGCTCCAGAATGAATTCCCACAGTGTTACATACGGTAACGAAGAACTCATTTGTCCAGTGTTTAGTGGGGAGGATCAATGCATCCACGCTCAGACAATCAACGCAAGCAGACAAACCATGCTTCATTGTTCAGATCACTAGGTATCATCATCACTCACTGCCTTGCCGACTGGCGTGGGCAATCATGCCTCTCCACAAATCGGTATCTAAGACAACATGGATCAATTCGTGGTTTTACTCCCATCCGTGCCATGACACAAGACTGTCAATTTTCTCACGCTGTCTTCCTCTATCTTTATTTCCACATATAGTTGCGATTGTCACAACATGTTCCAGTTTTTGACTTTTCCTAATGTGGCCAACACATTATGACTGCTTCTCTCTGATGTATGAGATAAGTTGCCTTTGCGACTTAACGGAAGGCAAGGAGAAACCACCACTGTATTTTCCCAAGAGAATAATGATTCTCAGCAAAATTGATAAAGATAACGACGTTAATGTGGTTTCCGGTGGAGTCTCATCGTCCGGTAGGGAGCATCATGCGCTACAGGTGATACCCGGTCGTTATCAAGCAGATGCACACACATTAAATATTGAGTTGAGTCAAGAACCGACATCATTGCACTCGGGGCTTTCCCATAACTGCTCAGTCATCATCTTCAACAGCCAGCATTGAGTCCCAATACTAATGGTGCCCGTTAAAATCTGATCAATGTTAAAAATCCTTTAAATGTTAGTACATGGAATGTCAGAACACTTAGCCAAAATGGAAAGTTAGAAAACATCAACGCGGATACCAGATAACTATGTAGACACACAGGAAAATAGCCATACGTACGTACCTACATTCTTCTATCCATTCGTGCATGCACGTAGTCACGTGTGGACGTGTACATTCACGCACGCACACCTCAGGCGCGGTGTCTGTCTGTCTGTCTGTCTGTCTGTCTGTCTGTCTGTCTGTCTGCCTGCCTGCCTGCCTGCCTGTCTGCATATCCTTGTCTGGAACCCACAAGTCAAATGAAATACACAATGATAAGAAAATTACAGAGATGAATAATATTGGGAGGGCAGGAAGAAAGCTGCAAAATATAGAACGGTTTGGCATAGTTTGGTAGTGGGCCGATACCCCAACGGAGAATAAAGTGCAGAAGAAGAAGAAGACACAAAGGTAGTGTCCTCTTACCCTGGGGTTACGTTCCTTGGCAGACTTGCCCAAATGGAATAGCTTTTCTAAAAATCAATGAGAGTTATCGTCAGGTTTCTGTAACTATAATGGACACCACCTCCTTCGCAAAGTGGGAGTCGTGGTAGCGTTATAGGAGAGGCAGAGGCGTAATGGGAGCCGTGATGCGTTGTGGGAGCGGCGGTGGCGTAGTGGAAGTCGTGGTAGTGTTGTGGGAGTCGTGGTAGCGTTATAGGAGAGGCAGAGGCGTAATGGGAGCCGTGGTGCGTTGTGGGAGCGGCGGTGGCTTAGTGGAAGTCGTGGTAGCGTTGTGGGAGCGGCGGTGGCGTAGTGGGAGCCGTTGCAGCGTTTTTGGCAGGGGTTGTAGCGTAGTAGGAGCCGTGGTAGCGTTGTGGGAGCTACGGTGGTGAAGTGGGAGCCGTGGTAGCGTTGTGGGAGCGCCGGTGGCGTAGTGGGTGTCGTGGTAGCATTGTGGGGGCGGCAGTAGCGTAGTGGGAGCCAAGGTAGCATTAAAGGAGTGACGTTAGCGAAGAGCTAGACGCTCGCCTGTGAGCCCTGGGAGCCATGGGTTCGATCCTCATCGGGGCGGATATGTTTTTTTTTTTTAAAGTGACCTATATTAACAAGTCGACCCAGTTTAAAATGAGTACCAGGATATGCCGAGGGAAATAAAGGCAGCCAGTGTGTGGGACATTATCCATGTGACGCACAGAGTGCCGGTTGGTCTGTACAAACATGGGACCAGCACCAAACGTCCAGCGCGACTGAAGGCGTGTAAACCGACATTTACTGTCTGTGACCTTGGCTGTCATAACGTTACATATTTGAAATACAGAAAGACAGGTTGGTAGTTTTGTATTCACAAACAATACTGCATTTGTAATTGCGCAACTAGGCAAATACCATAAGTTGCATGTCATTTACATAACGTCGAATTCCACCCCAACATGTATTGGTCTTTTGTAATTTTCTAGGCAATTTTACATTCTTTACATTCTTCCTCTACGTCTTCGTTCGTCCGAAATGTTTGTTTCGGTCGTAATTATGTTGAGCCTGTTTACAACACAGCTGCGATATTTGCGCCTTTCGGCCGACACATCAAACTTATTCAGACATTTGTTGACAAGGTTAACCTTTCGGGATGTTTACATTCAGTACTTTGCAATTGCAACGTAAAGACAAAATGTCATGGCAGATCAGGCCCTAAGCCTTGGTTGGCAACTGGTCTAGGATCAAAGCTCCGACAGGCGGACAGTTAGAACATTGCTTTGCTAATCCCGCAGCTTCTGCACCTTGTCTTGTTCCAGGTGTATTGCTGTTATCTTTTCTCTGGAATGAACTAGTTACTAGACAGAACGAGATAGGGATCATGCTGCATGGGCAACACGTGGTCTCTATATTTTAGCCCAGGCTTTGTGCTATGGAGAGGTATAACTCCATCCCCGGTCTTAGTGATTGGTAAGGCAGCAACAATAATGAACAGGTTAACATAAGGAGCCTGGGAGAACAGGAAGCTTACTGCCAAAACAAAAGTCCTTGTCTATCAAGTCTGTGTCCTTAGTACTCTTCTTTATGGCAGTGAATCCTGGAAAATTTACTTACACCAAGAGAAACGTTTAAACAGCTTTCATACCAGCGTCTGCGAAGAAAACTTGGTATTAAGTGGCAAGACAAAATCACAAATACTGAAGTATTGGAAAGATCAGGTTGTGTGACGGTATATTCCATGCTAAGTCATCTTAGAAGGAGAATGGGTGATTGTAGAATACCAATGGACGTCTTTTTTGGTGAATTACAGATGGGTAAGAGATCTCAGGGTCGGCCTCTACTACGATACAAAGATATGTGTAAGCGGGACATAATTGATATCGGAATTGATAATACACACTGGGAGCAAGTCGCCGCTGAACGTGTTAAATGGAGGGCAAATATCAGAATTGGAATAAAGACAGAGGAAAAAATAATTGCAGATAAGTCACACACCGAGCGTGTGAGACGTAAGATGGTGCATGATGGTGGAAATGACTATGTGTTCACATGCATCCACTGTGGACGAAAATTTACAGCGCCAATTGGCCTTATCAGTAACATTCATCACCGCCATGGGTTGTAATTATTATGCCTTTTTGAAGCACAATGTAACAAACTATTATCTGTCAAGACGGCAATTACTTTCTGTACGACCGACCCTCATAACCATTGTTAAAATCAACGCGATCTTCTCAAGAATAGAGGTTAATTTCTAACCAGGTATACTGCAATAAAATATACCATTTCGTCGGTCACCTTTTCGTCTTGAACTAATTAAAACGTTCCATTTCCACTGTAGAGGCGACAGCATAACAGATAGAGCTTTCAAAGACTGTTCCAGAGTTCTATCCCCAGTAGTCAGTGTTTTCCTATCTTTGGCCAGCACGAGTCTGGGTTTGACCCAGTCTCATAAAACAGCTCATGATTTTAAGAATGTTCTGGATGTCGCCTCTCCAAGACAGATGTGAAGAAAGGGAGCTGAACACACGTCTAGTAACGTCGTGACCACCCATATGTCAAGGTGTATCAATTTACACTCCTATTATCAGCAAAGATATATATATATATATATATATATATATATATATATATATATATATATATATATATATATATATATACACAGTCATACTCTCTGTCACTCTCCCTCATTCTCAGTTTCTCTCTCATTCGTTCACTCGCTCTCTCCTCTCTCATTCTCCCACTCAGTCTCTCTCGCTCTCTCTCACACTCCCCCCTCTCTCCTTCTCTAACACTCTCCTTCTCTAATACTCTTCTTTTTCTTACTCCGCAAATTATCTCTCTCCTCCTCTCTCACTCCCACCTCCCTCTTTCTGTCTGTCTGTCTCTCCCCCCCCCCCTTCTCTCTCTATCTCTGTGTGTGAGTGTGTGTGTGTGTCAATAGACAACCACCGATGTTATTGTGTCCCCGACTGAGCAGTGTGAGACAGTGGGTTTTATACGTTAACACGAAATAGGCAAGGCACCATTAACATTCTCAATAATCTCTTAGAATTAATGACGTTGTATGGAGTGGCTTAAAGGTACTGTCCCCGCCCCTGTTTTAAGTAGTCCTGACTGCAATATTCACCCTGGGTAGTTGTCACATAATAGACCAACGTGATTTAACCAGTGATGAGAATACGATGCGTTCTGAATTATCGGCATGTTCGAGGCCAAAGGTTGTTTCAACAAATCCAGAAAATGTTACTGCACGTGTTTACATCTGGTCGACGGATTGGGAACATTCGGTGGTGAGTGAGACGGGTCCCTGCATCGCTTTGACAGTTTATCAACATTCGAATACAGATAGAACCCGTCAGATCCTGGTTGCAATCGGATGTCACCCATCACAGGTCGGGCAAAGTTAACAACTGCAGATGTGTAGGGGAAGTGAGTGAGATGAGTCCATACATCGCTTTGACAGTTCATAAACAGGTTGGATGGAAAGCGGAAGTACTCAGCTCGGGAGAAAACAGTCAGTCTGTCATTTATAGTTTCCGGACATCACGCAGATTGGCAGATTGCTATTGACAACTGTTGTTGGGAGCATACAGTAACTCGCTAGCTTGTTGGGGATGTCAAAACAAGTGATGACAACTCTGACAGTGACTAAGCCAGGGAGGATAGATTCTGGACAATGGATGGTATGTCCAAATAACACCTGTGTGGACATAATGAATACCGACACGTGACCAATTTTAGGTTTTGCCATAAACCATGATTGGGAGAAACAGTGTTGACCAAAACCGTGGATTATGATGGACGTGTTTGTGGGAGAGCTCTACAGTGTTAGATTAATTTAATATTAACTAGCATGTGTCGTTATGGCAAAGTGTAGCAGCCATCCCGGAATGAGGCGGTTTTGCATAAGGTAGTCAATATAGTCTATTTAGGCCTAATTAATATAGGCAGTAGTCTTGTTAAAATTAGAGTGTGATGATTAGCACTGTTAGTGGAAAACTAGCTAGAGTAGGGAAGTGATACTTAGCTCTACTAGTTGAGAGTTGAGTAATGGGCAGTAATTGGGATCTTCCAGTGGGTGCTCCCTGGTGGGGGGGGGGGGGGGGTTCCGCACGCTGTTGGTTGTGTTTTTTTTTTCTTCTTGTCTTGGCCTGATGAAAACCTCTGGGTTCAGTTCATCTGTCCCTGACAGAGTTAGGTTCACTGTATTTTCTGAGACGAGGCCGATGGCCACGATCATCTAATAGAGATCAGTGATGGGGAGGCTATCACCAGTTGTATGATCTATTTTACAGGTTCCCTCTGGTTGGAAGGAAGAACACGGAACCAAGGAAAAATCCGATCCCGGATAAAGTTTGGCGCAGGAAGATTGGCCAGCAACTTTATCAATGAGCCTATGCTAGAGGAAGATGATCAACATTGCTCAGGGGAGCTGAATGATAGAAGTATCTTACAGGATAAGTACCGAATGAGTTGTAGGTCATCCCAGTCTTTAACACACCAATAGTGATTGAGGTTCACATTGGAGGAAAGATAACATTTCAGTGTAGTTGTTCCACATATCTAGAAACATTATAACGTTAAGACAATAACGAGAAAATAAGGAGATCCATAGAACATTTCGCAAGAAGGACAAACGCCATGTTCATGGGACAGTGTTCTATTGTTTTTTTTTTACTGTGCAAGAATTATGAGATCTCAGTTTTCTACAAACTATTAGGAACAGTTGTTTGTTAGGAACAAACATTAATAGTGTTCCCGGACTGTAGTTTCGATTGGGACTCAGATTTCATGGTTATCAAGGTTCATGGAAGATAACAAGTCTGGCGGAAAAGAAGCGGCAATTGGTGAGGTCTTTTGTACTGACTCGTGTGATGTCGTGTAATCCTTGCCATGATGAGTGGACTCTGATCCTGAACTTTGAAGGCTGACCTATACATTTGCATCAGAATACACGACACACATTTTCTTCACAGACACGTCTCATATACGTTACACTTTTCTTTTAATAAATTAATCTTTATTAATTTTTGGAAGCAAGAGTTGTTGAGTATGTTGCGTTGGGGAAGTATGAGAGGGGGCATAGTACGACAGTGAGAGAGTGATAGGAAAAGGTGTCCACGGGCTGAGGCAGTGTGTTGGACGGAAGCTAGTGGATTCTCCAGGATATTGATAAAGGGAGAAAAAAAATATTATAATGTGGGTGTTGACTCTCCTCACTCCAGGGACGACACTTTAAAGGAGGACACGACAGTAGTGGATACAACGCCAGGTTCTCCCGGCAAATACCGGAAACATAAAATGTCCCACCTGCACGATGCCTATGTTAGAAATCTGCCGGCAGATGGACAATGAATGAGTTAGCTGAATTTCCTGAGTCTAAGTGCAATGAACAAATGTCCCCAGCGAGGTGTAGACGGTAAGTTTTACTAGAACACAATCGCAAATAACAAAATGGAAGTTGCGGCCGAAGCATTCGTTAGCAAACAAATAACAAACACACACCGATACAACTACATGAAAAGCACTACACGAATATATATATATATATATATATATATATATATATATATATATATATATATATATATATATATATATATATATATATATATATCATTGGCATCTTGCCGTCTTGACAGACGATAGTTTGTGCTTTAAAAAGGCATAATAACTTTTACCTATGGCGGCAGCGAATGTGACTGATAAGGGCAATTTGCGCATTAAATGTCCGTTCACAGTGTGGCATGTGAACACGTGGTCATTTCCACCATCATGCACCATCTTACGTCTCAAACTCTCGGTGTGTGACTTATCTGCAAAAATTGTCTCCTTTGTCTTTATTCCATTTCTGATGTTTGCCCTCCATGCAACACGTTCAGCGGCGACGTGCTCCCAATGTGCATTATCAATGCCTGTATCAATCATGTCCCGCTTACACACATCTTTGTATCGTAGCAGAGGCCGACCCTGAGATCTCTTACCCATCTGTAATTCACCAAAAAAGGTATCCTTTGGTATTCTACCATCATCCATCCTCCTAAGATGTCCTATCCATCTAAGTCTACGAAGACTGAGCATGGAATAAACTGTCACACAACCTAATATTTTCAATACTTCAGTATTTGTGATTTTGTCTTGCCACTTAATACCAAGAATTCTTCGCAGACACCGCATATGAAAGCTGTTTAAATGTTTCTCTTGGTGTGAGTAAGTTGTCCAGGTTTCACTGCCATAAAGAAGGGTACTAAGGACACAGGCTTGATAGACAAGGACTTTTGTTTTGGCAGTAAGCTTCCTGTTCTCCCAGACTCTTTTTCTTAACCTGTTCATTGTTGTTGCTGCCTAATTGTTAAACCAAATTCAGAACAAGCATTGGAGAATGCAGATAGTAGACATTGCAATTCTTCCTCAGAGTGGGTCGTAACTGCAGCATCATCTGAAAAAAGCAACTCTCTGATCAGTACCCTCCTAATTTTGGTCTTGGCCTTCAATCTCTGAGCATTGTAAAGGCCGCCATCTGAGCGTGAGTGAATGTATATACCACCATCCTGATCACGAAAGGCATATTTCAGTAGAAGTGAAAAGTATATTCCAAAGAGGGTGGGAGCTAGTACACAACCTTGCTTAACTCCACTCTTGATTTCAAACTCTTCAGCAGTTGCACCATCAAACTTGATTATACCCTTCTAGCCTGTGTGGAACGATTCCACAATGGACAGAAGAGTTGGTGGGCAGCCAATCATCTTTAGTGCTTTGAACAGACCCTCACGACTGACCAAATCAAATGCCTTTGTGAGGTCGATGAAGGCAATAAACAGTGGTTGATTCTGTTCACGGCATTTTTCTTGCATTTGTCGCAATGAGAATATCATATCAGTGGTAGACCGGTTCTGTCGAAAGCCACACTATGATTCGGGGTAGACTTGATCTCCTAGGTCTTGAAGTCTGCGCAGAACAATTCTGGCAAATACTTTTCCAACAATACACAGAAGTGAGATACCCCTATAGTTGTTGCAGTCGCTCCGATCGCCCTTGTTCTTGTTCAGTGTTATGATGCTTGAATCTTTGAAATCCTGTGGGACGTGTCCTTCTCGCCAGCATAGCTCTATAAGCTGGTGGATCTGTATAGTGAGTATGTCTTGCCCACTCCTTATAACCTCTATTGGAATCCCATCCTTACCTGGAGCCTTGCCAGATGCAAGTTCATTTATAGCACACTTAACTTCTGTTATGGTGGCAAGTGTGTCCAGGTGGTCAAGAGTTGGTAGAGCCTCTATAGCATGAGGGCATCATCCGCTAGTTTGGTCTCACTTGAGTAAAGCTCCAAATAGTGCTCTATCCATCTGTCCATCTGCTGTTTCTTATCAGTGATGATTTCTCCAGTCAAGGTTTTCAATGGTGCACTTCTTTTGATCACTGGACCACAGGCTTTCTTTATTCCTTCATACATGCTTCTTATGTTCCCTTATCACTTGAAATTTGAATGGACTCACATAACTTTATCCAATAATCATTTGCACACTGCCTGGCAGCCTTTTGCACATCCTTCCTAGCTTGCCTGAGCTCACTCAGAGTGTTAGGCGTTGGTCTTTCCTTGTTTCTTAAGAGAGCTTTCTTCCTCTTATCAATCAAGGGCTGCAGAGTCTCGCTGTTTGCCGCAAACCAGTCCTGCCTCTTATGATCCACAGTGCCGTACACCCCTACGGCAGTTTTATAAAGAGTTTCCTTAATTTGACCCCACTTTTCATTTACTGTACAATTTTCTGGTGTATCAGTGAAAGCGTCTTCAAGTTGCTGTTGAAAACTGAAGGCCTTTTCAGGATCGTGAGTGTTAATAATATTAATCCTGGGGCTAGATTTGTGTTTAGCTGTGTGGTTTCTCTTTGGTCTCAGTCTAACCTTTGCAACAACCAAAGAATGATCCCTATCACAGTCAGCACTGTGGTAACTTCGAGTCAATGATATATGGTTCAGATGTTGTCTCCGTGTGATGATGAAGTCCAGCTGGTGCCAATGGCCGGATCTTGGATGTTTCCATGTGACCTTATGCATCTCTTTTGTTTTAAAAAAGAAGTTTGTAATACATAGGTCATTACTGGTGCAATGCTCCAGCAGCCTTTGCCCATTATCATTCATGCGTCCGATGTTATATGTTCCAAGGCACACTGGCCATGAACTCGAGTCCTTGCCCACACGAGCATTGAAATCACCGAGCATATAAATGTAGTCAGATTTTGGAACTGCCTTGATCACAGAGTCCTCCTCATAGAACGAACCCTTCACATCATCAGAGGAATCGAGTGTCGGTGCATATGCAGTAATAGTGGTGGCAAAATCACAAGAGGTTGCCAAGCGCAGGGATAATAGTCTTTCATTTCCTCCTGCTGGAATTTCAATCCAGTAGCGAATTCTTCACTGCAAAGCCCATACCGTGTTGCATTTTTTCTGCCTGCCCTCTACCCTTCCGAAAAACGGTGTAATTGTTTTCCCTGAGTGACCCTTCCTCAGCGAGGCGAGTCTCCTGCATGCCAGCAATATCAATGTTAAGACGACTGAGTTCGGCATCAGTCATAGCCGTTTTTCTCACATCGTCAATATTGCTCAAGTCAGTGGAAAATCCTGGACACATGGTTCTCACGTTCCAGGTTGCAAGCCGTAGCTTGAGGTTTCTATTTTTATTTTTGTTTGTACCTGGTACATTGGTTTTACAGCCTGCGATTCAGATTGTGTCCTAGCCCCAAGCACCCATTGAAGCAGGCAGGCTGTGGCGGATCAGAACCCAATTGGCCGGGGGCTGCCCAGCTTGAGGCGAGCGGTAGCTGATCAGTGACACCTGTAGGTGTCTCCCACCGTCAGAGGCAACGCGTGGCGCCTCATGTCTACGCCAATTGACAGGGACTTATAACCCGTAACAGTTGCCTCTAGCTTTGATTCCGAGACCAGTTAAGACCAGGGATGGAATTATTGCCTCTCCATAGCGCACAAAGCCTGGGCTAAAATATAGAAACCATGTGTTGCCCATGCAGCATGATTCCTCTCTCGGCCTGCCTAGTTCACTCCAGAGGAAAGGTAACACCCCTACATCTGGAACAAGACAAGCTGCAGAAGCTGCCGGATCAGCAAAGCAATGCTCTAACTGTCCGCCTGTCGGAGCTTCGATCCAAGACCAGCCGTCAACCAAGGCTTAGGGCCTGGTCTGCTCTGCCATGACATTTTGTCTTTAGCTTGCATTTCCTCGCACCAGGGTAAGGCTTGTACCCTCCCAATTGCGTTCTTCCTCTCGAAGCCGTTGGCACAATGTGGGGTGTCGTGTTTGGTAAGCGCCGCCCAACGTTCGGCGCTAACAGAAAGCAGGTAGTACCGTCTACTGTTATACGGTAGCTCAGTCATATCTGACTAAGACCTGACACAATATATATATATATATATATATATATATATATATATATATATATATATATATATATATATATATATATATATATATAACAGTTACTTATCCGTTTCCTTGTTGTGGACTGGTAAGAATATCTTGAGTAAAGAAAAGAACAAATGCATCAATACTTCAAGAGCTGAATATTGAAGAAGGTTGGCTATTAAAAACGATAAAACAAGGAATATTGAACTATTTTGGTCACTTGAATCGTCACGAAAGTTTGGAGAGAACAATAATGGAGGGGTATATGCATGGGAAGAGAGGAAGAGGAAGGCCAAAGAGAAGATGGGTGCAGGATGTGGCGGATAATCTCCAGATGGGTGTATCGGACGCGGGATATCTTGCTTATGATCGAGAGGTTTTCAGGAAGGTTGTTATGGCAGCGAGGTTCTGCACAGGGCATGCTACTGAATGAATGAATGAATGAATGAATGAATGAATGAATGAATGAATGAATGAATGAATGAATGAGTCGGCACTCCATGGGCGATAGAATCAATACCACGCCGGTCATAGTTACTTTGACCCGGAACATTTTCTGGTAACTATTTTCGGCTGCGTAGACCTGGGACCAACAAATTATTAACCTACCCAGAATATGAATATTGATAGTATATGTGATTATATTGCTAGACGTTCGTGCTTAGTGCTGGGATCTATGGGAGGAGCTGGAGATGTATGGCGTGTCTTTGTTGTGTGGCCCTGATCCTCTAGGGAACAAACCAACAGAGCACCATGATCATAATGATCTTGTGACAGACTGGATTGAGTTCCAAGAAAATGCACCAAGAACATAAGGATGCTGTGACACAATGGAATGAGTTTTAATCCTATGTAGAAATGCAATCAATCAATCATGTGTCATGCCGGTCATGACAATCAATCATGACAATCAATCATGGCGGTCACGACTCGCCATTTCACTCGATCATCAGAGTCGTGGATGTGTCGCTCAGTGTTCCTGTCTCGTCCATGCCACATGGCCAAGCCATCCAGGTATTTTCCTCTCGGTCTTCCTCTTGGTCTGTTCCCCTCGATCTTGCCAGTTGTCAATAAGTTCTCCAATCCATTTCTTCTCATAACATGTCCACAAACATTTTGACTGTCTTCGTCTAATTTCTATAATCAGTCTACGATTTTCATTTGTCTCATTTGTAGAAATGTACCAATATCATAAAGATGCCGTGCACATAATTACCTGAGTTCCAACGTGTGTACACGTACACTAACAATATAATGATACTGTGACACGCTAGGTTTAGTTCCAATCATGAACACATGCTCCAATAACATGTTGATACTTCAACATACTGGGTTCAATTAAAGTCCTGTGTAGAATTGCACAGAACATTGAAATACTGCGACACCTCATGGCATGCGTTCCAATCATATGTATAAATGCAGCAACACCATACGGATTCTTTAATATACTGCGTTGAGTGTAGAAATGCATCAAGAACATAAGGAAACTGCGAAATATCATAGGATGAGTTCCAATCCTGTGGGCAGATTTTCACCAACAACATAAGAATATTATGGCACTCAGAATGAGTTCCAATCTTGGGTTTCAAAATCCACAAACAGCATAAGGATACTATGACACACTAGAATAAGATCTTATCCAATCATGTATTTACACGCGCACCAACAACATAAGGATACTGTGTCGTACTGGGATGAGTTCAAATTCTATCTGTCCGTGGCGTTCAATTATTTATGTCATCCAATGCACCCATTCCTATCTGATTTGTTTGTCTTGTCACTTTTGACTATCAATCATTACCTAAGAATGGGAATAGAATGACTTGCGCTATGAATTAGATTAAAGTGAGGAAGAGTTGCGCAATTCGTCGACCACACTCTCTCGCCTGAGTCCTGCTGAATCCAGTGGCAAGGCAAGTCAAGACGACTGGACTTGAATACAGGTCATTACCTAATTATTGATTATCTGTATCTGGCAATGTTGTAGCTTAGAATCTTGGTGTCTATTGGTCATGTTTGAAATATGTTGTTTTAAGCTTCAAAGATAAATGATTGGATTTTGATTATCCCACATAAGAGACAAGCTAACCAACGGTAGATAAATGCTGGACGCATTAGGTAACAGAAATAAATAAAGAGTTATGACTACCTTCAGCGCACTGTCAGAGGTGCGAACATTATAGAGAAATGTTATTGTCAGTTTCTGTGAAAATATTAAGCGGGATCATTCATAGGCGATTACAAGATGCCATTGACAAATAAGTACGTGATAAACAGGCAGGCGTTCGATCAGACAGATCCTGAACTGACCAGATAGCCACATCGCGCATAATATTAATGCGAAGCGTGAATTGAGCTCGCCATCCTATATTGGGTTTGTGGGCTATGAAAAGATCTTTGACATCATTGAGAGGGAATCTCTTTGGAAATTCATGAGGCTTTGTGGGATCCCGCAGAAAATCATTAACTTAATAAGGGCAACGCACGGGGACGTGAAATGCAGAACTTCGTGTTGGAAAACTAACAGATACATTTGAAATATCATTGTGAGTTCAACGTTATCATCTTTATTGTTCGTACAGACTCTGGACTGTATTCATTCATTCTTTCATTATGTATCATGCCGATAAGCGTGGGCGGTCGTGTTCTGCCATGTCACTCGATCACCAGAGTCGTGGATCAGCTCCGTGTTTCTGTCTTGGCCATGCCATGTGGCCAAACCATTCAGGTATTTAATTCTTGGTCTTCCCCTTGGTCTGTTCCCTTCGATCTTGCCAGTTGTCACCAAGGTCTCCAATTCATTTCTTCTCATAACATGCCCAAAAATTGTGGACTGTCTATATCTAATGTCTCTAATCAGTTTACGATCTTCATTTGTTTCTTGAAGGACTTGTTCATTGGTTTTTCTATCTGTCCATGGTAGGCCTATTCTTTGCATTTTTCTCAGAAACCACATTTCCACAGCCATCAGATGTTTTTCAGCTTGTCTGCTTATTGTCCACGCCTCACATTCATATAAAAGTACAGGTTCTATGTAGCACTTCAACACTCTTTTTCTCGTTTCAATTGATATCTTTTTATTGGTCAGTGTCATACTGCTGGTTTAGGATAATCATGATAATAACTTCAACAATCCAACAGTACGCATAATTCTTCGGCTCAATAAACTGTACAAACAAGAGCAAAACTGGAGCCTTCTTGAAAGTGACGGACGAAAGTGACAGACTCCTGGCTTTAAATTATAAATATCGTTGTTTAATTGTTTCAACGTACACCGTTTGCTTCGACAATTACTACAATTCAATACTTAAGAGCCTGTGGTACCAGGCGGGGCTTAAGAACATTTGATATGAATATGTATTAGTAGAAGACAAACCTGGTTTTCTAATTATCAACCATTTGTTCTATTCGTCCGCAGACGACCTTCTGTCCATCCACTCAGTGTTAGTCTCGCCGCTGTATGTGAAATATGTCTAGTTTCTCTGTCTGCAGGTTCGTTACTTTTGTGGCGATATCTTGTAGCATGTCTGTCACCTGTTCCTTCTTTGCTATTGTAACTCCAGCCACTAATCTTTATGCCAACTCTGATCCATAGCCACGGCAATGTTTCACTGCTAAAATTTGCACTGACTTCTCGGTTCCATGTCCCCGCAAGTCTGCCCGTTGTTATTTTGATCGCTATGTGACGTTTTTGTTGTTTCCAACGCGTCGCTTAGTTTTTATCGTATTTTGGCGTCGAGGATTTCTCTCTAATTTATATGACGTCATTTCGTTTGCACTCACTATATGGCAGTCAGTGTATTTTTCATCTTGAAAAATGCTACCTTCGCCATGGCAATCCCTGTTCTAATCTCTTCAAGGCATCTCCCATCAGATGTTATGACTGTTCCGAGATAGTTGTGTCAATTTACTTGTTTAAGAATATGCCAATTTACTTGAATATTACTGGATTATGGAGACAATAATAGCATGCGTGAGAAATATATTATAATTCAATGGACTCTGACAGCGCAGATTTATGATCTGGGCTTCATTGGCGGAATAGCTATTTTTAATAAATCAGATGCATTTGGGCAGAGCATTTTAGCAACATCTTAAATACTCCCTCTTCCATCAATGACAAAACCATCCATTGCCTTCCTCAAGTCCCCATTAATGATACGGTTGCTGACTTGCCAACAATAGTGGAAGTTAACAATGCTATCCACCAACATCTCAGCGGTAAGGTCCCTGGTCATGACTCAACCCCGGCAGAGATATACAAAGCAGGTGGACCGGATCATATAGAGTATTTTCACCAAGTCTTTACAAACATATGGGTGAACGAGACCATGTCACAAGATTTCAAAGACGCATCAATAATCCACCTATACAAACGTAAAAGAAACTGCCAATTCTGTCACAACCAAAGAAACATCTCCTTGCTCTCAATTGCAGGGAAGATACTCACTAGAATCCATCTCAATCGCCTCACAGCCCATCTAGACCAAGGATTTCTTCATGTGAGGCAGTGTGGCTTTAGAAAAGAACGGAGAACTGTTGACTTGATTTTCTCCCCAAGGCAGCTGCAAGAGAAATATCAGGAACCGAACTCCTTAACGTTCTCCACTTTTATTGATCTTATCAAGACTTTCGATGAACGACTATGGAAGATTATGGCGAAATATGGCTGTCCATGGAAAGTTTGTCCAAATAGTGTGGCTATTTCATGATAGTATGCAGGCAAGAGGTCAGGGAAATGGAGAACAATGCATTACTGTAAAACAAGTTTGTTAGCGTCAATTCAATACATGTTCGCCAAAACATCAAAGAAATCTCGCCGCTTTCCATGATTTCAGTTGCCTTTGGACCTGTCAAAGGAATATGAGCGGGTTGTAGCAAGTCTGGGAAAGCCAGATGCCGTATTTTGATGCATAAGCCTAGAGAGGCTAAAGAGCATCCTGATAACAGTGAAGACCTAAACCGACGCAGGAATGAGATTCTGGGTAGTTTTGCAGAGCGGCACGGTTAGCGATCAGCTTTTGAACTCACACAAACGATAAATCTAGGATGTAACACATATAGTCGGATTGTTGTCTGAATCAAGACAATAAAAGCGTAGTTTTGTGTACATAACCTGGATAGGAAAAACAATATTCTGATAACTGTGAAGATAGAAATCACACAGTAATGAGATGATAGGTAGTTCTGCAGAGCGGGACGATTCGTGATCAGCTGTGAAACTTCTACAGAAGAAAAATCTAAGAGGCAATACAGATAGGTGGATTGTTGTCCAGTTCAGGACAAGAAAAACGTCATGTTTGGAAACATAGAGAGGTAGAGTACATCCTGATAACCGTGAATACACACAGCAACACATGAATTATATGCTGGGAAATCTTTCCAAAGTGAGAGAAAGACTGGCCAGCTCATCCTCCTTGCTTTCAGACCTACAAAATGTGATGTTGCTAAATATCATAGACACATTTCAGGAAATTGCTTCGAGACAATTTATTTCTTTTAATTAGTTTTGCAGTGCGGTCCGGATAGCGATCAGATGTGGAACTTATACAGGACTTTGGGGGTGTAAAGACATAGTATACTGATTATCACGCCTCTCGTCCTCCCCTACATGCATTTTCGGCTAGGAAAAGTATGGATTGCCCCCGTTGAGATTTGTGATTTAGCCTTCTGAAAGCTACACATTTTGCATGTTGCGATATTGCAAGATAGTCACAGTGTTTCTCCACATTGGTGGTGGTTAATCAACACACGTTGTTTATGAGATCTAAGAAGGCCGTTCGTGCACTGACGACTGTGGCAACAATGGTCAAAGAATGTGGTTCATACTCGATCAACATCTGACTTTCTCAGTAATTAGTATGGTTTGGGACTGCTCACAGTGTCAAAGAGTCAGCTGTTGAAACTAGAGCGCATACAGAATTAAATCATTTGAGTGATCCTGAGATGCACAAGAAACATGCCGCGGGTTGTGTGTGCGATACATTCTAGTTTGATCTACGATTGCTGACAGGCTCAGGATGCTGCAGGCTAAGTCATATATCCTAGAGGCCTCAGACAAGGAACACCTGCTCTCCCTGAACACCTAGACACAAGGGCCATTGACTGAAAAGAGGAACATCATGTGTGGTTTAGGCAGAGAATTCAATCGGAGAAATGTGTATGCTTATGAACACTGAGTGAGGATAGGAGTTGGCCATAATGCCAGAGGACAAGAAAGACTTGTGCAAGGTCATAATCACATTGGACCGGGTTGTGCAGGGCGTGGCCTGCTGGCAGCGCTGAATGGAAGGTGTAACAATTGATCCACGACAATTTGAGCCACCCATTTACACCGATAAGTCTTTGCTTAAGGCAAAGAATGTTTCTGGAGGTTTATAGCAAATGTTACTGAACGGTGTTTAGTAGAGGAAAGCGACGATATTTAGTTTGGGAAAGGTGGTGGAAGAAGCCATTGCAGCGTCCCACTGGCATGCAAATCGTACAATTAGTAAAGGGATTCTTCGCTGGCTATTGAAGACGAGGTTGGGGAGCGTAAGGGATTTGCACTGAATGTTATGATAACGACTCTTGACGCAATTCAACTCAATTCACTCATCGCACAACAACTCAATTCAATCTACTGAGCCCACGAGCATGGTTAAGATTCGTGTGTTATTTGACTTCTTAGATGGAATTAATTCATGCGTCTCAACTTTTTCAAGCTGTAAATGAGTGAACAACTCAAAGTATAGTGTTATAGCAACAAGGGCAGCAGAAGCAGCAACAGCATTAACCTTACCAACATACAGAACACGAGCTGTAGTGTGGTGATTTCGGGCACGACATGGAGCAAAGTTAAGTTCGCTGTGTAGCTCTAATTTGGTGTTACACAACCTCAAGCAAGACGTCTGCCATACGTCCCCGAAGACGTTTTCAATGAGGACAGAAAAAACGCTGCAATGAAATGCTTACAACATCACTTCAGATCTTTGACATAAACCCCGACGTATGGGCGGTCGCTGCACAATACATGTAACCTAGCGTGCTTTCACCCGGGCAAGGGCAGTGACTTGCGAGGCATCAATAAATACAGAGGATCAACAACGGAGATAAACTAGAAGGCTCGATGTACAGGACCTGCAGCTGCAGAGAATATCCCAATTCATCACTGTCCAAGCTATTTCCGGCCCACGTCGGACTTACATGTCATCTCCGGACTTAGAAACTACCATATACCACCTCATGGCGGATGAAAGGATTGTTCTTAATCAATTGTGATGGATAAATGATCACACCACTGATCTTGGAGTTGGGGCCTTAGAGATAAGTGACAAGAAACTACGATTTCGAAACTATTCTTGCACTAATTAACCTTCACCCGATCCCCTCTTGCCTTTCCACTCCCGAAATCATGAGTGAATACTGTCATCGAACGTGTGCTCTACTAATTAGCCAAGCGGGTTCTGATTCCGCCGAGTGTGATTCCTACTTTATGACAATTAGATTCAGTTGTCCGTCTAATCAGAATCTTAATCAGAATCATAATTTCCCAATTAACTATCCAAGCAGATTATCATGGAAAGAATTTGAATATGTCGACAGGCACGATAGCTTCACTTGTTTGACATGTCATCTCATGACACAATGTGGATGCCTCATTTGTTTTATAACCTCACCATCACGGGTCACATAAACGGTACTGTTGTTTCTAAACTGACTGCACCAAGTGCTCGCTTAGATCGATATCGTGTTATCACTATGAACACAACCACAGTTAATCGAGACGAAGGTCGTCTCATCGGTACATTGCTGAAGACAAGTGTGAGACAGTAACCTCGGTCATGTTTGTAAACGCGAGACTTATCACCGGAAAATCAGTCACGTATGGATCTATTCAACAGGTGAGACTGATCTAGTTGTTTCATTGTTGCTGTTTGTTTACCTGACAGTTAATGCATAAAACGACGATGTGACTGTGATAGTAACAATGATCTCTCTCTCTCTCTCTCTCTCTCTCTCTCTCTCTATATATATATATATATATATATATATATATATATATATATATATATATATATATATATATATATATATATATATATATCCTTTAACTGAAAAACAATCGTAACGGCATTCTAGGTTATGTCAAGCGCATGCATGGAGGATTCTGTTGCAAAATTGTTGTGTGTTTACTTAAGTAATAATAACATGCCTTACTTAGCAGTGATTAGAACAGGTGTTCCTGACGTGAGAATTCGATAAAAAATATTGCGTGTCGTTTTGAGGACGTTGCAATCAACCCTAGTTCTTGTTGGCTGATTGTGATGTACTAAGCAATGTTACGTCCATAGTTTGCCATTGTTTTCTGAACAAGAAGTCAACTGCCTGGCAATCGGAACAAACCCACCACGCCACTGTTAGAAGAGAAAGTTAAAGAGTGTTAAACCTCTCAGCCATGCCTGACTCTGAGAAGCCACTAATAGTTCAGGGGGGAAATATATCTATGTTACCTTACCATGGAATCTTGTGGCAAGTGTCACGCTTTTCTGTCCGTCACCTATACAGGGCTACATTTCACGCTCTTCTGTCCGTCACCCACACATGACTACATTTGAGCTAAGAAGACAACCACATACAGGGCTACATTTGAGCTAAGAATACAATCACACACAGGGCTACATTTGAGCTAAGAATACAACCACACACAGGGCTACATTTGAGCTAAGAAGACAACCACATACAGGGCTACATTTGAGCTAAGAATACAACCACATACAGGGCTACATTTTAGCTAAGAATACAACCACACACAGGGCTACATTTGAGCTAAGAAGACAACCACACACAGAGCTACATTTAAGCTAAGAAGACAATCACCCGACATGATCCTTTTGTCTATCCCTGTTGCAGCTCTTCAAACAGAGGGTATGCAGGAATCCAAACGTGTTGATAAAATAGCTACCCTCCACCATGTATATTAGTCATAATTAAGAACATACTAGCTTGCTTTGTATTCCTAAAACGAATCTGGCATATCAATGGCAGTAGACTAGTGGGTTACTAACCTACCACCATGGAGTCTTACCATTAGTAATGTCACCCTTCGTTGGTTGTTGAAGATGACCGAGCGACAAAAGGAAAGTCCCGAGTATTGTGATTTAGTTTCTTAACTTGACTCACCTCAACTCAACTGACCATTAAAATCTTTGACATATTGCGTAAAGTACAGTCTCTATTTTACATTGAAATCACGATATTCACCATACTGTGATTTTGTAGTAACTGATCAATAGGCTGGTTAAGGTTCAACCCACGGGTGGTAATAAACTGTATTTCCAAGATACATCAAAGGTGGTAAATTATTTTGTGTTCCCAAGGAAGACACTTTGGGTTCAGCTATTTTCCACCGACCTTTCGTTCAGATTTTCACATTTGGTTTGGGCATGTATTTTAACATAAAGAAGTGTCGGTCGGCATGGCCGAATGGATACAAGCAATCGTTCTTAAACATCCGGTGTGCTGATACCGAGATAGCGGTTTCATCCCCTACACTAGTCAGTTGGACAAAAATGCTGACTTCCGGTCCATGACATAGGAACATACATTACAAGTACCTCAGAAGTCGGAGTGGGATCGCTGATGAAGATGAACACTGGTAATAGGGAAAGCTAATCGACACGCAAAAATCAGACCAGCGCAATAGACGAATTAGCACTAGTATTGACTACGCTTTGGTTCAAAGCGAGCGAGCGTCCGAAAAACAAATAACATAAAAAGTCTTCGTGCCATAAGTCGTATATGGTAAATGGTACAAGCCTCAAAGCTTTAGACACTCGGCAGGGGATATGTTCACTACCACGCCGGCCATCTTTACGTCTTGTACAATTTTCTGATAGCCATTGTAAGTTTTGTCAATTTGGAAACCCTTGCTATAACATCAACAAAAAAAACAAAAACAAAAACACACAAACAGTTCTGACCATGAATAGTTTTCGAAGACTTGACCACCTGTGCTGCCGCGGCTCCATTATTTACACATGAATATACTGTTTATACAAGCTGTATCTTTGTTGCCTCTGTACACGTAATGTACTCGTGGTGTTTCATTCTGACTGTCCTTTTCGGGCATCTATTGTGAAAATTCGGGATTAGAAGAGTTAAATCGATACCAGACAGGACAGCGATAGGGAAAGTTTGGCTGCAGATTTACATGTGGCATTAAACAGGGTGACAGACTGGTGCAGGGACACAGGGGCCGTTATAAACCCAATCAAGGCATCGGTTGTGTGGTACTCCCTGGATAACCGGATTGTGAAGACGGATGTTCCATGTATTCTATTGAATGGATGTCCTCTTAGTAGAAAGAGTAAATTGAAGTACGTATGTCTTTTAAACACCACGTGGAGGCTTTGGTGGTGAAGATTGGTGGGGGACTTAATGCTTTGAGGGTGATGACAGCAACCGGGGTGAAGCAAAGGATGCTTTACGGGCTCTTTCAGCAGTTAATAATTTCTGTCAATGAGTATGGTCTGGGGCTCCTGACAGTATCAAAGAGCCAGCTTGAGAGGTTGGAGCGCATACAAAATGCTGTCATGCTTGTGATTATGGGGTGCACAAAAGCCACACGAATTATATGCTTGAGGCATATCCTGGCGTTAATAACAATGGCGGATAGGCATAGGGTCCTTCAGGCCAAATTGTACCAGAGAGTCGCTGCAGATAGGGATCACTTCCTGCATGAAGCCATTGATATGGTCGAAGGTCATAGAGTAAGACGAGACAGGTCCTGGATGCCACAGACAGAAATTCTATACGTCAGGTGTGTGATCTAGAGACCATCAATCGTGAAAAAGAGTGGGTTGAAGTACCGACAGACATGACGAACTGGCACAATGTAATAGTAACACTGGGTCGTGAATGCAGAGAATGGGCAGTGGGCCGCACTTAGTCTGAGGTGCAATAACTGATCCAGAGTTACACAGATCAAAGTGACATAGTGATCTATACTGATGGGTCAGTGGTGAGAAACAGACGGAGTTGTTGGGGTGTCATTGTGAAGACTAATGGACGATTCCTGAAAAAGGAAAGTATGGCATATGAGGCTGGGGCTACGACCTCCGGCATGCGAATGGAGGTGGAAGCAGTCACATCGGCATTCCATGGGCTAGAGGAGACCACTGCAACACACATTGTATTCATGACGGACTCAAGGATTATGCTTAGTAAGGTGGAAAAAGGAATGTTTCGTGGAATGGCTCACCTCACTTCAGAGGTCACAGATTTTGACAATTGTATATATGTTTTGCCCTGGTCATGCCAGAGTGCGGGGGAATGAACAGGCTGAAAGACTGGCAGGGAATGCACCTCTTCGTGGTATATTACTTATGGAAAAGGGAGAGGTGGTCGTGTGCATCTAGGACCGGTGGAGAAGGTGGAGGAACATATTGAGAATCCGTATGTGGAAAGGATGAGATTGCGGGGTATTAGCGGATGTTCTGGTAGAATCTCAAAATTGAAAGGAAAGACCATGAGAACTTTCAATCACATAGCGGTGGGAACGATTAGTAGTGTGACTCATTACTTGCTGTTGAACGAAGGGATGAAGCGCTTATTGGGATGTCCTGAGTGCAGTGATGACGGTTCTTAGCTCAACTCAACTCAACTAAATCGATGCCCGACGAATGATAGGCGACAACGAAGAGAACACGTTACCACAGCTGATCAAATATAAGTGAAGGCCTCGAACCCCGACCACTTTGGCGGTACCTTCTCTGGCTGTATGTTACGTTTACATTGACTGGCGCCATCACGATTTTAACAGTAGGTCGTTCGACTAATTATGGCAGATCATGTGTTGGTTGCTTTGTTATTTCGTTCATCTATCGCTTGAAGGGTCTACTCTGACGTACAGCTTTCGCTGTATCCAAATGACAAGTACGGTATGCTGCTTGGTCATACTTTTCTTATATGACCGAACCGTCGATGACTTTAGTCAGAATCCATTTCCTTTTGATGTATTCGTCACTAATATTTTCGGATCTAGAGTTCATCACACGTTGAGTAGAGTTGAGTCAAGAATATGGCCATTCCTATGACTGATCCGTTCCCGGATCAACCACCGGCGAATGGTACAGATGGTATCAACTCGAGCCTGGTCATGTGTCCGTCTGGCCTTTCCTCGGTGTACTGAGTGTTGGTCAGTTCCTCTGGTCACTCCCTGCCACACTTTTCTCTCCAGGCCATACTTATTTATCTGTTCTTTTACAATATTCCGATGATCCCACTTTGCATTGACCACATCTGCATTAATGCATCATACCCCACCTGCTAATTTGCGCACCTGTTCTTTTCCCAACAACCAGCATGTTCTGGTGCAAAGATGTACTTGTGTTGCCTATCTTTGAGTTTTGAACTGAAGCATGCCCCTCTGCATGAAGCATACATGTCTTTACCATTCTCAGAATGCTCGGTGAGTCAGTTACAATCACGACATGCGTATGCTGTTTGTTTTCGAGCCAACGGATCACCTTAATGACTGCCTCGACATCCATTCTCAGACCAGATGGGATCATCCGCTTCACAGGAATATCACTGTTTTAATTCTTCTTGTATGGATTGCTGTCACTGTTCTTACTGAGTGTATCTACAAAATAAAAGACTCTTTTCCATTTCCTTGCAATGCGCTCGCTATATCAGAAGTGAAGTAAATGACCCTTCTTTGCCGCCGTGAGGCAGATGAAGTTCATGGTGCTAATTCCATAATTGTATAGACCAACCGGCACTTGACGGGTGATGGAGTCAGTATCACACCAATCGGGCACTAGACGGGTGATGGGGTCAGTATCACACCAGTCGGGCACTAGACGGGTGATGGGGTCAGTATCACACCAGTCGGGCACTAGACGTGTGATGGGGTCAGTATCACACCAGTGGGGCACTAGACGGGTGATGGGGGTCAGTACACCAGTCGGGCACTAGACGGGTGATGGGGTCAGTACACCAGTCGGGCACTAGACGGGTGATGGGATCAGTATGACACCAGTCGGGCACTAGACGGGTGATGGGGTCAGTATGACACTAGTCGGACACTAGACGGGTGATGGGGTCAGTATGACACCAGTCGGGCACTAGACGGGTGATGGGGTCAGTATCACACCAGTCGGGCACTAGACGGGTGATGGGGTCAGTACACCAGTCGGGCACTAGACGGGTGATGGGGTCAGTACACCAGTCTGGCACTAGACGGGTGATGGGGTCAGTATCACACCAGTCAGGCACTAGACGGGTGATGGGGTCAGTACACCAGTCGGGCACTAGACGGGCGATGGGATCAGTACACCAGTCGGGCACTAGACGGGTGATGGGGTCAGTACACCAGTCGGGCACTAGACGGGTGATGGGGTCAGTACACCAGTCGGGCACTAGACGGGTGATGGGGTCAGTACACCAGTCTGGCACTAGACGGGTGATGGGGTCAGTATCACACCAGTCAGGCACTAGACGGGTGATGGGGTCAGTATCACACTAGTCGGGCACTAGGCGGGTGATGGGGTCAGTATCACACCAATGGGGCACTAGACGGGTGATGGGGTCAGTACACCAGTCAGGCACTAGACGGGTGATGGGGTCAGTACACCAGTCGGGCACTAGACGGGCGATGGGGTCAGTACACCAGTCGGGCACTAGACGGGTGATGGGGTCAGTACACCAGTCGGGCACTAGACGGGTGATGGGGTCAGTACACCAGTCGGGCACTAGACGGGTGATGGGGTCAGTACACCAGTCTGGCACTAGACGGGTGATGGGGTCAGTATCACACCAGTCAGGCACTAGACGGGTGATGGGGTCAGTATCACACTAGTCGGGCACTAGGCGGGTGATGGGGTCAGTATCGCACCAGTCGGGCACTAGGCGCGTGATGGGGTCAGTATCACACCAGTGGGGCACTAGACGGGTGATGGGGTCAGTATCACACCAGTGGGGCACTAGACGGGTGATGGGGTCAGTATCACACCAGTAGGCACTAGACGGGTGATGCGGTCAGTATCACACCAGTAGGCACTAGACGAGTGATGGGGTCAGTATTACACCAGTCGGCAATAGAAGGGTGATGGGATCAGTATCACACCAATCGCATACGTCCAAGAACATTTGCTGGTGCTTAATTAGGCCATCGACCTGGGAGCGTAAATCCCAGACTCGATGGGGATTTGAGCACTTGACCACCGGGTAAGCAGGCCAGTGTCTTGACACCTGCATTACAATGACTCTTAATTGTGTCCATGCTTAAACGGAAATGAAAGTAGAAAGTTAGGTATCTATGTTAAAGACAAAGTAAATACGTATGGATACTAACAAGAAACACTTTTGTCAATGGCGTTATTTTGAAAGCTTTCTTGGTTTGAACATACCCTGATACCCTCTCAAAGTAATCCTCCAAGGAATAGCTGGAGACAAACAGAGGATGAAGGCAGACACACTCCTGGACTGATACCATTAAAGAGTTGACAGAATTTAGTTTTCCCACACGTGTTCTAGTTGCATAGGGCAGAGAGAATTGGGGCACTCTTGTTGCCAATGCTTTCATCGTGACACCCCATCGACCGACACTCGAGGTTATGTTACGAGGGAGTCGGTAAGCTACCTCATTACTCTAATGTAGTAGAAGTAAGGGACGGGAACTACTGCATTAAAAATGTGGCTGTCTAACACCACCGAATTCAGTACAGTAGCTCTGTATGGGTTCAGTATAATGCAAGGATTTCCGGAATCTCTATCATGCTGAAAATCATCTAAGATCTGTAACGCAATAAATAATCAAGCCAATTCATTCCCTAAGTGAATGTAAATACAGAAGCCAAAAACAATTGGTTGCACGTTTTAATTGCCTTTCATAGTTTGCTACATCTTGCTAACTTGGTTAAAAAAAACGACGCCAAAGTCGGATGTGTTGGCCTAAGAGTTTGGGTCCAAGGGTGCCTAACGAGACACACCGCAATTACGTCCGAAAAACACTCCGGATGAACGCGGAAGAAAAGGAAGAAGTTCGCTACATTTCGTCAGGTTCCTGGTGCAGAGTTACATATCTTATGAAGAGAATAAATGAATTATACTTTGGCTGAATTACTTACAAGATATAGTCACTGATATTGTTTGAATCTAGAGCATTTTAATCCACAAAGGAAATTGCAAATTTAAAATGAAGTCTTTCTGTCGGCACAGAATTGGTTGGAACTGTTTAATTGTTAACTCCTCGGAAAATTTGAGCAATCGTTTATTCTTCGCCGAATACAATATACGGAACGCCGTTTCTTTGTTAATTTATGGCTGCAATTTTGGAAATTGTTGAGCAATGTCTGAGCTTGAAGTTTTATCATAGCCTGTCGACAGAACCGAGATTTATGAAATTGATTAAATCTATTGTCCACCCACACTCGTGTATGTTCAGTTACTCAATTTTATATTTTTTGTTCCGATCTACGTATGTAAAATGCTTGCACTCAACCTGGAATTGCTAGCACTCAAATTGAGGTTGAATAATACAGTTTGATTTGGTGTACGGTCACAACATTGTAAGATCTGTCCTCTTTATCAGTGTACTTTTGAATCATAACGTGATTGTTTTAATAAGGTAATGTTTCAATATCTTAGTTTTATGTTTGTTTACAATCTCTTTCATATCAGTAGCAAATGAGCATAGGTTACGAAGGTTTTGATGATGAAGAGAACAACGACGACAGTGATATCGATGATGCTTGTGCTAAGCGAAATGATGAAAATAAAAATGATATAAAAGATGATGATAATGTTGGTAGTGATGAGTGTAAATAAAGATCCTTTTGGTGATTATTGCAAAGATGATAACCTTTGACTTCTAGGCTGTTGTAGAAGATAATGATAATGACAGATGATAACAAAACAAAATAGTATGATGAAGGACGAACAAACTGTAGGTAGTCTATCCAGAGATAGTGTTCAAATAGGTTGGGATTGAGTGTATAGGTTATGTTAGCTTTACACTACGGATGTGAGCGTTGCACGACAGTTGTGAACGTTACACTACGGTTGTTAGGGTTAACTACGGTTGTAAGGGTTACACTATGGTTGTGAGGGTTACATTACGGTTGTGAGCGTTACACGACAGTTGTGATCGTTACAATACGGTTGTGAGGGTTACAATACGGTTGTGAGGGTTACACTAAGACTGTGAGGGTTACGCTACGGCTGTGAAGGTTACACTATGGTTGTTAGCGTTCCACTACGGTTGTGAGCGTTACACTCTGGTTGTAAGGGTTACACTACGGTTGTGAGGGTTACACTATGGTTGTGAGCGTTACACTCTGGTTGTAAGGGTTACACGACGGTTGTGAGGGTTACACTACGGTTGTGAGGGTTACACTACGGTTGTGAGGGTTACACTACGGTTGTGAGGGTTACACTACGGTTGTGAGGGTTACGCTGTGGTTGTAAGGGTTACACTACGGTTGTGAGGGTTACACTACGGTTGTGAGGGTTACACTACGGTTGTGAGGGTTACGCTGTGGTTGTAAGGGTTACACTACGGTTGTGAGAGTTACACTACGGTTGTTAATGTTACACTATGGTTGTTAGGGTTACACTACTGTTGTGAGGGTTACTCTACGGTTGTGAGGGCTACACTATGGTTGTAAGGGTTAAACTGCGGTTGTACGTAAACAACGTCGTGAGGGTTACACCACGGTTGTGAGGGTTACACCACGGTTGTGAGTGTTAGACTACGGTTGTGAGGGTTGCACTACGGTTGTGAGTGTTAGACTACGGTTGTGAGGGTTGCACTACGGTTGTGAGGGTTACACCACGGTTGTGAGGTTTACACCACGGTTGTGAATGTTATACCACGGTTGTGAGTGTTAGACTACGGTTGTGAGTGTTAGACTACGGTTGTGAGGGTTGCACTACGGTTGTGAGTGTTAGACTACGGTTGTGAGGGTTACACCACGGTTGTGAGTGTTAGACTACGGTTGTGAGGGTTGCACTACGGTTGTGAATGTTACACTACGGCTCTGAGGATAAAAAGCAGAATTAGTTGCCTCGACTACTGCTGTGGATGAAAGTGATACCTGACGTAAATGATTTAGTGTCAAGGGATAAAATATTGACAAATAATACCTCCCACGTGGACAGTGAATCTTAGAATGTAACTGGAAAATATCCCGAGGCGAATATTGCGTATTCTTTGGACTACCGGAGTAATTAACAACGATTGCCCGGAAGAGGCTAATGAAACTAGAACATTACATACAACAATAAGAAAGAGAAAAACAGCTTTCTTTGGTCATGTGATGAGAAGAAAGGCATTGGAGAACATCGTGACAACTGGACATATCAAGGGAAAGAGAGGCAAAGGCAGACGAAGAGAAATTATACTGGGCGGATTGAGACGGTGGCATGGAGGGCAGAATTCATCCAGAAAACCAAGGACCGTGATCTATGGAGATTCTTGAACGCCTACGCCAGCTGGCATGACACTTAATGATGATGATTTGGACTGAAAGACGATACATCGCTACACTATGGTCATCATATCTTTTGCTTTTCTTCGCTGTATCTTCCGCAATTCCAATGCTCAATGAACAGAAATTTACATTATAATACTTGTTCATTTGATTGTATAATATGAATGAAATTAGGTGGAACTGCGGTAAAGCTGTGAAAGTGTAAACAATATAAAATGACACAAAGTAGTGCAGCTTTACATAACAGAGTTAAGACACATACAGAACGTTGCGGCGATTAGCCTTCATCAGCAAACAAACACATTCACAAACACAACTTACAGTCAAGGAGATCTCCTGTGACTCATCAGAAGGTGACGACAGGACGAGAAGAACAAAAGCATGGAAAAATGGAAGCAATGAAGAGAAAATGAGAATTGAAAAAAATGTTAATTGAAAAGAATGTTAGTTGAAGAAAATGTTTAATTGAAAAAAAATGTTAATAGAGAAAACGTTCATACTCACCTCTACGTTCGGATCTGTAAGTGACTAAGAAAATCTCTGATGTATTCAGATACCTGGTGATGGGTGTTACGGTTCAGTGAGCACATAGAAGGAAGGGGGCGGGGTAGGAGGACAGCAACTGGTCTGGCAAGGGTATCTGAGCAATCACAGTGGATGTACTAGTGAAGTATGGGGCGAGCAAGATTGAAGGTGGTACTACCCCAAACCCCATTG
Organism: Cepaea hortensis; assembly: GCA_963921405.1. Classification (NCBI taxonomy): domain Eukaryota; kingdom Metazoa; phylum Mollusca; class Gastropoda; order Stylommatophora; family Helicidae; genus Cepaea; species Cepaea hortensis. The sequence goes on from OY992896.1 coordinate 40,110,831, forward strand.
TGTTATTATAGGGGCAAGTCTTAAAGTCTGGGTGGACTGATATGCGTGAACGCGCATACATACATATGTATATGTAAGAAGAGAGAGAGAGCGAGCGAGAGACAGAGAGAGAGAGAGAGAGAGAGAGAGAGAGAGAGAGAGAGAGAGAGAGAGAGAGAGAGAGAGGAAAAGTGCCTGTGACATACCACATGAGGTATGCGGAGTACGTCGGTCTACACGTACGACGTTTCACTCATACTGTACCCTATGAAATAGTCAGTATGGTTGATTGTTATGCAACATATTTAAGGATCTACTCGCCCAGTGCTTGAGTTATTGGGCTGTATAGGATCCAACAATTTAACATTTTCTTCAACTAACAACTTTTCAATTAAAATGTTTTTCAATTCTCATTTTCTCTTCATTGCTTCCATTTTTCCATGCTTTTGTTCTTCTCGTCCTGTCGTCACCTTCTGATGTAGTCACAGGAGGTCTCCTTGACTGTATGTTGTGTTTGTAAATGTGTTTGTTTGCTGATGAAGGCTAATCGCCGCAACGTTCTGTGTGTGTCTTAACTCTGTTATGTAAATCTGCACTACTTTGTGTCATTTTATATTGTTTACATTTGATTGTATACTATGTTAGGTAGAAACTTACTATTTGTTTGTCACTGAACCAGTTAAAAGCGATTAATTGTGGTTGTATTAGGTAATACCGACAATACATGAGCGGATTATCATATAGCCTGTGTATTGTACATAATTATAGATGTTAAGAAACTGCTAAAAGGTGCATGGGCGGATTATCCTATAATCGGAGAAATGCACAAGATTGTGGCTGCATAGAGCAGTGGTTCTCAACCGGTGGGGAATTCCCCTTCCCTCCCCCCTCCGGTGAAGGGGGGAATTGTATAGTTTCCAACGGGGGGGGGGGGGGATTAAGATTATTTCAAAATCGCATTAAATACAAGACCCGATTACTTGATATTGTTTTTGCCTCCATACTTTACAGTTCTGTACTTCTCCCCCTTATGAAATTTGTGTTATAACGTAAGTAGACCCGCAAATCACTTTTTATGTAGATATCTAGACTTGTTCTAGTAAGTGTTATTTAATTTAGCTTCCAATTTTATGTATACTGCGTAATGACCCCCGGGGGGGGGGCGGAATTTATAGGGAGGAAATACGAAAAAAGGGGGGGGGGGTAACGTTCTGACAATATGGTAAAGGGGTGCACGGGTAAAAAAAAAAGGTCACTGGTAAAGAGGATTACTGGTAAACTACTTGGCTTAAGCCAATAATCTATCAAGTGCATATGCATTTGGTTTCATAGAATTATTCTGGAAATTGTCTAAGTCTGTGGCTTAAGGGTAGTGAGCGCTGTTTCACAATCCTAACATTCCGGAATCGAAGTCAGCCGCAGGCGATTAGGAAGCAGGCCACTTTGCCTTGATTTTCACAATGTGATACGCGTCGGTTGCTCAGAAAGGAATGGCAAACTACTGAACTTAACATTACTTAGAATATCCCAAACAGTCAATACATTCCTCACTGACAATTACAGAAGCGGATGCTTCGATAATCCACGAACTGCACATAATTGTGGTTGTACAGAAAAACACTGAGAAGAACGTTTGAACATTAGCATATATCCTATAAATTGTACATAGTTGTACAGAAAAACACTGAGAAGAACGTTTGAACATTAGTATATATCCTATAAACTGTACATAGTTGTACAGAAAAACACTAAGCTTTAGATTGGAAAATTATCCAATAATCTACGATCTGCACATAATTGTTGTTAGTAGAATAAAACTGGCAAGTACACATGCGGATTTCCTGATATCACAGAATGTTTACATACTTATTTTATTTCTTTTTTTAATAGAAACCCATAGCTCGAACAGATAGACAATGTGTTGATGATATTTATGGTTGTATACACAATTTCATAGGTCAGCGGGGCCAAATGGATAAGAAAACTCGTCCCCAAACATCCGGTGTGCTGATGCCGAGGTAAATGGCTCAACACCTACACAGGTTATATGGACTGAAAGGTTTACCTCTCGTCCTTGGCTTGAATGTGAAAATTACAAGCACTTGTGAGATCAGAGTGTTTTCGCCTTACTGCACGGGACACTGGTAATAGGGAAAGCTAATCCACGTGCAAAAATCAGTCAATTGCACTAGAGGTGGTAGCGCTTGAATGGACTACGCTTGAGTTCAAAGCGAGCGAGCGCAAATAAAGAAATGAACAATCTATGAATGTACATACATATTAAATGACCATTGTGGATTTTCTAAATCAGTTTGTGGCACACGGGGAATCCCTTTCTTGTTTCTGGAGGAGATGGTCAACATCTGTTGAGCGAATCTCGGGAAAAGATAGAATAGAATATGCAAGTATTGTAATAACTGGTAATGATTAAACAGTTAGTCGTAATATGAAAAACAATATACTAGACAGACGTCCATGGTTTGATGGGAACATGAATACACATGAGGCAACACAAAACAGTACGGAGTGATATTATGATGAGACATGATTGCCTACTCCGGTGGAAGTTGAAGTTTTCTAATGAGAACTCTGTATTTCTCTATCAGTTTTGATTAGCTCTTCCTCATAACAGTTCGGAGAAACTGAACCAGTTAGCAAATGCACTGTGTGAGTGCTAATGTGCCTGTTAGTTTATGAATAAAATTATTATTTGTGTTACTTGTGTCAGATTGTTTCTTGTAAGTATTATGGCCACTGCACTAGCATACCACTATACTAGCCCAGGGTTTAATTCTAGTATTCGCATAATATTCATCGGTCGATACGGCTATGGGACCGACCCAGCCTGATAACATACAAAAATAAAGGAACCTTTTTACCCGCTTTACGGTGCACTATGCATGTGATGCTATCCCCCATATTGTATAGATCAGTCGATACTATGTGGTTGATAATGAACAGCATCACGCCAGCTGACTTTACTTCCGAAGATATTTCTTGGTGCCCAACTTAAATTGTCTGGACTTAATAACCCCACCCAATGAGGATTCAAACACATGTTCATGGGGCCCACATGTTCACGGGGCTCACGTGTCCACCGGGTCCACATGTCCACCGGGTTCACATTTCCACCGGGCTCACATGTCCACCGGGCTCACATATCCACGGGACCCACATGCCCATCGGGCCGGCAGACGAGCACCCAGCCACTACTATACCGCGGCTCCCTAACTACACCGGTTTACTGTAATCCTAGGATGATGATCGTGATGATTTTCTCTTTAGTCCTCCCACCCACTCTTTTGCAAAGATGCAATGTCTTGCGCTTAGCTTCATCTACGCAGATTATGCACCCATAATTGACATTACGAGCAATGCCCACTTGCTTCTGGATTTCTTCTTTATCCACTTTGTCATGAATCAAATCTTAAAGAGGAAGCCGAAATGGCGTAGTGGCTTAGACGCCGAGACAGCCTGCGCTGTGTTATGTTCTTTAATGTGCCCAATAAATTATATTTATGGAATCTTAACGCTGCAGAATTATTTTCTCTTAATTCCTAATTTAAGGCTTCTGGGTGTGTCGTGTTCTTGCTTGCGTTCGCTGCCTGCGAACTCCAGCGTGAAGTCCTGTATGTTGGATAAAGACATCCTGTTGTCCAACATCAGTGTGATGTCATACCGGACTGAGGTTTGCGTGAGTATCCGTTGTCCCATGTCTGGCTTATTGGAGTGCAGACTGGTGGTTCCTCGCGGTGCAGGCAGATACTCTCCGACTTCGGAAGAATCAGCGATCCAATGTTAGCCAGGACCCCGAAGGGATCTGTTGTCCAGGACGCACGATTAGGACGTGTTAGTAGGTCTTGGCCAGTATAGAACCTGGTCCTGGTCCCTTGGAATCACCTCTGCGTCATTGTCGTGTTCTATTTCCATAATATATAAGCCCTATATAAATTTCGAGATAATTAATTATGTCTTTGTAGATATCTACATTTTAAGATCAGTAATTATTTCATCTAACTGCTTGATCATCGCAGGTGACTCTTCAAAATGTAACAATGTGGGGTATATATAAGCCTTGACGAATCTTAATTTAACCAAGAAGCGACTGGTTTGCTTGTTAAAATATTTCTCAGATTACATAATACATCTTTGGCAATCCCAGTTATTTTCTTTATTCCCTATTACTTAACTTGACAACTTACCCTGAAATTAAATCACTCACCTTTTATGCATACTTTAATCAACCGTTGTTATATTAAATATCGCTCCGTGAACTTGCATAAGGTGTAGTGTATATTTACGATTTTATTACTCGCACCTGCACGAAGCAGTAATAATTCCAATACTCGTTTTAGCTTACCACGAATGTTGCTCCGGTTTGTGAGGTGATTAACGTAGAAGGAATGTCCCTTACATCTACATCGATAATAGAGTCACATAGTTTTCCCTGAGAACATCAACATGTATATTGTGTCAACTGCATTTAATAGAGCAGAGTTTAGACAAGAACCGATATCACAGACCTCTATACATGCTCGGTGCTCATCTCCAAGAGCCAGCGAGGAGTCACACTACTAATGCTGCCAACTGCAATCTGATTATGTGTCGTCTGGTCTTTCCTGATGCATTTAACACAATCTGTCATTAGTTTTAAATGTATAGGTACAAAATACAGATAATGTATTTGATAGTGAAGTGAAAAGAACCATAATTTTTTATTAGAGTATATACGATCAGCTTTACAAAGCATCAGAAAAGCCACTTTCCAAAAATGAGTTAGAAGATCCGATAACGCTATGTGACCATGTCATTCATGTATTTATCTCTTTGTCTTTCCCTTTGCTCTTTTTCAATCAATTGTGTGAGTTGTGATTAAGTTTTTATGGTGTTTTATCTTCATAATCTGCTCCAAAGTTTTGACTGGCTACGTCTAATTTCTTTATACAATTTACAGTTGTCATTTGTTTCTGAAGAACGGTTTCATTCTTGTGTCCGTCCAAGTCGTTTTTCCATTGTACTCTTCGCAATTTCATCTGGCTTTGCACTTCCATTATGATTGGAAGTTTCTCGGATTAACTGCTTGTTGTCCATGTTTTACGTTTATACAACATAATATGGTCTACATAACACTTTAACGCTTCTTTTCTCGCAACAATTGATAGCTGCAATTGGTGAGTATGTTTCTTATCTTCCAAAAGGCAAAATTTGCCTTGGTGATTCTTGTTCTATTCTCTACAACAGATAATCTGTCAGATGTCAGATGTGTCCCGAGACAGGTGTGTCTAGTCCTGTTTAATCATATACGCATTTACGTAGTGGATATTATATTTTGGTATTTCTGTCTTCTTGAACATTAGCATAATTTCTGTTTTCCTTCAGTTCTAACACTAGTTCCTCACTATTTACGATAATAAAATCTATTAAATACAGCAAACCATGGTCACTGTTTCAGTGAACAATGCACCACCTGCATATCTTAAATAGTGTCGTTGTTTTGTTCACCGATATATTTTCCTTATTTCATTCGAATTTTCCTAAAATGTTTTTATATATAGCCACAACTGGTCCGGGGTCTTTGTACATCCCTGTTTGCACCTCTTCTCTTTGGTTGGTATTGATCTACATCGTTATACTTTTTTATGGAAACATATTGTTTTTGTTTTCTTAATACATATACTTTGTGTGTCCAAAGTCTATCCCGTTAACGAAGTCTATCCCGTCAATTTGGAGATGTGAAAGTATTTCTATCTCATCAACGTGTCTTACGTTATCCAAACTCTGAGCGTTGTCAATGAAGGAAAAATAAAGGTCCTTGCTTACTTCATTCGAACGCTCTATTAATGTTCTCAGCATGATGTTCGAACGTAGGTTCGCTACAGGAAATGAAACTAGTCATTTATTCTTCCGTGCACTTTTCAAAAAGTCAGTTGCATATCCTTTACGGACGTAGCAGTCAAACCTAGCATTTTTTTGGGGCTGTTCGTGATTCCAGTGGAAGTTTACGTTCAGGAGTTTGCCATTGCTTTCTGGACGACTGACACCCATACCGTTTCATAAAATACCAGCACAGCTGTGTTTCGAACGCGGTATGCGGGAAAACGAACTGCGTCTGTAACTCCATCGTGATTAACCTAACACTTCACTTACCCACATACGATTCCACAGAATGTTCTTGCTATGGGTCTTAGACATAGCATTTATTGTGCCTTCCTAGTTAGTTAGTTAGTTAGTTAGTCGACAGATCATCCTCGCTGCACATCGAACCATTCAGTCCATAAGTGCTCGGATCCCCTCCTCAGCAAATCCCGCAGCGTGTAGCGGCTAACGACGCCAGTTCTGTGTTGGTTTATCAATCTTCTTTGGCTTCCTGCGTAGTGTTCTTGTTTGGCCACACCTCTTTTAATTTGCTGCTCTAGCAGTCTGGCCATTGTTGTAGATTCACAGTCATCACTTGGTTCTCGCAAAAGTCTCACATCACGTAGAGCATTCAGAATGTCAGCCTGGTCCATGGCGCGTCCGCCCTCCACAGTAGCCTCACCTGCGAGCTTGTCGGCCCGCTCATTTCCTTGTACTCCCGCATGCCCTGGCACGAAGATGAAACTAATCTTTGCCAGCCGAGACCGCTTCAGAGGCAGCAACCATTCTCTTCGGATCGACCCCTCCTCTATCCTCTTGATCATGTTCATTGAGTCGCTAAGGAAACAAGCCCTGGTGAATGTCTGTGTCTCGAGCCATGTTATTGCTTTACTTACTGCCATGACTTCCATGGTCAGGCTACTTGTGGTTTCAGTGAAAGCACCAGAGTCCTCCTTCACAATTCTCCCTCCGGCCCGAGCTGTAAAGGCCCATGAGCTTCTCACATGTCGGACGACCGACCCATCTGTGTAGATGACCGCGTCACCGTCTAGCGAATTCTCGAAAATCAACGCTTGTACTTCAGCCTCAACAGCAGCCGGATTTTCTTGTCTGCATTTTCTATCTAATTGGATGCAAACTGAAAAGGATGTGCAGAAGTCTGTTGGCACTTGCACCCACTCCTCGCCAGGTTCTAAGTCCTCAAGTGAACACACCTGTTGAAGAATGTCTTCGGCTTGACCCATCCACGACCGTCCTCTTTTTAACCTGCTGCCCTTCACCTTCCTAATTTCACTATGCAGTGGATGTTGTGTGTTTGCGTTAATTCTGAGGTAGGCGCGTGCCCTGCAAACTTGTATTCTCTCTTCAATGGTTGGAAAATCAAGAAGGTAGCGCATCGCCCTGCATGCTGTATCTCTTGTACATCCAAGAATAATGCGCATAGCTTCATTCTGTATCCTTTCCATCCTTTCTATCTGCTTATGGCTGAGAGTCAAGATTGCCATTGCATACTCCAAAACAGACATGACCAGCCCCTCGTACAGAAGACATAGATGGCGCTGCTCACAGTTTGCTGCCGCCATCACCCGCATCGCTGCCAAACCCCGCTTGGCCTTTGTTATCACCTGGTCTATGTGCACATTATAAGCAAGGCTTCGATCAAACCGTATCCCCAGGTAATTCATTGCCTGCGTTCTTTCCACCGTCTCTGAACACAGCATTACAGTTGGTGTTGGATTGTTGACAATATGATTATTCAACGAGAACCAAGTCACTGTTGCCTTTGTTGGGTTAACCATTGCCCCAGCTTCATCACACCAAGTACTTATGCGATTGAGTTCGGTTTGTAGTTCCCCAGCAACCTCCTCTCTATCCTTACCCTGACGATACACTAAAACATCATCGGCATATGACAATGTCCTGCCAGGTCCGGTGATCTGCTCACTGGTGATTCTCACTGTGTAGGCGTTGAACAGTACCGGAGATAATGGTGATCCCTGTGGTAGGCCAGGATATATTGTTGTTGGTTCCGAAGTCCAACTGCCACATCTAAAAACTACTTTCCGTTGGAAGAGGGCTGCAGCGATCCAACTAAGGAGGAATGGACTTACGTTTAGTTCAAGAAGCTGAAACATTAAAAAATCCAGTGGTACTCTGTTGTATGCGTCCTCAAGATCAATCGCTGCAGCAACGGTTTCAGTGCCTGAGTGGAAACCTTCATAGACATCCTGGGCAAAGACTGCTGCATTGGTCCAGGTTTCTCTTTTTGGACGGTACCCACCCAGGGTAGGTGGGAAAACACCTTGCCTCTCTAGTTGGCTTGATATTTTCCTGGCAATTACCTTCTCCAGCAGCTTGCCTATTGTATTCTGCATGGTTATAATTCGATATCCCTGAATTTTTTTCTGGTCTTTGTCAGGCTTCGGCAAGGGAATCAGATAGCTGTGTAACCATTCCTCCTTGATGCTAGCACTCCCTATACTGTTGTTGTACATGTCTGCTAGTTTCTCTAGCTCATTGTCGGTACACCTATTTATGTCGTCGTATCTTATGCCATCAGGACCTGGAGCACTGTTTTTTGATCGTCGAAGCACAGCCTTGATTTCTTTCACTGTCACTGTGTCTTCATCCGGAGTGTTCTGGGCCTTGCATCTGTCTGAGGTGACCTCCTTGGCCAGATTTCGACCTCCCATGTCTGTCTGGTTGCCCTGCTCAAGGTAGCGTTCAAAGAGGGCTTTGCCCTTGTCTTCGTCAGTCCTCTGCCAGATGAGGTCAGCACCTTGGAAGTCAGAAATGCTCTTATTCTTGACTACACCACTCATGCTTTTATGTAGTCGCCAGAACAATTTCAGTGACTTGTCTGTGCTTACCCTTTGACACACCTCTGCCCCTTTTTCCCATTTAACCACCGTGACCAGTTTTTTGAAATAGCTTACTTTTGTGTGCATCTCTCTTTCTAAGTGCAAGCAGGGACTAGGATGACCAGCTCTGTTCTTCTTGGCATTTTGCCATCTCCTTACAGCACTACGCTTATCCACCCACGCCTTATCCACCTCGAAACTCCACCACGGTGGCTGCTCCCAGCTTTTTTTCCTGCCCTGAAACGTTCTGCGCTTGTCACGTCTTATTTTACTCACCACATCTTGCCCTGTACTGTCATACTGGAACGTCTTTACCTTTAGCTTGTGCTGCCTGGTTCTGCCTTTCTCCACCAATATGCTGCAAGGGTGGTGGTCGCTGCCATGGTGTCCTAGGACACCCCATCTACACACTGTAGTGAGTAAAGGTGAAACTAGCGCCAGATCAATAGCACTGTCCTCATCGCCTGGACGGCTTGCTGTCCTGGTGACACAGCCACTGTTGATACAAACCAGGTCGATGGTTTCCAGTGCAGTCTCGAGCTCCTCCCCTTGTGTATTGGAGGAAGTGTTTCCCCATGATCTGCCTTTAGCGTTGAAGTCACCACAGAAAATAACATTCCTCTCGTGGCCTAATATGCCACTTAAGCACTGCCACTTCTGGGCGTCCATACTCCCATTGCGGGCATAAACATTCACCAACACGAATGGTACACTGGAATGAACTCTCAACGCCTGTATTTGTATATCGTCACTGTCCCAACTGGACATGTCTAGCTCTGACGCCACCATGCTGTCGCGAACGAGAATCGCCGTTCCCAGATGTCGTCTGTTGTAGAAACATTTGAATCCGGCAATTCGGAGTGGCTGATCGCCCAGTCTCGTCTCCTGGAGTGCTACAATGTCGTTCCTGTAAACTAGGGTTTCTAAAATAGAGCCCCGTTGTTTTACACTGGCACAGTTCCAATATAGAATACGGATGTTCCTGAGTCCTAGACGGTGACACTTGAGTCTAAAACGCCTCAAACCACCGCGCTTACCTTGTTTCTTCCTCCCTGCGCGGCTACCACGCCGCTTCGTTATGTTGACTGCTGAACCCTCGGAAAACACACGTTGTTCCGCCATGTTGAAAAAACGTAAACACAGACTGCTGAGAACCACACACGCTGCTGAAAATTCACTCAAGGAAGGCTTCGCTCGATGCACGAACTCCGTAGCACCCGCGCAGATCTTGAGTATAAACTCCTGGTTTTACATCCTGGCACACCAATTACACGCAAGAGATGAATAAATCCATCCCCTACGCGAAAAAGTTAACGAACACAAAACAACACGACCGTCCGTCGCCATCTTGAAACCGGAAACCTTCTACAAATCAATATTGATCTTTCTTTATTTCTTTTGATATTTCTTCCTAATTTTCTAATTTTCTGCATGACGATTCTTGACTAAATATGTGTGATGTGGCTCATTATATTTTTTTTTTAAATATTGATCATACTATAAGGTTCGAACATATATTTAAGAACTTCCGCATGTATGCCTCCTCTAGCATATACTGTGTTGAGCAGCCTGATGACCTGGTTTAGTCCATATTGATATAAGACATTGACCATTTCAGTTTTCATTTTGTTTGGACCCTGGGTTTTGACGGATTCTATATGGATAAGTGCATTTTGAACTGCCAGAAGCAAAATGTGGACCGTCGGTGTTTTAAGATTACCACACTGTGCCTCACGTGAATCTTTTTTAAGGTCACTCACTCATTCACACTGACCATGTATCTACAATCTGAATCATAGTCAGTATGACTTTACCTGCTGTGGATTTTAGGCCACCTATAATTGTGAGTGTTTTATGCTATTGAAATTATTAATTGTGTTCCTCTTCAGTGTGATATGTTGGATATTATTGTGTTATAATTTAATTTCTCTACAATTGTCTACAGTCCACACTTCTTTAGGCAGCCGCGGTAGCGCAATTTCAAGCACGTTTGCCTGCCTACCCTGTCGACATGTGATCTTATCTCCATTGAGTAGGTTTTTTTCTTTTTTTGAAATTGACCTGAGCTATCAGGTCAATGGAGCGTAAATTGGAACCAGGAAATGACCTGAAAAGTAATGGCGGCCGGCATGATATTGCCCACATGACCCCAGGAGTGATGTTTGGTCGATACAGATATTTGGCTAGCACCAAATACTCAACACGCCTTTAGGCAATTAAAAGTGTCTTTTCTTTTTTTCTTTTTTTTTTCTTTTTTTATTTTTTAAACTAGCTGACCCTGCCCGGCTTCGCCCAGTCCCTGGTGGGAAGCATCTCATTTAATTCATATAAGTTCCCGTTCCCGTTACCGACTATCTGTCTGTCTGTCTGTCTGACCCGGCCCGACATCGCCCAGCTCCTGGTGTGAAGCATCTCATTTAATTTATATAAGTAGTCATATAAGTTCCTGTTCCCGACTGTCTATCTGTCTGTCTGTCTGTCTATCTGTCTGCCTGACCCTGTCCGGCTTCATTAAATTCATACAACAAAAAAACATGTAACTTAAAAGAACGTTCTACCACACACCATCCATTATTTTTAATGAAAACTCTTTCTAATCACCTGCATGACTACAGTAACTTCTTAAGCAAAAAAAGATGAGTTACAATGTTATGCATTGTGCATCATTTTTATGAAAACTTTGAAAATGCCTTACAGATTGTATCATTATTTATTATAGCTCATATGCCGGTACATAACTATGGACAAAGAGTTTATAAATCTTTGAAAACGATGCCACAATATGACTATAAGTTATACAGAAAAGTTATTCCCCTTGAAATAACTTTTACAGAGTTAGGTCCCCTGAGATATATGAAATTATGATGAAAAATGAAAAATGAAATAATACTGAGTAAGCAGGCGATTTCACACTAACAAAATATCACAGTTGACAGCTCTGGAATGAAAGGAAGGCGTGTAGAAAATTTCATCTCAATCGGATGGGCCGTTCGCGAACAAATAAAGGACATACATACATACATACAGAGATACGCACATCCTAATTTATATATAAGACTAGCTGACCCTGCCCGGCTTCGCCCAGACCCTGGAGGAAGGAGGAGGGAGGAGGAGGAGGAAGAGGGAGGAGGAGGGAGGAGGAAGAGAGAGGAGGGAGGAGGAAGAGAGAGGAGGGAGGAGGAGGGAGGAAGAGATAGGCGGAGAGAGGAGGAGGAGGGAGGAGGAGGAGTAGGGATGAATAGGAGGGAGGAGAAGGGAGGAGGAGGGATTAAGAGAAAGAGGGGGGAAAGGGGAGAAGGAGGAGGGAGGAGGGAGGAGGAGGAGGAAGAGGGATGAGGAGGGAGGAGGAGGGAGGAGGGAGGATGAGGAGGAGGGAGGAGGAGGAGGGAGGATGGTGAAGGAGGAGGAGGAGGAGGGAGGAGGGTGAAGGAGGAGGAGGAGGGGGAGGAGGGAGGGGAGGAGGAGGGAGAAGGAGGAGGAGAACGTAGGTGGGGGAGGATGAGAAGGGAGGAGGGAGAGGGAGGAGGAGGGAGGAGGAGGAGAGAGGAGGAGGGAGGAGGTGGAGAGAAGGAGGAGGGAGGAAGAGGTAGAAGGAGGAGGGAGGAGGAGACAGGAGGAATAGGAGGGAGGAGGAGGGATTAGGAAGAGGAGGGAGGAGTAGGGTGGAGGAGGAGGGGGAGGAGGAGGGAGGAGGAAGAGGGAGAAGGAGGGAGGAGGAGAGAGGAGGAGGAGGAGGAGAAGGGAGTAGGAGGAGGGAGAGGGAGGAGGAGGAGGAGGAGGAGGAGAGAGTAGGCGGAGGGAGGAGGCGGAGGGAGCAGGAAGAGGGAGGAAGAGGGAGGAGGAAGAGGGAGAAGGAGGGAGGAGAAGGAGGAGGGAGGAGGAAGGAGGAGTAGAGAGTGGGAGGAGGGAGGAGGCGGAGGGAGGAAGAGGGAGGAGGAAGAGGGAGAAGGGAGGAGGAGGGAGGAGGTAGTAGGATGATTGATTGCCATCCCACCAGGTTAATATGTTATCGCGGACCTCAGAGAGAAGTGTCTATGTAGAAGACCATTTCCTGGACGTACGTATTTTGGGAGGGGGAGGAGGGAGGAGGGAGGAGGAGGAAGAAGAAAAAAAAACTACGACAGTTGGCATCTCTGGAATGAAAGGAAGGCGTGTAGAAAATTTCATCTCAATCGGATGGGCCGTTCGCGAGCGCATAAAGGACATACATACATACATACATACAGAGATACATAAATACATACAGAGATACGCACATCCTAATTTATATATAAGACTAGCTGACACGGCCCGGCTTCGCCCAGACTCTGGTGGGGAGCATCTCATTTAATTCATATAAGTAGTCATATAAGCTCCCGTTCCCGACTGTCTGTCTGTCTGTCTGTCTATCTATCTGTCTGTCTGTCTGTCTGTCTGTCTGTCTGTCTGACCCGGCCCAGCCCATGGTGGAGAGCATCTCATTTAAATCATATAAGTAGTCATATAAGATCCCGTTCCCGACTATCTGTATGTCTGTCTGTCTTGGGTAAATGGAGGAGGGAGGAGGAAGAGGGAGGTGGAGGAGGGAAGAGGAGGGAGGAGGAGACAGGAGGAATAGGAGGGAGGAGGAGGGATTAGGAAGAGGAGGGAGGAGTAGGGTGGAGGAGGAGGGGGAGGAGGAGGGAGGAGGAAGAGGGAGAAGGAGGGAGGAGGAGATCGCAGGAGGAGGAGGAGGAGGAGAGGGAGGAGGAGGAGGGAGAGGGAGGAGGAGGGAGGAGGAGGAGAGAGTAGGCGGAGGGAGGAGGCGGAGGGAGCAGGAAGAGGGAGGAAGAGGGAGGAGGAGGAGGGAGGAGAAGGAGGAAGGAGGAGTAGAGAGTGGGAGGAGGGAGGAGGCGGAGGGAGGAAGAGGGAGGAGGAAGAGGGAGAAGGAGGAGGGAGGAGAAGGAGGGAAGAGGATGAGAGGGAGGAGGAGGAAGAGGGAGGAGGAGGAATGTGAAGGGAGGAGGAGGGAGGAGGTAGAGGGAGGAGGAGGGAGGAGGATAGAGGAGGAGGAGGGATGAGGAGGAAGAGGGAGGAGGAGGAATGTGAAGGGAGGAGGAGGGAGGAGGTAGAGAGAGGAGGAGGAGGGAGGAGGAGAATGGAGGAGGAGGGATAAGGAGGAGAGGGAGGAGGAGGGGGAGGAGGAGGGAGGAAGAAGGAGGAGGGAGGAAGACGGATGAGGGGGAGGAGGGAGGGGTAGGAGGGGAGGAGGAGAAGGGAGGAGAAGGGAGGAGGAGGGAGCAGGAGGAAGGAGGAGGGAGGAGGAGGAGGAGGAAGAGGGAGGAGGAGGGAGGAGGAAGAGAGAGGAGGGAGGAGGAAGAGAGAGGAGGGAGGAGGAGGGAGGAAGAGATAGGCGGAGAGAGGAGGAGGAGGGAGGAGGAGGAGTAGGGATGAATAGGAGGGAGGAGAAGGGAGGAGGAGGGATTAAGAGAAAGAGGGGGGAAAGTGGAGAAGGAGGAGGGAGGAGGGAGGAGGAGGAGGAAGAGGGATGAGGAGGGAGGAGGAGGGAGGAGGGAGGATGAGGAGGAGGGAGGAGGAGGAGGGAGGATGGTGAAGGAGGAGGAGGAGGAGGGAGGAGGGTGAAGGAGGAGGAGGGGGAGGAGGAGGGAGGAGGAGGGATTAGGAGGAGGAGGGAGGAGGAGAACGTAGGTGGGGGAGGATGAGAAGGGAGGAGGGAGAGGGAGGAGGAGGGAGGAGGAGGAGAGAGGAGGAGGGAGGAGGTGGAGGGAGAAGGAGGAGGGAGGAAGAGGTAGAAGGAGGAGGGAGAAGGAGGGAGGAGGAGACAGGAGGAATAGGAGGGAGGAGGAGGGATTAGGAAGAGGAGGGAGGAGTAGGGTGGAGGAGGAGGGGGAGGAGGAGGGAGGAGGAAGAGGGAGAAGGAGGGAGGAGGAGAGAGGAGGAGGAGGAGGAGGAGGAGGAGGAGAAGGGAGTAGGAGGAGGGAGAGGGAGGAGGAGGGAGGAGGAGGAGAGAGTAGGCGGAGGGAGGAGGCGGAGGGAGCAGGAAGAGGGAGGAAGAGGGAGGAGGAAGAGGGAGAAGGAGGGAGGAGAAGGAGGAGGGAGGAGGAAGGAGGAGTAGAGAGTGGGAGGAGGGGAGGAGGCGGAGGGAGGAAGAGGGAGGAGGAAGAGGGAGAAGGGAGGAGGAGGGAGGAGGTAGTAGGGTTATTGATTGCCATCCCACCAGGTTAATATGTTATCGCGGACCTCAGAGAGAAGTGTCTATGTAGAAGACCATTTCCTGGACGTACGTATTTTGGGAGGGGGGGAGGGAGGAGGGAGGAGGAGGAAGAAGAAAAAAAAACTACGACAGTTGGCATCTCAGGAATGAAAGGAAGGCGTGTAGAAAATTTCATCTCAATCGGATGGGCCGTTCGCGAGCGTATAAAGGACATACATACATACATACATACATACATACATACAGACAGAGATACGGACATCCTAATTTATATATAAGATTACAACATTTGGGATTACGCCTTGAGACGTGTACAAGTGTTCCTTTATCTTTTTCCTCATAGCTAGTAGCGACTTTTCCCTGAAGCTAGTAGTGGCGATTCCCTGAAGCTAGTAGCTGATTTTCTCTGCAGATAGTAGCGGCTTTTCCGTGTAGCTAGTAGCTGATTTTCCCTGTAGATAGTAGCGGCTTTTCCGTGTAGCTAGTAGCGGCTGTTCCCTGTAGCTAGTAGCGGCTGTTCCCTGTAGCTAGTAGCGGATGTTCACTGTAGCTGGTAGCGGATGTTCCCTGTAGCTAGTAGCGGCTGTTCCCTGTAGTTAGTAGCGGCTGTTCCCTGTAGCTAGTAGCGGATGTTCCCTGTAGCTAGTAGCGACGATTCCCTGTAGCCTGTAGCGACTTTTCCCAAAAGCTTGCAGCGGCTTTCCCAAAAAATTGTAGTGGCGATTCCCGTTGAAACATGAATAAAGAGGCAGAAGCATCAGATGGAGTAAGGCTGTAATTGATTAGACAGTGCATTGGAGCAACTTGATACTGCGAGTTGGACTATGTAATAGTGTTACAGGAACATTTGTTTTTGGCAACCGTACCCAATTTTTGAGAGAATCATGTTAAACAAGCGTTTGTGTATGTGTGCCCTAACTCTTGATTCTTGATTATAGCAACACAAATGAGATTCTTGAGAAGAATACTCAATGTATCAAGATTAGAGAAAATAATAAATGAAGAAATCAGGACTAAAGTAGGGGTTATAGTAGCGCTAGATTTTATTAGAAAAGAGCAAATTAAATGGTTTGGCCATATAACTAGGCTACCAACTAACAGTATACCACAGTGAGCAATGATGTACAGACCAAATGGAAAAAGAACAAGAGGCCGACTATGTAAACGATGGACAAACGGAATAACATAGTTCTTGGGAATCTCGAAGCCCATAAACAGGCACTCTTACACTGTTTATGCTTCACTTCGACATCGCAAGAAAAAACATGAGATGAAACTCTGATTCTCAATTTTGAATTTGTATCAAGCAGACTTCTCTGTCTCGAAAAATCGTTAAGAGGTAGCGGATGAGTCGTAATTGGCGATGAATGTCTGCAGGGTTGTATTAACAGTTCACGTCAAATCAATATTTTAATTAAAGTTGTGTCACATCTTTATGACTGACTTCATGTTGCTCATTATATCATATAACAACATATCATTATCGAAGTCACTGGCCATGTGGGTAAGCGTGTGTAATCCTAGTGTGTTATTCCCCGTGATCAGAGTGTCGGGTCAAGATTGTCATGTGATTACACTATTCTGATATTCACCTCATCGTTTTCATTTAGCCCTTCTTCCAGTCATCACTAAGTGATCAAATGATTCGGCCATATCATTAGAAAGCAACACAATCATCCACCAGCACTGGCCTCTACCAGCACTGGCCTTACATCAAAGATGATCTGCAAGAGGACGCCCGAGAAAAATAACTGGATTGACGACATCAAGGAAAGTGTACAATCACACGGAATGACACTATCCAGTGCCACCCATCGGACGCCAGAAAACCAACTATTTCTCCCCACGACAATGACAGAAAACGTGAAAGATATTGATAACGACTATGTGATTAAGTGTGTCTCATCTCATAACATGCCGAAAAAAAAACATGTTTACATCTCTTTCTCTCTCTCTCTCTCTCTCTCTCTGTCTCTCTGTCTCTCTCTCACTCTCTCTCACTCTCTCTCTCCCTCTCCCTTTCCCCCTCTCCCCCTCTCTCCCTCTCCCCCTCTCCCCCTCTCTCATTCCCTCCCTCTCCCTCCCTCCCTCTCTCTCCCCCTCTCTCTCCCTCCCTCCCTCTCACCCTCTCCCCCTCTCTCCCTCTCTCTCCCTCTTTCTCCCTTTCTCTCTCTCTCACTCTCTCTCTCTCTCTCTCTCTCTCTCTCTCTCTCTCTCTCTCTCTCTCTCTCTCTCTATCTCTCTCTGTATAACATTGGAGCCCCGTAAGGTAGTTGCTAGACGCTCTTCCGTCACCTCCGTGGTTATGGTTTCGAATCCGCTACGAGACGGTCCCAGAAAATGTCTTGGAAAGTAAAGACGGCCCAGCTTGACGGCCCGTTGAACCAACGTTTCCGCCATCTTTACCTAATTATTAAAAACATGGAAGTATGTGGCCGTTTAATTTTACTATAAATAGTACACAAAGACGCGATAACAGAGAAAAAATGCACAGAACTTAGCAATCTGTTTATATCCTTTCTTTCTTCACGGGCTAAAGGCCTGTATTTAAGGTCGAGATTCTAAAGGTTGTGAATGAAGACGCCAGTTGGTAACGTTTACTATAATATTTTCGTTTCTTGTTGTTGTTTTTTTTTTTTAGGTCAATGGATATTTTTTTTTAAATAGTGTTATAGAGACACATAAATGTGAAAATCAAAACGAAACAAAACTGTAGAAATTGTATATTTACACGTCCTCATAATAATCATATAGCAGATCTCCTACAGAAGGTGCCTCTCATAAATGCGCGCCGAAAATCTTCTGGATCTTTTGTCATAAAAGTGTTCACTGTCTTCCTTAGCCCAGTTACAAAGCTGTCCACAGCAGGGGTTATCGCGGTCATCTCTAATACCAATAACCGAATGGATAAGACCGCTTGTTCTTAATCTTCCGGTGCGCTGCTGGAGATGGTACACCGGTCAGTTGGACTTCAAAATTGAATTATCATTTCAATATCAACTACTGAACGTAAACTTGTCTAGTACTTCAACCTGGAGTTGGGGTTGATTGCAACGTCCTGCAAAGGACATGCGAGATGTTAATTTCTGCTACCTATACTCTTGTCACCATTGGTACCTTCCTCAGTTAGTGTTACATGATCTGCCTGGCCTGCGGGGCTCACCATCAGACCTTTGAGACTTTTGATCAGCTTCCAGTTTGCCTGTCTTGGAATGCAGAATGTGCTAATTTCTCCTAGCTTGCCATATTCACATGGCTGTGAATTACATCCACGCCCTTTAGCAATCATTTGACTTTCTAGGGTAAACTATTACCCTGTTTTGTGGACTCTCAGTAGCAGCAAAGGGTACATCAGAGTTGTCTACTTATTTCGATGGAAACTCGGTCCCCAGAGCTGCGTTTGCCACACCGTGGCATGTTTCTCGTCCTTTATCACGATATTTCCTTCGCCGAGTGTTTGGGGCCATAGAGCCACAGAGCCATTTCTCAGATTTTCCAATACTACTAATGGACTTAAATGTCATAGAGACTGACAAATACATTCCAGAAGCAAGCAAGGCAATAGAAACTCTTTCTTTTAACAGTCTTTTAACAGTTAGGAAGCAATATGGATATGGAAAAAACTGTTGCTGTAAGGCTGCGAACACATACTGATCGGTGCAGATAATAAACATTTAGCCAGGGAATATCATAATAGATTAAAACACATAGTGACATTGAGAACCACCCGTCCGAATCATCAATACAATTATATTTACATAATCAGTGACTTGGAGAAATAATTGCAGCTAAGGTCGGAGCTGTACATGTTTCGTGTATGGCAGACACTTCTAGTAGAGGACACTTGGAAATCCACACTCCGTGTTGAGTTCATACTACAGACTGGCAGAAACTAGGGTAGAACAAACTGGTTAAATTTCTTGTTAGAAAATAAAAACAGGGCAAACTTGTCCAATAGGGCCGACATGTTTTTTCTTTTTTTGCGTTCGCTCGCTTTGACCTCAAGTGTAGTCCACACAAGTGCTGCATCTTCTAGTAGGACTAAACTGATTTGTGCGTGTAAATTAGCGTTCACTATTATTATCGCCCTTCGACATCAGATGAACTCACTCCGACATCCGAGGTATCTGTAATTTACCTATATGATAATTCTTCCTATGTTAATTATTTACTTTATTAGTGCATATTATTGATTCATCACCTATTTCAATATTCCCAGTAAGTGATTTTGTTGTTGAATATATTATCCTAGCTCAGATGTCTCTGTTTGCATTACTCCTGTCCACATCATTTGCCTTGCAGCCATTATGAAAATGTATGCACTTTCTTGTCATAATGACCACTCACGGGTTTATGGGGGATGTCTGTGTGCAGTGGTGTGTTGTAAGCTATTGATATGATATGAACATGTATGCATTTTATGTCACGCTATTATGAAAACAATGGGTTCTGATATTTCAAAAATATATGCCCTTTACATGTCATTATTATGAAAAAAATCGGGATATTATTATGATATTATGAAAATGTATGCCCTTTAATTTAATAATGCGCATCCACGGGTTTATGCGTGCTGTCTGGTGTGTTGTAAATTATTACTACGATATTCTACTTTTCACATTGGGCAGTGAGGAGCATTTTGTGTGATATTCACTGGCACAGGAACGGAGCACACTGGGGGCGGCCCGTTGCCGTGAAGTTGGAACCGCGACTAACTAACTACGATATTATGAAAATGTTTGCACTTTATTTGTCATAATGAGTAGACACATGTTTAGTCGCGTGTTGTAACACAATTATATCACAAAACACTAAAGCCAGCCGAATTAGTCTTTTTCTTCATCGTCGTCGTTATAAAGTTGTGTCTCCGCATTGAAGGTAATGTTATATTGTGTTACGTTACCGCCATTGATGTCCCGGCATTTTGGGTATTGCCATCCGTGCTCAGCCCATCGATACAACAGCCATCTGCAAGTATCTGCTCATTGTTCCCATAACGTGTTAATTGTAATGGCTTATGTCTAGCCACCAACGACGGCTTGAATTGTTGTGTAATCAAACTAGCATCAGAGACGCTTTGGTATTATGGATCTGCCCATGTGTCTTCCCACTTGTATTAGTACATTGCTAGCAAGCGTGGCCAGTGGTAATATAGTTGCTGATTAAGATGTGTAGGATACATTGATTAGTTTTATTCGTTTTCGTATTATTATTTTGCCGGTCTCTTTGGCTAAGGGCTTGCGGACGCGATTCGTGAGCCCACTTACCTGTGTTCGAAACACAGCTGCGACCGATTTGGCAGCAGACCGCATAGCACTGGGCTGTAACGTTTTGATATGGGAGTCGGTCGCTCAGAAATCAATGGTAAACTTGCCAAGACATTAACAACAGCAGTAAAATGCTGGTATTGACTGCGATGTCATATAAATAGGATATGTAAAAGCATATAAAAAAAATTATTATGTTAATATTACAGTGTTAATTAGCTCAGCTTTTATCTGTATGCGTCTCTCTCTCTCTCTCTCTCTCTCCCTCGCTCTTTCTCTAGCTCTCTCTCTCTCTCTCTCGCTCTCTCTCTCTCTCTCTCTCTCTCTCTCTCTGTCTCTGTGTGTGTATATATGTGTGTACGTGCGTGTGTATGTGACTTATATCATTCTACAAACGAGAGTCGCGGTAGCGTAGTGGCAAGACGCTCTCACACCGTACCGGTGGTCATTGGATTCGATCCACACCGGGGTGGGTTAAATTTTTTTTTTTTTTAAACTGACCGGGACAACCTAGCTGAAAATAGGTACCAGGAAATGTCTTGGGAAGTAAAGACTGCCGATGTGCTGCTGACCACATCACATACGAGTGCTGACTGATCTTTAAATATGTGTCTAGCAACATATGCCAAGTCACCTTAAGGCGTGTAAAGGGAAACATTACGTGTGTCTTTACCTACTCTGTGGTGAAGAGGTTACGAATGCAATTCCTAAATTCGCATACCGCGTTCGAAGCGCATCTGCGGGCAATTTAGAAGAAGACCGCCTTAGGTTGGTTCCCATACAAAGGTATGAGTGCTGGTCGTTCACAAAGGTATGGCAAACCACTGAACGTTAACTTGCCAAGAAACCACAAACAGGCTAAAGGCGCAGGGGTTGACTGCCAAGTTCTGTAAAGGATATGCAACTAACTAACTCTACAAATACTTACTTTAGGGGAAAGCCCAAACTAATTCATAAAATCATGTATCAAAGTGATCCATTGTTTAAATATAACGCAAGGATTGGCAAACGAATATAAATATTACATATCCCGAAGTCTAGGATAGACTTATACAAAATAAAGTTCGCCTAGTCCGCAGCTTAGCTGTGGAAAAATCGTTTAAAAATAAGCTTAACTCATTCCATACAAGCTCCCACAACTAATCAAAGACATAACCAACCCATATACATACAATCGCACGCTATTTGAGCAGAATCTCAGTACAGACAACATGCCACCTTAACAATAATAATAAACAAATTATAAACAAACTCCTAGGACACTAAACATGCTCCTGCTTGCTTGCTTGCTTGTGTTCGTTGGCTTGAGCTCCAACGCGAAGTCCTGTATGTCGGATGAAGACATCCTGTTGTCCAACATCAGTGTGATGTCATACAGGACCTGAGTTTTGCGTGAGTATCCGTTGTCCCATGTCTGGCTTATTGGTGTGCAGACTGGTGGTTCCTCGCCGTACAGGCAGACACTCTCCGACTTCGGAGGAATCAGCGATCCTATTGACTTTAGCCAGGACCCCGAAGGGACCTGTTGCCCAGGACGCTCGACGAGGACGCGTCAATAGGTCTTGGCCAGTATATAACCCGGCCCTGGTGCCTTGGAAACACCTCTGCGTCCCAAAACATGCTCCTAACAATAAACAATAACAGTATATCTCCCTTAGCTAATTTCGGTTAGCATATAAAAAGAAAACAAGAATTAGTGAGTTCTGAAGTAATGAATATTACACATTTCCAGTGAGTTTATGATGCGTCTATTGTTATTGTTTTTGTTTTTTTTTTCTTCTAAGATTAAACTCGTAAGTGACGTATAAATAAAATTGTATATGAAAGCGGACATATAAGAGGGGCATATAAGAGGGGCATTCGAATCTGGGGAGCGCTATCGAAAACAAGTCACCTAAACTGTTTCAGAAACCTGGTACGGGGGGAGAAAAGAATGAAATGGCACATTCCAAGCCTAAAAACCAAAAGACATCCGACGTTTAAGTTGAGTAGCGTAGAAGAAGCCAATACCGTAAAGAAGACGATAGGAGAGAATCTACCTGCGAGCTGTTGCAGAGCGCCAGAACTTCAAGTAACCTTACAAGAAGCGACCACTAGGAAGGGCGAAGACAACCCGCCACAGACAAGATCAAAACCTACTGAGAAGCAGTGTCAGGAGAAAGGCACCAGAGTCGGCAACACCGACTTATAGACGATCAGATGGGTTGTCAAACGCATCGGATTGGAGCTTACAGATGACCAAATACTGAAGCAGCTACAACGGGAAAATCTCCACATCCGAATTTTGAAGGCGGAGCGGCTCCTGACCTACTCTAAGATCCATACAACTCTAACGGTGGTGACAACAGAGGGCAGCGAGATGCCAAGCCAAGTGTTGATGAACAAGAAAGCTCAACAGCCCGAACGATCATCCCGAGAATAACACAATGCTCAAGGTGCCAGGGGCCGGCCACAGCAGAACAAGACAGAGACCTCCCGATACTGCGTCGAACACCACGCCTTCAATGAATGTCCGCTAGCCAAACAGGACAAGGACTTACGAAAGCCAAATGACAAGAGAAAGTGCGGAAAGTGCCTTGGCAAACACGGAGCAAGATACCTGGACTGCGCGTAACTCCAAAGTGACGTCCTAATGACTGCCATAATCACAAACACTTCATTCAAGGAGACGAGACAACTGTTACGAGACAGCAACAGGCATTTCACAAGCTGAACGATCGCAGCCCCAAGGCCAGACTGACAAACTGAAGAAGCAAGACAAGGCACTTTTGACGCCGACACCAACCGGCGACAACGAAAAACTGCTGGTTGACATATAGGAAATCCAGCACAGCGCCCAGCAAGAGATGGGCCGCATGGCATAGATGAAAAAGGAAAATGAAGAACTTCTACAAGCAATCAAGACAAGAAAGAAAACTGCTAAAGGCTGGAAGGGCGCTAACCCAAAACAAGCCAGCAGAAACCACGCGAAAGACCGCAGAGATGCCACGAGATGAATCGAAACCAAAGACCAGTCAGAAACCGCAAGCTAAAGCCAGCAGTTTAGCTTAGTTTAGTTTAGTCGACGGATCAACATCGCGGCACACGGATGTAACCCATAAGTGTTCCGTTTTACTCCTAACTCAGGCCTGAGAAGCCAGCAGTCCAACCACGATGTCCAAGAAACTGAAGGGGAAACCAGTATCCCGCCAGACCTCTAAAGAAACCCTAGTCGAGGAATTCGACAGAGCTGAAATGACCGAGGAGGAATACATTGAATGGGAAAAAAGACTTTGACATGAAAAATGAAATCGCTGGAGAAAAAGCTCGCAAATATGATAACAAATACAAAGATATGGCAAAGCTTCTACGGACACTAGCTGAGAGCGTCACCAACAAATCAAATAAAGAGTCCTTATAAGGGGCCACCACCGACAAAAGGAACCGCATGAGGAGACGAACACAAAAGTGAACAAGCCGACTAATGCCCCAGCTGACGTCACAGGTATAAACGCTTCACAATCGAAAAGCCAGCTAACACTGGCGCAGAAATCAAGACAAACTTATCCCGCACCATGAACCACCACAACTATAACCAACGCCACAGGGGTTGCTTGAAAGTGATGGAAAGTTTATTGTTTTTGTTCTTCTACAAATTGGCATCGGAATCGGTATTGGGGAAGAAAGTTAGACTGGGCTGCTTGTCCAATTCTTATCCCATTATCTTATTAGGGTTGGAACTCTTCGCTGGCTTCTGAGGATGGGGACGGAGCGCTTATGGGAATGCCCCGAATGCTGTGATGTCGGTTCCTAAATCAGTCAATCAATCAATCAATTCTTATCCCTTTGAAAATAAAGTTCTTTCGATTGTTGGCTGGCTCTGTATTTTATTTCATACACGTTGTATGTCATCTATCAATATTTTCAAAATAAATAACATATCACTTTTATATCCTTCATTTATTCATCTTCCCTTTAGTTAATTTTAAAACGCCATTTTCTTCGTCTTCATTCCATGTTTATAGCTATTCGTCAGTGTGTGTTTTTTCTGTGTCATTGGAGAAGATACTTCTGTATGTAAAATGTTATGCGTGTATTTATTGAGATTGTATGATCAATAATATTCACTTACTGAACGTACTATTGGATACCTCAGTGAGGCCTACACACTGAGTGACGTAAAATTCTAATCGCCCACACCTAGACACACGTTACACTGAATAATTGTAACATACAAACACTTGTCCTAGCGTATTACTTCCAGCAGTGTTGTGTTTAACACACACACGCATAAGGTACTAACTTTCACCTAATACACACCAGCATAAACGTATTTTCTCCACGCCATCTGTGGACACGACTGCCTGCCACACCTGTTGTCAGTAACCGCTGTAACATTAGTTGTGCACGATGTTATTATGTATGTATGTACCTGTAGAATTATTATTAGTGGATACTGTAGTCTGTATTGTCGAACTCTACAACTGTTTGTGGGATCTGTTCTACTGATTCCGACGTTTACGTGTTTGCTTAGTTTAACCAATTGTATTAACGATTGTTTTAACGTGTTCTGCATTTTACTAATTGTCAATATGTTTAATATAGTACTAGTTCAATTACAATTCTTAGTATACCAGAAGGTAGTTTTAGTTGTGCGAGCTGCCACATGTAAACACCGGAAGTCGTCCCAGACATCTTTGTTTGAAGAGATGCTCCAAGACAATGTGCATGTTTTGTGAGGTTAGCCATTCAGATAATTCACGTGATAAAGTGGCTTAATTGATATGACACCTGGGTACTTGTAGATGTGCCTTCGATTACAGAGTTTAGTGCAGTGCGGATTTGCATCGATGCACTCAGGACACACCAATGTTACACAAGTTAGCATGAAGGTCCTTAGGCGCCTCCAGTATGTTTTAGGATGTAAATGTACATTCGCTCAAAGAAGTGACCACTTCTGACGATTCAAATCTCTTATAGTGTAGTTTACAACAGTATGCATAGTTTCTAAAATATAGTAAATATGCCTTGAATTATTTATCGAATCTATTTCAGTAACGTAGTACTCCAACTGTGAAATTATTAGTTCTTTTATCTTTCACTATAAATCATGCTATAAAAAGAAGTTATGAGCTCAGCTTTTACAGTTTAGTTTTGTCGTTTAGACGATGGATCAACATCACGGCACACGGGTTTAACCCATAAGTGCTCCGTTTTCCTCCTAACTCAATCCTGAGTCTGGAGAAACTCAGCTCAATGCATGAACTCTGCAGCATCGGCGAGGATCCTGAAAATACTTGTCTAGATTTTTAACTCGAAATTTTGCCCGGGCAGCGCCATTAGGCTACTCTTTTTCGATTTCTAACTACCAAGGGATGTTTTACGTGCGCAACGCTACACACAGGCGTCCGATCTCACTACCCAGAGACCGGGAGAAATTTTATTACTGGAAATCCACGTGAAAGAATCCAGGTTCTCACTGGAGCTTGAACCCGGGACCTCCAGCACTCGAGGCGGACACCATACCTCGAGACCACTCAGCTCCCCGCTCAGCTTTTACAGATAATCGGCATGTATTCCAGTATCTATCTCCACCAATCAACACTATAAGCTGGGTACATTTTTAACGTTATAAAGTAGGCCATGTTGTACACATGACCTGCTAGGTACGATTGTCTAATTCCAACGGACTTTTAATGTGAGCAATGCCATTATGGAACCTTGTATCATTTTGTCTTTATCCAACGAGGATTTATTTCCAATGCTTCTTCTTCTCCGTTCACCCTCAGACGTCAGTATGAATTAATCATGAGAAAACAGTAGTCAACTTGAGAATGGAGATGGAGTAGGCCAAAATACTTGTCTCAGTTTTGCATAAGTTAGACACTCCACAATACATATTTACCAGCCATCATACCAGTTCCCTTTTCCGGTTAAGTTGGTAATATGCATCATCTCTCTGATGGCATGCATGATGTGATTTCAATTTGGTTCTTTAACTGCTTGGTATACATCTCCTGACCTCATCATAGGTTATGTCTATAGCATGCAGAGGTAGTCGTCCCCCTTGATTTGCCAATCGTGTCGGTCGGCTTCTTCAAATGCAGGAATGTTACAATGTGAAGTACTCCATTGTATTACACAACCTTTTGGATTTCTGGCATAGCTCATATAGTGCTGTCATTAGAACTGATAGTTCTGCACTATTTCTGCTTTTTAAAACTGAAGCAACTAACTTAGCATCTGTATAGAAAGCTGTTTATTTACCGTTATTGTTCTTTGTCAGCAACATTTTCACTGCAGTCTTTGATTTGGGGGAGGGGGCTACTTTATCACACACACACATATACACACACACGCGCGCGCGCACGCACGCACGCACGCACACACACACACACACACACATGTACAGACATAAACAGCCCATGCTGTGTGGCAATTGTTATCAAGTCTGTCCCAAGTCTTCTGTCTCGCGCACTGCCAATCATTTCTGACACCAATGTTTCTCCATACCATGATGTCAAACTGTCGAGCATCTTTTTTTCTCGACCTCGCGCTAACCCTCCACCATTTCTTTTGTCACCACGTTCTTCAACTGCCCTACTTCCACAACGTGCTTAATGAATGTGGACTGTCTTCTCAGCAGTGGAGTTTCCTAAATGTCTTTCTCCATATATAGAATTTGACATGAAATCACACGCTGTCAGTAGTGTCTCCTGGCCTACATTTGCCTCTCGCTGGGCCGTAGTCTATCCGTCCTCTACCACAAGGGGATTTAGTCGAAAGTGCCTTCTTGGTGCTGAGAACGATGACTTAGGACGCTGTGTGTTAGTGTGCAGGAATTTGCGTGTTCGCAAGAGATAGAATAAATTTATGTTTTCCTTTCACATGTAAATCGCATGTTCTCGCGACAAGGACAGTGGACAAATGTTGAGAACCCTCCATTGCCCTGTGGCAGATGTGGACTGCCCCCTGGTTTGTGTCTGCTTGCACCTGTTGTTTGGCAATAATTCATGGACGTTGTCTGCATCCATGCGCTGTTTTTCAATGGTTCTTAACGGCAATAAACCAGTAGTAGCTATCACACTCGCCTGCCGGCCATGTGTTAGAATCCCTGTCAAGGTGGATATGTAAAACTCACGTGTTCTTCCAGTCTAATCTGACGAAGTATGCTTACCATGAAACAGCCTGGGAAGTAAAAGCCACCCACTGAGTGCCGATTCAACTAAATACATATGAGATAGCACAATATGACTAGTATGCCCCAAGGCGTGCAGAAGTATCGTTTGCTTGTTTTTATTTATGCAGTGGACATTAAGAATAAATCAGATATTACCATGTCTTAAAGTGGCCTGCAATGACAGACCACGCCCAATAACCTCTTACTCCTCCACGAACAACGCACTGCATGCTTACGCGCCTGCCGCGACCTTTTGTCTCCAAAGGGAGCATCGGCTCATAACCGACTCCCACGAAGCCCATTGAGGACATGTCTATGATTGTTGGATTTTGCATCTAAACTTTTCAACGCGATATGTAGCTATTCCCACGATACAGCCCACCTTAGATGCCCTTTACGACATACACAGTAGATTACAGTGCTGCTATTCTTTGCTTCCTTTTTGGGCCTTTATAACACGACTGTTGGAGACAATGAGGTTTTGTAGAAATCAAGGGGACAGTAAATGCTGTGCTTTGCTGCGAACACTAACGGCGCGTTCGATAGAAGTAATGACCTGCATCTTTGCTTCATTGACTACACAAAGCCATTCGATAAAGTAAGACATTTCGACATGATGAAGATGCTTGCAGATCTACAAATTAACTGGAAAGACCATAAACTTGTAAAATAACATATCTTGGAAATAATAAGCTGCCATAAAGTTTGATAATGAAGTAGGTCAATATCAGCCTATTAAGAGAGGCGTGCGACAGGTATGTGTGATGTCTCCCGGTCTGTTTAATTTTTTTATACAGTAAAAATATTATGATAAATTTAGAAACTATGAGAGGAATCGCCATTGGGGAGACATAATATCAACACACACAAAGTATGCAGATCATACAGTAGTGATTGTAGACAACGAACAGGATCTGCAACATTTTGTAGATGCAGTTTTGTACACAATAAATAACTAGGGTAAGAATGAAATTATAAGAAGGAGATTATGGTCGTCACTAGGGAAGAAAAAAAAACATAATGTAATTAATATACTGTTAAATTGAAATCTTCTTAAACAAATGAACCGGTACAACTATCTCGACACAGTTTATAAATAATTACAAAAGTATTGTTTGGCCCTCATAGAAGTAGTATGAGAGCTAAGCAATAAATGTGTGTTTATTTATGACTTGTCTTAGTGGCCTCAAAGGTTTCCCCGATTGAATCACGGAATAGTGATAACATCTGCTGGGAGGTTACTTGAAAAGATTAGAAGAAGAATTTCTATGGCAAAGGTAGTCTTTTGCAAGACAGACTAAATACTGGCAAATAAAAGAAAATGCCGATTACAACGAGAAAATGAGTGTTGAAGTACTACATAGAACGTATATGGAACTGAAATGTGGACAATGAGCAGACAAGCTGAAAAACATCTAACGACAGTGGAATTGTGGTCTCTGAAAAACATATGCAAAGAATAAAATGAACAGACATAAAGACCAATGAATAAGTCCAGCGAGAAGCAAATGAAAACCATAAACTTATTAGACATTAGACGTAGACAATAAAGATTATATGAGCACATCATGAGAAGAAATAAACTGTATAATTTGGTGACAACTGGTAAGATTGAGGGACAAAAAACAAGGGGAAGACAAACAGATACATACCTAGAGGCGTTTTCACGTGAAGAAGGCTATCATGACATGTCTTGGGAATAGAATACGGAAGATGTAATATTGCCCACATCACCCCGTGTGCCAATTAGTCAATTCAAGTCTAGGTGTAACACCATACATCCAGTATGCCTTGAGGCGTGTAAACGGGTCGTGTACATGTGGTAACTTACCGCATCTCATTGTGATTCAGTTTGTAAATCTCCCTGGTACTACTTACTTTAAGACTCCACTATTGAGACAGGTTAACAAAGAGATGTTGAAATTCTCCCCTGTGTTATCATTGCTTCATATGTGACTGGCACCTGGTCGTCTTGACAGTTGATAGTTTGTAAACTGGAGTTATACCTCTCCATAGCACAACGCCTGGGCATTTAGAGACCATGTGTTGCTCATGCCCAATTCTTAACCATTTGAAAATAAAGATTGTTCCTTCGTTCGTTCATTCGTTCATGCAGCATGATCTCTTTCTCGACATGCCTAGTATACTCCAGATGAAAGGTAACATCATACATCTGGAACAAGGCAAGCTGTGGAAGCTGCCGGATCAACAAAGCAATGCTCTGACTGTCCGCCTGTCGGAGCTTCGATTCTAGACCAGTTGCCTACCAAGGCATAGGACCTGGTCTGTCATGCCGTTACATTTAGTCATTAGGTTGCATTTCCTCGCTTTAGATTAAGGCTTGTAAACTCTCAATCGCGCTCCTCCACCAGAGGCCCTTGGCACAATATGAGGTGTTGGGGTTGATGAGCGCCTCCCAACAGAAAGAAGTTAGTACCTGCCACTGTGTGGTTCTAATAATTAGGTAATTGCAACAGTCATTGCAACATATGTCTTCTTATGCCTATATACTTTAAATCCATATGCTACTTCAGGTACTATCATGTGCACTATACCGAAAACGTCTAGGATTGCTAGGAATTGAAAGTGGAATATGCCGGTGGATTCTCACATACAAATTAGCTCTGTGTAGCTTGTTTGTATTGTGAGTGGATCAGGTAGTTTCCCAACCTAGCAATGGTTCGCATTGACAACAATATTTCCATATACGTGGTCAATGACGATTCTTTCATCGTGAAAATGATGCCGCCGCCACAGAAGGACACTACACCACAAGCTAGAGAAGCATCAAGTAGGAACGATCCCAAAAGTCAATCCCCAAAACACTCCAATAGAACTCGTGATGATACTACCTCTTCAAACATTCGATTACCTTCGGGGAAGCAGCAGGGTGACAACAAAATACCTCATCAACAGCTTCAGACCTCATGTCCTACAAGACAGTCGGCAAATGGCAAGCATGTAGCGCCATTGAGGTCACCAAGGCAGCAGGCAGCTGGACAGAGGTCACAAGCGGAGTATGACAATACGCCAGCAAACAATGTCAGATTCACACTCCCACCCGGTAATGGGACACCTTCATTGAGAAATAAAGCAAACAATGTTTCTACGAACATTCCAGGAGCTACGTGTAGATCCGTGAGTGTATAATTTTGTGTAGTTTGTTCTCTGTCTGTCTGTCTGTCTGTCGGTCGATCGGTCGGTCGGTCGGTCGGAGGGTCTGTCTGTCTGTCTGTCGGAGGTCTGTCTGTCTGTCTGTCTATCTGTCTGTCTGTCTGCCCGATCGTCTATCTATGCATCAATCTTTATGTCGTCTTGGTGTCTATCTATCCGTCTGCCGACCTATCATTCTCTGACTCCTATTTCATCCTTATCTGTCACTTTGTCGTCCGTCTTTCTATGGAACTTGGGTAAAATTCGTATTTTATCACCATCGTCATGTGTCAGCGCATAAGCACAGACAGTCATGACTCGCCATCCAGCACGGTCACCATAGTCAACCCATGGTATTCGTTGCATGTTCCCACAGAAACCACACAATAAATATAACACATCAACGCTCGTTTTTCTTTTTCTTACAGCAATTGACATTGATTTATTGGTATTTTTTCCAGCCTACAAAAGGCTACATTTACCTTAACAATTTGTATTCTATTTCGCGTGTAGCCTTTCAAATAGCATTATAGGTATACTAATGTAATATTAACCAAGCATAGGTTAAATAACCAACAGTCAAACAAATCTAGATGTACTTCTATTGCTCAACACAAGTAGGGATCTAAGGCCTTAAAGGCATCAATTTTGGGAAGGACCGGAAATCATTGAATGACGATTGACACGCTCCTCATTTACTCACACAGAGCTTTATGAACCAACTCGACTCAGTATTTTGTTATTTGGCATCACGTGCAACCGTAGTGGGCGAGATAACAGATATGGACGAGACGGAGTAGGCGCAGTCGTATATGTAGGCAAAGACAATATTTAACATGCCTACACCATGACATCTGCTGTGAGAGTCACGAGAACCTAAGGGCGTCTGCCGAGTGCAATGATGTGTATTCTTCTTTGAATGCTAAAAATCCCATGGTTAGCTAAGATTACAAACATTAAAATATTGAAAGAAGCTCATTCAGAAAGAGATGTGATTACCCATATCAGGTGAAAATAATCTTCATTTGTTTTGATCATGTGAAGAGGAGAGAGACAGGAGAAAGTTGCGACAACCGGGGAGATCGAAAGTGTTAGAGTCAGAGGTCAATAGAGGAAGAACATGCTTGATGATTTGACAGAGTGGCATAGAAGACTTCCTGAGTCGAATGCAGGGGACAAGTGGTTGTAGAAGAACATGATTCCCCGCCCCGCTCGGCATAGTTCAGGCTTATACTATTCTTTCAGTCGGACCTTCATTGGGAGCCGAGGTAGAGTAGTGGCCAGACGCTCGCTTGGCTCGTGGGTTCAATCGGCACATGGGCAGGTTGGAATTTGTAAAATAGATCTGGTCTCCCAGGTCGACCCAGCCTAAACCTGAAATAAGTAAATGTATGTGGGAGAATAGGCGGCGGGCGTGGCGATAGACTACATAACCCAGCGAGTACCAGTTGGTCTATCAAACTGTGGGTCTAGTACTTTATCTGTGGCGAAGTGGTTAAGCCGTTTGACTCGTGCTCCGAAGGTTGTGGGTTCGATTCTGGGCCGCACCCTTCGGTTTACGAGTTAAATGTTTCGGAGACTCCTGTGGGTCGTCGCTAAAAGCTACGGAGTTCGTGCTTTGTGCGACGCTTTCCGCTCTGCGGAAAGAGATCGAGCCATATGGGATAAAACCCGGTGCAATGAAGTCGACCCTGTCGACTTTTAAGCGACTTTTTTTTTTAACCTTAAGCAGTGTACAAGGGTCCTCTACTTACTTGGCATTCGTTACCGCTATTCATTAAAATCTAATGGTTTCTTTGAACGCTTTTGTTTTAGATATAATCAGCAGACCGCGTTGCGCTGGGTTTTAACGAATTGGTATGGGAGCCGGTCGTTCAGAAAGCAATGGCAAACTACTGAACGTAAAGTTGCCAAGACATCAA
Organism: Cepaea hortensis; assembly: GCA_963921405.1. Lineage (NCBI taxonomy): Eukaryota > Metazoa > Mollusca > Gastropoda > Stylommatophora > Helicidae > Cepaea > Cepaea hortensis. Next base: position 40,143,221 of record OY992896.1, read on the forward strand.
CAACAGCAGTATAATGCTGGTGTTGATAGCGATGTCCTGTAAAAGTATATGAAAAAAACACATCCCAGATAGTTATTACTTTTATTTTGCTGGTCTAGAATGGGACTATTATAATTACCGTTGGGCATAAAGGAAGAGAACTGATCACCACACGCATATACCATTGTCCCATTATGTCAAGATCTGACACTTCACACAGGAAGAGAACTGATCACCACACGCATATACCATTGTCCCATTATGTCAAGATCTGACACTTCACACACCAATGGCACTATCTGCAAGAAGACTGGCTACCTGTGCTGATTGACTGGTCTTAAACAGTTCCTGCGTACATACGTGAGCGCTGAAAAGCTCAAAGAGTATCCTATGCCTAAACACGAACACATAGCCGTTAACTTCAGACCAACTATACATAAATATCAATTAGGGTACCCTTTGGGGCCACCAAGACAGGTAATGAATAAACAGACATGTATTGTATGGTGCTGTATTTCTTGTTTTCTACTTCCATGAGCACCAAACAACACGTGTGTGTTTATCTTTGAATAGACACACTATACGCCCAGTGCAGACGCATATGCCGCACACCAGTACATATGAATATGATTAGACTATGCCAGTGGTTTTAATACGTTTCCACAGTTACAAGTTAGATGTGAAGCGGTGTTCGCGTCGCATAGCTGTGTGTTTTGACGACATACCTCTTGTCTTTCCACTCATCATACACTCCTCTTGATTTTCCACTCACCTTACACTCCTCTTGTCTTACCACTCACCTTACACTCCTCTTGTCTTTCCACTCATCATACACTCCTCTTGTCTTTCCACTCATCATACACTCCTCTTGTCTTTCCACTCATCATAACCTCCTCTTGTCTTTCCACTCATCATAAACTCCTCTTGTCTTACCACTCTCCTTACACTCCTCTTGTCTTACCACTCACCTTACACTCCTCTTGTCTTTTCACTCTCCTTACACTCCTCTTGTCTGACCACTCACCTTATATTCCTCTTGTCTTACCATTCACCTTACACTCTTCTTGTCCTTCCACTCACCATGTTTTGCCTTTCAGAATATAGTTAGGAAAGGCGTGCCGGACAATGCGATTGTGGGAGTTTAATCTTTGTGGTTGGTGAATCCGCTGTGGTTGATGAATCCTCTGTGGCTGATGAATCCTATGTCGTTTATCAATCACATGTGGTTTATGAATCCTATGTTGTTGATGAACCCTAAAAAAACTAAATTCTATAATATTTAATTTCTATGTTCTATTATGGTATAGGGTTTGATAATGAAGACTGCTCATCGATAAAATACTGTCAAATTTACTGTGCACTTAACGGTTGCTATGGAAACCGAGATAAACAGCGACCATATTGAATTTCTTAACGAACCTCTAAAACAGTCATTTTAATGCACGGGCTAAGTTCTTTGTTGTATATGTAAATAAATAGACCCTTTAGAAGTTTAGTAGACAATTTTACTGATATCTCTTAGCATTTTTTTTTTTCATAATTTTAAGAATTTAACGACATTTTCATGACATATTTTTGTGTTGTTTTTTTTTTTTTACTGCTGCATAAACAATAATTATTAATTTCAAAGATTGCTCTACTCATAATGTAAGAAATACAATCAAGAATATATGTCCACAGTTTCATTAACATCTAACCAATAGTCTTTTTTTTTTATTATTATTATTAAATTGTACCTAAGTATAAAAAAAAATGGCGAACTGAGAAAACGGGAAAAACTAAATATTTTCGTGGTTTTTAAAACTAATAAAGTTATCTTACTGCTTTAACAACTTATTTTACACAGAAAAACGGTTTACAACTGTACCTGACAGTTAGAATAGTCCTGCTGCATATGCAGGACCTCCCACTAGGGCAGTGGTTCTTAACCTATTTTGGCCCGTTCCCCCCATCACCATAATTTCAGAACGTCATTCCCCCCTTCCTATAAAAAATTTGGCCCGTGCCTTCACCGTATTTTCAGAACCTCATTTCCCCCCCCCCCCCTTCATATTTCCTATCTAAATATCCCCCACCCCTATACAGTATACGTAAAAATGTAAGGTAAATTTAATAGCACATAATAAAACAATTCTAGACATCCACATAAAACATGATTTGTGGGTCTACTGACTTTATAAAATGAATTTTAGAAGGATTAGACGTACTTAACTGTAAAGTATGAAGGGAAAAACAATATCAAGTAATCGGTTCTTGTATTAACATGATCTTGAAATGGTCTTCGTTCCCCCCCCCCTGGAAACCCTAAAATCCCCCCTGGGGGGGGGGGGGAATTCCCCACTGGTTGAGAACCACTGCACTAGGGCATCCAGTTCACCTTGTCTCTTCATTTTGGCCGCGTATTTTAGTTTGTTCGTCCTTCTTGTACTTCACACTATTTCGTACTTGCTTCTGCATCCTATTTGCTCCTAGTCTCTGCATATGCAGGTCTGTAGAAAGTCAATAAAACTGGGCAGTGTTTGGGCAGCAGCATCTCCAAAGTTAAACTCTTTTGCTGCAGTTACAACTGCAAACTGAACGCGCTTGCGAGAGGCAAAGTTGTCTTTAGTGCATCGAGCCCATATCAAGCTGTGTTAACACTCATTTGAATTCTGAGTTTGTCCTGACACACACCCACTAAGTAGTTTAGTGCCAGACAGCCTTTCATAAATTGGCAACAGATATTTCTTAAGCCATGTGTGTAACATCTTGTCATGTGGACCCGGGACTTGATGCTTAGCCAGGGCGGATTGAAAAACAAAATTTAAACAAAACACCAAGATTGCTCTCCACTTGGGCACATTTCATAACGTGGACTTTTGTCTGTTGAAAAACAGTGATGCAGTGAAGCCATAACACTTTTCCTCATGGACTCTACACTTGTGTTGTTTCTTATGGCTCTACTGTAATAAATTGTCAGCTTACGTATGCAATTTTGTGTAAGTTAGCCTTTACCGCGTCCTCCTAGGGACGCTTTGTGCCTTGCTTTCGGCAGTCAGCAACAACATTGCAGAGTGCTGACATGGTTGATACACTCCTCTTTGTCTATCTGAATGTCATCCCCATATGGTTTGATCTTGGTAAGCTCCACAAATGTTTTGGCGTCACCATCAGAAAGTATTGACGTGTAGTGAAGTTTATGACGGGCCACAGACCGTGACCACAGCACCCTTGCAGCCTCCACCTCTATCATTCCAGCAGATCCTATGAAATTGGTATCACAGTTTAGAAGATGTTCTGCCTTCCATGCTGCAAATCCATCTGGTTTGTCTCTGAAAAGTGTCTTACCGGTGGTTTCACACATTTGGCAATATGTGGACATAACATGGACATCTATGCAAAGTCATATAAGAACATCCACTGCACAACCAACTCCAATGTGGCATGTGTGACCTCTGGTCAGCCATGTGCCATCAAAGCTGACACTAATATCTTGCACATCATTGTCATGTAGAGTTATGCCTGACTGTTGTGCATGAGCCCATCGAACATACTTTAAGATTTGAGAGAAAACAGTGTCCTCCAGATCTTCTATCTTTGAGTGTAGTTTATTCGCTTTGTTGTGAAATGTTTTGTGATGAAGACCTTGCAGGTTCATATTTCTAAACAAATTATTGAATGTTGTTGCACCCATCCCACAAACTAATGCAGAATATATAGACTAGCTGTTGACGGCAAAAGATCTATCCCCATCATTACTTCTTGCAGATAGGTATCTTCCACACACTACTTCTTCACAATAAGAGCAGTAAACCTCTGCATACACAGCTAATCCTTTGGATTTCTTGCTGTCAGTTTTCAAAATAAGACTAGTATTTTTTACATACTGGGCACCATAACATTTTGATGATTTCATCAATTTCTGAACAATCAACTACTGCTCTTTTATCCATTATCGTCACCGGAAGCATACTTGCTGCTAGAGGGTGTCATATATTTATGCGTATCTCTTTTAAATTGGCTGCGAGTAATAAAAGAGTCACTTCCACAACAGTTTACGACGTTCTGGTAGGCTTTTCGCTGCTTACGAGCATTTGCGAGGTGTAGTCTGAGAGATTTCTTACGTTGAGTAGATGACTGGATGTTAAATTTCTTGAATCGAGGCATTTTTCAATTCGTGTCAATCTGTCGTCAGCGATAAACATTCGGCATGTGAATCGTCGTCACAAAGCGGCCATCTTGGAAAAACCCACGTGATCAGTTTCAGCCATCGGGGATCGCGCATTGCTTACTGTCTCATGATGTTTTCCATATATGGAAGTTTCTGGGAGATTATTGATACGAAATAAACTCAATACAATGTTTTACCGCTGTGAACTTGAATAACGAAGACACGAACAATAGATTGCACGATTTATTGCCTGCCATATTTAGCTGCATCTCGTCAGGTACATACTGCAGAATTCACACAACATAAAGTAAAATAACTAGATAAATCCTTCAAGTTGAAGTATACACATGTTCGCACAGTAATGTCAATTGACTAACATGTATTTCTTTTTGCACAATGGTGGTTTGTGTAGATTAATCATTATAGCTTCAGCAAACTTTAACATGAGAGTATTTTGTGTGTTAAACAACACGCGAAAGGCATTGCTTCTATCAATCACATGGCCGCTTTCGAACATATGCCTAGCAATTGATGAAGCGGGAAGCTTCCTGTGTGTCGGCGAGTTTCCGATTACACGAACTAGGAGTTTCACGAAAAATTAGGGGAGATCGTGACCTCTACAACGATGTATGACACGTGTTTGTAGCGTTTCGCCGAGATATCGTTGCTAGGGTTTGAAAACTGTTAATTTCGTAACAATTTTCAATAAGCAGACAATTTGACACCTTGGGTGGGTTCAGTAAAATATGAATATTGCATTAAAATAAAAGTTTTTACACAACAACAAGTACCGAATCTGAAAGAAGACATGATAACGTGTCTAAAAGTAAACTATTCCAAAAATAGAAAAATTGACCAAACATCGATATTTTACTGCCGCACATCATCACTGCTATCGTGCCATTCCCTAACGCGCTCCGTCGCCTCGTTCAACAGCCAGTAAAGAGTCATACTGCTAATAGTTTCAGCTGCCACCTGATATAACGTTTTCCCGGTCTTTCCTCTCAGTTTTGAGATTCATTCAGAGCCCCTGCCGATCCCCCGCCATATAATTATCTCCACATACGGGTGCTCAGCCTATTCAACCTCTTTCTCCTCTTGGTTTAACAGACGCCCGACCACCTTTTCATTGTCCGTATGTAATCTACGCTGGATTTAGATGTTAATATTGTTTACTGTAAGCTATCGGAGGGTAGTCTTTCATTACACCTGTAACTGATATTGTGCCTCATGTTTGCTGATGTAATCGTTATTGATCCGGGTGTCCCTGAGACATGAAGAACGATCAAAGAGAGCACTAGTGAAAACCGAGTGGGTAGACCAAGAACATAAAACAGATCTGCAAAAATATATCAGTGTAAACATACATGGAATTCAGGAGTGTGTTTAAAAAAGAAACACTACAACTAATGAATAGAATGATCAGGAAACTGCACGATTCGAGCAAGGACATTTTTTTTCTCTAAAGTTGCATATCCTTTACCGGACGTTTCACTCAACACCAGCATTTTTGCCGTTGTGATCTCTTGGCAAGTTTACGTTCAGTAGTTTGCCATTGCTTTCTGAACCACCGGCACCCATACCATTTCGTTAAAAAAACCAACGCAATTCGGTCTCCTGCCAAATTGCCCGCAGCTGTGTTTCGAACGCGGGTATACGAGATTACGAACTGCGTCTGTAACCCATTCGCTATGGAGCCGGTGCAAGGACTGGCAAACTTATTGATGATGGTAACGATTATTCATAAAAAAGCTGAATTACAATTGACAAGACAAACTTACAATTTTGATTAATAAATACCTCAAAATCAGTCCACCCGTTGAATGTTATATTGACACACAATATACTTTCTTTGGAATCGTAGACGGAGATATTCATTGCGTCCGAACAATACGATATCTAACTCAACGCTGAATTGAATATAAGAATACTTCTCCGAAAACCAAACTCCTGTTGTTGAAAACATCGGTGATTTGTGTAAATATGTAAGTAAATAAACTTAATGTTTTCCAATTTTCTCCACTTTTCTTTACGGACTCCAAATCTGTCATAGTTACAACATGTTTTTGACCTCCATTCGGAGAAGTTGACCTGAGATATGCAGGCTCTAATGCGACGACGATCTCCAAAATCATGCCGCACTTAAGGGATACTTCTTTATTTAACATACATTATAACGTGTCCAGTCATTCTCTTCTGAAGAGTTTGAAATCAAGAGTGGAGTTAAGCAAGGTTGTGTACTAGCTCCCACCCTCTTTGGAATATACATTTCACTTCTACTGAAATATGCCTTTCATGATCAGGATGGTGGTATATACATTCACTCACGCTCATATGGTGGCCTCTACAATGCTCAGAGATTGAAGGCTAAGACCAAAATTAGGAGGGTACTGAGCAGAGGGTTGCTTTTTGCAGATGATGCTGCAGTTACGACCCACTCTGAGGAAGAATTGCAATGTCTACTATCTGCATTCTCCAATGCTTGTTCTGAATTTGGTTTAACAATTAGCAAACATAAGACACAGATTATGTCACAAGGTGCGCATGGGGGTACCATCAATCTTTATTGACGACGCCGAATTAGATATGGTAGACCATTTTACATATCTAGGATCAGTGGTAAATAGCAAATTATCCCTAGATCAGGAAATCAACATCCGGATTGGTAAGGCAGCAACAACAATGAACAGGTTAAGAAAAAGAGTCTGGGAGAACAGGAAGCTTACTGCAAAAACAAAAGTCCTTGTCTATCAAGCCTGTGTCCTTAGTACTCTTCTTTATGGCAGTGAAACCTGGACAACTTACTCACACCAAGAGAACAATTTAAACAGCTTTCATATGCGGTGTCTGCGAAGAATTCTTGGTATTAAGTGGCAAGACAAAATCACAAATACTGAAGTATTGGAAAGATCAGGTTGTGTGACGGTTTATTCCATGCTCAGTCTTCGTAGACTTAGTAGGATGGATCATGGTAGAATACCAAAGGACATCTTTTTTGGTGAATTACAGATGGGTAAGAGATCTCAGGGTCGGCCGCTACTACGATACAAAGATGTGTGTAAGCTGGACATGATTGATACAGGCATTGATAATGCACATTAGGAGCTAGTCGCCGCTGAGCGTGTTGCATGGAGGGCAAACATCAGAAATGAAATAAAGACAAAGGAGAAAATTATTGCAGATAAGTCACACACCGAGCGTATGAGACGTAAGATGGTGCATGATGGTGGAAATGACCACGTGTTTACATGCACCCACTGTGAACGGACATTTACAGCGCGAATTGGCCTTATCAGTCAAATTCGCTACAGCCATAGGTAAAGGTTATAATGCCTGTTTAAAGCACAAACTATCGTCTGTTAAGACGACAAGGTGATAATGAGTCATTCTCTGCATGTGTCAATTATACCACAGTGGAATCTTTCAGGACTCTTCCTTAATTATTCCTAATATATTAGACCCAGCGTAATGGACAGATGTGATCTTGTTTTTGTTATGATCTTATGCTTGTTTAAAATACATTTCTAAGACCTACTGAGCTATATAAATGGTATACTTAGAATGATATCCATATCACTTAGATGTCTTTTCAGGTTATCGATATGTCCGACTAATGATGCCTTGATTATTATAGTGAGTTGTTGACTGTACTTTAAAGTATCATTGTTCTTTCAGCAATGCACTCTTGGTATTTGAGGCGACATGTTGCCTAGGAGATTGTCTATCTTTCACCAGTTGCCATGCCTCGAGTATTTTTATGTCTAGTGTGTCTGTAAAGTCACGTGTTTTGTAGGTTGTGTTATGCTAAGTTGAATGATGTCACTACACACTGGGCATTCCCATGCGCGCACACCTATGATTCAGCAATCACCCCCAAAGTATTTCTGCTGATTTTCCCATATGGTGCTGGTTATGGGATCTCCTCTCTTTCAATTGAAGGCAGCATTGACGTGCCTGACCAGATTCCAACCCCAGTTCATATGATCGGAACAGTCATATGTCCACCGTTGTGATGACCAGACTCCAACCTTAGTTCATGTAATCGGAACAGTCATATGTCCTCCGTTGTATTGACCAGAGTCCAACCTTAGTTCATGTAATCGGAACAGTCATATGTCCACCGTTGTGATGACCAGACTCCAACCTTAGTTCATGTAATCGGAACAGTCATATGTCCACCGTTCTTTTGACCAGACTCCAACCTTAGTTCATGTAATCGGAACAGTCATATGTCCACCGTTGTTTTGACCAGACTCCAACCTTAATTCATGTAATCGGAACAGTAATATTTCCTCCGCTTGTGTTAAACTCTTTCACTCACAATGTATCAAGTCTGTCATAAGTGTTAAACTTCTTCACACACAGACATGTATCAAGTCTTTCTTGTATGTTAAACTCCTTCACTCATAGACATGTATCAGGTCGGTCCTTTGTGTTAAACTTCTTCACTCACAGACATGTATCAAGTATGTTATATGTGTTAAACATCTTCATTCACAATGTATCAAGTCTGTCATAAGTGTTAAACTTCTTCACACACAGACATGTATCAAGTCTGTTCTATGTGTTAAACTTCTTCACACACAGACATGTATCAAGTTTGTCCTATGTGTTAAACTTCTTCACACACAGACATGTATCAAGTATGTCCTATGTGTTAAACTTCTTCATTCACAGACATGTATCAAGTATGTCCTATGTGTTAGACTTCTTCACACACAGACATGTATCAAGTATGTCCTATGTGTTAAACTTCTTCACTCACAGACATGTATCAAGTATGTCCTATGTGTTAAACTTCTTCATTCACAATGTATCAGGTCGGTCCTATGTGTTACTTCTTCACTCACAGACATGTATCAAGTCTATCATATGTGTTAAACTTTTACACTCACAGACATATATCAAGTATGTCCTATGTGTTAAACTTCTTCACTCATAAACATGTATCAAGTATGTCCTATGTGTTAAACTTCTTCATTCACAATGTATCAAGTATGTCCTATGTGTTAAACTTCTTCACTCACAGACATGTATCAAGTATGTCCTATGTGTTAAACTTCTTCATTCACAATGTATCAGGTCATTCCTATGTGTTGCTTAAATGCCTTTACACCCAGACATGTTGTAAGTCTGTTCCTGGCGTTACTTAACCTACTTATACTCACAGACAGTTATTACGTGTATCCACTCTGTCCTACTGTCCTATGCGTGTGTTAAGCTCAATGACTCATAGACAGAGAAAAAAAAAATAAGTATCTACTCTGTACTAGGTGTTAAACTGTCCTATGTTAAACAACCATATGTCCACAAGTATATGTCCACAAGTATATAGTATGGGAGAAGTGTGTGTGTGTGTGTGTGTGGAGGATGTGTGGGATGTGTGTGTGGGGATGTGTGTGTGGGGATATGTGTTTGTGGGTGGGTTGGGAGATATGTGCGGGTGGGGATGTGTGTGTGGGGGGATGTGTGAGTGGGTGGGTGGGGAGGCGTATGGGTGGGTGGAGGGATGTGTGTATGAATGGGGTGTGTGGGTGGGGAATATGTGGGTGGGTGAGGGATGTGTGGAACGCGGAAGTGTGTTTGGGTTGGTGTGTTTGCGTGGGTGTTGGTGGGTAGTGGTATGTGTGGGTGTTGGCGGGTGGGGGATGTGTGGTGTTGGTAGGTGGGGGATGTGTGTGTGTGTGGGGTGGGTGTGTTGGGGCGTGTGTAGGGGGAGTGGGGGATGTGTCTATGCGTGGGAGATGTGTGGGGTGGGGGATGTGTATGGGTGGGGATGTATGTGTGGTTGATGAGGTGTGTGGGTGGATGTGACATGTGTGGGTGGGTGGGAAAATGTGTATGTGGGGATGTGTGTGTGGATGGGAAGATGTCTGTATGGGTGGGTGATGTGTGAGTGGGTGAGGGATGTGTGTGTGTTGGTACGGGATGTGTATGTGGGAGGGGTATATGTGTGTGGTTGGGGGAGTGTGGGTGGGTGGAGCATGTGTGTGTGTGTGGGCGAGTTTGTGTGGGTTGGGGTATGTGTGAATGGGGAGTTGTGTGTGGGGATGTGTGTGAGGGATGTTTGTGTGGGTGGGTGCGAGATGTCTGGGTTGGTGATGGGATGTGTGAGTGGGTGGAGAGATGTGTGGGGGTAGGTATAGGTGGGTAATGTGTGACTGGTTGAGGGATGTCGGTGTGGGTTGGTGCTGGATGTCTGGTTGGAGGGGGGATGTGCCACATAACATGATAATATGCATTGTTTATGCTTACAACATTCATTTGACAATGTTTATTTTCCTATGTGAATGTATCATGCACTGTTGATGAACAAAATATGAGTGGTTGGAAGGGCCGAATGTAAGACGGGCCTACGTGCCAAATTTGTAATCATTTTAAATAAAGTTCAATTCAATTCAATTCAATAGGTGTTACTTAAATTCCGTCAGTCACAGATAGTTCTAATTTAATTATTTCAACTCAGGTCGTTAGTATTTTACCTGTTTCAGCATGGATGTGAAACGTGGACAATGAGCAGACTATCTGGGAAGAAAAGAAACATCTAATTGCAGCGGACATGCGATTTCTGAGGAAAATTCAAAGAATACCATGGACAGGTAGAAAAACCAATGAACAAGTCCTACAAGAAACGAACGAAAACCGTAAACTACTAATATAAATTAGACGTAGACAATCAAGATATTTTTAGCAGGTTATGAGAAGAAATAAACTGGAGAACTTGGTGACAACTGGCCAGATTGAGTGACAAATATCAAGGGGATGACAGAGAAGTACATATCTGGATGGTTTGGCCACATGGCGTAATCGACACAAAAACACAGAGCTGATCCACGACTCTGGTGATCAAGTGAGATGGCGAAACGTGACCGCCGACGCCTTCGGGTGGCACATGATAGATAATGTTACTGTTTTAAAATAGCAACTACCTGGCCATAAAGAGTTAATATTTATATTGTTTTAGTTCCCGTGTACTGTATTCTGTATATTGGTATAGACGAGGCAAGAGTCGATCAAGCACGAAGATGCACACCGGACATTGCGGAAATCTTAGACATTCAAATACATGAGGCAGGGGTACTGGAAAGGATCGACAAAGTTTTAGCATGAGAACGACGTTCTGCACATGACCTGCTGCATGATAGTGATCTAGTGGTAAAGGATGGACAAGACACACGAGTATGGCAAAGGCCGTTTACATGTTTGAGTATGTAACAAATACTCAAAGTGGACAACTCAGCACTTGAATAAAGCTAGACATTCGAGTCTTCTGACGTATGCAGACCACGGTCTGTCGCGTGTTATGGTCCGCTGAGAAATGGACGCATCATGTCTAGTATATGAGGAAAGACAAAATAAAGAGTTCCCTCATAGTTTCCCAGTATAAATGATGTAGACTGAAACAAACCTAAGAAATTACTGCTGTCAGAAGACTGTATGTTGTAAAGAAAAGAGATTTCATTAACATACCGTATAGCAAGGAAGTAATAAACGGAACCTCAACCTAAAAGACAGAATCGTCCAGCACAGCTGGCAGGGTGGATCGTTAAAGGTAGATAGTTAAAAGTAGCTTGTTAAAGTTAGATCATTAAAGGTAGATCCTTAAAGGTAGATCGTTAAAGGTAGATGGTTAAGGTAGATCGTTAAAGGTAGATCGTAAACATGTTAAAGGTAGGTGGTTAAAGGTCGATCGTTAAAGTTCGATGGTTAAAAGTACATGGTTAGAGATGGTTCGTTATGGTAGATCGTTAAAGGTAGGTCGTTAAAGGTAGATCGTTAAAGGTCGATCATTAAAGGTCGATCGTTAAATGTCGATTGTTAAAGGTCGATAGTTAAAGGTACTTCCCATTTGCCGCCATCCATTTTTGTTTTGTTCAAAATTACTTCTTGTTTGGCATTAAATCTGTTAATGTATGTTACTGACAATATGGATTTAATTCACTGACAAACAACACTGATACAATTTAAACCAAATTGATCCACGGATAGCCGTTCAAGCTAGGACACAGATAAGTGAAATTAATACTTTCATGTAGTGTCTTTCGTGTATTTGTTAATCTATTTTTGTTTGTTTGTTCTGTGCTAACGAAGGCTTTGGTCGCAACGTCCATTTTGTTGTTTTGTAGTCGTGCTTTGTAAAGCTCACAATCTACTTCTCGTTTTTTCAGTGATTTATTGATCGTTAAAGGTAGATGGTTAAAGGTAGATGGTTATACGTAGATGGTTAAGGTTAGATGGTTAAAGGTAGATGGTTAAAGGAAGATCGTTAAAGGTAGATGGTTAAAGGTAGATCGTGTAAGGTAGATGGCTAGAGATGGTTCGTTATGGTAGATCGTTAAAGGGAATCTTTAAAGGTAGATTGTCAAAGGTAGATCGTTAAAGGTAGATGGTTAAAGGTTGATCGTTAAAGGTAAATGGTTAAAGTTAGATCGTTAAAGGTAGAGTGTTAAATGTATATCTTTAAAGGTAGAGTGTTAAAGGTAGATCGTTCGATGGCTGCACGTTTGAACCCCTTATTTATGTACTTTTAACTGAGTAATTGCCTTTGGATGATTAATCGTCTTAAGCTACCTTCCGTAACTGCCAATGGCTTATATGCAGAAATTTTCCCTATGCAAACAAATTACATGTGTATATATAATACTATTTGTCTGCTACAAAATTAATAACGTTTAAGGCATAACTAATAAACTCCTACTTCCCATTTGCCACCATCCATTTTTGTTTGGTCCAAAATTACTTTTTGTTTCGCATTAAATCTGTTAATGTATGTTACTGACTATATGCATTTAATTTACTGACAAACAACACTGATACAATTAAAACAAAATTCATGCAAGATTTAGAGTTAATACAAAAAGGCAGCCGAACACCCATCTCAAAGACTGACGTTACAAATCAACCAGTAACTGCACAAAGAAAGGCGGAACTCTAATTCGTACTGACAAACAACACTGACAAAGTTGAAAAATAATTCACACACGTTTTGGAATTAAGCTACGAAAAGATTTGAACACTCAGCTCAAAGGCAAATGTTACACATCAACCTGTGAATGAATAAAGAAAGGGGAAACTATCATTATTTTCTCAAGAATACGTCTGTAAACAAACAACAAATGTGGAATGGATGATCGACATGTAAGAAACCTCATACCACTTTTCAAACGCGACAGCCAGACGTGTCATATATGATCTTGACAGTTAGGATTCAGGGTATTATATTCAACAAACCCATATCGATTAGACCCGTGGCCGTTCTAGCTCAAGCTGTCTGGGGCCTTGCCATCTTGACAGTCGATAGTTTTTTTACGTTGTACTTAAAAAAAAGTCACATGGCGGTTACAATTGTGACTGATCAGACAAATTCGTGCTGTAAATATTCGTCCACGATGGATGGCATGTGAACGCATGGTCATTTCACCCATCTCGCACCATCTAACGTCTCACACGCTCAGTGTTTGACCGATTTGCATTTATATTCTCATGTGTTTTTATTCCATTTCTGATCTTTGCTCTCCATGTAACACGATCAGTGGCGATTTGCTCCTAAGGTGCAATATGAATATCTATATCAATCATGTCCCGCTTACACATACCTTTGAATCGTTGTAGAGGCGGACCCCGAGATCTTTTACTCATCTGTAATTACCACATAAGATGTCCTTTGGTATTCTATAATCATTTATCCACCAATCCTTACAGCATCAACAGTAATAGTATGATTATTCTCCTAGCAATGCAGATGCAACACTAATAATCCAATAGTTATCCTATAAATATAACATCAACACTAGTAATACATTAATTCTCCTAACAATACAGCATTATCACTAATAGTCCAACATTTCTCCTTTCCGTACAGCATTAACACTTCTAGCACAATAGTCCTACTCTCGATACAGCATTAACACAACTAGTACACTAGATCACCTACCAATACAGAATCAACGCTACTGGTACACTAGATCACATACCAACGAAGCATCAACGCTACTGGTACACTAGATCAAATAGCAATACAGCACCAACGCTACTGGTACACTAGATCACCTAGCAATACAGAACCAACGCTACTGGTACACTAGATCACATACCAATGAAGCATCAACGCTACTGGTACACTAGATCAAATAGCAATACAGCATCATCGCTACTTTTACACTAGAACACCTAGCAATACAGCACCAACGCTACTGGTACACTAGATCACCTAGCAATACAGCACCAACGCTACTAGTACACTAGATCACCTAGCAATACAGCATCAACGCTACTGGTACACTAGATAGTCTAGCAATACAGCCTCAACGCTACTAGTACACTAGATAGTCTAGCAATACAGCACCAACGCTACTGGTACACTAGATCACCTAGCAATACAGCACCAACGCTACTGGTACACTAGATCACCTAGCAATACAGCACCAACGCTACTGGTACACTAGATCACCTAGCAATACAGCACCAACGCTACTGGTACACTAGATCACCTAGCAATACAGCACCAACGCTACTGGTACACTAGATCACCTAGCAATACAGCACCAACGCTACTGGTACACTAGATCACCTAGCAATACAGCACCAACGCTACTAGTACACTAGATCAACGAGCAATACAGCACCAACGCTACTAGTACACTAGACCACCTAGCAATACAGCATCAACGCTACTGGTACACTAGATAGTCTAGCAATACAGCCTCAACGCTACTGATACACTAGATCACCTAGCAATACAGCATCAACGCTACTGGTACACTAGATCACCTAGCAATACAGCACCAACGCTACTAGTACACTAGATCACCTAGCAATACAGCATCAACGCTACTGGTACACTAGATAGCCTAGCAATACAGCCTCAACGCTACTAGTACACTAGATAGTCTAGCAATACAGCACCAACGCTACTGATACACTAGATCACCTAGCAATCTAGCAATAAATGCTACTAGTTTAGTAGATCACCTAGCAATAAAGCATCAACGCTACTGGCACACTAGATCACCTAGCAATAAAGCATCAACGCTACTGGTACACTAGATCACCTAGCAATACAGCACCAACGCTACTGGTACACTAGATCACCTAGCAATCTAGCAATAAATGCTACTAGTTTAGTAGATCACCTAGCAATACACCACCAACGCTACTGGCACACTAGATCACCTAGCAATAAAGCATCAACGCTACTGGTACACTAGATCACCTAGCAATACAGCATCAATATTAACAGTCAAATAGTTGTCCTCTTAATACAAATGATCGGGTTGTTCTCCTCTCCCAGGAAAACAGCTTCGGCAGAAACTGTACTTCTTCGTGCACCTTCACGCGTCAATGTGAATAAGTTGAAAGAAAGCAGCAATCATCTTGAGCTTGTTGGCATCCCAATAGTGTTTGTCCTCAAAGGAAAAGGTGTAGGCCAGAAAAATGTGCTCCATTCTGCATGTGTTGGACACTTATATTTTAAATTTTATGTAGTTTCTTTTTTTTTAACACGTTCGTGTTTTTTTTTTGCAGTTATTTTAACACTTTCTACTTCTGGTTGTCACTATTTTAAAATTTAAACAACACCATCTATTCAACTTGTTATTGTATCTCTTGCTGGCCCATGGTGTTATCATTGATGGTTTACTCGTCATCCACGTTTGATGCTCAAGAAAGTAAAGTGTTAACACTATTGATCAGCAGGAGAAGCCATAACGAGTTAAGCTGGGCGGATTAATGGGCAAGTCAAAGATACAATAACGATACTTAGTTGAACAGAGTGGGATGATGTAAGACATTCCTGGGACTTAAGGCGATAAAAGAACAAGTCGATTATTGTATGTTCATATTATCATGACTGGCAGGAGTTAAAAGACGAAGTCGAATATAGTGGTTTCATGTAAACACCAGCAAGATGCAATGGCCATAAAGAATTAACATAATGAGCTAACATAATGAGAGGGTGCATATAATACATGCCGTGTTGATATATATATATATATATATATATATATATATATATATATATATATATATATATGTGTGTGTGTGTGTGTGTGTGTGTGTGTGTTTGCATGAATGTGTGGGTGCGTGCGTGTCTGTGTGCATGTGTGTGTGTGTGTGTGTGTGTGTGTGTTGTCTTTTGTCTCTTGATCTGCCTTTGCCTCTTTTCCCCTCGATCTTTTCAGCCGTCGCGATATTCTCCAATGCCTCTCTTCTCATAACATGACCAAAGAAAGATGGTTGTATCTTTCTTATTGTTGTATCTAGCGTTCTAGTTTCATTAGCGTCTTTCAGGCAATCGCCGTTAGTTACTCTGGCAGCCCATTCGCAACATTCAGCTTAGGAACCACATTTCTGTTGCTTCCAAGTTCTTCTAATTTATTCATTTACATTCAAAGATGCACTGCCATAGAGCAAAACAGGTTATATATAGCACTTCATTGCCCTCTTTCTTACATTCAATGATAGTGATTTATTGCATAAAATATTTTTCAAATTTCTTTAATGCAGCTTTTGCTTGCCCTATTTTGTTCTTAATCTCTGTTGTGCACCTTCCGCCTGTTGTTACAAATGCCATTCTTCTTCTTCTTCTTCAGCGTTCCGAGCCATTGAGGTTCTTTGCTGCAAATACAATCCGTCTCCATTCGTCTCTCTGGTGGACCTTCTCTTGCCAGTCGTTGATTCCAAGTGCTTGTAGGTCTGTTCATGTATTATCTCTCCACCGCCTTCTTGGTCTACCTCGGGGTCTACGGTCATTTATTTCCTGAGTGTAAGCGAGTTTTGTTTCCCTATTATCTTCCATTCTTTCTATATGCCCCAGCCATTGTAGTCTATTAGCCTTCATGATACCAGTGATTAGCGGGGACTTAAACAGATCATAAATGTCTTTGTTACTTCTTCTTTTCCACTCTCCACTTTGTGTATCCCTAATGGGTCCAAAGATGCGTCTTAAAATTTTGTTCTCAAAGGTTTGTAACAAGGCTTCGTCTCCTTTCGTTGTACTCCATGTTTCAGAGCCATACAGCACAACTGGTCTGATCAGTGTTTTGTATATTGTGATTTTGGTGTTACGAGATAGCGCCTTTGATTTTAGTAGATGTTGTAGTGCATAGTATATCTTATTTCCAGAGTTGATTCTAGTTTGTATTTCTTCCCTTATGATGTTGGAGCAGTTGAAGATTGTACCCAGGTATTTGTACGTTTCCGTTCTTTTAATGGTCATATTATCTATTTGTATGTGGCCAGAGTTTCTAGCCATTCCGTCTCTTGAAATTACCATATATTCTGCTTATCTTGGTTGATAACCAGCCCCAAATGCCATTAGACATTTAAAATTATCTACTTTGTTAAGAATTGTCCCGTCTATTTCCATTTCAAATTTTGGTGTCACCTTTTTCTTTGATATCACCATTGTTACTATTTTATTGATATTCAAAGAGAGTCCTTTATTTGCACTCTCTGTTACTATAGTGTCCAACAAGTGTTGTAGATCTTTTGCATTATCCGCCACCAATACGGTGGCATCTGCATAGAGTATATTGTTTATATTATAACCTCCAATTAGTATCCCCGGCTTCTCTTTGATTGCTCTCATTATTACTTCGCTATTGATGGAGAAGAGATCGGGTAACAAAACACACCAGTGTTGTACTCCTAACTTTTTTTTTGTTCGTAACTGTTCTCTTTATTTCCAATTTCAATTGATGTTACTTGGTTCCAGTGAATATTGTTTGTTTTTTTTTGTTTTTTTATTATTCTGAAATCCTTCCCATAAGTTTTGATATCTTCCAACATTTTAATTAATTCATTATGTTTTATTTTATCAAATGCCTTACTATAATCTATGAAGCACAAATAAATGCCTTTGTGTGTCTCTATTGATCTTTCTATAATTGTTCGTATTGTATATTGCATTGATTGTACCCTTTCCATCCACAAATCCATATTGTTCTTCGCCAATTAACATTTTTATTTTCTTTCTTGATCTTCTCATTATAATTCTGAGTAGAAGCTTAGTGGCATGCTTTATGAGGTTAATTTGTACGAAAATCTTCGCATTCAATTGCTCCTGGTCATTTTGGTATGGCTATAAATACAGATCTCAGCATATCACTCTGCATATATCCACTGCTGTAAATATCATTCAACATTTTGGTTAATACGTCTACTACAAATGCTCCCAATACTTCTAATTCTTCTATTGTGATTCCATTTTACCCAGTGTTTTTCCTTTCTTCATATCTTTGACAGCGTCAGCGACTTCTTCTTTTAAGTTACTTCCTTCTGTTAAGTCTTCCCTTTCTCCATCATATAATTCTCTTATATACTCATTCCGCCTCTTCATTATATCCTTTCCCTCCAATAATGTCTTTCCTGTTTTTTATTTCAAATACCCTGTATTTACTCTTATTTGTGTCCCCGTAAGCTCACTGATTTGTCTGGGCATATTTCTTTGAATTTTTAATATAATTTAATGCCGTTTTCTTGCACTGCTCATTTAACCAACTTTCTTTTGACTTCACACATTTATCTCTTGTTTATTTATTTATTTATCTTAGCATACTCTTGTTTGTCATTTTTACTGTTTTCTTGTGTCCATCAACCTTGAGATTTCTTCAGTCATTCATTTTCTTAGCTGTTTGGCTTCTCTCAGTAGTATTTCTCTGCTCTCCCGTGTGTTGCCGGGGCCCATAAGGGAAGCAAAGAATAGTAACACTGTAGCCTACCATGCATGTCGTAAGAGGCGACTAAGGAGGCTTGATGGTTCCGTCGCCCTGCTACTGAGTGAGTGCGTGGCGCGACATTGTGAGCTGTGAGTTTTGTGTGAAGTGCTTTTGAATCTGCCCAAGTTTTTTTTTTGGAACGTGACTGCATGTTCGGAGCGATGGCAGGTGGCTATGTCCCAGAGTTGACCGGTTTTTGCCTTATTCAGAAATGTGTGGCTGCTGGGCTTCTGGTTGACTGCCACTGCCATCAGCGATGAACTGTATTTTCGTGGACTGTGTGGGTGAACATCTAGGAAACATCTAGATAAGAAAATGACTGCCGATTCCATCAGAGATGAATTGGGTGTTTCGTGGGGGAATGGTGTGCTGACATTCTGGCGGCGGCATTATGCACAGTGTATCTGTGCGGGCTGTTGTTTGTCGAGACTCCTGTTTTTTCCACTTTTCACATTGAGCAGTGGGGAGCGTTTTGTGTGATATTCACTGGCACAGGAACGGAGCATAATGGGGACGACCCGTTGCTGTGAAGTTGGAACTGCGACTAACTAACTAACTATTTCTCTGCTCGCTTGAGGAATGGAGTCTCTTAACATTTCCCGTTGTTCATTTGTATTCTATATTTTTGCTATTGTAATGTGCCTATTTTTCACAGTCACTCTGATAGTTCTTGAATTTCTGTATCTGCTTTCAGAACATCTTTATTAAGTTTCATGTTCTTAACCACTTTATTCCTCTATTCAATCTTATTTTCATTTGTCCACATAGTGGTACATGGTCACCATTACAGTCAGCACGCGATATCGTTTCATTAATTAACGTATTTCTAAATCTTGTATTTAATAGCTAACGGTATGTAGTCATTTTGGTTGAGTATTGTCCTATCAGGGCTTTTCCATATGTAAAGTCGTCTTTTAATAGTGTTTAAACCAGGTGTTTCCACCAGATGTTATCATATCATTGATATTTGCCAATTCTGTTAGTTTCTCTCCTCTTTCATTTCTTGTGCATAAACCATAATTTCCCACTACATCCTCCATTTGTTTTTACATTTTCTACTTTTGCATTAAAATCTCCTAGTATTAATTTTATTTCTTATGATTTAATTTAAGACATCACCATTTCTACTTCATCGTAAAATGGTTGTATTTCTTCATCACTACTACTTGTTGTTAAATGTGCTTGTATAATATTTACATCTATGGGATTGCCTTTCATTTTGACCATAATAACTATATCTGAAATACACCATTAACCATTAATTGATCTGGCTGTTTTTATTTTTTTTTAATCAAACAGTAGTACTACTCATTTCTCGTGTGTATCCCCCCCCCCCCCAGAATAAATTATTGTGTGTTTGTCGGTTATAATTTTACCCGATCCCTTCCATCTCATCTCACTTATGTCTAGAATATTAATTTCATGCTTTCCAATTCTCGTATCACACTGTTGCACTTTCCCAACTCATTTAACGTCCTAACATTCCATGTTCCTATTTTACATTTATTTCCCATTTTAAATGTATTCCCTATTTTAAATGTATTCGTTATGATTTTGCCACCAGTAGCTGGATGGCGGTCTGGTGTCACCTGTGGCTCATGACCGTCCCTTGTCGGACGAGGATGTCCTAAGACAGCCATTAACGTCGTTCATTGTCTCTTATATGTGACTATTCATAAAATCGTGGGAAGTTAAAGTGGTGGTTTCCCCTTGCCTTCCACATCCACATGGGGATCTTTTACCTCTGCCTTTAACAGCCATTTCTTGCTGTTAGGACAAGTGAGTGCCCTGTTCTGCTCTGCTGCAGAATTGTCCACTTATCCTGGTGGATAATCGGTCGCAAGCGCTGTGTTTACCACACCGTGGTGTTTCCCATCCTCTACCACTGAGAGGTGCAGTTGGGATGTGACTTGACGTAAATTACACGTTCATCTGTAGTCGGAGTGGGTTCGCCTGATGGCGAGGGACACTGGTAATAGGGAAAGCTAATCCACACGCAAAATACAGTCCGGTGCTACTAGAAGTAGTGTGTATAGACTACGATGGAGTTCAAAACGAGCAAGCGCTAAAACAACAGATGAAGAATGTTCTCAGCAGTACAGCTGTGTCATTGGAGGTGCGACAAGCGTTCTTAGGAAATACGTCGAGCCAAGTCTGATGTACGGAAGCCAGTCATGGACAGTGAGAGGACAAGTAAGGAATAATGTGGAAGCAACAGAGATGTGCTTGTAAAGAATAACGGTGAGAACACAATGGATGAATACAAAAATAAAGTAATGAAGATATCTAGAAAGAAATAAACTAAGAGGAGAATTGCATAATTCCACATTGCTTTTACAGTTCATGGACTGGCGAGAACTGGAGTACGTTGTGACACGGAAAGTTGTGGGGGAGGGGGGGGGGAGTGAACTTAAACGGAACGTGCTATACAGTCTGACATCATGTCATCGAGGAACATCAGTATTAGAAATGTTTGACAGTACACGAGACAGGAGGTTGTTGTAGACATAAGTATTAGAAATGTTTGACAGTACACGAGACAGGAAGCTGTGGAAATCTCTGATCACCAGTACCATAAGAAGATTATCTGAAACATCTTATTTCTTGGACATCCGCATACACACAATTTATTGAGAACACTAAGGGTTATAGCAGCGGCCAAGCGCTGACTACATCCCCTCCAAGATAAATTTAAAGATCAAGTGTACACTTATTTGACATTTGTGAAATGTGTCATCCACAAAGCTATTGATGAAAAACTGCTTTCACCTGTCCAGTGCCTTGCAGACAGACGTGCGCCGTTTCTTGCACCTTTGTTTCAGACATCAATATTTCATAACCAGTTATTTGAGTTGAACTGTGAAAGATTATTGGACTTTCTCATTGAAAGTTATTTTAACAATGAAGTCGTCTCCATTATTAAAGCAGAATATTTATAAATGAAAAGGTTACCTCCCTTACCAGATACATCCACTTGGAAAGTCGTAACGGGCTTCCCAAATGGCTTGGGAGTTACCGCCTGGGAAAGACATCTTGGCCAAGCGACAACATTTGCATTTGATGTCTATGAGGCTTCCGGGAATAAATAAGAGACAGTGGCGGTGGCACTAGACCTGGAGGATGTTTACAACAGAGTCAGGTATGGTCGGTTGACATACACTCTGTAGGACGTGGATCTTTGCCCTTGGATTGTCAAATGGATTGCGACAGTCTATTATGAGCGGAAAACTGCACTGCGCATATTCGTGGACTTCAGACCCCTGTACTGTTACACCTGGGCTGCCACGGGGATCTGCTATGTCCCCAGTGCTCTTTAATGTCTACACCAGTAAAGTCGCAGCTATTCAGACACTAGGAATTGGTAGAATCTTGACATTTGCAGATGATGTGCTAGTGTACAGACAAGGAAGCGACATGGGGAAATTTGGCTGGTACTCCATTTTTAATTCACCGCACACAGTGTGGCGGAGTGGTGCACGAAAACTCGGCTAGACCTGTGGTGGATTATGTAATAGGATCGGTGACATACGCATTAATGTTTATTGCCAAAACCGTGCCGGTATGAATCTTCTATTCAAGCGGTATTAGTCAAATCAAGTACAAGACGTTTTGCACACCTGAAGTTGTCTCATTACCTTCCCCAAAACCGGGAAGCTCACATCTGTGGAGAGGTACATCTGACTGATATTAGGATTCAATCAGGTCATCATCTAGCACAGCACATACAGACTGACAGATATCAGGATTCAACCAGGTCATCATTTAGCACCGCACATACAGACTGACTGATATCAGGATTCAACCAGGTCATCAATTAGCACAGCACATACAGACTGACCGATATCAGGATTCAACCAGGTCATCATTTAGCACAGCACATACAGACTGACTGATATCAGGATTCAACCAGGTCATCAATTAGCACAGCACATACAGACTGACTGATATCAGGATTCAACCAGGTCATCAATTAGCACAGCACATACAGACTGACCGATATCAGGATTCAATCAGGTCATCATTTAGCACAGCACATACAGACTGACAGATATCAGGATTCAACCAGGTCATCATTTAGCACCGCACAAACAGACTGACTGATATCAGGATTCAACCAGGTCATCATTTAGCACAGCACATACAGACTGACTGATATCAGGATTCAATCATGTTATCATCTAGCACAGCAGAGACTGACTGATATCAGGATTCAACCAGGTCATCATCTAGCACATCACATACAGACTGTCTGATATTAGGATGCAACCAAGTCATAATCTAGCACAGCACTTACAGATTGACTGATAGCAATGTTTTCTCCACCACATTTAGGCATTTTATTGTCAACAGACTGCAACCCTGTGCACAGCGGGATATACAGTAAAACTTCCATTAACCGTCAGGGGCTGTGACGGATAACTGAATAGACGGATAACAGAAGTTTCTTAATACATATGTACAGTAACGTGATTTCACTGCGGGCTTGGGACCAAAATGAAAATTAAATCCTTTAAAAGTTAATATACATATTGTATTTTATGTTACAAAACGATATAAACTTCAATATAAGAGTAGTACTGTACATAAATGTACTGTAATTCTATAAACCTAAGTTACTTTAAAATAAAATGTCATCTCCTTCTGTGTCTTTGAAGCTCGAGCTTTCTGCGCGAAGATGTTCCGTATCTTACGCAGAAGTAGGATCTGTATTCCATTTTCCTCATCTTGCATTTCAAACCAGTCGATGCATTTTGATAACATTGTTTCTGCTTCTGAGTGGCTAGTTGTAGATTTTTGGTTAAGAACTGATCCTTCCTCGTCATCAATTTCTTCTTCTTCAATGGTAGTCACACCAGAAACAATGTCACCATCGATCAAATTTCCAAAGCCTGCATCCATTTTGTCACATTCCAACCAATCTGTTTATTCTTCTCGCGTAATGTTTTCACTCATTAGTCCTACATTGTTGAAGAGTTGCACAATTTCATCAACACTAACAGCCTAAATTCCTTCAGTTTCGTCAGTAGGTTCAGGCAAGAGCTTATTCCACCTATTCTTTAGTTTAGACACTGTAAGGTCAGTCCAGGCAGTGGCGACATTGAAAATAGCGTTCTTTATGTTGAATTTCTTCCAAACTTTTTGACAGACACAGCATCATCAGATGTAAGCAAGCCTTCGATAAAAGCTTTTATGTATGGTAGCTTCATATTACGTATCAAGTATGTCTATAAACTGGATAAGTCTATACTTATAGGATAAGTATGTTGTATTTGCTGAGAGAAAGAGGCGTGTAATTTTGTCATCATCACTTTTGAGCTCACAAGAGGGGTGTGTCGGGGCATTGTCCATTAACAGCAGAACTTCCTGTGGCAACTGCTTTTCGGCCATACGAGCTCTAACTTGAGGCACGAAAACGTTGTAGAACCATTCTGAAAATACTATTATTTTTTTTTTTAAGACGATGACGGGTAATAGAAACTGACAGTTAAACGAGTGACGGTTAATCGAAGTTTTACCATATATGTATTATCATCATCAAGAGCCTTGCCAGTTGGCTTTGGCGTTTATGTTTCTCCACAGATGTCAATCTTTGGTATTCTAGATCAATTCTGCTGATGAATGTCTTCCATGTCACCGTCTCAATCCATCCATCGTCATATCCATTGGTCTGCCCCTGCCTCTCTTCCCTTGATCTTTCAAGTTGTCAGGATGTTCTCCAATGCCTCTCTTCGTATCACGTGACCAAAGAAAACTATTTGTTCATTATTATTGTTGAATATAATGTTCTAGTTGCATTAGCCATTTCCGGGCAGTCGTTGTTAGTTGCTCTGACAGTCCAAGAAATTCGAGGTTTCGTTTCAGGAACCACATCTCTGTTGCTTCCAAGTTCTTCCTAATTTGTTCATTTACATTCCAAGATTCACTGCCATACAGCAAAACTAGTTCTACATAGCATTTCAGCACTCCTTTTCTTACATTCAATGATAGTGACTTATTACATAAGATACCTTTCACTTTCTAAAATGCAGCTTTTCCTAGCTCTGTTCTTAATCTATGTTGTGTATCTTTCATCTGATGTTACGTATAATTGCTCTTTGGTATTTTAACTTTTCCACTTGGTTAAGAATTTTCCCTTCTGTGTCCATTTCATATTTTGTTGTCATTATTTTCTTTGATAACACTATTATTAATGTTTTCTTGTTATATATAGTGTAGAGCATCATCATGTGCCATGCCGATATGTTTCACCATCTCACACGATCACCAGAGTCGTGGATCAGATTTGTATTCTTATCCAGACCATGCCATGTGGTCAAGCCATCCACTTCTCTGCCTTCGCCTTATTCTTTTCCCCTCAAACTTGCCAGTTGTCACTGTAGCATAATGTCTACAGACGTTCGCATCCCCAGTCCATTTACATTTCTCAATAGATTAACCAACGTAAGCCGTCTTGATAACCCGGTCTTAGAATAGCTTAGAAGATTCTAGATTAAGAGAGGGTAGATGAGAGGTGGGGACTCCATTTGATTGGTTGACCCTTGGGCGAGTAACGCTAATACTTAATTAGCCCGCCAGTCGAAGATTTGATTCCATCTAGCTAAGATGTGCTCAAGATGCAGTGGTAAAACATGCCGAACCATTCTCTAAAGATGTAGATTCTGCACCTCAGGTACCACAAATAATTTAATATGTTATGTGTAGGCCTGATGATAAGAGAGTGAGACGAATGGCAGAGTATTTTCTTGAGAAAATGTGGAAATGAAGACAGAACTTCGTTGTACAGTGACACTAAAACTGCCGCTCCAACCTGTCATGTCTACCACAGTGAACCATTATTACCATGTCTATTGTCAGTCTGATTTGATGATTTGCATATGCTTGTGACTGTAAACTACGTTCAATGCATATTGCAAAACCTATGTGCGCTCTGAACATTCGTTGAGTGCCTATCATGACCCATTCTTAACCCAACTGTACACTGCTCTTGCGAGTTACTTTTGGCAGTTCTGTTTCAGAATGTGTGATGCAACATGTAACTTTTCCCTTATAATGGCTGAGAATGATTGAGTGAATGTGATGGTAATTATATAATTAACCTCTCATATTTGTAAAAGTAAAGACGCTTATTAGATCCATGTTTGCAGGACTGCATTGCACTTTAGAAATTACAAAGTTCCTGTAATGTCTGGTGACTGTGTTACGCTCAAGTAAATTGCCAAAAGCATTCATATAGATTTGCCTAGGATGCAATTTCTCTTTGACGTTATGCGCTGGTTCCTTTGCAACAATGGTTTAGGTCCATATGAACTACATTCCAATAAGGAGAAATATGTGGCATAACCTACAGTGTCTAGTCAGTTGAATACATGTAAAGGCTCATGTTATTTGTCAGGGAAAATTCATGTTTTCTTTCATATGTGTATTCCACGTGTGAGAGTATTGCTTCTGCAATATCGCTTGGTACCCGCTGCAGTAGATAAGAGCACAACAAGATGATGATGTTGGTTTGATGGTGCTTGTGAACCTGGTCTAGCTTGAGGGGAGGAAGTTTGGCATTGCGGTGTGAGTGTGGAGGAGATAGGGCATTCTTGTACCAAAGTATCACCTTATGCAAGCTAATTGGTCCATTGCCATTAGTTAATGATATTGCCAAGTGCAGTCATGAAAGATGCCTGTCTTCTATCTATCTTATGGTGAGTTGTTCAGCAGAGGTGCCTCATGAAGGTGTTCATTTTGTGCTGTTTGCTTCATGTCTTGCTTTGAAAGGCTGGTGCATGATTGCAGCCTTACCATGCCTACTTCTTAATGCTTAATCACACTGTCTGTGCTCATGGTACACCGGTCCTCTGAGATCTACTTATTGTGAGAATTTATATAGACAAATAATTACAAGGTACTTGATACTGGTGTGAGGCTGCCCCTGAGTAAGCATATCTGCCTATGATTCACAAAAGTGGGGATGAACCTTGAGAAAGGATATCACCCCACACCACCAAATAAAATTGCACTTCATCACCAGTGAGGGGCAGGTGTTCGAATATCACTCTCCTCTCTTCCCCTCCCATTCCTCTCTGAATCTGTAATGGTACTACATAACGATGACAATGTTTAAACAGATGTAAAACACATGTTGTGCCTTTGTTTATTAACAGAGAATGAGGAAGGTGGGGAGGCCTTCAATTACCAGGACAACTCCAGGGAAGTCCTGAGCTCTAGCCTGAACTCCAGCTTAATACTGGCTGAAAAGCTAATGGAGAAGAAGGATAGAACATAGAGCAAATTCACAAATGGATTAATGCTTAAGTGTGGTGATTTCAGTACCATCAGAAACCTTGGTGGGAGATAGACTGGCAGGGCAGAATGATGGGACATAATAGTTTTAGATCTTCATCTACTGAAATGTAAACTAATCCCAATTATCAACTTTGCGAACAGTCTACTCACCCTTCGGAAGGACATGTTTGTCTCTTGCTTCGGACTAGACAAAGTAGGGAATAGCCTAAACTGGAAAAACATTAAGGGGAAACTGAAACCTGAGACATTCCCAACACTTTCATAGGTGCTAAAAGACGGTACAAGGATCAGTATAGCAGTGTCTCCCTATACTTGTGCCCGGCTATAGGTTTATCATGTGTTACCCTCATTTGACGGTTGGAAAGGTGATAGCATGATTTAAGAGTTTGTGGTGTAGGATATCTTGATGAAGTAGTGATGTGAAGGAGGAGGATTTGTTTTAGATTAATGTTTCTGTGGGGGATATTGAGTGATGTGTTTGGGTTTTCATAATCATTGTCAATTATAATTTGCATAACTTATGATTGAAATGTAGATTTTTGGCAATATATGAAGCCTGAGTCTTCACTTACACCTCAGCAGACATTAATAAAATGATGATAGTAAGAGAACAGTTTTTGAGATACCTGTCTCTGTGGTTGTCTTGTACACTGTTGTGAATGAATTGTCCAACTGTTGTCAAGCATCTTCATGGTGACTGTTACTCTACTGCTGTTGTGGTTACTGATGTTGTGGAAGTTCTGTATAGATGTTGTCAAGTATCTTCCATGATGTATGACTTGTCTAATCTGTTGGTGTGACCATTCCCTTGTGAATGTGTGTCCAACTGTTGTCAAGATCTTCTCATGTTGATGTATTGTTCAACCGGTGTAAAGTACAGTTGTTGTTGTTGTTTAATGTTCACTACAATGGTTCAATTGTCAATGTGGTCATTTGTCCAAGTGTTTTGTGTCACTTGAAATAATAGTAAAGAGATCAAAATGAGGTTGGCGACCAGAGCACAGTCAACTAGATAGATGAGAGAACTGCTTTCATTTGTTACTGTGGCTAACTGCCAAGATCTCTATATAACCTAGAAGAGAAATCATCTACTAAAAATTCTGTGTTGAGCTTAACCTTAGGTCTAATTTCTCACAGTGGGGGTACTCGATGAGCCAAATTCTAAATGGTTTCTCTACAAGGGTTCTGCGAGAATAAATATCAATGCCTCTAGACAAAACTTGCTGTTACTAACCTGTATCTTTTATAGAGAGATATACTTTATAGAACTTCACACATTGGAGCTTCTGTAATCTATATCTATAAAACAGAGTGTATGTTTGTTTGTTTGTGGGTTTGTGGATTTGGATGCGTTCGATAACGGTACATCCGATTGAGATGAAATTTTCTACACGTCTTCCTTTCATTCCTGTGCAACCGACTATAATAATTTCTGAATGTAAAATCTTCTACTTATTTAATAAAATTTACTTTTCCATTTTCATTATATAATGTCTATATAGCAGGGGCACTTCACTCTAGAAAAGTGATTTCAAGGAGCATAACTTTTAATAACATTTCTAAATACTTTATAGTCATATTGTTGGACTTACCTGCACTATTGTTAAACTCTTTCTCTATAGTTATTTTTAGTATCTTTAAGGTATTTTTACAGTTGGCATAAAAATAATGCATTATGCATAACATTTTAACCCATCTTTTTCTGCTTACAAAACTTATCAACTGTCATGTCGGTGATTAAAAACATAATTCTTTTAAGTTACTGTGCGCCAGGAGCTGGGCGAAACCACGCCGGGTCAGATAGATAGACAGATAGTCGGGAACGGAAGCTTATTTGACTACTTATATGAATGAATTAAATGACATGCTCCCCACCAGGGACTGGGTGAAGCCGGGCCGGGACAGACAGACAGACAGATAGACAGACAAACAGATAGTCGGGAACGGGAGAGCTTATATCACTACGTATATGAATAAAATGAGATGCTCCCCACCAGGGACTGGGTGAAGCCGGGTCAGACAGACAGACAGACAGATAGTCGGGAACGGGAGAGCTTATATGACTACTTATATTAATTAAATGAGATGCTCCCCACCAGGGACTGGGTGAAGCCGGGCCGGGTCAGCCAGAAAGACAGACAGACAGACAAACAAGCAGACAGAGACTGATAGATAGATAGATCCTCTCCAGGGCCTGGGCGAAGCCGGGCCGGGTCAGCTAGTTATTTATAAACCCACAAAAAACCTCACAGTCACCAAGTTCTCTAGTTTCTTTCTTCTCATAACGTGCCCAAACATATTTTGGATAATAGAAAACGTGACTTTCTTGGCATCTGTAAAGTAGTCAATTTGTCAATGCGCTCCTTCTTAGTCGACTCTGTGGCGAAGGTGTTACAGACACGTTCGTAATCTCGCATACCGCGTTCGAAACATAGCTGCGGACAATTTGGCAGCTGACCGCCTTGTGTTGGTTTTTTGATGAAATGATATGGGTGCCGGTCGTTCATAAAGCAATGGCAAATTACTGAACGTAAACTTGCCAAGAGATCACAGTCAAACAATGATGGGGCCTACTGCGACGTCGTGTAAAGGATATGCAAACACCTTTTCCCCCTCCTTAGCATTGACCATAGAGGGTACCCCTATCCCGCCACTCATATAATGTAATTCTAATTTAGATATAATGCATTATATATATATATACATATATATATATATATATATATATATATATATATATATATATATATGTGTGTGTGTGTGTGTGTGTGTGTGTGTGTGTGTGTGTGTGTGTGTGTGTGTGTGTGTGTGTGTGTGTGTGTGTAATACAGAGTGGTGTCACTCAGGACACAAAACCAAATGATTGTACCATGAGTTGTATGGAATACCGAGGGGTGTCATGCTTCAGAGTGCACTACATTGTTAATTAGTGTATGGGTTATCATTAACATGTTCTCTTCTGATAGACAGGACATTATACATCAAAGTGCCTTCCATCATGAGATTGATTGATTGTTCATACTTCTTCTCAGCATGTCTCTTAATTTCACTCATTCTCATCATTCATCAGACATAATATTTACATGTGCACGGATGATAAGTAAGCATACTGATGTGATTTTACAAATGATAAATTGGCAGATTTGATATCAATGAAATTACAATGGAATCTCACTCATTCCACCATTATTCATTAGACATAATAATTGTATGGATGATAATTAGGCATAATTATGAGATTCACAAATGATGATTCCTCATGTTTAACAATATTGAAAATACACATGAATCACGACATGCATGCTCTCATCAAATACATAGATTTATGTGATACACCCAATCCACATTCATTCATCATGAATCAAAACCACACTTGCATGGGTGATGATTATGCATTATTATGTGCTTCACAAATGATAAATCCACATGATTAACAACAATGAAAATACATTTGACTCACCACATGGGTGCTATTTCACCCAACACACAAAGATATTATATATATTGTCATTGTCATTCCGCAGAATGGTACAGAAGAGCAGATCGATATCAAGCTCAGTGACAATGATAAAGGCATGTTCTTTAACGACGGCGAAAGGAAGATCGGTAAGATTTTGTGTATGCAGTATTCTTTCGTATTTGTGTGAAAGAACTCTTCATAGGTTCATGGAGCTGCGTGACGGTGAACAATCATGGGTGTGACATAGGCAATCACGGGTGAGACAGCAAGCAATCACGGGTGTGGCAGTATGCAATTACCTGTGTGGCATAGGCAATCACGGATGTGACAGTTAGCAGTCACGGGTGATACTGTGAGCAATCACGGGTGTGACAGTGAGCAATCACGGGTTAGACAGTGAGCAATCACGGGTGTGACAGTGAGCAATCACGGGTGTGACAGTGAGCAATCACGGGTGTGACAGTGAGAAATCACGGGTTTGAAGAGCTGTAAGGATGGAAACTAGGATCCTTTTTCACATGACTGGGTATGTGGTGCTAGCCGCATATGATTATGGACCAATTGGCACTCGATGAGTGATGTGGTTAGTATCACACTGGTCGCATTTACTGCCCAGAACAGTTCTTGATATTCACTTTAGGATGAGCCGATGTGTGAATCCTGGTCAACGATGATTGCCACGGGGCTGCCGTGGTTTCCAAGGAGGGAGTTAGTTAGTCGCGGTTCCATCTTCACTGCAAAGGGTTGCCACATAATGTCCCATTTCTTTGCCAGTAAATATCACACAAAATGCTGCTCACATTTTTTTTATTTAATGTTGCATATCCCTTGCAGGATGTTGTAGTCAACATCAGGATTTTTCAGCTGCTGTTGATGTAACTATTCAAATTTTACGTTCAGTAGTTTGCCATTGCTTTCTGAACGACCGGCTCCCATACCAGCACGTTATAACACAACGCGACACGGTGTGCTGCACAAATCGGTCGCAGCTAAGTTTTGGACGCCTGGTAAGCGGCTCACGAACCGCGTTTGCAAGCCTTTGGCCACGGAGACCGGCTACTCACTGCCTCATGTGAAAAGAGGAACAGACAGTAATCTCGACAAACTAGCAGTCCCCACAGGTATATTATGCGTAATGCCGCTGCTAGAATGCGAACAGAAAAGTTCGCCACCAAAATTACAGTTCATCGTCGATGAAAGCGGTAGTCACTAGAAAACCAGCAGCGACACTTTACTGCAATAGGCAAACCCAGTTCGTTCAACAACCGGCGGCCACTATTTTTCCGAACATGCAGTTCACGACTAACACCCTAAATCTGGAAACACGAGTAGTGAGTTTCAATAAGGCTAAGCATTTGTATTAACTGCAGTCCAAATAGTAAAAAATATGTATTAATCCGGCCTGAAGATATTGCGGTGACTGCTATGGTACAACTGTCTTATACTACCCAACAGAGTTTTCAGACAAATACCACCAATAGTAAATTATTATAAAATTTGGAATAATCATATTCATAATCAGTACATCATCATCATTATCTTCCACTTTTCCAATCAAGCGTCGTGGGAAGGGATATTTGACGCTCCATGGCCCGATGTGTGCCACTGACCAGTGACAGTAGTTGATGGTTTTGCAAACTAACGTGACTGCCGAACAATTACCTTTTAATGTTTGTGGCACAATATGTTGATTTCCACTGTTTGTCTGATAACTATCATTGTCATTTACTGCCAATTTAGTGCATGGACAGCCAGAACGACCAATGAACAAGTTCTCCAAGAAACAAATGAAGATCGTAAACTGATTAGAGACATTAGATGTAGACAGTCACAATTTTTTGGGCATGTTATGAGAAGAAATGATCTGGAGAACTTGGTGACAACTGGTAAAATCGATGGGAACAGACCAAGGGGAAGACCTAGAAGCAAGTACCTGGATGGCTTGGCCTTGTGGTATGGTCGAGACAGAAACACGGAGCTTATCCACGACTCTGGTGATCGAGTGAGATGGCAGAACATGACCGCTCACGTTTACCGGTAATGGCACGTGATGGATGGATGGATGGATGGATGGATGGATAGTGCATTGCGGTGTATGGCAGGGGGGTCTTTAACATTAGGAATTAAGGCCGCAATGCCAGTGCATTCACCGCGAACTGTGCAGGCTAGAGTTTTCTTTTTGCCCGCTAGAGAAAAACACTCTACCTTACCGAGGATTCGAACCCGGGTCGCCCGAAGGAGAATTCGGCATTTTAGCCACTCTACCAGCCGCTCATCCTGAAAACATCATTTCGTATTCAGTCTCGGATAGTTAAATGACACATACATATTGATTGCCGCAAACTGAATTTTGTATAAATTGTGACTTAATATGACACTTATATATATATATATATATATATATATATATATATATATATATATATATATATATATATATATATATATATATATATATATATATATATATATATATTGACAATAGTGAAGTTACTTCCATCTGCCATCTGCCTCGTATATAGCACCCATATTTGTTCTCAGATTTTGTCCTGGTGTACGAGGAACAGATCGAGGCTAAAAGGTCTCATTCTGCCGCAGACGAAAGGATTAAAAAGTGGCGCCAGAAGTTTATGAAGAACTTGCAGAAGGCGGGATTACAGACTGAAGAAGTAAGTACAACCTGTTCAACAGTACCTCACCTCTTGTCAAATATGTGTCGATAGTTAAAGCTATAAGGTGCAATTCGGGGGAATAGGAAGGACAAAAGTGAGATTTTTGAAAGAGCTGAATCTAACTTTCCGCACATTAAATTAATACATGTTTAATTATATCCCACTAAGCCGCGTCCATCATAGAAGATACATACTGTTCTTCTTCTTCTTCTTTCGTTCGCTTGAATTATGTCTATAACTGCAATGCTGTCTCTTGTATGAATTGAACTGTCTTTTTCAGTTCACACAGCGGTCCATAGAGTTTATCTTCCACTGTCGTCTCTCTAGGCCAGACGATTTTCCTAGATATGTTATATTTTGGGCAGTCTTGGAGTATGTGCTCTGCTGTCTGCGACGCCAATCCACATGTGCACATGGCTGTTTCACCAATATACTGTTGATCTGTGCTTATTTGAAATGTATTTCTGACACATATCATTTTGAAGATTGAGCATAACCTACTACTAGCTGGACATTGTAGAGGTCAATTTTTATCAAGAACATAGACAACCGATGGGTGTGTAGGCAAATGATCGCAGGCGACTACAAACTATACTGATGATAATAATGTTGGTTAAAGGATAATCCTGTCACCATTACATTGTTAGTGTGTAAGTATGTCAGTAGGGCGCGACAGCTGCTGGTTGTTGGGTTCACTGAGGTGACTTTATGTGTAATCACATACATGGCACGGGGGTAGCGCTAGCGCAGTTCTGGTGCTACATGCCGGTTCGGTAATCATGTGTTCGAAACCTCGCATTGAAGGGAGTTTAAAAACTGGTCGTGGGTTCCCACTTCGTCGCAGCCTAAACTGGGTGCCAGTAAGTGCCATTGGAAGTAATGGAGCCCATATCACCCATGGAGTGCCGAAATGATCTATGAAAATAATAGCCAGCACTATATGTCCATAGTGACTAAAGTATTTAAATGTGTACTTTACTGTACTTTTTGTTGTTTAAAACATACATGACATAACCGGTTTCTGTGTTAATAACTTTCCAATATTCTAGAGAAATCATGTTGAAGACACCACTAATATATACAAATATTCATCATCATTTAGTGGCATCTCCCGTTTGATTGCGGGCTGTAATGTGTTATCAAGACGTTCTGAGTTTGGTCTTCCAGTGCACTCCAACAGGTGTCGTCTACCCCTACTCTAGCTGTATATCTCTATGTAAGGCTGTCTTCATTTTGCACGCCTGTCCTAGAGCGTCCCCTCTTGCGTGTCGTGTAACAGGGAGCTGTATTTCTGTTTGTGTCCGAACAACTTTAATTGTCTAATCTTGATCTCATTCGTCATTGCTTTCTCCGTCTCAGTGGTTGTGATACGTTGTTGTTTTCTCTTCCTGCTATAAAATGTTCGCATTCTAGCCACGTAACCACATTTTACAATTTCAGTTGTCTGTCACGTTACTTACTGACTGCGTCTGCCTTTTATCTCAAAACTAGACTCTCCAACCATCTCACGCCACACCAAGTCTATTCTTTGCTATCATTTCTTAATTCCTTCCATTTCTTTATCAAATCATTTATCTATGTCTATGATTCCCATATCTGTATGTTTTAAGCTCCCTGTATTTCCTTAAATTTGTGGCTTCTGGGGGAAGGTCTTTCTTATTATACTATTAACAGGTTTGCTAAATACTGTATGGTCACTATTTTTTTTTTTTGCGCTCGCTCTCTCTGAACTCAAGCGTAGTCCATACACACTATTTATAGTAGTGATGGACTGAATTTTGCGTGTGGATTAGCTTTCTCTGTTAACAGTGTTCCTCGCCAACGGGCGAAGCCACTCCGACTTCACAGGCACTTGTAATTTACGTCCCCATGTCAAGAACAACAGGTCAACATTTTAGTCCAACTTTCCGGTGTAGGGGTTGAACCGCTTACATCGGCATCAGCACAAGATATGTTTAAGAACACGTGTTCTTACCCATTCGGCCATGCTGACCTTCCGATTACTATTTGATGATGCCTATCCGTTTCAGTTAGAGCAGAGAATTATAATGATAGTTGTATTTTCTTTCCTATCCTGCCATTTCAGTGCAATTTTGTGTTTGCATTTTGTTTCAAGGAGGCGGTTCAAAACGAGAAGAAGCTCATAACATTCATCAAACTGCACGCTCCATGGGAAGTCTGTTGTGCGTACGCAGAAGACCTCAGTATTAGAGCCCCGTTACAGGTGAGAAGTTATGTGTTGCTGAGTTGACGGTTTGTCGGAATATTTATTTTTATTATGGCACATAAAGATATGCCAGATAACAGACATGATATCAATCAAACTCATGCGACTCAGAGATTACAGAACAGTTCATTCAAGCGTTATATATATATATATAACGGATGGCATAACTACATATACAAAATACCTTTATACGTTCCAGCCGGGGATGGTGCTACTTTGTTTGCTTAAGTACTAGCGAAAGCGGAAGTCTGATAACTTATTGTTTACATTTTGTGTCTATGTTTATTTATATATATATATATATTCATTCATTCATTCAGTAGCATGTCCTTTGCAGAACCTCGCTCCCATAACAACCTTCCGGAAAACCTCTCGATCATAAGCAAGATGTCCCGCGTCCGATTCACCCATCTGGAGATCATCCGCCACATCCTGCACACATCTTCTCTTTGGCCTTCCTCTTATATATATATATATATAGTTTGTGTGGTTTTATATTCTTCAATTCTTCATCTGCTGTTTTTTTTCCCTTCTCTTTAGCATGAATAATATATTGATGCAATAATATATTTCCACAGCAGGTAATGTAGCCATATGTCAGGTAACAAACGGTCAAATACCTTGTTTTATATTAAGATGCAAAAGTCTAAATAAGCACATATGTACATCAAAATACACTTACAGATCCATTGAAATGAGAAACAACATTCCTCATAGGAGATAGGCTATTGCAACGATCGAACTATATACCCATCTCTTCATAAAGGATCAACCGCACGCGGGACATCCAGAAAAGTAGAACAGATCAGACAACTAGAAACCCCCACGAAGCAATATCTACATTCTGCACTTTCTAAAACAAACATGCCCATTCTCAAATAGTCAAAGACTTTTGTAGGCATTATGGTTGTTAGCGGAACATGGTAAACTTGACACTACAGCTTTTATTAGAGACGATATTCTGTATGGTTGCTAACAAGGACGAAGAATGATTTATCAATTATATATATATATATATGACTGATATATCCATATATCATATATCATCAGTATATATATATATATATATATATACATTCTTTCCTAGTTTTCCTCTATTTTATATTTATGTTGAATGTTACAGAACGTTTAGCAGTCTTGAATATGTGTTGTTTTGATTATCAATAGCTAAAACTATATAAAAGCTCTAGGTTCTTAATACACTTCTATATGAAGAGCAGCACATCATTATGTGCAACCATAAGTGTTGGGTTACTCTAAGATATCTTTAAACTGGAAACATCCTACTTCTTGCCTAGGTTGCACATTATCAAAACCATAAATATTTTACAAACAAATACAGAGTAACCTGAGAAGTGACGCATACAAGGATTGAATCACACATTTTAAAGTTATAAACAATGTATATTATATTAGTTAGTTAGTCGACAGATCATCCTCATTTCACATTGAACCATTCAATCCATAAGTGTTCGGATCTCCTCCTCCGCAGCATGTAGCGGTTAACGACAACAGTTGTGTGTTGGTTTATTAATCTTCTTTGTTTTCCTGCATAGCGTTCTTGTTTGGACACACCAATTTTAATTTGCCATTCTCGCAGTCTGACCATGGTTGCATATTCCGGTATATCATATTGAACAAGTGTTAGGGTAATTGGGTGCAGAAATATATCTTAATTTTCACAATTAAAACAAGAAAGTTAACACAATGAGTGATAGTGATTCTGAACACATTACCAATATTGTCCCGATCAGATATTAATTAACCCTCTTGATGTAGATCCTTTAAAGTGTAGAACAATCCAGATCAACCACAGTAACACGGGTCACGCCACTGGGAGACTTGAAAATGTCCCACTTAGTTTCTTCTCGTCACGTTAAAGAACTGGGGACCAGCTTCAGCTGTGTAAGATTGAACCTCTCACGAGGATGGTACTGGGTGTTTGTAAGAATATCAGCCCCAAGCCACTTTGTGGTCTGCTTCCCCATATATATTTATACCACAGAAGATAAAACGGGTGTCAAACAGGATTGCTGCCTTTATGACACATCCTTTTGTCAACCAATGGTGGTTTCTAACATTGGTATAGCAAGCAGGACATATTGTTGAAATCCGTGAGTAGTTTCTACTAAAGGATCTCCTATATTGCTCACGGATATCCCCATAAGTGCCTCAGTCTGTTCTCATAGATCACACAAGGAAAATCTCACCACAGTGCACCAACTCTGTAGCATTGGTGAGATGCAAAACTTTAGACATATTTAACAGGACATTTGTTTTTCAAAACATTAACTTGAACTGTAAGATCAATCCAGCCTAAAACTGGTACCAGAAAATTTCCTGAGAGCTAAAGACTATTGGCATGCTATTTCCCCATTACCCTTCGAGTACGAGATGGTCTATAAAATGTTTCTAGCACCATATACTCAATACACCCTCAAGGCATGGAAAAGGGTCTTTTACTTTATTATAAATAACAAGATGCAGGTCTATTATATTATATGGAGCATGGACAACTGCAATTCTGTCTCGTTCTTTCATGTCTTGCCTTTTCACCGTGTCTTTAAAACTCGTTACTGTATTTTTAATTATCATGAAACACGATGTTGATTGAACTTATCCAAGGTTCTTTAATTGTTTTGTTTTCCACATCGGTTACGCATTAGCTGCATAATTAAATACACTTTTTATAACATTAATTTCATTTTACCTAATTCAATCATGTCGCAGCATGGAGTCCTCTGTATATTTTTTGTGACGAGAATATTGTTTCTCTTGCTACCAGGTCAATGAAGCCTTAAACATTGATTAGGATTTCTCCATTTTCGTGATCATTGTTTCTCTTGCGGTCTTTTCAATTATGCTGTTCTTAGCAACTTCTGCTGCATTGAATCTTGTATGAATGCTTGATTGCCTGTGTATGTGCATTGAATATATTAACTTTACACTTTGGAAGATTGTGGCTGAAGGATGATTGTGCTGTACGTTTAGAAATATTGATTTGCTTTTTGGTGTTCAGCACGTGATAGTTGTGATGTCCCTTCTAATTGCTTACATTCTCGCTACTCTTCTAATATTGTAAACGCGAATAAACATTGTGTCCACTTTAATTTCAACTCAAATGTCCAATCTGATGTTGATTCTAATGTCCACTGCAATCCCGAATAAAGTTTCCACTCTAATGACCGATCCAATACCCAGTCTAATGTCCACACTAATGTCTACTCAAATTCCTCCCCAAATGTCCATTGCAATGCCCTCTCTGTGCTCAACATAATGGCCAGTCTTTTGCTTACTCTAATGTCCACTCAATATTCATTCTAATGCATACCCTAATGCCACTTCTAACACCCACTCTAATGCGCGCTTTAATTCCCACTCTAATGCCCTAATAATATTATTACTCTCTTATCACCCCTACTATTTATACCAATGTCCACGTAATTGTCCACTCTGGCGTCCAATATAATCGACATTCTAATGTCTATTCTAATGAACGCTCTACTGTGCACTCTAATGTCCCATTTACACCATACTGTAAAAAAGCTCATCCTAGTGCCCACTCTAATGTCCACTCTAGCATCCACTATATACCACACCGTAAAGCCCATCCTAGTGCCCACTCTAATGTCCACTCTAGCATCCACTATAAACCACACCGTAAAGCCCATCCTAGTGCCCACTCTAATGTCCACTCTAGCGCCCATACTATAAATCATACCGTAATGTCCATCCTAGTGTCAACTTTAATTTTGCCACTAATAGCCTTTAGACCTCATTAATGACAGCACATATGTCCATTTGATATTTAATGTCATGACAACTTCCCCATTACTTATTTTTGATAAGTCGACTTCGTTGATTTAATAACTGTCCTTGATTTTTTCCTTTTGGTATTATGGCAGACTGTGGATTTATTTTTCTTTCGCTGCTGCAACTTAAGCCTTTCCTGCTAAATAGTGTCTGCAATCTGCTCTTGTCCGCCGGTTTATGTTTCATTGGCTCTGACGTTAATAGCTTTGGTTGGCTATTACATAAATCAATGTGGTCTCTCCCTTCCCCTTCTTTTATTTGTAATGGGTTTTCAGCTTTAGTAGTGTTGAATGTTTTCACATTTCCCAGAATCTTCTGTACATGATTCGTTCCAAATGATAGTAGCCTGCTGCCAGCAGGCATCCAACGTCATGTCGCCGACTAACTGTTGCAGCCCCCGATATATGCTCTTGTTCCTTAGTTTCTTGATTTGTTATATATCCTACATTGCTTTGATTTCAATGTGTATAACATAGTATGTATTTCTTGAGTTTCAACTTAATTTTACTTATCAGCAAATGGTGATATGAATCTGTACCTGCATATCTAAAAACGTTTACGTCATGTATTGGTGATCTACATTTTGTGTTACTACAGACACGATCAATTCAATTGTCTGTAATGTGCTGTGGTACTACTTATGTGGCTTCGTGTTTTGTTTTTTTATGTAGAAAAATATGTCCTCATAAAACATGTTTGTGTATAGTTTTTTTCCATTTTTTTTTTCATTTTCGTTCATTACTTTAAGTCCATGTCTTTTCGTGATCTCTTCATAACTTGTGTTATCCGATCCTATATTAGCACTCAGATCACCCAACAAAAGTTTCATATTGCCATGAAATGTGGTCTCCTCCCTAATGATTTATCCTTTCCAATTTTGTGTGTGTGTGTGTGTGTGTGTGTGTGTGTGTGTGTGTGTGAGTGTGTGTGTGTGTGTGTGGGTGGGTGGGTGGGTGGGTGGGTGGGTTTTTTTTTTTTCCAGCTGTAGGTCCGAGAACAACATCGATTCGTCTGTGTTTAAAAGCCTTTTGTCTGCTTCCTTTAATCTTGTTTCGCATAATCTCAACATGCCAATTTTATAATATTTTATTTCTCCTATCACATATGCTCTTTTCCAACTCATACATAGTTCTAGTATTCCAGGTACCTTATCTGAAGAATTTGCTAATGGAAAGCGAGTAATTTGCCTATCCAGACTCCTTACGACTTTCTCCGCACCGCGTCACACTTCTTCTAGGCAAAGAGCCTCCTTCTATCTTGATTTGTTGAATTGTTGTTCTTTCTTTGTCTTTAGATTTGTTCATGGTTGGTTATATTTTGCAACTAAAGTTTCCCCAAGGGTTGGGGAAACTAATGCCACGCCATCCTTTCCTAGTCGTCTCTGAATACATGCATGGTATGTTGTAGTGTTGCTATTCTTAGCTTCCCTGTGGGCCCTGGTAACACGATGGGTTACAATGGATTCAGTGATGCGGGCAAAATGGTTGCTATACCCGGGTGATATTCGCGTGGAGGATGAGCTTAAAACTGTTGAACTTATTATTTTCTTCATTCAGTGCCGTCTGCGCATTGATGGTTGGCGGCAACAGATCTTCAGTAGTCTTTGTCCTGAACCTTTGTAGTATATTATGCTAGCCTGCATCCTAACCAGAAAGTGATATTTTCTGTTCACTGGCGCTCTTTAGTACTTTTGCCCTCAGCGTTTCACATGCATTATGGTTTTGAGTAATTTTTGTGCTGTTTGATTTCAATCAAGAACCGTATCTTTCTCATCCTTTTTGTCTTTAACAGCTGCGCCCTTTTTATGCTGAGTTATTCCAGAATCTTAGTAGATTTAAAGTAAGGAGACTATGTAGACTAACAAAGAGGCGGTTTAATGGCGAGTTCTTGTGCCATAAAACCTGATAATTCAACGTTAATTCCTGCTGGTTGGTTTGTTGGAGAATCCTCTGCAAGACTGAGATTTAACGCTTCCTAAATCTGATTCTTTAGAATTCAGGTCGTCTGAGCTTTGAAAAGGGCTGTCATATATTGGAGGGTCTGTGAAATAGAGACTTCCGACCCAGTACTAAAGTACCATCTCCTCTTGGATTGTATTGCAAAGCGTTCCTTGTCTCTTAAAACGTAGAGTCCAGCGGGGTGTGCTAGGCCGGTACTGAAGCTTCACATCCAGAATGAGGCATATTAGAAGTAGCCGATTGATGATTCACCACAGCACATACAGAGACTGGCTGAGGTTAAGCCAGGTGTATCCTGATTTTCCCACAGGTTTATGCACTGCATTCCTAGTAGTCACTAACACAAACCAGTGTATATCTTATGTTTCAGTCCTATATCCCTTACTGGAGCATAGGCTCTGCCAGCTCATTCCAAGCTCGTCTATATGATTATATTAGATTTTGCAGATATTTTTTCCCTATGAAATGGTGAAACTAGCTCCACGCCCAACCCACCTTGCTCGTTTCCTACGACATGTTTAGCAGGGATACTATGTTACTTGTTTTTGTACATATTAAGCAGGTATACACTGTTATATTTACTATAGACTATATATATTATATATAGACTCTATTGTCAGGACTAGGAAAACTTTTTTGTAGCATGTTACTTGAGAGATTGAAACAGGCTATAGATGAAAGGCTCAGAGAAGAACAAGCAGGCTTCAGACCAAAACGGTCATGCATAGACCACATTTTCACCCTCAGAATAATCATTGAAGACTCCGTAGAATTCCAGTCGAAATTAATCACCAACTGTGTCGACTTTCAAAAAGCCTTCGACAGTATCCACCGTCCTTCACTTTGGAATCTACTTAACATCTATGGTTTTCCTACCAAATATACCAACGTCATAAAATCTTTCTACAAAGAGACACGTTGCTGCGTAAGAACAGAAACAGGCAACTCTGACTGGTTCTCAGTCGAAACAGGAGTGAAACAGGGTTGTGTCTTATCACCGATGCTCTTTGGAATTCTAGAAGACCTGGACTTTGCCGACGACATAGTGCTTTTGTGTTCAACACACCCGGATGCCCAAGAGAAAATAAACCACCTCCAAAATGTTTCATGGCAAATTGGTCTCCAAATTAACACCACAAAAACAAAGACTATTGATCTTACCAACAGTTCAGATGACACCAAATTGAACAGCTACGTTCTTGAAAAAGTCAACAGCTTCACATACCTAGGAAGCAAAATGACACCTACAGGGGACTCAACACCAGAAATATCATCTAGAATCGCACTGGCATCTGGTGCCTTCAATAAACTGTCAAACATCTGGAAGTCAAAGACACTCAGCAAACACACAAAACTTAAAATCTTCAACTCTTGTGTGATTCCAGTGTTAACGTATGGATGTGAAAGTTGGAAATCAACGGTAGCTTTAGATAAAAAATTTAGATAATTTTGAGAACAAATGTCTTAGAAGACTTCTAAACATCCACTGGACAGACTTCAGAACCAATACGCAAATAAGACAAGAGACTAAGCAAGATACAGTATCCAATTTCATAAGAAGACGCCGTTGGAACTACATCGGCCATGTACTCAGAATGGACAAGACAGGACTCCCCTACCAAGCCCTCATATGGTCACGGGTAGGGAAAAGAAAACGGGGAAAACCAAGAGAGACCCTGCGTAGAACCATCATTAGAGAAGGCTCATTCAATGGACAAGTGAACATCCAAGATCTACAACAGGTAGCAGCGAACCGCCAAGCATGGAGAGACAGGACTTCTGCCCTATGCGCCGCATTAGGCACAAGAGGAAAGACTAACTAATACACTGTGTTACTTGTGTGTGCACGTATTAAGCAGGTATAGTGTGTTACTTTTGTGTGCACACATTAAGCAGGTATACACTGTGTTACTTTTGTGTGCACATATCTCCGTAATTCCGTATATTCTCGTGAGTAATACAGCTAAGCGAGATTCGGTAGCGGATCGCGCCGCGTTGGGCACTTACGAGGGCATGTAAATCAATGGCAAACTACTGTGCGTAATCTTGCCTAGTACCTCAACAGCAGCTTAAAGATGCTGGTGTTGACTGCAACGTCCTGTAAGGGATAAGCAACCTAAAAAATAAAAATAAAATTTAAAAAAAAACATTAAGCAGGTATACTGTATTAATTGTGAGTGTACATATTGAGAGTCCCTGTAACGCACGGGTGGAAGCTAGTCGCCTCTAACTACATACATGTTATGTTACATGTTGTCCCATTCTTTGCTTCCACTTAGGGTCAGGCACACACACGGAGCGTGTACTTGTAATATAAACTCCAACCGGCGGTCTGGCTTATGGGATAGTGAAAAGCGCAGTTTCGTTATTTCCCGGAATACCGAATCTGGGGTTCCAGATCAACTGGCGGCGAGTTGCGAGTTGGAAGCAGATAGTTGTATGTTGATTCACGTGGTTGGAGGCATCGGCTGTACAGAAAGCAACAACAAATTACTGAACTGTCAATGTCTTGTAAATCACAAACAGTCAAAGATGCCGGATTAGATTATACCGCCCTCTAAAGAACATGCGACTAAGTTGTTTTTATTTATTTTTTTTTTTAGTGAAAATTCCAGCGCCGAGAAAATTAGAGAGGAGCTGTGCATCACTAAGCTGACCGTTTGCCCACTGAAATTCCACGAGCAGTAGAACTAATAAGAACACGA
Organism: Cepaea hortensis; assembly: GCA_963921405.1. Lineage (NCBI taxonomy): Eukaryota > Metazoa > Mollusca > Gastropoda > Stylommatophora > Helicidae > Cepaea > Cepaea hortensis. Next base: position 40,187,197 of record OY992896.1, read on the forward strand.
TGGATCGGTCAAGACCCGAATTAACAACGTACCCAACTGCTTCTGTTTGTCTGCCGCACCGGTTGTCGACTCTCCTGAAAGCAGAGATTGTATTGTCATAGACCTGGGCTCCCAGGTGCAGCCAGACAAACATGCACATCAGGACATGTTCTGGAGAGTACAGACTGCGGGTGTGATCACATCACCAATCTCCTATGTAAATATATGGGAGTAGCACCATATACCCACTACGCCCCAAGATATGAAAAATGGTCCATTACTTACCTGTTATATCTACTAGGAGATATTGGAGGTGGTCATCACTAGACGAACCTATTGCCTAGTTAAATGACCCAATTGATACAACGTATAAGAATAAGCCGGATTGGTCAAGGTCTGAATAACAACGTGCTGAATCGCTGTGCTTCCCTTCAGGGTGTGAATAGAAAGCAGTGGAAGGTGATGGTTCTGAATTCAGTTGCCCGCCAATTCCAGCAGGTTCAGTTACAAGAAGACTAAGGAGGACACTCGTCGAGGAGGGCAGCATGCCTAAATGGATAAAAGCGTTCGCTTTTAAACTTTCTGTGTGTTGATGCCGATGTAATGGCTTCAGCCCCATACAAGGATCACCATCATCATCATGTACCATGCCAGTAAGCGTAGGCGATCATGTTTCGTCATCTTACATGATTATAAGAGTCGTGGATCAGCTCTGTGTTCGTGTCCCGACCATGCTATATTATCAAGGCATCCAGGTATTTGCGTCTCAGCTTTTTCCCCTGTTCTTTTCCCCTCAGTATTGCTAGTTGTTACCAAGATCTTGAGTTTAGCTCTTCTCATAACGTGCCCAAAATAGTGTGACGGTCTACATCTAATTTCTCTAATCAGGTTACATTTTTCATTTGCCTCTTGTAGGTACATGGGTCAGTTGGACTACAATGTTGATTATAGTCTTTGACTTCTTCTTCTTCTTCTTCTTCAGCGTTCCGAGCCATTGAGGTTCTTTGCTGCAAATACAATCCGTCTCCATTCGTCTCTCTGGTGGACCTTCTCTTGCCAGTCGTTGATTCCAAGTGCTTGTAGGTCTGTATGTATATTATCTCTCCACCGCCTTCTTGGTCTACCTCGGGGTCTACGGTCATTTATTTCCTGAGTGTAAGCGAGTTTTGTTTCCCTATTATCTTCCATTCTTTCTATATGCCCCAGCCATTGTAGTCTATTAGCCTTCATGATACCAGTGATTAGCGGGGACTTAAACAGATCATAAATGTCTTTGTTACTTCTTATTTTCCACTCTCCACTTTGTGTATCCCTAATGGGTCCAAAGACTTTGACTTGGAGACTTAAATTTCAAGTACTTCAGAAATCGGAGTGGGTTCGCATGAGGTCGAGGAACACTGGTAATAGGGAAAGCTAATCCCCACTCAAAACCTGCTCAGTGCACTAGAAGTAGTAGCACGTGTTCGAAATACGCTTGAGGTCAATGCGAGCGAAGTCACCCAACACAGAAACACTGGTAGCGTTAGATATTTGCTCAGGCTGAGCGCCTGATACATTATATATGTAAACAGGCTACAGGTTGTCCCATAGCAGATGCTGCCTTTAGTTTGTGAAATATTAGGCCTTTACATTTTCAAGGCTAAATAAGTGCAGATGAGCAGCACCCTCTGCATGAAGCAATATTCAGAGAAAATGGTGACAGTTTAAAGAGGGGCAAATCATGGATGGGTCGGGCGGAAGATGTCGTCAGATAGGTCTGCAGTTTTACCAGTATCAACCTCGGCGAGGAATGAGTGCCCGTGCCTCCAGCTTTTAAGTGCACTTTCTCCTGCATTATCACACTCGACAGACGGTGCAAATAGCAGAATCCTGCCGCTGTCAATGCAGAGGTCAACGCGCTCATCTATGAACACTCAGCGGGCCGAACCGTTCAAGAATCCAGTGGTGCCCACTCCATGCCCACGAGCAGCATTACGATGGAAGTGATGGCAGAAGCACAGGCTTTCATATGGCTGGAATCACAGCATTATACCAACGTGTGTGTACTAAGTGATTCAATGAGCATGATTAGGAAGGTCGTAGCTGGATCTTTACGTAGACCGTGGACTGAGTCGCTGCGGAAGTCTGTTGTCCGTAAAGTCATCTACATCTTCTTCCCGGGACTTGAGGGAGTTGAGGGAAATGAACGAGCTGATAAACTGGCTGGCTCTGCACCCCCTGCAAATGGCCAGCCCATGGATCGTGCCGATGTTATCAACGTTCTTAAAGATATATCGAGAACAGAGGACTTTGACGTCAGTGAATCCACATCGGTGTCCAGGATGAAAGACTTGGGAGTAAGAATTGGCATGTCCAGACATAAGAGGTACACCGGGAAAACGAGGTGCCTCGTCAACCAGCACAGAACTGGCACTATTAGCCACGGAACGCTGATTCATATGCTGGGGTGAGGGTCTGGGCACTTATGGACCTGTCCGAAGTACAATGAAGATACCCCATCTGATTACTGATAACTGGCTAAGTCGTATGATGTGTGGTGGTCAGTGCTTTTTCTCGTCGCCATACCTTCACAGACAATTCTCAGAAAATTCTGAACATGGTCAAGGTGCCAAATGTTATGAGGCTGGGTCAACCCCAGAGCTATATGAGTCTGAAAACATACTCATGCCTGTGGTGGCGGTCAACCGGACTACTATCTTGGCAGACTATCGCATTGCATGTGTACAGTGTACGACACGGGAGTGGGTAGTTATAATAGATCTTTGTGATTGTATAAGGCAGTATTGTCCTATTTCTGTGAAGTGACGAATCGTGACAATAAATTGTAAGAAAATCAAGATAGTCGTCTCAAAGCAGTAAGAAACACCATAATGATTTAGTCAAGTAAATCGGAATATTTTTTTTTTTAATGTTCATCTGTACAACTATCTCGGAGCATTCAGAACATCTAATGGAAGGTGCTTTGTAGAGATTAGAACAAGAATAGTCACGGTATAGGTAGCTTTTGCAAGATTGAAAACATACTGACCAAACTATAACTGTTATTTGCAAACGAGGAAAAGAGTTTTGAAATGCTAAGTAGAACCAATACTGCTATACGGATATGAAACGTGAACAATAAGCAGACAAGTTGAGAAACATCTAATGACATTGGAGCTGTGGTTTCTCGAGAAACTGCCAGGAATACCATGGCCGCAAAGAAAAACCAGTGAGCAAATCCTCAAGAAACACATGAAAACCGTAAACTGTTTGAGAAGTTAGATAATGGTCAAGAAATAGACTAGAAAACTTAGTGACGGCTGGCAAGGTTGATGGGAAAGGAGCAAAAGGCAAGCAGAGCAATAAATGTCCTGATGGCTTGACCACATGGCATAACGCATACAAGAATACTGACCCAAGTGAGATGGCCAACCATGACCGCCCAAGCTTATCGTATGATGATGATGATTGTACTATACTTTTGTAGCGACGTTAAGACTTCGTGTTTAAAACACCACCTCAGTTTGTATACAATTTCTCTATGTCAATGTACCAACACACACGATCTGTCACGAGTACAGCATGTTCTTGTGAGCCGGGTCTTGTTTCTGGCATTAACATAATTCTCTTTTGTATTTCAGTGTTAGCACGGTATGTTTGTAAAGCATAAGCTGGGTGGAGTCTTGCCTCGATTTTTACTTTTATATTTAGCACACATTTTTGTATCATACTGCATGGTATGCATTGTTCTTTAAAGATTCTTCCTAATAGCGTCAAAACACAATCAATATTCTGTTAATCTTGATTGGAATTGTCGGCTCAGAGAAAAGATTAGATAAAATAGAACATATGCTCAGCTGTAATAGTTGTTAGCGATATACCAATGAACATTATCTACTTTGCCATAGTTTGGCAATAATTATAACCAAATGACCATGGGTACAGAGAGCAGACATACTTGGGAATGTCAACTGCATCGGGGGGAGTGAGCACGCGTGGGAATGTCCAGTGTACAGTCACATCGTTCGACATAACATGAAATGATTTTCAATGAATTTGTCCCGAGAAATAAAGACGCCGTGTGCTAGAAGACAATAAACTAATCAACATCCAAGAATAATGTGTGAAAATATACAGATGGCAACGGTACAAGAAGGATCCGAAAAACAAAGTGAGACAATATCTGAATGAACAGACAATGGGAGATTGGAACAGATCAGAAGGGATAACGAAAGATGGAAGAAGTTGAAGTCAGGTGGCTGAATGGATAAGTGCGCTAGCTCTTAAACTTCCGGTTTGCTGATGCCGAGGTAGAGAGTTCAACTCCTAGATTGGTCAGTTGAACTAAAATGTTTACTTCTCGTTCTTGACTTGGGAACGTCAATTTCAAGCTCCTCAGAAGTCGGAATGGGTTGGCCTGATGGCGAGGGGCACTGGTAATAGGGGAAAGCTAATCCACACGCAAACAATAAGTCAGTGCACTTTAATTAGTAGCATATGTGTAGACTACACTTGAGCTCAAAACAAGCAAAAAAATAAATGGAAGCAGATTGTGATGGCATCAAACAATCATCCTGGTTCGCGAATAATGAAAAGTAGACAATTGAAAATCCGACCCGAACAGGTGAGAAGAGAATAAACATGAATGAATTTATCACAAAAGCCGCTGAGGCCTTATGAATAGAGGACTAGTCTGACAACATGGCGTTCATCGTTCGATTATATTGTGGGGTGGGGGTGATTTCTTTCAGATCGAAAGCGGTTTATTAGTTGACTCAGTGCAGTAAAGTAGAGCTGGTAAACCCGTCTTATAATGTCGTGACATAGTATATGCGACCTTCAATCACTTCACACTCCCTGCAGCAGAATCGGTCTCTAACATTCATCCACCACTGGTTTCAAATCACTGTTATATTAATATGTCCAGGTGACATCTCCAGTAGTCGGGGGCTGAGAGACTACTTGTTCCATACTTCATACGCGTTGTGTCTAAACATCTACATAGAATAAGCATCTGGGATGTTTGGAGACTTACATATGGCACTTGATACTGCCTGACGTAGTGAGAAACGACCAGGCGAACAGACTGGCTGCGTCTGCACCCCGTGCTGGGGTACTGTGCATGATAAGGCAGATGTAGTCGGGGGACTTTGTAATAGTGTTTATAGTGTAGAAGAACTGGTAGATCACCACGGTGGCTGGAGAAAATAGTGCTGCAGGTAATGACCAGGTGATCTGGCTGGCACTCATAACTCCAAGAAAAGGTCAGACGGACATATAATCAAACTGCTACTGATACCATTTGTATCGGGACTCTTCACTGGCTGTTGCAGATGAGAGCGAAGCACGTATGGAAATGTTCCAATTGCTGTAATGTCCATTTTTGATTCAACGTAACCCAAGTCAACTGACCATGTTAACTATCTAGATGCCATCACAGTTTACTCATCGAAAAACAAAATGGTTCTAAAAATTTTCTCCACTATGATGTACTTAAATGTAAACTGCGTTACTTTATTTTATTTGAAATATATCCAGCCATTGATATAGAACCTAACTGACAATAAAACACCTAAAAGCTATGAACGATATATGACCAACCTAGGACTAATGATTTTGTTATAGCCTATTATGTCGCATCGTAGATATGAGGTTCCACGATCGGGGTGGCACACCCCGCTGATGTATGAACTAGGAGGAGGTGGGGGGGGGGGGTTTAAAAGCATATCATTACAGTTCCCGCAGAGATACTTCTTTGGTACGAGGTTGGGAACAATAGTTTTTAGATACAACACACAGGAGATGCTAGCCTCGTGGGGCCGACACACCGGAAGCTCCCGGCGTCTTCAATCGGTAGGCACATTGTCGAAAGTGGCCATGTTGTGGACATAGACACTGCATTTCGCGTGTTATTTAACACACAAAATACTCGCTTGTTAAAATTTGCAGAAGCAATTATGATCTATCAACGCAAGCCAGAATTGTGTAAACAGAAAGACATGTTAGTCAGCTTAAAATTACCGTGGTAGATAATTGACATTACTGTGCGAATATGTGTATATTTCAACTTGAAGGATTTATCTAGTTAATTCACGTAAGTTGTGTGATTTCTGCAGTATGTACCTGACGAGATGCAGCGAAATATGCCAGGCAATAAATCGTGCAATCTATTGTTTGTGTCTTCGTTATTCAAATTCACTACGGGAAAACATTGTTTTGAATAGTTTTTACGCCAACCTCACTCATATAAATGCGCACAGTTGTCGTGGATCAAACGAATGCCAATGTATTCGATTTAAAGAGTTAATACTCAGTCTTCCAGGTGATTCACAAGCAACAACAACTACCGCTTTTTTTTTTTTTGTTATGAGAAATACGTAATAATAAACGCCCCGTTTTGCATACGGTGGTGGAAATGTGATCTGAAGTCCATGTTCTATTAGGCTACTGAGAATTGGTGGGTGGTAAGATTGAGAAATAAAGGTAATGATTTTCACTCATAGAAGTAAAGGAACGAATTGAACATCAGAGGACGCAAGACAATATGCAAATTGAAAAGTATAGGCACGTTGAGATTAACTACAATACAGTGCAGACCTAATAAGGCAAACTCAACCGGGGCGTAAGAAATTGTTCTTGCAATCAAGAATTCCTCTTATAAGAATTCGAGCATATAGTAATGCATTTACAACGTACAATTTAATATTGTTCTTCACAACAGAAATTTGAAACATCCGAGATCGACTTCAGCGGTTTGCATTGTAAATGGCTTATTGTGCATTTGAATATTTCTACAAGCCATATCTGGCAATCAGTACGTTGACTAGTGGTATAATGTTTAGTGAAATGTATATTTGAAGCACTGCGCTAGTACAGCTGTCAACCGGGGACTCATTCACAAAACATGAGCTTGCAAGAAAGCGGTGTTTGAACGCGTTTACTAAGCGATAATTTAGGTGAAATGGGTGATAGGGAGATTAGAAGAGATTAGAACAAGAATTGCCATTGCGAAGGTAGCCTATTGCAAAGATATCAATTGAGACGAGAAAAAGAGTGTTGAAGTGCTACATAGAACCTATACTTGTGTATGGTTATGAAGCGTGGACAATAAGCAGTCAAGCTGAAAAACAGCTGATGGCTGTGGAAATGTGGTTTCTGCGGAAAATGCAAAGAATACCATGTACAGACAGAAAAACCAATGAACTAGTCCTTCAAGAAATAAATGAAGATCGTAAACTGATTAGAGTCATTAGACGTAGACAGTCAACATTTTTGGGCATGTTATGAGAAGAAATGACTTGGAGAACTTGGTGACAACTGGCAAGATCGAAGGGAACAGACCAAGGGGAAGACCGAGAAGTAAATACCTGGATGGCTTGGCCACGTGGCATGGTCGAGACAGGAACACAGAGCTGATCCATGACTCTGGTGATCGAGTGACATGGCAGTATATGACCACCCACTCTTAGCGGCATGGCACATGATGGATGGATGGATATCTGGCAATCAGATATGGTATAATTTTTAGTGATATGTATATTTGAAGCAATGAGCTTCAAATATCTAGTACAACTGCAACTCACAAAACATGAGCTTGCATGAAAGCGGTGTTTGAACGCGTTTACTGAGCGATAATTTAGGTGAAATGGGTGCTGGGGAAATATTCCAGACTAGAATGTATACTGCGATAGGAGAATATGAGCACTATAATTAACACACAGGCAATGCTTGAGCTACAACACAGATAATAGCTAATGAGGGTAATGTCGGGAAGTCCAACAAATAAAACAACGAAGATCATTTGCTCTAGAGTTTGTGTCAGAAACGTCAATAAGATTATTGTCGATGCAAACGTTTTAAATGGTGGCTGAGAATAAACCACGAACGTCATAAATTCTAAAAGTGAAGTTAAATGAAGTTCTGACTGATTAATATAACTCTCTTCAAATATATATTTTATTTCTGCTCCAACCAGATTTTGTAGTAATTCACTTTCTCCGAGACAGATTACAGCGAATCAAAGGTTGAGGCTAAGATGCCGGCGCTGAGTAGAATACGCGTAAAGAAACCAGATAACAGTATGCCTAGAAAATCTATTCTCGTGAAGCCACAGGGAAAACGGAATGGCTGGAGACCTACAATTACACGGAGAAGAGAATTAGAGACCAAGATGAAGAATAAAAAAGTCGCTTAAAAGTCGACAGGATCGACTTCATTGCACCGGGTTTTATCCCATATGGCTCAGTCTCTTTCCGCAGCACGGAAAGCGTCGAACAAAGCACGAACTCCGTAGCTTTTAGCTACGACCCACAGGAGTCTCCGAAACATTTAACTCGTAAACCGAAGGGTGCGGCCCGGAATCGAACCCACAACCTTCGGAGCACGAGCCAAACGGCTTGACCACTTCGCCACAGAGACTCCCTTGATGAAGATGAAGAATAGGTAGTACATGGACTAGGATGCAGGAGAAAGCGAAAGATATGAGGACTTGTCGTGAGTTGGTTGCCGTCAATGTGTTCCACTGGGGGGATAGCCAAGTCGCCATGACAACTTCTCACAAACATCAGAAAAAAAACAGTCATCATTTTTGTCCACAATATGAGAGGACAAAAAATGGAACATGTTGTGACAACCGGAAAGATTTGAAGACAGAGAGTTAGGGGAAGACAGCATGAGAAAATTCTTGGTAGTCTTGTGTCATGGTACGTATGGGAGTCAAACACATGAATTGATCCATGGCATCGTAGATGGCAATTTGTGGAGAAGCATGGTCTCCCACGCCAGCAGGCAAGGCACTGGATGATGAGAAGTTGATTCGGTCATGGTTATAATTTAACTGATGTCCCAGACATTTATTTTTATTTTAACCCTCGCTTAACTTTTATCTCGAAGGCCTTTGACTAACGATACTTTAATCGGTACTGTACAAGAATGTATGGGACAGAAATGAATTAAGCCTGCAAACAAAGCTGAAAGTCTATAAAGCAGTTGTACTATCCACACTGCTTTATGCTTGTCAAACATGGACTGTTTATCAGCGACATGCTAGGAAATTAAACCACTTCCACACAGTCTGCCTTAGGAAGCTATTGAAGATTAAATGGCAAGACAAGATACCAGACACTGAAGTTCTAGAAAGAGCGTCCATGCCCACTATCCACAATCTACTAATGAAAAATCAGATTCTCTGGGCTGGTCACTTAATTCGTATGCCAGATCACAGGCTCCCGAAACAATTTGTTTACGGCGAGCTGCATTGTGGTAAACGCTCCCAAGGCGGCCAGAGGAAACGCTTTGAAGACACTCTGAAAATCTCACTTAAAGCTTTTGGAATTCATCCTTACACCTGGGAGACTGCTGCTAAAGACCGTAATTCGTGGCGTACATCATTACATAAGGGTGCAGTCACTTGTGAAGCAACCAGGACTGCAAGAGCTGTGAAGAAAAGGCTGGACAGAAAAACCACTGCAGGAGATCCTCCTCCTGGAACGTCAAGCATTCTTTGCCCATATTGTCAAAGAACATTTCGAGCCAAAATAGGCCTTATCAGCCAACATGCAGTCACATTCCAAAAGACCTCACGCAGATTCAAAAGCATTTCACACGAAACTCACAGCTCACAGTGTCGTGCCACGCACTCACTCAGTAGCAGGGCGACAGAACCATCAAGCCTCCTTAGTCGCCTCTTACGACATGCGTGGTAGGCTACAGTGTTGCTATTCTTTGTTTCCCCTATGGGCCCCGGCAACACACGTATTCATGCGCAGCAGCATAAAATTTGCATATTTCGTTGACACAATAACACTTGTATTACCGACACGGCCGGCGCTGTGGCGTATAGTCAATGAGCGCGTTTCAGTATTTCCTTGCATACAGAGTCGAGCGTTGTAAATCAGCCGCAGATGACATGCAAGCAGGCTGCTTTGCGTTGATTCGATCGTATGAGCGTCGGTCTTTCAGAAAGCAATGGCAAACTATCAAACGTAACTATTACCTAGTAAATAAGAAAAAAAATTTAAAAAAAACAGCCAGCAACGAAATCTTTGATAATTAACAATGGAAAGGAAAGGTCATCAATGAACATCACAGTAAACGGGGAGATACTAGAACAAGCAACAAGTTTCTCCTATCGTGGCCATGTAACAACAGATGATGGCAGAAGTGAAATAGAAATCAAAAAGAGAATCGGAATGGCCAAAAATGCTTTCAACAGCATGAAATCAGTATTAACATCTAGAGAGATTAACAACACATTAAAAACGAGAATTGTCAAATGCTACGTGTATTCACAACTATTGTATGGCGCGGGGGCCTGGTTATTGAACAAGCAACTAAAAGGTCGAATAGATGCCATGAGGATGTGGATATACAGAAGAAAATGGCGTATAAACTGGAAACAGAAAAATCAAATACAGAGGTCTTAGACAAACTTGAAATGACAAGATCGTTTATGAAAGAACTACAAAAGAGGCAAGTGAAATATTTCGGCCATGTTGAAAGACATAACACTCTTATAAAAACCGTACTGGAGGGCAAGGCTGAGGGCAATCGAGCAAGAGTAGACAACGATACAAGTGGGAAGATAACATCAAGAGATGGACGAACATCAATCTGACAGAATGTACAGTCAGGGCAAGAGGCAGACAGTGTTGGAGATCCATTGTAGCCAACCTTCACTGTGGAGACGGCACCTGATTGATGATTGATGACATGGAAGCCCAGGTCATGATATAAACGTCCCAGCATCGATAGGGATTCACACACATGACAACCAAGCCGCTAAGCACGAGTTCTAATCACTTCTCTACCACAGCTCTCTACCACAGCTCTCTACACAGCTCTCCACAGCGATCTATTTGCAGATGACTGTACAGTGTACACAAACGCTGAAAACTGTATTTTACTGGAGTCGTCTTTACAACACGAATTAAATAATGTAGTTAGGTGGAGCTATTCAAACTGTATGCAAATTAACATCACTAAAACAAAAGCAATGTTATTAACAACCAGACAAAAACTTCAAACTCTAAGCTCACACACATCACTTCAACTTCACATCGATAACATGCCAGTAGAAAGTGTAATTGAGCACAAAACATTAGGCCTAATCATTGATAGAAACCTAACCTTTAATTCCCACGTTCAAGAGCTCATTAAACAAACTGCGAAAAAAGTCTACCAACACGCCAAAATTAAAAAGTTCCTTGATGAGGACACAAGGAAACTATTCTATACTTCTCATATACAGACACACTTTGACTACTGCTCCACAATCTGGGACGGTTGTTCTAATTCAAACACCAAGCGACTTTACTCACTCCAGAAACGGGTCATGAGTCTAATTTACAGCAAACATGTATCTGACAATCCTAGCCTGTATAAACGCCTTCAGTTACTACCATTCCGCAAACGCCTGCTTTTCAATAAAGCTAAACTAATTCACAAAATCCTGCATCGGAATGTCCCTAATTACCTTTGGCCATTGTTTAAATATAATGCTAGACACAGTAAACGTTTAAATATACTACACATTCCGAAGCCTAGTATTGACTTATACAAAACAAGCTTAACGTACTCTGCAGCTCAGCTGTGGAACAATCTTCCACAAGAAATCAAAGACATCACCAATCCCTATTCATATAATCGCAAATTATTTGAACACTATCTCAATACGGATTACCTTCCCCCTTAATAATAGAGATAATAATAATAATAACAAAACCCTAGTATAACAGCCAGTCCCTTTTTTGTAGGCCAGTATATTCCACATGGCTAATAACAAGTGTCAGACCATTATCTAATATTACTGTGTCGTGTAGTTTTGATGTTCGCATTTTGCCCATGCCTTTATAATGCAGATCTTTTATATTGTTGCTGTTCTTTGTTACCTTTGAATGATGTGTGAATGAAATAATGTATGAAAGAGAGTGATAGAAGGGCAGAATGATAGACGGGTCTACGTGCCCAATTCTTAACCCTTTGAAAATAAAGTTTGTTCGTTCGTTCGTTCTCAGACATTACGCAACTAACTGCAAATGCCAATATATCTTCAATTTATCTTTGTGTGATGATGAAGGATGTTTAGCAGCTACGATCATTTTGACTTACGTATTATATTTTCTTTGAAGGCTGAGTCTTTAACCTTTGATTTCTTCTTTGTCCATTGCATTTCTACTGCCTCACTTTTGTTTGTTACGTATTATCTATGTCATTAAAATGCAAACATTGACCCGTGCATCCCTATTACACTATCTCCCGGTAAAGATGAAAGTAAGTATCTTCATTTGCTGTCTTATCGCTTCATTCTCCTGGGTTTTTTCTTTAAAGCTTTCATTCTCCTGAGCTTATTTTGAAGCTTTCATTCTCCTGAGCTTACTTTAATGCTTATCTTTTATTCCCTTTCTTAGTCTGTTGTTTTCGACCCCGGGATGTTGAGGTAGATACCTTTTGGTGTTATATGGTTGCTTGTTTTTGCATTTCGAAATATGACATAGTAACACGTTTACACACGCATAAGCACGCACCCACACACAGGCGCGTGTTCATATCTCAGACAGGCAACCAGAAACACACACACACAAATAGAATAACACACTCAGATAAGAATGTACACAACCAAGCATGCACACAAAGGCAATCACAGACAATCATAAACACACACACACACACACACACACACACACACACACGTGCATACAGACACACATATGCATACTCAAATTCTGACTTGATTTTAGGGACAAGAACCACTCGGTCACCTGATGGAGAGGTGAACTTCATGCTACCACAGTCATAAATGAGTATACTATTACTTCAACACAGAGGCGGAGTAATGTTTCTGCCCCGAATGTTACCTTTTCAGCACCCCTCAGCTTCTATACTTTAAGCTGAAGTGTCCCCCTACCTCACTCTCAGAAGGTAGTGTGCTATAAAGAAAAAGTCTGTTTACCTTTGTCTGCCCCAATAAAAATTCCATATCTCAGTAACCAGCTGATGGAAAATTATAAGATTTAGCCTTATAATCTTATCATTATGTCCACCCAACAAAAATATATATATATATATATATATATATATATATATATATATATATATATATATATATATATATATATATATATATATATATATATATTTGTTCTGGAGATTGTACAGCAGATTTCAAAGTTTGTTTATATGCGGTATATAATTTACGCGTCAAAGATGAAGTGCACATTATTAAATGTATTACGTATTCAAACGGAAACATTAGCGTTGGATAGTTAATTTTCTCGTGGGACATGAGATTGGCCATATGGCAATAGTCTCGCGTAGTGGAACGGGCCATTACTGTAAAACAAGTTTGTTAGCGAGAAATTACTAGTTTTTCACCAAAACATCAAAGAAATGTCGCCGCTTTCCTTGATTTAAGTAGCTTTTGGACCTATCAAAGACATATTCCTTGGGTGGGGGTAAATATAAGACAGCAAGAAAGATTTCATAACGATGCAACAGATAGTTTTCAAAATAATTGATCGTGAATGTAGGCATTCATTTCTGGATTGACTATAGTTTTCGGACCCTTTCATTGGGTTCACAAACGAGTGAAGTTTTCTCGGAAAACCTGGAGGCCATCGCAGGAGCTATGTAGATGGTGCTCCGTGTGACGCATCTGTCAGGTTATTAGCCGATCTGTGGAGAGAGAGCGAGTTAGACAGTAACCGATCCTATTGGCTTTTAACCCCTTCATGGCCAAGTCATAAACGTATGTATGGGTATTTCCATGTACTTTTTCCGTGAAGGTCTTCTCCCTATCATATATTCAGTTTATCTTTTTTTAAATCTTCGCATAATTTGCCCATTCTTTTTAGTTAATTTAGAGTAGTGCCAGGTGATATGTTCAACAGGACCGATATTGGTGGCCTCATAATTTAAGATCAAAGTTTGGAGATACTTTGTGATATAATCCTTAACCAAGTTTGAAACTATTGATAAGCATGCCCATAACTCTTATGTCATTGGTAGATTTCTGAAAGGAACTTACTACTTTTTCATATTTCGTGCTCCCGGCTTCCTAATGGTTGATGATTGTAACACATGAAACACGATGTTGTAATTATGTATTCATGTTAGTCACACACACACACACACACACACACACACATACACACACACATACACACACACAAAGAAAGTGGGAGAGGAGGAGAGACGTGGAGACAGTCTGACATCATAGCATCATAATAGTTTGACATCGGTATCATAATAGATTGGTATTTCACGAGACAAATCACCAACGCCACGCCACATGGACTATAAAAATATATAAATATATAAATATAGGGAACATGCTACTACATTACGAGTTGATCCCCATGTATTTACTCATCACCCGCAGATATAAGAAGAGAAGTACAGTTAGAATGTATGTTGTCTCTGATGATATCCAATGGTAGTTTAAACACAGTGGTAGTAAATAGCTGTATTGTGGATGTTTCCAGAGAAGACATAGAACCTTTAGCAGTCAGTTTCATAATCAAATGAAAACATGAAGAAAGGTAAGTTTGGCTTGTGACTGCACACTGTGTGCAACATGTATGTATTCTGCCCTTTTGTAAAGACACCGGATTTCTGTTCTTTGGAATGACATCGGATCTGTGTCTATGTCAGGTAAAATTAACGTACAAGTATGTAAACTACATGGCAGCTGCCTGGGCAAGTGGCCTCATGTCTCAGTCTGAAAACATTTGCCTGCAAATACCAGTAACAGTACAATACAGGAATGCCGGAATTGGTGTTGTGTGTAGAGAAAGCCAGGGGGGCATGGAAAAAACAACTCACACATATTTAGGAAAGTAACCGAGGACCCGTTTACACAACTTAAAGCGCATTGGACACATGGTGTTCGATCATATTTATATATACTAATAGGCCTCAGTGCGTGATGTGGTGAGCATCGCACTTGTCGCTTTTACTTCCTAACTTATGTAAGGTACTTCAGAGCTCTTCTGTTGTTATTGGAAATATTTGGTTTTGTAGTCTAGCTGCTTATTTGTATATACCTTTAGTCATTTGCTAGCAAATTCATTTATGTTTGTTTATGTTTTCTGTGAGCTGTACAGAACATTGTTTCATCAATTGAAAGTATGTATTTCTATCATATTAGAAATTTAACAAGTTTGCCATGTACTGTCATTATTGCTATTGCTATCATTTTATGACCATATGATTTTTGCAATTTCTCTTCGGCTTTCCATCGCCTCGCGAAGGTGGTGCCTGACAGTAAGGTATGTTTGAAACTTGCAGTATTTGAATTTTTGTCGGATCTGAACAAAGACAACACAATCACTATTGTTCTAGGTTTCATGTGGTTTATTGTTTATTTCGCACCAGAGACAGACTGCACACAAATTGTATATCGCACAAAATCAGGTTTGCGCTAGTGTTTCCCCATGGGGATGTTGCAGGCAAATAATTATAATATTGCCAACCAGTCTGTGTATGGCGTAACTAACAGGGTAGGCGTAACAGGGAGGTTTCGGTATCCGTTTCCTTTACACAACTTTCAGAAATTCCCGGTTTCGCTGCAGCATTGCGCTGGACATTAGTAAACAGAGCAGTGGTCTGCATTGATGTAAACTGTCCCTCTAATGACGGGTCGTGAAATCACATAATTAGCTTTCTTGGATACAGGCAAACAATAGGTGGGATTTTATCTACGTTGCGTATATTAAAATCTAGGTGGGTCTTTGTTCAAGTTGCGTATGTTAAACACTAGGTAGGCTTTTGTCCAAGTTGCGCATGATACAAAAAATATCATAACAGTAGAAAATCACAAAACGTAGCTCGTGAAGACACTTCTCTAGCAGCATTGTTATGGGAAAATACATACCTAGACTTACATAGAGCCCGCTAATGTGTATGGAACATGTCTGGACGAAGTAACAACTTCACAAATGAACGCCAAAATCTGACTCGCAAACCTTTGAGTTACAGACTGCACAATTGTGATGCACTCTATTTGGAAGTGATAACAACAAAACACAACAAAAACTATTAGACAAACTATTATCAAAAATAAAATAAAAAGTTTCACTATTCGGTACCTGTGCAAAATAGAAGGAATACGATGCTATGAAAAAATCACCAATGTGAAGCTCATGGAGAGAACTAGACAAATACCAATGAACAAAGAGGTAAAGAAAGGACGCTATAAGATGATGGGTATTGGAAAATATTGTGACGATTGGAGAGATAGGTTGGAAGGAGGCAGACCAAGAGAAAGTTTGCTGTATGAACTTAGATTGTGGCATGAAATCGTATCATCAGCAAATTGGATATAGAGGATCACGGACCGGGATCTTTGGGCAGACATAAACAGGAGACATGACGCATTTCCTAATTGCATATGAACATGTTAGAGAAATTATGAAAGTGTATGTACTTTGGGTCAGTGGATCTAAGAATGTGTATATCGATCAAGAAAGAAAGTGTTCAATACCCCGAAAGAAGAAAAACAATTGTTCCTAGGGGAACGACGTGTCTCTAGTTCACGAAGTACAAGTTTGACTCATGTTGTGGTCTATATGTGTTTCAACATTAGTATATCAGCTAGGCCACCGTTTAGGCTATATTTCAAAATTTAAAACCCACGCATAGATGAATATTAACAGCATGTGTGATTCTCTATGAACTCATGTGTACGCTCTCTGGTTTTACCGAGTTCGTGCGATGTCCAGAAAATCTCCTTTTGGGATATATGGGCGAAGCCAGGAGCAGTTGTGGAGACATTCATGTATATTTAAAGTGGTCTTGTAAGAAAACTACAAGCAGTTTCAAGCTAGCGCGTAATCATATGGACACTGAGAACAGAACACAGTAATCTTGACAGCCACCTCTATTGAACGTTCAAAACTGGGGCTACTTCTTAATGTGTATATGTAAAACGTCTGAGATGACAAAAGAGCATATTTAACGGGAGAGATAACAAGAAGAAAGTTCTGGTCTCAGAAAACCAAACAGATTGGATCATTAGGCTTCTGCAAACCACACGCAAGCTAACAGTAGAAACACGACGTGAAGTCTAAGCTGAGGGAACAACAAAAACAGAAAGACACGACTTTCATTACGCTAATAAAAACGTATTCTATACATCTAACGTTGTGTTCTGTTGCGACACTAAATGAGAACACTTGAGCCCACCACATAACAATATATTCACAGATTTCGATTGCCACTCTTTGGGGACGGCGTTGGTCGTGCTTGGAAGTACACTCGTCCTGTAGCGACGCGTTGGCGTCCATTGAAGGTCTGTCTATAGCTTCCGACAGCCGAGACAGTGTAGTGGCTAACCGCTCCGCTACGTGGTTATGGGTTCGATCTACATCGGGGTGAATTCGAATTTTAAAATTTACCTGGGCTCCCAGGTGGACCCAGCCTAACATGGGTTCCTGGAAGTTCTTGGGAAGTGAACACGGCTTCCGGTCGCCAACATGGCGGTTAGGCGTTGAACCGTTAAGGCCTGTGGCGGGTATATGCTTGCAGCTCCGGTTTGCAATAGCATTTTAATCAAGTTGTACTGGTAGTACATGGTTCCGTCGCCCTGCTACTGACTGAGTGCGTGGGCGACACTGTGAGCTGTGAAATTCGCGGGGAATGCTTTTACATCTGTCCTGTACAGTGACCTGCATGTTCGGAACAATGGCTACCGGCTATTGCTGAATAGACTGATCTGCCTTTTCGGTTCACGGGTGCATTTTTCAGGAGACTCCCGGGAGTCGGCGCTGAAGCTGCGAAGTTCGTGCTTTATGCGACACTTTCGGCGGGTCGCCCTGCGGTAAAAGACCGAGCCATGTGAGAAAACCCGGGTCAATGAGGTCTTTCTGTTGACTGCCGAGTCCATCCACGATGAACTGTGGTTTTGGTGGATTAATTTTGTGTCGGCATTCTGACGGCGGCATTATGCACAGTGTACCTGTGCGAGCTGTTGGATTGCCGAGAGTCCTGCCTATTCCACATTTCACATTGGACAGTGGGGAGCATTTTGTGTGATATTCACTGGCACAGGAACGGAGCATAATGGGGACGACCCGTTGCCGTGAAGTTGGAACCTCGACAGACTAACTAACTAACTAACTAACTAACTAACTAACTAACACGGTCGGTGTAGTATTGACCACATAACACATGTAGTGTCGATTGGGCATTAAAAATATGGGTCTAGCAACATATGTCACGTAGGCCTGAGTCGTGTAAAAGGCCCTACTTTATTTATATAGCGTTCAGTTGTATTCTTATAGTTGAGCTTATCCACTGATAAATACTCTTCCATTTGGTTTCCATATGCTCCGATCAATAACTGTGAATGAATTGCACATGTTTTCCCAATGACCCCTGGGATTCCCGAACAACTGATATTTCCAGCTGCAAAGAGAAGCTTGTGTAACCGCCATTAGTTTCTGCTACGTCTGCAATTATAATCCGGATCTGACTGCCTCGTACCAGGCTTGTATATCTGCGTGATTAAAAAGATTAATACGAGTAATTAATATATAAAAATTATTGCTCATCAAACGGAAAATAACACTATAAAATACATTTTAAAACAAAATAAAACAAAACAAAAAAAGAAAGGAAGAAATAAGTAGATATAACTGAACACACTAGACATGATTACTATTTTCTTGTCTACACTCTTGTGCTTTGTCAGCGCTCTCTGGTAGTAATTGTGGTCTGGTCTTTAAATACACAGGTTGTGGCTTAACAGTCACTGAATGGTCAATGTCCTTTTCAGGACGTTGCAATCAACCTAAACGAGAAGTTAACGCTAATGTCCAACTGACTGGTGTTGGGGATGAACACTGTATTCTGCCGTTAATGCAGCGGAACGTTAGGCACAAGTGCATTATTCCACGAACACTGTATTCTGCCGTTAATGCATCAGAACATTAGGCACAAGTGCATTATTCCATCGGCCACGCAGACCTCTTCTCTCAGACTAGCAGTTTAAAATAAAAATTATAAAACGGCAAACGAAGCGGATAAGTGTCTGCGTTAATCATCAATACATCCCACTGAGAGGATCGGGCACGTCGCATCAGAAGAGGGCGGTGAACATGATTTAGCCATGTCATAGGAAGGGGAAGGCTGGAAGAGAACAAGAGATAAGATGCTGGACAGTTTGACATTATAGCATGGAAGGATATCAATAATAGAAATGATTGGCAGCACACAAGATAGAAGGTTATGGATAAATATGATCACAAGCATCACACGGCGCGGACAATAAGAAGAAAAACTTGGGACCGGGATGTATTGGAAATCGGAGTGGATT
This sequence comes from Cepaea hortensis, assembly GCA_963921405.1. Classification (NCBI taxonomy): domain Eukaryota; kingdom Metazoa; phylum Mollusca; class Gastropoda; order Stylommatophora; family Helicidae; genus Cepaea; species Cepaea hortensis. The sequence goes on from OY992896.1 coordinate 40,206,467, forward strand.
AGAATGTTGGCATACAACGCAGGATCGATATAATGTTCGACTGTAGTCACTGGCAATATTTTCAGAATAATGTTGAAAGTGAAAGCCGGTAATGTAACCAGCAAAATTATATGTTGGTCGTTGGTCGGATTGCCCGTGTGCTACCAGGGCCCATAAGGTAAGCCAAGAACAGTAGCACTGTAGCTTACCGCGCATGTAGCACGGGACGACTAAGAAGTGGTGGCGTGAGACTGGCTCCCTCATTCCCTAGAAAACTGTAGCTGCAAAACCAAGCTAATTATGAACACGTCAACAAAGTGCTTGGCATACGTTGGTTCAGTGTCTGTATGTAAGTGGCAGATAAAAGACAGCAGAAGAAAGGGAAGTTGATGGGGTGTATAGGCTGTCTGAAAGAGGCCGGAAAAACAGGTTGTCGTGTGTACATGGAGTGCGATAGCAATTCATCGACAACCAGAAATCGTAAAATTTGAAAGTTCGAAATTCTACACACGACAAAATATTTATATATGTACGGACCAAATGGAAGCAGACGAAGAGACCGGTCAAACGGTCACGCAAACGATGGACAGAGTGAATAGCAGAGTCCATGGGAATCTCCATACATGCAGTCAGTAATGCGTGCTATCCAGATGTTTATGCTTCACCTCGACACCGTTAGGTACAAAAGAAACAATATGAGATGAGACAGAATAAGTATGATAACTTCGGTTTCTTTCATGCACAAATAATAGCCGAGTATTCATTTCAAGAGACGCAATCATACACTTAGTTAGGCAGCACTGTAGACAAAGATGGAGAAACAGAAACAGATGTGAAAGTAAGGAAATAAAAGGTTAGAAGAGGTTTCAAAGCTCCATGAAATGTGCCGAAGGCCAAATAAGTTAAACTTACGAGTAGTACCAATCTTAAAATATTTTGTTCTAACGTTAGATCAGTACTGTTGCATCTATCAGAAACATATAGAACGATTAAAATGGATGGAAATAAATTACAAATATTCATTAATTGTGTCTGAGTAAAATAGAAGGACTAACACGGTGTGATTGTATCACCAAGAAGGACTAACACGGTGTGATTGTATCACCAGTTTTTAGCTCGTGGAAACGGACACATACCGGTGAACCAAAAGGTGAAGAGAAGACGTTAGAGTTGGCTAGAAATTACTTTGACAAAACATCAGAATAGTGTAACGAAAAACGCTTTGTCTGGAATCCACGAGCAGAAAGAAATAGAAGAAGACACGAAAAGGCACGGCTAAGAGAAGAAGAGAAAGAAATCTCTAATTGTATGAGGACATGGACGGAGCTGCAAGGTACAACTAATGAAAGTGCCAGTTGGAGTGAGTTCGTTGAGGGGATATGCTCCAGAGGGAATAAAAGGCGAATAAGAGGTAGACATCATATCATTTATGTGCAGTTTGCGAACTGGAATGAAACTCCTAGTATGTCATGAAACAGGAGCTCTACATAATAGAGTGTCGGTGAGTTGAAGCTGGGTCTTGAATTCAATCAACCAGCTAACAATATTTATCGAAGCTGGCCCATGGATTTCATCAGCCACATAATAATACACGTCCACGATGCTTTACAGTCTCCATTCCAACCTCATTTCAAACAGATTTCAATTTTACTTAACTTGAAATGGGAGTTGTTGGGACATACAGAATGATGGACACAACCATTGACATGCCATTTCCTGGACGTTTTACTCAGCTTAATCGGCCTGAATAACCTGCGATCTTTCAGCAGATCTTCCTGTTCATTCATTGGTATATTCAAATTGTACTAAATGTCTGTACCAATTGTCGTTGTTGATTCTCCAGAAACAATGCCATTCATAAATGTCGGTTCTAAACCTCTCTAACCACGACGTTGCCAAAATATGTAGGATCGACCGAGAATTGCGAAATATGTGCCATGTTTCATTTTAGAAGGACACAACACGGACATTTTCTAACGCCGTGAGCTAACATACACATCCAGAGGCTTCATTCCTACTATAGAGCTATCGTCTGTTAGATTGACTATATACCATGTTAGGTAGACATATAATATCTTTTACAAGATTGATTATACTATGTTAGGAAAGCGTATAATTTCAAGCAAAAGACAAAACATTATTTCAAACTGACTTGTTCTGACCTCTCGGGTCACATTATTAGAGCTCTCGTGTAAACAACGCATGCAAATAAGCAGGCTTATTTTGGTGATTTGTTACTTACCGGTTCAAAACATCAATATTAATATCAAAAACGGTTTGAGATCTGGATATGTTCAAAATCTACAATCTGACTATCAACTCTGAAACCAGAGAGTTATATTAAAGAAATAATTTACGATGTAGCTGTCTACAGTATTGATCCAGAATCGTGTTAGCTAAAGAATTCAAATTAAAACAGTAAATATTATCAGCTGGCGGCAGTCATGGTCGCCGTAGCTTGTCATTATAATAGTTAAATAAGTACAAAATGACCCAAGATACTAGCCGTGTAAATATGGTCCTCTGAATATTTTAAACTGTGTGCCAACTGACGTAAACTTGATTTTGTGCAGACATGATTTTACTGGTAAGGGTGATGGTTGAAACTGAGATTATTTTGAATTTTCTTCCCTTAAATGTATATCACATTACCATAAACGCACAAGTGATTACAGGAAATTAATTGACATATAATTTATGTATTTATTAACGATGATTTTAATCATTAAGTTATATCCTGAAATCTATAAAGTTTATATTTCCAGTTCTTGACTGAATAAATGTTAGAGAGATAGAGTGTGTGTGCGTGTGTATATATGTGTGTGCGTGCGTGTGTTTCCGTGTGTGTGTGTGTGTGTGCGCGCGCGTGTGTGTGTGCGTGATATTAGACTGACAGGTAAGCAAAATATGATGAGACTGATATTCTATAAACACTAAGGTAGACACACCCAGATGGTGGGTAGATAGACCGACTGAAAGACGGACGGACTGACAGACGAACTGACAGATGGACGTGCAGATAGATAGGAAGTTAGAGAAACAAGAAATAGTCGAAGACAAAGGGTGGATGACTAGTCATATAGATAAATGTACCAGTTCAAAGAATATTTGACAGACTGGTGAATGTGTATAAAGACAAATGTGTGATTTCACAATTGCAGCGACATGCACGTGATCAGATATATAAAACCATATGTGTGGCTTCGAATTTGCATATGGCTATATATAGTTTTACCTACAGATGTTTGTAGCAATGAACATATGGATATACACTTTTAACTACAAATATGTGTAGCAATGAACATATGGACATATACTTTTACCTACATATATGTGTAGCAATGAACATATGAATATATTTCAGAACTGAAAAGGAAAGACTGGAATGACAATTACGTTGAGAACATAATAATTACTTACGACCATATTTACACATTAATACAAACAAATCAATCAATGCAAACTACAGGAGGATATGGAACCGATACCTCTAGACCCACACAGCGTTTACTTCATAGAGGTAACATTCTACAATGTGTATCAAGCTGACTGTTCTCAGCGAAGTGCGATTATGTTCTGTTTTTACACAAGAACAGTATGTAATTATGAAGACGGCGTCTTAGCTGAAGAACAGGGATTTGAAGTAGAATGTTTATTGGTTAAGTCAATCAATTGGAGTCGTAATATCATTTTTATTTACTATTTGTAATCTCAGTATCTCTCTTCAGCTTAGCATAGCACTATGCCCCGATGTCTTTGCATGTGTGTGTGGTTAACTGTTGTCTTGAGTAGTTTATAGTTATTTGTTGGTTTGAAATCAATCCAATATCCAAAGTTCTTGACTGAGTCTTTGTCAAAAGTCATTAACACAGGCAAGATCTGATGCTGAAAAGTGCTGACAGTTCAGTAAGTGTGAAGCACATTTGACGACAGTGTCCAGCTACTTGTCATGTATACGTAGCAGTTTGTGTGAAATCTACATTATACATTGAAGTTCATCATGGCATTCTCAGCATGTAGACCACCTCATCAATTCCTTGGTGATTCTATTCTCTCTTTATAGTAATCTATGTCCCAGACAATATAGTTCTTCCACATTCTTTTGGAGAGAAATAACGTTCATGTTAAAACGTAGTTTACAGTGGCCATACTTATTTATGCCCAATACAACAGATCACCAAGAGCAATTTAGGCCTTTCAGTTCGCTACTAGCAAGTTTATCTATGGACAACTGCAGCCAACAAGCACAGATCACTTAATCAGGGTTGCTCTTGCGTCTGGCGTGCCAAGCGTTCACTCGAGGGTATGCAGATCACAGCTCAATTGGACCCGTCCTGTTGTCCGCATACCAAATGAACGATATCCAATAGTATGTGGCCAGTTTCATTCAGCTAAGTTTCCTTGTTTAACATTGAAAACGTCATCATCAAGACTGTCCTTTGCAGATCGTCTTTCCCATCACAGAGGCTCTGTAGAGATCTTCAGCCGTCGCTAGTCCCTGTGCTTCGTGCATTTTCATAATAGGGTGTCTTTAATGTCTTATTGGTAAATAAACGCACATCTATTGCTTGGCGCTCAAAGAAGTGGAGGAAAGAAGTACAGACTAGGGGACACACTAAACAACATAAAAATTGAATATTATAGACCGGGATTCGAACCTGTCACCACGAAATGACGACAGCACTTGGCTGCAAAGACAAGTGAACTTAGACGCATTACTACCTAGACACACCTGCTATTTATGGTTTTATGTTCAGAGTAATGTTTGTTGTCCCTTGTCTCATGCCCCAGTAGTGTTTGTTGTCCCTTGTCTCGTGTCCATGTAATGTTGGTTGTCCCTTGTCTCGTGTCCCAGTAATGTCGGTCGTCCCATGTCTCGTGTCCCAGTAGTGTTGGTCGTCCCATGTCTCGTGTCCCAGTAGTGTGTGTTGTCCCTTGTCTCGTGTCCATGTAATGTTGGTTGTCCCTTGTCTCGTGTCCCAGTAATGTCGGTCGTCCCATGTCTCGTGTCCCAGTAGTGTTGGTCGTCCCATGTCTCGTGTCCCAGTAGTGTTTGTTGTCCCTTGTCTCGTGCCCCAGTAGTGTTGGTCGGCCCTTGTCTCGTGTCCCAAAAGTGTTGGTCGGCCCTTGTCTCGTGTCCCAGAAGTGTTGGTCGGCCCTTGTCTCGTGACCCAGAAGTGTTGGTCGGCCCTTGTCTCGTGTCCCATAAGTGTTGGTCGGCCCTTGTCTCTTGTCCTAGAAGTGTTGGTTGGCTTTTGTCTCTTGTCCTAGAAGTGTTAGTCGTCCCTTGTCTCTTGTCCTAGAAGTGTTGGTTGGCTTTTGTCTCTTGTCCTAGAAGTGTTAGTCGTCCCTTGTCTCTTGTCCTAGAAGTGTTAGTCGTCCCTTGTCTCTTGTCCAAGAAGTGTTGGTTGGCCCTTGTCTCTTGTCCTAGAAGTGTTGGTTGGCTTTTGTCTCTTGTCCTAGAAGTGTTGGTTGGCCCTTGTCTCTTGTTCTAGAAGTGTTGGTTGGCCCTTGTCTCTTGTCCTAGAAGTGTTGGTTGGCCCTTGTCTCTTGTCCTAGAAGTGTTGGTTGGCCCTTGTCTCTTGTCCTAGAAGTGTTGGTCGGCCCTTGTCTCTTGTCCTAGAAGTGTTGGTCGTCCCTTGTCTCTTGTCCTAGAAGTGTTGGTCGTCCCTTGTCTCGTGTCCCAGAAGTGTTAGTCGGCCCTTGTCTCTTGTCCTAGAAGTGTTGGTTGGCCCTTGTCTCGTGTCCCAGAAGTGTTAGTCGTCCCTTGTCTCTTGTCCTAGAAGTGTTGGTCGTCCCTTGTCTCGTGTCCCAGAAGTGTTAGTCGGCCCTTGTCTCTTGTCCTAGAAGTGTTGGTCGGCCCTTGTCTCGTGTCCCAGAAGTGTTAGTCGGCCCTTGTCTCTTGTCCTAGAAGTGTTGGTTGGCTTTTGTCTCTTGTCCTAGAAGTGTTAGTCGTCCCTTGTCTCTTGTCCTAGAAGTGTTGGTTGGCCCTTGTCTCTTGTCCTAGAAGTGTTGGTTGGCACTTGTCTCTTGTCCTAGAAGTGTTGGTTGGCCCTTGTCTCTTGTCCTAGAAGTGTTGGTTGGCCCTTGTCTCTTGTCCTAGAAGTGTTGGTTGGCTTTTGTCTCTTGTCCTAGAAGTGTTGGTCGGCCCTTCTCGCGTTCCAGGAACCATTCCGTCCATTACTGTAGTTTATAATCTACTGTCACATTTAATGTGGCCAAAGAATCTTAGTTTTCAAGAGCAATATATTGTTTATGAGCTATGTTTCTATGATGTTCAGTTCTTGTAGAATGTCAGTATCGTTTTTCTTCTTAAATATTGGAATTTCAATATTGTTTCTTTAACATTTAATTTCTGAAGCCTCTGTTTTCTTCTTTGGTATTTGTAGATACTGGTTGGTCAATAATAGCATAAAGAAAATAACTGTAAATAAATTACTGGGGTAAACGCTAGTACTTATACACAGAGACTGAATAGGCAAAGGAAACATGAATGGAGTTAAATAGATATTGACATGTTTACTCTTATCGCCATCCTATCTAGTGGCCAACAGGTTGATAAAGTGGGGTTAAACTTGTATGTGTAGTGCTGTACGATTTCGCAGAGAACAGTCAGCGTAATCAGATGTTGATGTTTTGTAACGTAGCAAGAATTGTAGATACACGTGTAGCACACGACAGTGTTCTTCTTTGTTCTACATCTGTCTTCATGGCAATGATAACAGTGTGCATTTTTGTTAGATAACTGTTTTAATTGTTTCCTTGACATTGTATGTTACTTTAGACAGAAGCGTAGTTACTAGTTTGATTACTTTAGTATTTGTTAACATGTGAGTTTTGTATTTTCTATCGATGTGCACAGTGAATTGGATATGTATAACACAATATGAACAAACAACTGCATTGTCGCTTACAGATGAGAATTGTCAGGTTTTAAAATTGTGTACAGGGTGCAGAAGTTATGGTTTGTTGGAACAAAGATATAATGTTGTCGAAATGTGAATTGCGAATATCGTAGATGGTCAAAATGGCAAATAACGAAGTCCTAGACAAACTATAATTGAAAATGGTACATTAAACCAGATCAGGATTCGACAAACAAAATATTTTGCACACACGAGAGATATAATACTTTGCTAATAATAATGTTGCACAGAAAGGTGTGGTGAATTCATATAAGAGAAAGATAGCACTATAAATGGAAAGGTGTCATTACAATATGCACTGCAAAGGGGGTGTTAGATAATAATACGAGAGAGAGAGAGAGAGAGAGAGAGAGAGAGAGAGAGAGAGAGAGAGAGAGAGAGAGAGAGAGAACACTGGAAATATTTAACATCATATCCCCAATGTAAAGACGGTAACTGCTCTAAACTTACATCTGTGTGAGTAGGTAGGTGAGGTATCCCAACTGACTGAACTTAGAGAAGATAGCGGGATCACATGTCTCTTGGACATTCTTAAAATAGTTATCTAGTTTGTTTACACATGATTTGATACAGACACGGTGAGGTTTGTTGTAAAATTCAGTTACCTTTAATGCTAATTATGAACTATATATATATATATATATATATATATATATATATATATATATATATATATATATATATATATATATATATATATATATATATATATATGTTTTATAGTTGATGGTGTGTGGTAGGTGGTGTTTGATCTTGGCTATACCATGGGCTAAACATTGATATATATATACATTATTTCCGTCCTGACCAATAAAAATGCTCTATATTGATAGATTAATTCCTTCGTGAGCAATCAACGCACCCAATGTTGATAGACTACTTCCTCCTTGACCAATCAAAGCGCACCACGCTAATAGATTACTTTCTACTTGACCAGTCAACGCACAATATTTAGACAGTTTATAAACACTGTGCCGTCTCCTTGGTCTAGAGGTTACACGACTTTCTTCGTAATCTCGTATACTCTTGTGGGTAACGTGACGTTGCGCGAGAATCGCTAGTGGTTCTCGCCGCGACGGTAACTTACGGGGTATGTGAGCCAGTCGCTCAGAAAGCAATGGCAAACCAAATCTTGCCAAGAAATCAAGAATCAGCTGAAAGATGCTGATGTTGATAGCAATGTCCTGTAAAAGGATATGCGAACAAAAACCAAAAAAAAAATAAACACTGTGGACCAAGAAGAAGATATAAAGACTGTCGGGCAAGAAGAAGGTATAAAGACTGTCGGGCAAGAAGAAGGTATAAAGACTGTCGGGCAAGAAGAAGGTATAAAGGCTGTCGGGCAAGAAGAAGGTATAAAGACTGTCGGGCAAGAAGAAGGTATGAAGACTCTCGGGCAAGAAGAAGGTATAAAGACTGTCGGGCAAGAAGAAGATATAAAGACTGTCGGGATAGAAGAAGGTATAAAGACTGTCGGGCAAGAAGAAGGTATAAAGACTGTCGGGCAAGAAGAAGGTATAAAGACTGTCGGGCAAGAAGAAGGTATAAAGGCTGTCGAGCAAGAAGAAGGTATAAAGACTGTCGGGCAAGAAGAAGGTATAAAGACTGTCGGGCAAGAAGAAGGTATAAAGACTGTCGGGCAAGAAGAAGGTATAAAGACTGTCGGGCAAGAAGAAGGTATAAAGGCTGTCGGGCAAGAAGAAGGTATAAAGACTGTCGGGCAAGAAGACGGTATAAAGGCTGTCGGGCAAGAAGAAGGTATAAAGACTGTCGGGCAAGAAGAAGGTATAAAGGCTGTCGGGCAAGAAGAAGTTATGAAGACTGTCGGGCAAGAAGAAGGTATAAAGGCTGTCGGGCAAGAAGAAGGTATAAAGACTGTCGGACAAGAAGAAGGTATAAAGGCTGTCGGGCAAGAAGAAGGTATAAAGACTGTAGGACAAGAAGAATGTATAAAGGCTGTCGGGCAAGAAGAAGGTATAAAGACTGTCGGGCAAGAAGAAGGTATGAAGACTGTCGGGCAAGAAGAAGCTATAAAGACTGTCGGGCGAGAAGAAGGTATGAAGACTGTCGGGCAAGAAGAAGGTATAAAGACTGTCGGGCAAGAAGAAGATATAAAGACTGTCGGGCTAGAAGAAGGTATAAAGACTGTCGGGCAAGAAGAAGGTATAAAGACTGTCGGGCAAGAAGAAGGTATAAAGACTGTCGGGCAAGAAGAAGGTATAAAGGCTGTCGAGCAAGAAGAAGGTATAAAGACTGTCGGGCAAGAAGAAGGTATAAAGACTGTCGGGCAAGAAGAAGGTATAAAGACTGTCGGGCAAGAAGAAGGTATAAAGACTGTCGGGCAAGAAGAAGATATAAAGACTGTCGGGCAAGAAGAAGGTATAAAGACTGTCGCAAGAAGATGGTATAAAGACTGTCGGGCAAGAAGAAGGTATAAAGACTGTCGGGCAAGAAGAAGGTATAAAGACTGTCGGGCAAGAAGAAGGTATAAAGGCTGTCGGGCAATCAATCAATCAATCATGTGCCATGCCGGAAAGCGTGGGCGGTCATGATTCGCCATTTCACTCGATCACCAGAGTCGTGGATCAGCTCAGTGTTCCTGTCTCGTCCATGCCATGTTGCCAAGCCATCCAGGTATTTTCCTCTCGGTCTTCCTCTTGGTCTGTTCCCCTCGATCTTGCCAGCTGTCACCAAGTTCTCCAGTCCATTTCTTCTCATAACATGTCCAAAAAGTTTTGACTGTCTACGTCTAATTTCTCTAATCAATCTACGATTTTCATTTGTCTCTTGTAGTACTTGGTCATTGGTTTTTCTATCTGTCCATGGTATTCTTTGCATTTTCCTCAGAAACCACATTTCTGCAGCCATCAGATGTTTTTCAGCTTGACTGCACATTGTCCAAGTTTCACATCCATACAAAAGAACAGGCTCTATGTATCCCCTCAACACTCTTTTTCTCGTTTCAATTGACATCATTTTATTGGTCAGAATGTTTTTGATCTTGCTAAAGGCTACCTTCGCAATGGCGATTCTTGTTCTAATCTCTTCAAGGCATCTGCCATCAGATGTTATGACTGTTCCGAGATAATTGAACCGATTCACTTGCTGAAGAATATTCCCATTTACTTGTATATTACATTGTGGTACTTCGTTCTTCCTAGTGACGACCATAACCTGTGTCTTCCTACAATTTAATTCCAACCCCAGCTGCTCACTGTGTACAACCACAGCGTCTACTAATTGTTGCAGATCCTGTGCATTGTCTGCAATCAATACTGTATCATCTGCATATCTAATGTTATTTATATTTCGTCCTCCATTGCTGATTCCATTTAGGTCTTCTACATTTCTGAAAATATTTTCACTGTATAAGGAAAAAAGATCTGGAGACATTACACATCCCTGCCTAACACCTCTCTTAATAGGTTGTTATTGTCCTACTTCATTATCAATTCTTATGGCAGCTTGTTGTTTCCAATATATGTTTTTTATAAGTCTAATGTCTTTCCCATCAATTTGTAGATCTGCCAGCATATCCACAATGTTGACATGTCTTACTCTATCAAAAGCCTTTGTGTAGTCAATAAAGCAAAGATGTATATCCTTGTTTACTTCTAAAGCACGTTCAATAACTGTTCGCAGCGTATACACAGCATTTACTGTACCCTTTCCTTCTACAAAACCACATTGTTCTTCCCCTATTTCAGGTTGTATTTTCTTCCTCACTCTTTGCATGATAATTCGTAACAAAATCTTTGTGATGTGACTCATTATACTAATTGTTCTATGTTGATCACATTCTAAGGTTCCTGATTTCTTTGGGATTGCAATAAATACAGAATTACATAATTCAGAAGGTATATCTCCAGTATCATATAATGTGTTCAGCAGTCTAGTGACTTGCTCTAGTCCAAATTCTTCTAAAGCTTTAATCATTTCTGTTGTGATGTTATCTGCACCGGGGGCCTTGCCAGCTTTCATATGCTTAAGAACATTTTGAACCTCCATCTTTAAAATTGCTGGTCCTTCATTATTAAATCTAATAGCATACTGTTCCTCTCTGTTATCATTATACAGGTCTTTCACATAATCTGTCCATACATGTAGAATCTGATCTTTTTCTATTATGATTATGCCATCTTTAGTTCTTAGACAGCCTGTTGATGTACTTGTTCTTTTATTAGTAAGTCCCTGAATCCTTTTGTGCACTAATTTGGTATTTTGACTGTTGTGTTGTTTTTCAATGTCTAAGCACTTTTCCTCAAGCCATGATTCTTTTGCCTTCCTACATAATATTCTGACTTGTCTGTGAATTTCTTCATATTTGGCAGGATTATTTTTGTTGAGTCTTCTTGTTTCCATTAAGTGTAAAATTTCCTCAGTCATCCATTTCTTACGACCCACCTTCTTTAATTTTGGAATAGTTGTTTCTGCAGCCATATTGATTGAATTCTTTAACATTTCCCATTGATCATCCACATCCTGGAATAGGATCTCTAGATCAGACATTATTTCAAATCTGTTCTGTACTTCTATGTTGAATTTGTTTTGTATTTCCTTGTCATTACTCAATGTACACAAATCATATTTAGTGTTCCCTGTTGTATACTTGACTTTCTTCAACTTTATCCTCAATGTTCCTGTGAGTAATCTGTGGTCACTATAACAATCAGCACTGGGAACTGTTTTTGCTACTGTTAGGGCGTTTCTAAATCTTCTGCTAATGAGAATGTAATCAATCTGGTTTCTAATCCTGCTATCAGGACTCCTCCATGTCCATAATCTTCTAGGGTGTTGCTTGAACCAGGTGTTTCCTACAATCATTTCCTGTTTTTTGCCCACTCTACTAGTCTGTATCCTCTTTCATTTCTCTCTCCTAAACCATAGTTTCCTACTGTGTATCTATCCCCTTGATTTCCTACTTTTGCATTGAAGTCCCCTATTATAATGTTTATTTCTGAATTTTTACATTTCTTTAAGGCAGACTCTATGTCATTATAAAATTCCTCTACACTATCTTCACTGGACTCTCCTGTTGGGGCATATACTTGAATAACATTTATGTTAAAAGGTCTGCCACTCAATTTAACTAGTAGTACTCTGTCCGACACGGCCCAATATCCCTGAACAGACGTTGATGTTTTCCGGTCCAAAATTATTGCCACTCCCCTATGTCGATCCTCACCTCCAGAATAAATAATCTTAAAATCTTTATGTATCTTGATGCCTGCTCCTGTCCATCTCGTTCCGCACATACCTAATATATTAATTTTTTCTCTTTGAATTTCTTGTGTTATGTTCTCTAATGTTCCGTCGTTGTTTAACGTCCTAACGTTCCATGTTCCTAATTTTAATGTCTCTGTCCTTGTCTTGCGATGATCAGTCTTTAAGCGAATCATAATAAACTATGCAATTTCAAAGAGGTAGTTTGCCGTTGCTTTCCTCTATGGCAGTGACCATACTGGCCGGATGACCGCAATCAGTGTCTCTCGAAAGAGAGAAAGCTTGCCGTCGCGAAACTCGAGACCATAACCAACAAATATCTGTCGGCTGCCCTCATAATTTCATCCACCACCTGCCTTCCGTGGCTTCTTTTGAACACTTCCAATTAACGAACACGAAATAACATCACATAATCCAAAGGAAAAACACTATCCACACGAATTTCACGGGAATTTCCATAAGGAATCCACAGAAAAACACTGAACAGCTTCTCCCCCAAGACAACGAGTCATCGCGTCGCCATTACACCGGAAGTAACCTGTAGTGTCGGGCAAGAAGAAGGTATAAAGACTGTCGGGCAAGAAGACGGTATAAAGACTGTCGGGCAAGAAGAAGGTATAAAGACTGTCAGGCAAGAAGAAGGTATAAAGACTGTCGGGCAAGAAGAAGGTATAAAGACTGTCGGGTAAGAAGAAGAAATAAAGGCTGTCGGGCAAGAAGAAGAAATAAAGGCTGTCGGGAAAGAAGAAGAAATAAAGGCTGTCGGGCAAGAAGAAGATATAAATATTGTGAGCCAAGAAATAAAAATAAACACCGTGGGCCAAGAAATATAAATAAACAATTTGAGTCAAGAATAAGAAGAAATAGACATAGTGAGCCAAGAAGAGGAAGATATTAACATTGTGTGCCAAGAAGAAGAAATAAAAGACTGTCGGCCAAGAAAAAGAGATAAACACTGTGGGCAAGGATAAGAAATTAATACTACTATTCCAAAATATATGAACATCGAAAATACCTTACTTCTAGACAGCAGACAAAATATGAATAAGAAACTGGACGAATGACAAAACACAGGTTCAGTCCTACTTTTCACCCGGCACAGTCGAACGGTTAGCCTGGCACAGTTCACCCTGTACTGTACAGTCGAACGTTTTATCCTGCACAATTCGTCTGTATCTATTTGTTTTTCCATTCGTCGAGTTTCTTGTTCATATTTTGTTTGTTAATTCACACTCTCGCAACACCTCAGCAACAGCTATCCCCATGTTCCATACCAATAGGCAGCTTACTGTCTCGGAAAATAATACCTTGGTGACATTACAGGGAACTCTACTTTAGAAAGAACAGTGATGGAAAATATGATTCCTTGGAGATCGGGCTGCGACCATCCATCAGTCAGGGGATAAAGAAGACATTAGTGAGGCCCTGGGCCTAAAATGCAGAAGGTAGTGTCACGTAACGATGGATCAAGAGACTTATTTCTGAGAGGTGTTGAGTGCGACGTTCTGCAAACAACTTGCTATATAATGGTGGCTATTTCGTATTACTAGACAAAGTGTTGATATGTGGATATTGTTTAGAAATATCTGTTACGTAAACATACCTACTTAATGAACCACGTTTGCGCCTACTGTGTTCACAAATACAGGTGAAACTTTGAAACATCCAAATGATTCTTTGTTGTGAATTTTCTTTATGTAGGCATCAGCTCATATTTCTCGATATGTTTATTTACTGGCTTCTAAAATCTTTAGAATTCTTACTGTATAATTACACAATAGCATAAAACCCATAGTTTGTCTTTTTTCGTGACAGTATATATTATGCAGTGTCTGTCTATTGCCACAATTCTTGTTTCAATTTCGCAGTAGCTTAGCGTGATATTAAATGGTATAACAGATCGATACTATAGTTTTCTCCTTCTGCTGGTTTGGCCTCTCTAGGTTATTCCTACTGTTCAGCTATTATTGATTGCTCGCAAACCACCTCTCTTTATAACGATTAACCTTTTTCACGTCTGGATTTATTTTTCAAGCCCTCATTATCTTATTTATCCATCATGTTTTAACACGGACACATTCCCATAGAAACATCTAGCATGGTCCTCCTTGTGTGAGGTAGACTGGGTTACTATGGACTTAGCATGCATCTGTTGTTTACCGTCTGGCGTGTCTCGGGACAGAGACCGTAGTGCCGTTGTGGTTAGTACACTGACTTGATTGCTCATTCAGGGTTCGATAACTCGGTTGAGGAGATAGGTGTTCTCATCAAATAAGAATCTGGGAATGTCCTACGTGTGTCGGTTTAATGCTTAAAGGAATGGGAGGCCGGTTTCGAAAGCAGGCTGCCTTGTATTGATTTTTAACAATGATATGAGCGTCCGTCGTTCAGAAAGCAGAGGCAAACAAATGAACGAAAACTTGCCTAGTAAATTACAAACAGTAAACAATACTAGGGTTGATTGAGACGTCCTGTATAGGGTATGCAACTTCCTTTTAACTGTTACCAAGCTATGGGTTTCAGTTTTGCTCCGGTAACAGTTTTGATAGTATAGAGAGAGCAATGAAAAAATGCATTGAAAGAAGTTAACTCACAAAGAGAATTGTTTACCCACATCAGAAATACACGATCCCCGTTATTTGGGTATTTCATGAGGAGGGGAAAGCTGGAGTGTGTCGTCACAATTGACGATAGAGAATACTTTGGGCACTTTGACATCATGGCATGGAGGAACGTCAGTATCAAACATTATTGGGTGCACGCGTGACAGAGGGCTTCCGAGAACGAGGAACATTTCACTCGGACGTTTCTGCGTTGTCTGATTTATTTGCGCCCTTAGGCCAGCTCATCCGAGTTCAGCGGGCGTTTTTACGGATTTGCCTTCCAGAGGTTTTGAGGGACGCTTACTGTTGTGGTGTCCCCCCATCTCAGCTGGTCAGAGTGGAACGGTCAAAGACATCACTGTCAATTCTCAAGGGAAGGCATGGGCAGACCATGGGCATTCCCCGATATCCAAGGAGGCTTCCATAATTGCAGAGCCGGCACGTAGTGCTCTGAGACTGGGCTTACCCAAGGAATCGACACGTTCTGCTCATGGCTGCTTTAATTTCTCACTTCCATGTATTGGGCATTTCGTTTGCCACTGGTCGCTGTGATGTTCGATGTTCTCCAATGCCTGTCTTCTCATTACATGACCAAAGAAAGCTGTTTGTCTCTTTCTTATTGTTGTATATAGTGTCCTAGTTTCATTAGAACACTATATACAACAATAAGAAAGAGACAAACTATGAGTATATATACATATTTTCATCGTAACTATTGCGTGCGACTGGGGCGCATTTCCACCTTTAGTAATCTCTCACGAGGTAGGCTACATGTGCTGCTGGCTCGGCATCTTACCTCCATGCATCAGTGAGCGAGTAACGGCCAGGACCTCTCATCCGGGGATCCCTCATATCCTCCAGCTGAGGGCCTTTGAACGAGTATTTGGACTAAGAAGGTAGCCTGCTCAGCATCTCACCTCCATTTTGAGAAAGGCGAGTATCGGCACGGCTCTCACATCCGAGGGTTAATGGCTTAGAGGCGTTCAGCCATATCCCTCAGCTAAGAGCCTTAGAGTATGTGTCCAGACCAAGTATTAGTGGCATCGTGCGCCTGGTTTGAACTTTTGACAGCTATCCTCAGTCTACCTGCAGAGCAGCAAGCTGTGTCTTTCTTGGTCTGGTCCCTATCCCAAGGCCTGTCTGACATATAGTTGTGCTTCCGTCGACAAAGCTCTTGGGGTCACTGGGACACGCAAGCTCCTCTACCACAGAAAGGTGGAGACTCGTCAGAGAGGGTGACATTTACAGAATGTTTAAAGAAGACAATTTGTCAGCCCATGGCACTGAACCAGTTAATGGAGATGCCTTGAGTAAGGCCTTCCTCTAAGAGTATTTAGTGTTTCTGAAATACAGTCACTTAAAAATTCATTAGCCTGGGATAGATACGGGTAACTCAAGAAGAACCTGGTACTGGAGAGTGCACGTGTTGTGCTAGAGTGACCCGTTACCTTTGCCGTGTAGGCATTAAACAAATCAAAGAAGTATCCATTACCCACTTTATAAGGCTAGGTGGTAATCAGGACCGTATTCCTTGGAAATAAATATAATCCAGCAGCTGTCTTGGATTACACCCAGACCATTGTCGTTGTGGGCAAGCGCATTAACCACTGTGCCACGGAATTTCCTGTACTGAAGTAGTTTTTTAAAAAAAAACGTTAGTTGCGTATACTTTACAGGAAGTCGCGGTCAACCCCATAATTAATGGGCTGTTTATGATTTCTTGGCAAGTTTACGTTCAATCGTTTGCCTTTGCTTTCTGCACGACCGGCACGCATACATTTGTATGGAAACCAACGCAAGGCGGTCTGCTTCCAAATAAACCGCAGTTGTGTTTCCAACGCGGTATGAGGGATTACGAATTGCGTTCGTAACCCCTCCGTCACTTCTCCTGAAGTAGAGAAACTAATAAATCACCGTCATCAGTTAGCACCTTACTAGTAAGATTCTCGGTGTCTCGTGTGTGCTAATGTGCACCCGGGACACAAGCCATGTCTGCGAGTTAGTAAACCATTTACCCAACGCGTTAGCGTGTTTGAGAGGGTGTCTCAAAAAAAAAATTCAAACTAAATTCACACTCAAACTAAGTGCCTCAAAAAGTAGCAGTAGTAAACCACGGCACAGGGCCTGACTCCATGCCTTCCGTCGTTGTGAGTATATGCTACTAGCCCTGTTTTTGTATAGATCAATCGGCACTCGATGGGTGCGTGATCAATATGACGTCAGTCGCCTTTACTTCCCAGAATATTTCCTAGTACCCATCTTAGGCTGGGGCGACCTGTAAGCCCAGGTCCGCACTAAATGATATCCCTGCGCGATACACGTAGTGTGCCAGTAACACAGACATTTTAACTCTTGAACAACTACACGATCATTGCAAAAGTGAAGCAACCAATTGTTGTACTGTATGGACATAACACGAGAAAGGACAACGGAGTGGTGTGCACAACTACTCTGCCTCGAGAACAACTTACGTGCATGTTAGTAGATATCTAGTCAGAAGCTATATAGTTTTGCATGTATCCCAAACGCAATAACGTTGATTAAGTTACGAAACAAAGAAATTTGCTGTGTTAGATTCGTCACCGATTTGAACCAAAACGCTTTTTTTTTTATTTTACAAATCTGTTATGGCTTATCACACTCGGCAGCTTGATTCACATGAGTGTTTAAGTCAATTATTTTCACTAAAACTGAGGTAACCGAGATTTTCTGTCAGAAATAATCTATGAATTTATTTATCACGATCATTTGCACATGTTTGAACAAATATACACAGCACAATTCGTATGTTTTCTCTTCCTAAACATTGAATTATTATTTTTTAGCTGCACAATAACATCACCTGTAATATATCAAGTTTTCACATTATGTTATCACGTCATTTATTCATAAATTTTTTCCTCACAAAACACGTTTATTTGCTAAATTTACACTGCATGACGTCTGGTTTTCTTTTTTCGAATGTGTAGTATTGTTTAAATAAAATCACTTTTATTGCCCTAATTCTTTGGGTTCTGTCACATGTTTTAGATATAAATTGTGCTTTTTATGTACTTTTATACGCATGATATTGCTTTGAAAATGTATTAGTGTACTATCCTTGCTACAATTAACACGTTATTACAATCAAATTTACATTCCATTTTATTCACAGAGGACTATTTATATGTTTCTTTAATGACACTAACGTTTTTGTTGTACTGGTGCTAATAACTCGAATACATTAGTTCCATATGTCATATTGGATATTTACTACATGTATACAAGTTACTTTTCTGTTCAATATGATAAGTAATTTAAAGGTTACAAAAACATTGAACAGTCACTACCTTTTATAAGGCACATTTATACGTAGGTTATTTAGCTTATACTGTTATCCAAATTACTCAGCATGTCTTTGATAACATTGTCACATCCGATTCCCTTTAATGTGTTTGTCACTGGTTTCAAGCGACTGACTTCACAAAAACCTATCGGAAAAGTTTTATCGAGGGAAAGTACAACAAGGTATTAACGAAGTGTTTATTACAAGTGTGCTGCTGGCAGTTACTCCTTGCAACATTAGCTGTAGAAGAGGGGCATCTATGTGCTTGTCTAGAGTGCTATGTTACATATAATTCATTAACCATGAATCATTCGTCGATGGTGGTAACATGCAACAGATGAACTGTCTGAGAGTCGTGATCTGCGTGGTCTCATCCTCTAGTGACACACAAAGGGAAGTCATGGAGCCTTGCACGACGAGTGGAATGATTAACTAAATTTGCTTATTTTTTTATTTTTTTTCCGTGCTCCTAAAGAAGTTATTTGGCGAGACATGTCTTCACTGTAACTTGCTGTTCACTTTTGCTGGAAAGCACACTGTAACCATGCCTGTTTTTAACTATTTACTACTTTTCTTCAAGGGTCAATTAATTGTTGGTCGTGTTCTAATGCGTATTCTGGGTCTCCAACGTCATGATGCCACTCAAGAATCAGCTATTCAGTAGCGTATTGACCACAGTGTCAGCTTGTCGGATGTCATGTCAGCCCTGTGGACCCCAAATAAAATAAGTTCCCTTAACCAGTAGACGATATGTTAAAAATATTAATGACCTGTTAGACCTGGCAACCAATATTTTTTGACTTAGTCCGTCACTGGTCACATTCATTGTTATCGTTTTACCCCATGAAACAAGGCGTTATCATTACAGTTAGGTACCCCACCAGGGCACCGGCGGATGGCAATGATATCGCTAGTGTTGTTATTATAATGATGGTCATGACAGTAATCAGGTGTCCTGTGTGAGCTTGTTAGTTCCCTCACTGAAAGCATCTGATTAATGAACATAGTTCAGACAACATAGTTTGCCGTTGTTATTGTTGTTTTGGCGTTTCTGGATAAAATTTCCTTTAAAAGTCGACAGGGTCGACTTCATTGCACCGGGTGTTTATCCCATATGGCTCGGAGAGCGTCGCACAAAGCACGAACTCCGTAGCTCTAGCGATGACCCACAGGCCTCTTCGAAAAATTTCACTCGTGAACCGAAGGACGCGGCCCGGAATCGGACACACAACCTTCGGAGCCCGAGTCAAACGGCTTGACCACTTCGCCACAAAGACTCCCATGGATAAGGCTTAGTGAACGCCGTTCCACAATCACGACTTAGCGGGTTCGAAGTCAGCTACTTGCGATCTAGAAAAAGATCGCTTTATGTTGGTATTAAAATTAGCTTGAGCGTCGGACGATTAAAAAGCTACGACAAGCTACTAAAGGTAAAATCGTATATAAAATTGCAGACAGCCAGAACACGCTAAGGTTTATTTCGATTTCGAGTTAAGTATACGCAACTAACCTTATTATTGTTACCAGAATAGTACAGAATGAAGCAGAAATGAAATTGATATACTGGTAATTTTAGGACAAATAATTTCGAGACAAGGACCTATCGTGCTCCAAAGAAACCGCAAGTTTTTTTGTTTTTTTTTAAGGGAAAGAAAAAGGTGGACAGAGCTGCGTTGGCTCCCTCATGACAAGGAAAGTTTCTTTAGCACATCTTGGACACAATCCAGTCAGTGCTGATTTTCTCATTATCAGACATAAAGACAAAGAACATGACAATCATACAAATCTTCGCATTCAAAGATTGTGAATTTACAGTAGTTTACAAGAAATAAACAATGGCATCGGCATAATTATCGGAGATATAAATGCGACAATTGGAGTTGAGGGGATAGAAGAAGCAGAGAAGGTACACGAACCATTCAGTATATGGCATAGAACTGAAAGAGGAAAGGAACTAATTGGATTATGTGTAGAAAATTATCTTTCAATCACAAACACTCAATTTAGACAAGTTTCAAGAAAGCGGTACACTTGCACCACATACAGTGGTAACTACAGAACTAAACTAATCATATCGTAACACAACAACGATTGAGGAGATGTATAACTTGGGGCAGACAGCGACACTCATAAAGAACTACTTGTGACAGATTTCAAGTTATAACTGATTTGATTAAAAACACCACGTGTTCAGCACCTTATTTAGACTTCCACAACCACTGACAAAAGATGGTGTATTCTTTCCATGATTTCTGATTCTTGTTTGTCATAACTTTGTGTATTTTACAAATTTATGCTCCTGAACGTCTGTAATTTTACTCTAAATAAATAAAGCATTATGAATGGAAACTGCTATTTCTTCTTGCTCATTCTTCTAAGTCTGAAGATGCTTTGCCGATGTCCAAGATGATTTTTGGGTTGCAGAATTGTGCCTTCACACACTGAAACATAGAGAAAATATTCTTACGCTGTACTAGTATTATGGTTACATCGTAACGTCCAGACAGGGGTTGTGCGCATTTCGTGTACAATAACCCATCATCATCATCATCTTCCACTTCTGCCGTCAAGCGTCGTGGGGATAACCCATACTGTACAGTAATACGAGTAAATCCAGTTTGAACCGTTGCCATTTTCGGTCATGCAACTGCTGATAAAAAATCTCTTTTGTTGTTTCTTGTTGTCATGTTCAGGTAATCCCATAACAAATATCGCAAAATGGCGGGTATAGTGCGCACCTCTCTTCCTGTTATGGATGTTGATTACATTCGTAAAATATCTCAACAAGGACTTATTTTGAGGTTACATTGTTTTAGAATCCTTACATGTAAATGATCTATCTATGCTTGTAAGTTAAGGATGCGCACTATATATGTGATATTGAGTGTTACCTTAACATCTAACTATAGATTAAACCTGCGCATTATAATCGAGATGTTACATTTCTTAGACGACCTGAGGACACTGCATCGGACTTAGGGGTCAAAACCTCGAATCTAGACGATTCTCTCAAGTCTATAGATGTGATATCATATGGCTTCACATGTGTACCATAGGTTCTATCTCCTACAACTATGAATCTGCAAATTCCATGTCTTATTTCCAGTGTTTGCAACAGTTACTCTGCAATTCTGGTCCTCTTGATCAGTTTGATAGTTTTGATTTAACCATATTTATTTCTGAAGTCATTAAGCAAAACTGCTTCTAGCACAGTGTCACTGATTCTGTTAGCAGAGATCCAGCCGATTCTGTCTATAAAATAAATGTGCAGTTCCGTATTTACCCAGGCTCACCCCAACCCTACAAGCAACTGGTCAGCCAGACTACTTGAAGTGCTGCACATTCCAAACGTCATGGAGCAGGAAGTGCCCAATATGCCACTGGACTACTACACTTGTCAGTTCAAAAAGTCCAAACTGGAAAGGTAATATATGAGTTTGTGACGTCGGTGTCGTGCAATTGTTGATTCTGTGCGTGAATTAGGGACATCGCAAGAGTGCTGTTGTGACTTCAAGCATGAATTAAAGACGTCGGACAGTTGTTTGGTGTTGATTTTACACATGAATTAAGGACGTTTTCTTTACAGGTGCAGGTGCTTATGGCATGCATGTACTAAAGACGTCAAAGAGTGCTAGTGTTGATTTCATACATGACTTAGCGACGTCTTACAGGTGCTAGTGTTGATTTTATATATGACTTAGGGACGTCTTACAGGTGCTAGTGTTGATTTTATACATGACTTAGGGACGTCTAACAGGAGCTAGTGTTGATTTTATATATGACTTAGGGACGTCTTACAGGTGCTAGTGTTGATTTTATATATGACTTAGGGACGTCTGACAGGAGCTAGTGTTGATTTTATACATGACTTAGGGACGTCTGACAGGAGCTAGTGTTGATTTTATACATGACTTAGGGACGTCTGACAGGAGCTAGTGTTGATTTTATATATGACTTAGGGACGTCTTACAGGTGCTAGTGTTGATTTTATATATGACTTAGGGACGTCTGACAGGAGCTAGTGTTGATTTTATACATGACTTAGGGACGTCTGACAGGAGCTAGTGTTGATTTTATACATGACTTAGGGACGTCTGACAGGAGCTAGTGTTGATTTTATATATGACTTAGGGACGTATTACAGGTGCTAGTGTTGATTTTATATATGACTTAGGGACGTCTGACAGGAGCTAGTGTTGATTTTATACATGACTTAGGGACGTCTGACAGGAGCTAGTGTTGATTTTATACATGACTTAGGGACGTCTGACAGGAGCTAGTGTTGATTTTATACATGACTTAGGGACGTCTGACAGGAGCTAGTGTTGATTTTATACATGACTTAGGGACGTCTGACAGGAGCTAGTGTTGATTTTATACATGACTTAGGGACGTCTGACAGGAGCTAGTGTTGATTTTATACATGACTTAGGGACGTCTGACAGGAGCTAGTGTTGATTTTATATATGACTTAGGGACGTCTTACAGGTGCTAGTGTTGATTTTATATATGACTTAGGGACGTCTGACAGGAGCTAGTGTTGATTTTATACATGACTTAGGGACGTCTGACAGGAGCTAGTGTTGATTTTATACATGACTTAGGGACGTCTGACAGGAGCTAGTGTTGATTTTATACATGACTTAGGGACGTCTGACAGGAGCTAGTGTTGATTTTATACATGACTTAGGGACGTCTGACAGGAGCTAGTGTTGATTTTATACATGACTTAGGGACGCGTTGGGGAGCTAGTGTTGATATCACACATGACTTAGGGACGTCTGACAGGAGCTAGTGTTGATTTTATACATGACTTAGGGACGTCTGACAGGAGCTAGTGTTGATTTTATACATGACTTAGGGACGTCTGACAGGAGCTAGTGTTGATTTTATATATGACTTAGGGACGTCTTACAGGTGCTAGTGTTGATTTTATATATGACTTAGGGACGTCTGACAGGAGCTAGTGTTGATTTTATACATGACTTAGGGACGTCTGACAGGAGCTAGTGTTGATTTTATACATGACTTAGGGACGTCTGACAGGAGCTAGTGTTGATTTTATATATGACTTAGGGACGTCTTACAGGTGCTAGTGTTGATTTTATATATGACTTAGGGACGTCTGACAGGAGCTAGTGTTGATTTTATACATGACTTAGGGACGTCTGACAGGAGCTAGTGTTGATTTTATACATGACTTAGGGACGTCTGACAGGAGCTAGTGTTGATTTTATACATGACTTAGGGACGTCTGACAGGAGCTAGTGTTGATTTTATACATGACTTAGGGACGTCTGACAGGAGCTAGTGTTGATTTTATATATGACTTAGGGACGTCTTACAGGTGCTAGTGTTGATTTTATATATGACTTAGGGACGTCTGACAGGAGCTAGTGTTGATTTTATACATGACTTAGGGACGCGTTAGAGGAGCTAGTGTTGATATCACACATGACTTAGGGACGTCTGATAGGAGCTAGTGTTGATTTTATACATGACTTAGGGACGTCTGACAGGAGCTAGTGTTGATTTTATACATGACTTAGGGACGTCTGACAGGAGCTAGTGTTGATTTTATACATGACTTAGGGACGTCTTACATGTGCTACTGTTGATTTCACACATAATTTAGAGACGTCTTACATGTGCTACTGTTGATTCACATGATTTAGGGACGTCTTACAGATGCTAGTGTTGATTTCATACATGACTTAGGAACGTCTCAGATGTGCTAGTGTTGATATCATACATGACTTAGAGACGTCTTACGGGTGCTAGTGTTGATATCATACATGACTTAGAGACGTCATACGGGTGCTAGTGTTGATTTCAGACTTAAATAAATTAATGACGTATTAGAGGTCAGTGTTGCTATCTCCCTTTGATGAAAAAGCACCAAAATCGACCCAAAAATGCACTAAAAAGCACAAAAATTTGTTAGGAAGCACCAAAAAAAGCACCAACTGTATTACAAATGTAACAAGGTAGCACAGTATAATTTACTATTATCACTTCATATTACAATGAAGTTTATTCAAGATCCGCCAAATCCCAATCAGAACTACTTTCGAGCCAAAAAAGCACCAAATTGCAATACTATTTTTGGGAAATCACTAAAACAAGCACTGGTGATGTTCATTCAAAATGTTATAAAGTAGCACATTATAATTTATTATTATCACTGAATATTAGAATGAAGTTTATTCCAGATCTGCCAAATCCCAGTCAAACAACTCCTCTTCAGTTTCTGTAGCTATTTCCTGCTTTGTTTGCTCCTGCGATGATGAGGATGAGGAGGATGATTGAAAGAAACATGTATATGCCTCCTGTGATCCAATTTTTCGCAGAATATCCTTAGGTAGTTTATAATCATGACAGCATTTGCCATATCTTCTCATTCCATATCTAATAGTCAAAACAGCTGTCAAACTCTTGATGCTCAGTCTGTTACGCAATTTTGATTTTATAACTTCCATCTGACTGAAAATAGGCTCTACGTCCGCATTAGAATGAGGTAAAATGAGCACAGATAAAGCTAAATCTGTAAGATCTTGGAAAGGATTTTCACCGGTGGCATCCCTGTATGAGGATATTTCTCCCCACAGTCCAAGTGTCAGAGGTCTGTGTTCACTGCATATGATGAAGTTTTCTACACTGGAAATCGATGCGGGTGAGAGTAGCTGCATCTTCTACAAACATTTTAGCAAGATCCAATATAAGGGGCTTCATTAGCTGTAGACATTCACTTCCACTAAGACATGACATGGACTGCAACACTCGAACGTTATCGGGTGTACGTAAACACAGCTGTGTCAATTCTCTTCTTCTTCAGTGTTCCGAGCCATTGTCAATAGCTCTATTAAAAACTGGATGCACCTTCCACGAATTTCTTTCTCATCGGGAAACATGTAGTCTGCTATTTCTTTCTTAAACTCATAACCTAGATTGGGATTAGGATCTAAATAATCTTGAATAGCATCACCTTCTGTTATTTATTCCCCAGGAATAGCAATCTTTGAACTGATAGAATCAATGAGCTGGACAAAATCGCTGACTAGTTTTGTTGGAACCTGTATATCTGCTTCGAATTTCTTATTCACACTTTGAACTTCTCCGAGAATATGCTTGAGAAATATGAGATACACATAGTTTTTCATGTCGCTAAACATAGAATGTAGAAGTTCTGCTGTATAACAGCGCTCGTTGAGTCTTGCTACATCAAAATGAGTTCTGAGCTCGACCCACTGCTGCAATATTCTGACAATGGCAGACTGAATGGACATCCATCGTGTCTGGCTTAATTGAACAATCTTCAGCTGATGTTTTCCATCATTTATTGAAGCAAAAAGCTCAAGAACACAATTGTAATCTCCGGCAATAACAATATTTTGTCCCCTGTATATATGTGCTAATAAGTAGTCTAACTGTTCTAAAAATAAAGGTCGGTAATTGTAATTGGGTGTGCGTGTAAATTTACTATGACGAATGCGTGTGTATCATTCTTAATCTGTACTGTGCAAATTCCACCGTACTGGTCTCTGTGTGTTCTAAAAATAGTCCACGTGTCTGAAATCTGCAAAATGGCTGTCCCTGACCCCGTGTTATGTTTCGCCAAACTGAAACACGAATTTCTTAATCCTAACCGTGTTACTACATCAACAACATCCAAAATGAAGAGCAATATAGAACTGAATGTAAAGAGGCTACAAAAATAGTTCGGCAGCAGAAGCGAGAATATATGAGCAATGTAATCAAAGATATGGAAGCTAATCACCAGAAAAACGAATCCAGAAAGTTTTTTAAAGAACTGAAGTCAATGAAACGAGTGCACCAACACAACACATATGGTATAAAAGACAAAAAATGGGAATATGATAAATACCAATGAGGGAATGTGTAACACATGGAAAGAATACTTTGTTGAATTACTAAATTGTGAAGCTCCAAGTAACACTTTCCCTCAGGAAGAAGTTCTAATGAGTGAACCACAAATTGAAGAACCTGTTTTTGAAGAAATCCTATATGTAATAACACGACTTAAAAACAATAAGGCAACTGGGGCTGATGGAATTGCTGCTGAATTTATAAAGGCAGGTGGTCATGCACTACATCTAAAGTTATACGAACTAATAATAAAAATTTGGAGGACAGAAGAATTACCCCATGACTGGAAAGAGTCATTATTGATACCTATCTCAAAGAAAGGAGACAAGTTCCAATGTGAAAATTATAGAGGGATATCACTACAGTCCACAAGCTATAAGATACTATCCGCAGTATTACTAAATAGACTAAAACCATATTAAAAAGACATATTAGGTGACTACCAGGCGGGTTTTAGACAAAACAGATCAACAATAGATTAGATATTTATCTTACGACAAATAGCCGAGAAAAATTGGAAATATAAAAGATATCTCCATAACATTTTTGTGGATTTTAAAAAGGCTTATGATAGTGTCCATAGGAATAGTCTATGGAATGCTATGCAGGAATTTGGAATACCAAGGAAGTTAATCAACATGATCAGACTATGCATGGAAGATACTTACAATATAGTAACATATAAAGGCAGGAAATCAGACCCTTTCCGAATAACATCTGCCTTGAAACAGGGTGATGCACTATCGCCGCTTCTTTTTAATCTGACTCTAGAGAAAGTTGTAAGGAAGGTAAAGGAGGAATGTGATATTGGAGGAACATCCATATGAACATCGCTACTTGGTTATGCAGATGATATAGATATTATAGTGGAAAATGAACAAAAGGCATCGAAAATATTGACTCACTTAAAGGGAAAAGCTCAACAAATGGGGCTGGCTATCAACCAAGATAAGACAGAATGTATGGTAATTTCAAGAGAAGGAACGGCTAAAAACTCTGGCCACATACAAATAGATAATATGACCATTAAAAGAACGGAAACATACAAATACCTGGGTATAATCTTCAACTGCTCCAACATAATAAGGGAAGAAATACAAGCTAGAATCAACTCTGGAAATAAGATATACTATGCACTACGACATCTGCTAAAATCAAATGCGTTATCTCGTAACACCAAGATCACAATATACAAAACACTGATCAGACCAGTTGTGCTGTATGGCTCTGAAACCTGGAGTACAACTTAATGAGACGAAGCCTTGTTACAAACCTTTGAGAACAAAGTCTTAAGACGCATCTTTGAGCCCATTAGGGATACACAAAGTGGAGAGTGAAAAAGAAGAAGCAACAAAGACAATAATGATCTGTTTAAGTCCCCGCTAATCACTGGTATCATGAAGGCTAATTGACTACAATGGCTGGGGCAATAGAAAGAATGGAAGATAATAGGGAAACAAAACTCGCTTACACTCAGGACATAAATGACAGTAGATCCCGAGGTAGACCAAGAAGACGGTGGAGAGATAATACACATGCAGACCTACAAGCACTTGGAATCAGTGACTGGCAAGAGAAGGTCAACCAGAGAGACGAATGAAGACGGATTGTATCTGCAGCAAAGAACCTCAATGGCTCGGAATGCTGAAGAAGAAGAAGAAGAAGAAGAAGAAGAAGAAGAAGAAGAAGAAGAAGAAGAAGAAGAAGAAGAAGAAGAAGAAGAAGAAGAAGAAGAAGAAGAAGAAGAAGAAGAAGAAGAAGAAGAAGAAGAAGAAGAAGAAGAAGAAGAAGAAGAAGAAGAAGAAGAAGAAGAAGACGAAGACGAAGACGAAGAAGAAGAAGAAGAAGAAGAAGAAGAAGAAGAAGAAGGAAGAAGGAAGAAGGAAGAAGGAGGAAGGAAGAAGGAAGAAGGAAGAAGAACCACCGTGTTACTAGTTCTGCTGCCTGAAAGTCTGTTATAATGTTAGTTTCTTTTAATAAAATGAAATCGGGTTTGTGTTTGTGTATGAGTGTGATGATGTGTTGTAATTTCATTTTCATTCCACGAATGTTTAAACTAATAATTCTTAAATTGTCAGCTATTTTTAAAATAGTTTTTAACATAGATCATAAAGGTGGTTGAAAATTTCGTGATTACCTTTGTTGTCTATTCTGTGGTACTTTAAATCTGGGTTGTGTCTTCGGTTGTGGTGCTCTGTGGTTGTAGTTCTCCTCGTAGTCTTCGTCGCTGTCAAAATCCGTGTTGATGAAAAGTGATCCCTCGTTGTCGCTGCTGCTGTCTTCGTTCTGTTTTGTAGCTTTCTTGCTTGGTAAGAAGGGGGAAACTTCTTCCCCCATCCTCTTTCATATCTTTGCTGTTGGAAGAGTTTCTTCTCTCCCCCCATTGTCGTTTTCTGCCGGGGTTGACAGTTTGGAAACCGTCGTCTCCCTTTTTTTTTTTAAATAAGGGCTCGCGGTTCCCAGAGGGGCAAGAGCCTACCCACTAGGTCTCGCGTGCCTGATGTGTTGGGTGATCATCTCGGCCCCTGGCAAGATCAAGTGCAGGAACTACACTTTTATCTTAGTCAACAAAAGGCCGTGACGTAGAGAACCAGTAAAAGGAAGTTAAGTAGGCGAATACGTTGTGAAAAGAAACCAGTGTAACCTAACTTCTGTTTAGACAGACGCGACCTAGCAGATAAATAAATAAATAATTTATTAAACAATATATTTTAGACA
The DNA here is from genome assembly GCA_963921405.1 of Cepaea hortensis. Classification (NCBI taxonomy): domain Eukaryota; kingdom Metazoa; phylum Mollusca; class Gastropoda; order Stylommatophora; family Helicidae; genus Cepaea; species Cepaea hortensis. Next base: position 40,235,128 of record OY992896.1, read on the forward strand.
ACAATTTAGTGTCTAAAATTTCAAATAATAATCAAAAGTATGTAAATCTGTTATAATGGTAACATTCAATTGATACCATCCAAAATATGAATAAAATGCTTACAGGAATAAACATATACTTTTCTTGCAAAATAGCTATCAGTACAAGTATAGTCAAATCTCTAATTGTTCCCCTTGATTGTTAAAGCCGAAATATGATTTCACCAGATGAAATTATTTCCCTTGTAATAAAAGAATAAAAACATAGTTACATATAATAGAGGTGCTAGTATTGATTTCACATATGAATTAGGGACCTCTTAAAGGTGCCAGTACTGATTTCCCAAATGAATTAGAGACATCTTACAGGTATTGATTTCACACATAAATTGATGTTTTCAAAGAAGTGATACAATTGATTTCGTGAATTAGTTGCGTCGTACTTGTGCTATTTTCAGTTTAATTGTGTATAATAAAGAGTATAGCCTGGCATAAATCTGCCACTCGCTGTCCTAGTAGCCTACATTTGAATGTGATATTTGTTGTTTTTAACACTGTTGCTAAACAACAGACATTGATTGCAGAACTTCCAAGATTTATAGCTGTAAAAAATGCACAATGATAGATGCTGTTGCTGTACGTGCCTCGCAGTTCGACTTCGTTCACTTAAATACGACATGAAGAATTTTGAGTTGCGATTGACTTTGTTTCCCTCCTGGCAGGCAAACAGACACTCATTTCCTTGAGCCGAGTGAGGGATCCAACCGTGGGTGCATGGTACGGATTCTGAATATCTGCTATCATCAGTATTTGAGTGACTCTCGTTCAGCTCAAAGTGTTCAAGATGTGTCGTCCTCGGCAGGCAGGGAAGGCATCGGGGTGTTGATGAGAAATCGCATCCCAAAGCCCTTTGTCATTTAGAGCAGGGGTCACCAAACTACAGCCATCGGGCCGGATCCGGTCCGCGACGTCATTTCATCCGACCCGCCGACGGTAGTCGAACTTGCTTGATATGACGCATGGAACACGAGATGTTGTGATGTTGTTGTTTGTCCACCAAGAATGATGATGACCATTCATTTCATCCAGTGGGGTTGAAAGTATGGAGCCATGAGTTCTAAGATGGCTGATAAGGCCTATTTTGGCTCGAAATTTTCTTTGACAATGTGGGCAAAGAATGCTTGACGTTCCAGGAGGAGGATCTCCTGCAGTGGTTTTTCTGTCCAGCCTTTTCTTCAAATCTCTTGCAGTCCTGGTTGCTTCACAAGTGACTTTTGTAATGATGCACGCCATGAATTACGGTCTTTAGCAGCAGTCTCCCAGGTGTCAAGATGAATTCCAAAAGCTTTTAGTGAGATTTTCAGTGTGTCTTTAAATAGTTTTCTCTGGCCGCCTTGGGAGCGTTTACCACAACGCAGCTAGCTATAAAAAAATTCGTTTAGGGAGCCTGTGATCTGGCATACGAGTTAAGTGACCAGCCCATGCAATCTGATTCTTCATTAGTAGAGTGTGGATACTTGGCATGGACGCTCTTTCTAGAACTTCAGTGTCTGGATCTTGTCTTTCCATTTAATCTTCAGTAGCTTCCTAAGGCATACTGTGTGGAAGTGGTTTAATTTCCTAGCATGTCGCTGATAAACAGTCTAGGTTTCACAAGCGTATAGGAGTGTGGATAATACAACTGCTTTATAGACTTTCACCTTTGTTTGCAGGCTTATTCAATTTCTGTCCCATACATTCTTGTACAGTCTGCCAAAGACCGCGCTGGCCTTGGAGATTCATGCATTAAGTTCGTCATCGATTGTGGCAGCTTGTGACACAGTGCTGCCAAGATAGGTGAATTTGTCCACAACACTTAGCCTATGACCTTTCACCTTATGTTTAGAATAATAGATCATCACGCGTGCGGAGACCTCCTGGCTGCTATGTGTCATAAATCTACTATTTTCAATTATAAATTATTGTATCTAGATTTTCTTGTTTATTGTAATATTTGCTTATTTCGCGCCATCCAAAGTACTTCCACGGTTCTTGGTAGCGCCGCCCAGGCTCTGACGTTACCGTGGCTTCCATGTCAACACACACACACACACACACACACACACACACACACACACACACACACGCATCTTTCCTTCCCCAGATGCGTCCGGCTGTCAACACAGGTCCGATGCTCTAGAAATATGTACTTCTTTTTGCCAGTCATCCATTTATAGGTATGCAACAAGAGTGTCTTTGTTTTACAGTGATAGGTAAGTGAACTACAAGTGTGAATAGAGGCAAAAAAGTAAAAAACATAGCATAAAAACTTCATAGAAGCCTCCTATTATTATGAAAATATGATCCCCAGCTCAGAATAATTCCCCGGTCAAAGTTTTAATCGAGCTGGTCTCTAGGCCAGTGTTTTTCAACCTTTCTGCTGGAGCAGGTCCTTATGCATATGTTTACGCTGCTCAAGGAACTCTGTGCGATGATCGAAGTGTCCGTCCTACTTTATGTACTAAACCAGTTGGGCAGAAATGTTGCATTTAGACGATTTCGGTCTGTTTCGGCGGAACCCCTGGCTGCCATTTGCAGAACCCCGGTTGAAAAATACTGCTCTAGGCTGTTATTTTTTTTTTTTAATGTTGCATATCCCTTACAGTACGTTGCATTTTCAGCTGCTGTAGATGTACTAGGCAGGTTTTTACGTTCAGTAGTCTGCCATTGCTTTCTGAACGACCGGCTCACATACCCCCGTAAGTTACCAGCACGGCGCGATCCGCTTACGAATCTCGCGCTGCTGTTTTCCCCACGTGGATATACGTGATTTCGAACAACGTCGTTAACTCTTGGCCAAGGAGACCGGCTATTTATTTAGGCAGGCTCTCTTTATATATTTTGCAAACCTTATTATGAGATATATTCTAATTACAAATGTGCCTATACACTTTATATGTACCTTTGTTGAGCCGTAGCTTCACCAGTGGCCCCTAGTCCTCTGCTTTATTGTGTTTCAATAGGATTTTAATTATGTTTATAATTCAATGTCTTTTTCATTTTCAAATCCCGTGTACTTCACCCTTCATTATGGCTACTAAGAAAAGAAAAGTGGACGACTAGTTTGAGTTTTCAATGAAGAATGGGAAATAAAGTACTTCATTGTGGAAACAAGGGACCAGAAAACCGGTTGCGTAATATGCAGCGAAAGTGTTGCCGTTTTGAAAGGGTACAATCTTCGGCGTCACTACGAAACAAAACATCTATCAACATATTCAAAATTTTCTGCAAACTTACGTTCTGGGAAATATGAGTCCATGAAACGCAAAGAAATCTCTTCACGAGACAGTTTGCTGAAAATGAATCTGTCATTCGTATAAGTTACAAAACAGTGCATAAGATTCCAGAAGGAGGAAAACCGTTTACTGATGGCAACTTCATCAAAGGTTGCATGATGGAAGCAGCAAATGATTTTGTTTCATGGGAAAGCCTATTTGTTTGAAACTATCAGCCTTTCGGCAAGTACAGTTGTGCGAAGAACAGAAGAACTTGGAGAGAACATAGTGATACAGATACGCGAGAAAACTAGGAACTTGTGATATTCTCAGGCTCTGTATGAGTCTACTGATCTCTCGAGTACGTCACAGCTTCTCGTATTCATTGGTGGTGTCAATTTTCAGATAACGGAAGAGTTGGCATCCGTTAGCAGCATGCATGGAACAACAACTGGAAAAGACTTTTTCATGGAAGTGCAAGACGTTTTGCTATAACCTTCAGTGGAATCAGCTTCGAGGTGTTACAGTTGATGGAGGGGAAAACATGGCTTGAGTGATGAAGGGTCTGGTGGGGTACATCAGGACTCAGTTGAAAGATTTGCAAATTCGGGGCGCTCTGTTCATACACTGCATCATATATCAGCTAGCACTCTGTGGGAAAGATTTACATATTTCTTGTTTACTGAAACCAGTCGTTTCTGCTCTGGACTTTTTTCACGGACATGCACTCAATCACCATCAGTTCAGGGCTTTTCTTGAGGAAATCGATTCTGAATTCTGTGACTTGCCTTATCACACATCAGTGAGGTGGCTCAACTGCGGTAAAGTCATGTTGCGTTTTTATAAGCTCCGAAATGAAATAGATATTTTCCTCACTGAAAATGATAAAGCTGATATACAGCTGTCAGATCCTACCTGGCTGTCAAAGTTGTCATTTTTGGTCGACATTACATCCCACATGAATGAATTGAATTTGAAACTTCAGGGAAACGATAACCTCGTATGTGATCTCTACAGAATCATCAAAGGATTTCAGAGAAAGCTGTCATTTTTTAAGCACAACTTGAAGGAGAAAACTTTTCTCATTTTCACTGCTTTAGAGAGTTTTGTACTACAAACGCCGAAGATGTCAACCTCGATTTTCCGGAAAAAAAAATTATTCGTGACTTGAACAAGCAATTTTTTGAGAGACTTTCTGATCTTGACAGAATTGAGAGTGACATTCTTCTGTTCCAGATTCCGTTTGATTGTAACCTTGATGATGTGTCAATTGAATTACAGTTGGAGCAAATTGATTTGGAAGCAAATTACCTGTTGAAAGAGAATCACAGAGAAGAAAAACTTGTTGAATTTTACCTCTGCTTACCTGATGTTGAGTTTCCGAAACTGAAGAAACTTGCAGCTGGTTTGTTTGGAACAACTTATGTCTGTGAGCAAAAATTTTCAACAACGAAGTATGTGAAGTCAACACATCGAACGAGATTGACTGATGAACAGTTGAAAGCCATTCTCTTGATTGGATGCAGCAGTTCCAAACCAAACAGTGATGATATCTTGAAAGCCAAATATCAATTTCACAAATCTTACTAACCTTTTTTTGCTGCTTACTTTGTGAGATTCGGATATGTGCACACTATGTGTGATGTAACTATCTTTTTTGCTAGCGTCGCCTTCTTTGATAACTTTTGTTAGTAGATAAATATGTTGGTTGTCTTTTTTTCTTTGTGTGTGTGTGTATGTGTGTCTGTGTGTGTGTGTCCGTGTCTGTGTCCGTGTGTGTGTGTGCGTGCGTGCGTGCGTGCGTGCGTGCGTGCGTGTGTGTGTGTGTGTGTGTGTGCATTGCACACAACTCACCCATGATTAACTTAGCTTTTCGTCTTTTTTCCCAGAGCGTTCGTTCTGGCTTGCAAGTATTTTTAAAGTTAGTTGCATATCCTTTACAGGACTTTTGAAGTCAACACCAGCATTTTTTGCGGTTGTTGATTACTTGGCAAGTTTACGGTTAGTAGTTTGCCATTGCTTTCTGAACGACCGGCACCCATACCATAGAGTAAAACATCAGCGCAACGCATCAGCAAACATCACGCCAAATCGCGCGCAGCTGTGTTTCGAACGCAGGTATGCGGGCTTACAAACCACGTCCGTAAGATCTTCGCCACGGAGACCGGCACAAGTATTGTACATAATGAGTATGCGGCCCGCGCTCGTCATTTTGTCACTTATCCGGCCCACTGTGAAAGAAGTTTGGTGACCACTGATTTAGAGGGACATTTGAATGTTTCTCTGTCCCTTTATCTGTCAGAGTCTGAGAAGGTCCGCTTTCGGTAAACACCGCATGCAGCTTTTGGGGACAATGATCGCATGCAAAAGCCAAACCCCATTATTCACGTCTACAACACGCTTGTAACGTTGCAGTGTTACTATTCTTTGCCTCCCTGATTAACTCCTGTAAAATACTTGATCAAGATGATTTGTTCATCCGGACACATAGCAGTACATATGAATCGAACGAGTGTGTCAGAATTCACTTTGTAAACAAATGGACATGGCATTGTTTAAATTTTTTACTGTGAGCTGTGTTGTGGTAAACGCTCCCAAGGCGGCCAGACGAAACGCTTTAACGACACTGAAAATCTCACTTGAAACTTTTGGAATTCATCTTGACACCTGGGAGACTGCTGCTAACAGCCGTAATTCGTGGCGTACATAATTACATACGGGTGTAGTCACATGTGAAGCAACCAGGACTGCAAGAGCTATGAAGAAAAGGCTGGACAGAAAAACCACTGCAGGCGTGGTACGGGCTTGGTAGAATCAGCGGGAAAAGAAGACCCTCTTGAGCTTGACTCTAGTCCGACTTTGTGAAGACATATGAAGGGTGTAGCATAGGTGGGAGCGCAAGCACAATTGAAATACCACTACTTTTATCGTTTCTTCACTTATTCAGTCAGTCGGTGGAGAATTGCCCGCAACAGACGAGCAATATCTCCTGGACGGGGGGGGGGGGGGGGTCTATTCTCGCTAGTCGCGAGATCCGCACAGTGGAAGGATGGGAGATTTGCTCGCAACAGACGAGCAATATCTCCGGCGATATCTCTGGCGGGCCTATTCCCGGTGGTTGTGGGATCCGCAAACATGCGGCGGGGAGTCTGACGGTAGTACACGCTTTGCACAGGTCCGGACACTTGTGATTGATAGATGTACGCCTCCTATGGTCCAGGCGCGTACGAGGCCCTCACCTGTAGGACTTGGCTGAACGCCTCTAAGTCGTGTCCCTTGGGTGCCAGGGTCTGGCCACCACTCGCCACCTGCTGGTGGATGCGAAGTCTCGGAGGTTTGACTCTGAGCCGCCAGCGTCTGCAGCCTACCTTGTTCCAGACGTATTGGTTACCCATTCCTCTGGAGTACGCAAGGCAAGGCCGAGAGAGGGAACATGTTGTTTGGGCACCTCATGTTTCTCAGAAGCTCTGCCCAGGCATTGTGATGGAATTTTGGCCACATTCCAACTCACATACTTTGGTCTGTCAAGACTGTAAGGTGCCACTCATACTTGATCAAGATGATTTATTCATCCGGACACATAGTAGTACATATGAACCGAACGAATGTGTCAGAATTCACTTTATAAACAAATGGACATTGCATTGTTTAAATTCTTTACTGTGAGCTGCGTTGTGGTAAACGCTCCCAGGCGGCCTGAGGAAACGCTCTAACGACACTCTGAAAATCTCACTTAAAGCTTCTGGAATTCATCTTGACACCTGGGAGACTGCTGCTAAAGACCTAATTCGTGGTGTACATCATTACATAAGGGTGCAGTCACTTGTGAAGCAACCAGGACTGCAAGAGCTGTGAAGAAAAGGCTGGACAGAAAAACCACTGCAGGAGATCCTCTTCCTGAAACGTCAAGCATTCTTTGCCCACATTGTCAAAGAACATTTCGAGCCAAAATAGGTCTTATCGGCCATCTTAGAACTCACGGCTTCATACTTTCAACCACACTGGACGAAATGAATGGTCATCATCATTCTTGATGGACAAACAACAGGTGTCTCATGCGCATGCGCAGCGCATAAATAAATTGGCCACTGTACTTACGGAGTGCACAACCAAAGGTCAACGTGCTGTTGTGCGTTTTTTTTTTTTTTTTTTTGGACATTCATAAGGAAGTGCTTCCTATTTATGCTGACTACCAGCCCGAATCAAAGCGTGCTTCAATGCAATGGAAACATCCTTCTTCGCCTTGTGTTTCAAAATTTCAAGGTTACGCCATCAGCAGGGAAGGTTATGCTGACAGTGTTCTGGGATTGTTAAGGAGTGTTTTCTTCCAAGAAGAAAGACGACAATGTGAATTCTGAATCGTACTGTGAAGTTCTATCGATGCTTCATGATGCAATTCGAAGAAAACGTCCAGGACGGCTGACTAGAGGATTGTTGCATCTTAATGACAATGCCAGACCACATACGGCTCAATTAACTCAGGAGAAAATTAACCAACTCAGGTGTGAAGTTCGGGAACATCCATTTTACAGCCCCGATTTAGCCCCTAGCGATTTCCACCTTTTTGGTCCACTGAAACCCCACTTTGGCGGGAGACATTTCGTGAATGACGCCGAAGTTGGATGTGAAGTGAAAACGTGGTTTAGAAAACAGAGCAGGCAGTTCTATGCAGTCGGTTTGGGAGGACTGATAAAACGATGGGATAAGTACATCAATGTTGGTGGAAGTTATGTTGAGGAATAAAGAAACACTGTATGAATAACAATAAACTGGTTTCAAGTTGTTATCATATTTAGTTATTTTTCTACAGCCATTTGAGACTTACCCTTGACTTTCCCTCGTAGAAAGACTATGTTAAATCCGTACACATAAATAAAATCATTCAAATGTTGTGATTCATCAATATACTGTTTCTGCTTTATCTTGTGTTGTTATTTGCATCAGAAAACTTTAAAATAAAACATTACATGCCATTGATGTAAGTCAATTGTTTTTTGTTTTGTGTTTGTTTATTTGCGCTCCCTCGCTTTGAACATAAGCATAGTCCACACGCGCTAATTCTTCTAGCACTGGACTGAATTTTGATTAGCTTTCCCTATAACCAGTGTCCCTTACATCTGGCGATGAGAGGTAAGTCGATTGAATACCAATATGATTTCTCTAAACAGCTCATTTATATTGCTATCAGGTTTTTAGGAAGCGACAACCGCAACGAATTCTTCGAAGATACACACAGACATCGAATTCTATGGGAAATGCTCACAACTACTACATATGGCAAGAAGAAGAGAGCTGAGGTTGGGATCGAGAGATTGATTGATGAATCTGGTTTCGTCGCAGCGTTTCCACTTCATGATGTAAGATGGTTGTTGGTCGTTATTTGTATGATCATGTGAACTGCTTGTCATCTTACGTTAGCAAGTATAGATGTATTGACGTTAGGGTATAGTAATACACTTTACAATAATAAATGCCTGAATCAGAATTTAAATTAATTATCCCGACAGATGGAAGTTCCAGAGCATTACTCTGGGATAAAATAAGTTAACTTAATGACAAGTTCAAAGCTTGTAATATATCAGCGAGTCCGAAATTTGAATTCAAGAATCAATATCATTGCTCTCGGGCATTCCCAAGCGTTTTCTGTCACTTTCTTTATTAACCACAAAAGCGTTCACAAACTGATGGTATCAGTCGTAGTCTGATTGGACATCAATGTTCTCTACGGGTTGAGTGTCACCCAGAAGCTCTGCTTTCTCCCTGTGGAGTCAGCCTCTCACGATGTGGGTATATCAACTGTCAGAGTGGGGGAATGTTTGACGTATCACGCCCTGTTTGACTTCGAAATGGCAAAGAGTAGGCCAAACAGATCATTGTCGTGGGCACATTTCAAGATAAGAATACTTAAGAATAAGGAGGTGAAAACAAACAAAGAAGTATTAGAAATAAAAGGGGGCTGGAGAACATATTACTGAGTGAGATCAAGGTCAGATATTTAAGGTAGTGTCGCTATATAAAGAGATCATCATCATGTGCCATGCCGATAAGCGTTGGCGGTCATGTTTCGCGATCTTACACTACCACCGGAGTCGTGGATCAGCTCAGTGTTCTTGTCTCGACCATGCCTCGTGGCCATGCCATTCAGGTATTTACTTCTCTGCCGTCCTCTTGTTGTTGTTTTTTTCATCCTCAATTTTTCCAATATCATCAAGTACTCTAATTTATTTCTTTTAATGACATGTCCAAAAGATGTTGACTGTCTACGTCTAATGTACGTAATCAGTTTGTGGTTTTCGTTTGTTTCTTGTAGGACATGCTCATTGTTTGTTTTTCTGTCTGTCCATGGTATTCTTGGCAATTTTCACAGAAACCACAATTCCACTGCCATCGATGTTTTTTCAGCTTGTCTACTCATTATTCACATTTAACATCCATACAGAAGTGCATGTTCTTTGTAACACTTCACGATTCTTTTTCTCGTTGCATTTAACACCTTATTATTGGTCAGCATGTGTTCCATCTTGCCAAAGGTTGCTTCGCCATTAGCGATATATAAAGAGATACGGCTGCTTGTTATACGATGTTCTGGAAAGAAAAGGAGTGGAAACGTGCAAGATAAAGACAAAGCAATATGTGGGTGGACAACATCAAGCGATGTATTGAAAGAACCCAGGCTGGTTGTATCCTAAAGACTTTGCACCTTGGATTTTGGAGACTTGTTACAACCGATCTTCAGTGCGGAGATAAGCCTTGATAATATTATGTTTAAAGTATCTGTCGAGTGTGAGCTTGCACCTTTCGATTCTCGCAGATTTCCAGAGTTCGATCACTGAGTTGAGAATTTTCTTAGTGTGATCTAAAAAATGAGATTAGAGCATCAATGATTTGTAATCCAATACCTCACTTAGTCAGTCAGTTGCTCAGTCAATAAATCAGTCGCGTATATTAATCATTCATTTAATTACATACTTTAACACAAGTAAATCACTGGTTCCCCAATAAGACAGTCGAACATTACCCATCACACAAGTGAGAACGGAAAACTGACAGTCCAGTCTGTGAAATTGGCAGATAGCGAATTGGATGAAATAGAGACACGACGCATTCTCCCGAAATCAATAAAATAACAAATTGGGCCTAGTTAGTTGCGACACATAGTTAGCAGCGTCTGGGCTGATCATGGCGTGAAATGGTTGTTAGTGTTTCGTCGGGCTCATTACAAGGTGTAATAAGTCAGTGAAGTAAAGAACTCTTTGACATACGTTGACCATATGGTACAAGAGGGTCAGTAACGGACCCCTTTAATGTTTAATGCGCATTTCGCATAACATTGCTAGACCCATATTTTATAGGCCAATCGGCACTCGGTGAGTCATGTGGTCAGTAACACGCCTGCTGCCTTTACTACCCAATAAAATTATGGTACTCATTTTAGGCGATCTACTTGGAAGCCATGTTCAATTTTAAAATTTGAATCATTCGCCCCCCCCCCTACCCCATAAGCCGTCAAAAACGCGTGACCACCGGACAAGCAAGCGAGCGTCTAACCACTAGGCTACTGCAGTCACACAGTTGTAGTGTTTGCTGTAAATGTGTTCTGGGAGGAGATGTGGTAGTATCCGTCTTCTCCATAGTTAAGGTTATGGTGCATAGATCTGTAGTTTAATTATCACTTTCTTCACGTTATTATATTGCAATAGTGTCATCCCGACAATTAACGAAGCGTTATTTTAAAAGAACACACCGAAATTCGCTATCGGACAACAAAGGATAGAGATCTGTAGAGTCTAAACTCGTTGCCATTTGGCGAAGCTTAGTTTAGTTTAGTTTAGTCGTTGGATCAACATCACGGCACACGGTTTAACTCATAGGTGCTCCGTTTTCCTCCTAACTCAAACCTGAGTCAGGAGAAACTCAGCTCAATGCACGAACTCCGTTGCATCGGCGAGGATCCTGAAATACTTGGGTAGATTTTTAACTCGAAGTTTTGCCCGGGCAGCGCCGTTAGGCTACTCTTTTTCGATTTCCAACTGCCAAGGGATTTTTTTTACGTGCGCAACAATACACACGGACGTCCGATCTCACTACCCAGAGACCAGGGGAAATTTTATTACTAGAAGTCCAGGTGGATTTTTTAAATAAATCCCGGTCCTCACCGGGGCCTGAACCCGGGACCTCCAGCACTCGAGGCGGACACCATACCTCGAGACCACTCAGCCCCCCCCCACCCCGTTAGTGTTTGGCGAAGCGTGACGACGATGATGATGATGATGACGACGACGACGAGGAGGAGGAGGAGGCTAATTCCATATATAGCTACAATTTGTATGTATGTCCCATTCCCGAATGGTCATTTTTGTCTCTTGTAACACAATCAGAATATCTTTAGATTTCATAGCCATATGAGATTCCTGGCCGTTTTCAGTGTATTCTTTTATGACATAGTCACTGTTGTCTGCTATTGGGGTATGTTTGTAAGATGATCAGGTTACAGTGCTCTGTTACTTTTAAATATGACTCTTAATATGCAAAATGCCAATGTGACTGGCTAATATATCGCTCCGAATTTACGAATCTCCACATAGCATGGTTCTAATAATGAAGAACCTACCATTCCAGATTAAGTAAACTATTCGATACTTATTATATTCCAGTATTTCTAGGTCATGTGTAATGTGAGTGTTGATGTGCCGTGACAGAGTGTTTAAGTCGATATTTTTATTGTCTCTTGTGAGTCGCTGTTGACACAATCTCTTATAATTTCATTTTGACACAATCTTTTATGAGCCGATGTAAGTCATTGAGCTTTAAATACCAATTACCAATCATGATCTGACATGTACTTTAAGAAATGATCTGTCTGTCTGTCTGTCTTGTCTGTCTTGTCTGTCTGTCTGTCTGTCTGCCTGCCTGTCTGTCTGTCTGTCTGTCTGTCTGTCTGTCTGTCTGTTTTTCCAAGAAGGAGATTTTTTGTAACTTTAACACCTACATTTAATAAAATTTTTATGTCACATTATGCCCGCTATTTATTTATGTAGGGTTTTCCCAATATCCACACTAGGGTATTTATTTCTATAGGGATTTCCGAATACCCACACTGTATTATTTATTTATGTAGGGATTTCTTACTTTTAAAAAACCAGAAGACCACGCTCATGTGAAGCCACGCCTGAGTGCATTGGTGTTCAATTTTCTTTTCTATTAAAACCAGCCTTAGCTTAATGGTATCCACCATTCAACCAGACTCTGAAGTCGAAGTGGGTTCGCCTTATGGCGAGGGACACTGGTAATAGGGAAAGCTAATCCATATGCAAAAATCAGTTCAGTGCACTAGAAGTAAAGGCATTTATATGGACTACATTTAAGTTGAAATCAAGCGAACACAAAAGAAACCCCCCAATAACGTGTTTAATTTCTCTGCCTTGTACAATATTCTTCAAGACTGAAACCAGCCTCAGTCCTAACAGTCTCTGTCACTCAGCCAAATAGGATCTGATCTGTAAGTTTATATTGTTTAGTTTCCCCGCCTTGTAGAATGCTCGCGGGTTCAATTTTTCTCATTATTAGATGTTGCTTATCAGTGTGCTATATTGCTTTTAATTCAGCTCTGTCGAGACAACGCTACAAGCCAATCATGCAAACACAGTGAGCATAATTCCAAGAAGCATACTGCCGTAAGGATGTTTATTGGCAGGCAATCATGACACTAAGAGAGGACCCCCAAAAGCTCCTACTCACGCTGCCTGTCCCACTTAGAGAATTAGCTGGTACCCATTTAACAACGCTGGGTCGATCTTGTTGTGATGCCCTGTTGTAAAACCTGAATTCAGTTGAACAGTAGTAAAGATATAAAATCACAATGCATGAATAATCAACGATCCACGACTCTGGTGATCGAGTGAGATGGCAAAACATGACCGCCCACGCTTATCAGCATGGCACATGATGGATGGATGGATGGAATAAGCAACAATGAGCAAGCAGTAAACATGAGCTTTACAAGAACATAAGCAGAAGCGACAAAATGGACACAACCAGGGCTGTTCGATAGATTTTATCAGTATTATGCAAGTTTTCGAAATGCCGCCCCTTAAATGTTTTTTTTTTAAATACCGCCCCCTTACGGTTCCGCCTGATGTGGCCGCCTCTTTGTATCATAGCACGGCCCAGCCCTAGATATAACGGCTAGAAGATAATCTTCAGCACATAACCAGCATAAAAACATTTCGGCTTTCTTCGCTCAAGAATTCAGTTCCAGTTATTCTCTTGGAAATATAGACTCTAGAACATCAGCTAAATAATTGTTCAATATTTGTATATGCAGTTATATCAGTGTCAACATGTCGTTTTTAATATTGTGTGTGTGCTGAAGAGGTTTTCAATCGGTAATGTCCATTCTGACAATTGCGATTAAGTTCTTGAAATCTTGCTATGTCTGACCAACTTGCCATTTTTTTGCCGATTTACTCATTTTGTTCTAAAAATATCCTTGCTAAGGGATTAAACTCAGATCCCGCTTTGAACAATCAGAGCGCTATTAACAGTGTGAACCTTAAATCACCAATGTCTTAGTCTGTAGCTTCATCATTTCTGAAGACCATAGGTTTCATACTCTCTCTATTAGGGTCCATACGAATGCCATCTGGACCTCAGCCCTGAAGAGTTGAACAAGCGACAAGTTCTGTACAAATACTGGGCAAGATGGGGAGTATGGTACAAGTACCAACCTCTAGATCACATACGAGAGTATTTTGGGGAGAAGATTGGAATATACTTTGCTTGGTTAGGTAAGTCATGTCAAGTTGAACTAAACTAAACCTATTTACAAGAATAGTATCTTGAGGTTAAGATCGGAATATACTTTGCTTGCTTAGGTAAGTCTTGTCAAGTTGAACTAAACTAAACCTGTTTACAAGAATACTACCTTGAGGTTAAGATTGGAATATACTTTGCTTTGTTAGGTAAGCCATGTCAAGTTGAACTAAACTAAACCTATTTATTAGAATAGGACATGAGGTTAAGATCGGAGTATACTTTGCTTGGTTAGGTAAGTCTTGTCAATTTGAACTAAACTAAACCTATTTACAAGAATAGTACCTTGAGGAGAAGATCGGAATATATTATACTTTGCTTATTTGGTACGTCACGTCATCTACATTAAATGCATTTACAAGTACTTGAGGAGGAAACGATTGGAATATACTTTGCTGGGTTAGATAAGTCACATCAAGTGAAACTAGCCTATTTACAAGTATAGTGCCTTGCGGAGAAGATCGGAATATGCTTTGCTTAGTTAGGCACCTCATGTCAAGTTATTTACATTAAATCCATATACAAGTGCTTTAGGTGGAGAAGATTGGCATATACTTTGCTGGGCTAGGTATGTCATGTCACGTAAAACTAAACTAATCACGTTTTCAAGTATTGTATTTCAGGAAGAAGATCGGAATATACTTTGCTTGGCTAGGTAAGGCTCGTGCTTGCTTAGGTTAATTACGTGCTTGGCTAGGTAAGTTACGTCAAGTTAAAATAAACTAAACTCATTTACAATTATACTACTGGGTGGTGGGGGGGGGGGGGAGACTGGAATACACTTTGCTTGGTTAGGTAAGTCAAAGGTAAGTTACTCAAGGTGAAATAAACTAAACTTCTTTACAAGAACAGTACTTTGTGGAGAAGAAGAAAACATAATTTCTTGGTTGGGTAAGTCACTACAAGTAATATAGGCCAAACTACAGCCGTTTACAAGTATTGGGGATACAGTGATTTACATACATTTTCTCCTAAGTCTAAGCTACTTAGATCGTTTTGATGTAATTTTAACTCTGTCTCCATTGTCATCGAGGACATATGTAGACCATAGACTTGAGAAGTAGATATCTTTCACTTTGTCTACGTCAGGGCCTAATTAACATCTTTTGAGACTAAGCATTTACACAATTATGGTGGCTCTCTCTCTATATCACCATCATCTTCCACTTCTGCCGTCAAGCGTCGTGGGGAGGAATAATTTGCGCTCCAGCTCCCGATGGGCGGCACTGGATAGTGACATTCCGTGTGATTGTACAATGTCTTTGATCTCATCAATCCATTTTCTTCTTGGGCGTCCAGATGATCTTTGATGTACGCCCAGTGATGGTAGTTGATGGTGTTGCATTCTAACGACATGGCCAAAACCACTTGATCTTCTGTCTTTCAATAAATGTCGCACAAGGTGTTGATCCCACTGTCTGTCTGATAACAGCATTTCTTACTCGGTCTCGGACTGTTGAGTTGGCAGCTCTCCTCAGGCATCTCACCTCACAGCTGTTGATTTTACGAAATTATCATTTGGATAAAGTCCAAGTTTGAGATTGGTAGCATAGGGTTGGTGTGAATATGTTGTTTATTATCTGTCGTTTCGCGGACATGAATATATTTTGATGTTTCAGTATGTGTGATAGTTGTTATGTAAGTGCATTAGCTTTATGACATATGATATCGATTTCTCTGTCCCATCTGCCATCTTCTGTGATCATACTTCCAAGATATTTGAATTCTTTAACTTTTTTCAGAGATGTGCTATTTATCTGTATACTTAGTGGATCAGGCGATCTTGCATTACTTCGGTTTTGGCTGTGTTCATACTCATATTGTATCTTCTGCACGTTGAACTCAGACTATTAATATGATCTTGCAGTCTGTCCTCATCGCTGTAAAACAGGCACTAATCGTCTGCAAATAAAAGTTTATTTATTTCTTGTGGATCAGTTGCTTTATCTGAAGTAGAGAGTTCTAAGTTTTCTGAATCTGTTCTGTCAAGACTTGCTTCTTTGGATATTCTTATATATATATATATATATACACATATCAGATCATCATAAACACACACATCAAACCATCACACGCG
Source organism: Cepaea hortensis (assembly GCA_963921405.1). Taxonomy (NCBI): domain Eukaryota; kingdom Metazoa; phylum Mollusca; class Gastropoda; order Stylommatophora; family Helicidae; genus Cepaea; species Cepaea hortensis. Next base: position 40,251,250 of record OY992896.1, read on the forward strand.
CACATGTCAGACCACGGTATTACCAATACACACAAGAGGCCGCTACTCATAATAATACACAGATCAGACCACTACAGACACACAATCAATAAAACGTTCTGCAGCCATGAATAGTCAATGAAGACATTTATTTTTATTGCAGACTACAAATGACAAGAGAAAATAGAATTGTAACAGTCAAATTACCCAAGGATGTATTGTTTCACGTTTTAAACGTATGTGTGGCCAGTAAACAATACTTTTGTTTTCGCTTTTAGTGTTCTCTGTGGGTTGTTTTTACGGCTTACATCGTCAGTTCTTTTGTCCTTTCTATGTAGGATTCTATACAGCCTGGTTGCTCCCTGCATCAATTGTCGGAGTGTTGGTGTTTTTATACGGATTCATTACATTCAATGACAACATCCCAGCGTGAGTTACATTGTCTTCATTTATGTATATATGTGTACACAGACAGACAAACAGAAGGGCCGGGTTGTGTAAACGCAGACAATCATTCATGCAGGATGAAAGGCAGAGAGAGGAGACAGAGAGAGAGATAAAGACACTTAAAACAGCAGTTCTCCAAAACAATTATCTCTTAGCTATCATTTCTTTTTTATATAATCCATTGCAGTACTCATCATCATCCAATGCCAGATCGACTATAAAGTGTGAGGGTAATAGCTCTCCAACAATCGCTGTGGACGTTCACAACTATTAGATCTAACACTGCATTGAGGAAAGACAAGGATAGCTAGTTATTTGCATATTTGTTATAGGACGTAGCAATCAACTCCAGCATTTTGGCTGCTTGTAATTCCTGAGCTATTTTCAGTTCAGTAGTTTGCCATTGCTTTCTGAAACACCGGCATTCATACTATTGTATGGAAACCAACGCAAGGCGGTCTGCTTCCAAATCGTGCGCAGCTGCGTTTCGAACGCGGTATGCGGGATTACGAATTTGTATTCGTAACCTTCGCCACAGAGCTGGCACGACTTGTATTAATGAGAATAATGTAAGCACATGATAACCCGATTTCCCTTCAGAGGTCATATCATGCCTATATTAAGACAAATTTGGGGGAGTGGAAAGAGGTGTAAAAAAGAATACAAAAGGCGATAGGGACTTTCGTAGGACTAGGACATTTTCAGATGATAAAAGAAATTACATCTACTACCACAACTAGAGTGCTTACCTCTTAACGTAACATTGAGACAACCTGTTGATAGTATAACTATAAAGTCCTTCCTGTGGAACCCACCTAGTAAAAGAAATAGACGGAGAGATCTGAAACACACAGAGAAGAGAAAACAAACGTTGCTTAAAAGTCGACAGGGTCGATTTCATTGCACAGGGTTTTATCCCGTATGGCTCGGTCTCTTTCCGCAGCGAGGAAAGCGTCGCACAAAACACGAACTCCGTAGCTCTAGTGACAACCCACGGCAGTGTGTTCATTTATCTCTTATGTCACGTTTTTCTATATTTTACCTGTCTTTGTTCGTGTATTTCTTTGTTTTAATAAATATGTGGTCACATGTATGATAGATTATGTCATTGTGAGTTTATTTATTTCTGTGTTCGTATATTTATTGTCTCATAAATGTCTTTTCGAATGTCTATTTATGCTATAGTCATTTGACATAAACGCCGTATACCTCACTGCAAAAACTAACAATAGACAAGTCTAGTGCATAAATATATGTACATTAATAGGTTTTAAAATACAACAGATGTCATCCGGATAATTCATCAAAATCAAGTGTATGAGGGATACTGTTGGTTCAGTACGAAGTGTTAGGCATGCAATAATATATACTACAGCATATTAAGATAGCATGGCTAGTTCCCTTCCTATCCCACTCCCTCGCCCCCCCTTTCCTTACCATACAATTCCCATGCATTTTCGAAATGTGTGTGATACTTCCGAGGCCCATTATATGATCCCAGGGCATATATTTCAGGCGTGGAATGTCCCTGCTACTTTTGGGAATTGAACCGGGACCACTGACGTTGTAACCAAGCGTGCTAACCACTATGCCACAGCGGCGCTCTATTGGTGCTACTGAATGTCACAGCCGGTGTATTTGGGATAAAATGTCTGCCGCTCCAGGTGGCATTACTGTACACTACTAGTTACATAAAAGTGCGGACGGGTGTGAAACACCATTTTAATGGTATCTGAGAGATTTAGTGATTAATGATCACCGCACTCCGAACATGCCCATGGGTGCTCTAGTCTCCTCCTTAACATCTCCGCCAGCGTATAGCGACTGCTCGCACTATTTCTGTGTTAGTTAATTAGATGGTTTGGGCTTTGACAAAATGTTCATGTCTGGCGGCTCCCCGCTTCACTCCCATCTCCCACATTATCGACAAGGAAATAAATCCCCAAAGGGTCCTTAAAGTCAACTGTTCATCCTGTATCTCTTGTGGCGTTGATGATGTCTGGGAGAATGGTGTGGCAGCGAGTGATCAGAGGATTTCGACGACATTCAGTACCCATAAGGTGGTCAGTATGTCCCAATGGATAATAAAGATCGGTCTTAAATGCCCTATGTGTTCATACAGGGTCAGTTGACCTCAAATATTGACTTCTCGTCCTTGACTTGGAGACGTAAATTGCACGTACCTCAGAAGTCGGAGTGGATTCGTCTAATGACGATGGACACTGGTAATTGGGAAAGCTAATCCACACGCAAACATCATTCCAGTGCACTAGAAGTAGTAGTACGTGTTTGGACTACGATTGAGTTCAAAGAGAGCGAACGCGAAGCCAGTACTCTGATTGGTGACGTTGGAGACGGAAGGTATATAACATTGTGTAAGTGATGGGATATCCGTGGTTACCTCCACTCAGTGATATCTGACTGTGTGTAAGTGCTGTGATATCTGTTGTTATCTCAACTCTGTGATATCTGACTGTGTGTAAGTGATGGGATATCTGTTGTTACCTCAACTCTGTGATATCTGGCTGTGTGTAAGTGATGGGATATCTGACTCTGAGTAAATGATGGGATATCTGACTGTGTGTAAGTGATGGGATATCCGTGGTTACCTCCACTCAGTGATATCTGACTGTGTGTAAGTGATGTGATATCTGTTGTTACCTCAACTGTGTGATATCTGACTGTGTGTTAGTGATGGGATATCTGTTGTTACCTCAACTCTGTGATATCTGGCTGTGTGTAAGTGATGGGATATCTGACTCTGAGTAAATGATGGGATATCTGACTGTGTGTAAGTGATGGGATATCCGTGGTTACCTCCACTCAGTGATATCTGACTGTGTGTAAATGTTGATGTGATATTTGTTGTTACCTCAACTCTGTGATATCTGGCTGTGTGTAAGTAATGGGATATCTGACTGTGAGTAAATGATGGGATATCTGATTGTGTGTAAGTGATGGGATATCCGTGGTTACCTCCACTCAGTGATATCTGACTGTGTGTAAGTGATGTGATATTTGTTGTTACCTCAACTCTGTGATATCTGACTGTGTGTAAGTGATGGGATATCTGAATGTGAGTAAATGATGGGATATCTGACTGTGTGAAAGTGATGGGATATCTGACTGTGTGTAAATGATGGGATATCTGACTGTGTGTAAATCATGGGATATCTGACTGTGTGTAAGTGATGGGATATCTGTGGTTACCTCCACTCAGTGATATATGACTGTGTGTAAGTGATGTGATATCTGTTGTTACCTCAACTCTGTGATATCTGACTGTGTGTTAGTGATGGGATATCTGTTGTTACCTCAACTCTGTGATATCTGGCTGTGTGTAAGTGATGGGATATCTGACTGTGAGTAAATGATGGGATATCTGACTGTGTGTAAGTGATGGGATATCCGTGGTTACCTCCACTCAGTGATATCTGACCGTGTGTAAGTGATGTGATATTTGTTGTTACCTCAACTCTGTGATATCTGACTGTGTGTAAGTGATGGGATATCTGAATGTGAGTAAATGATGGGATATCTGACTGTGTGAAAGTGATGGGATATCTGACTGTGTGTAAATGATGGGATATCTGACTGTGTGTAAATGATGGGATATCTGACTGTTTGTAAGTGATGGGATATCTGTGGTTACCTCCACTCAGTGATATATGACTGTGTGTAAGTGATGTGATATCTGTTGTTACCTCAACTCTGTGATATCTGACTGTGTGTAAGTGATGGGATATCTGACTGTGTGTAAGTGATGTGATATCCGTTGTTACCTCAATTCTGTGATATCTGACTGTGTGTAAGTGATGTGATATCCGTTGTTACCTCAATTCTGTGATATCTGACTGTGTGTAAGTGATGTGATATCCGTTGTTACCTCCACTCTGTGATATCTGACTGTGTGTAAGTGATGTGGTATCCGTTTTTACCTCAACACTGTGATATCTGACTGCTTGTAAGTGATGGGATATCCGTTGTTACCTCCACTCAGTGATATATGACTGCTTGAAACTGAATTTTGTTTAGAAACGAGGTATGTGATAGCGGACAACTCTATAAGATGTGTCCTGTCTGTGATGAGGACATCGGCTGCGAGTACTGGTATCTCAGCGACGTTTGCCTGTTTGTGAAAATCTCTTATTTGTTTGATCACCCGGGGACAGTATTTTATGCTGTCTTTGTTTCATTCTGGGGTAAGTTTTCAGCTTTGTATCAGTCCATGAAACAAAACTCAATAATTTATATGTGAATTTAATGTATATTATGTATAAATAAACCACAACTGAAGACAGATTTTAGAGAGTAATCCTCCATCTTATCGAAAAGATCACACGTAGGTCTCGTGTTGCCAGCCAAAAGCCTGAAAATCCCTGCTAATTGTGTGCGTGTGTGGTGCATACATAAGACAACAATGTTGACTTAAATATTGAGCACAACCAACTACTGGCAACGCTGATCGTATTCTGATATGAACCTAAGGCCTTGACGGACGTCAGTCGCGGCGATCGGGCAAATCTTGAGCTACAGCCTACGATGGGTGACGTCGTAGTATTCTGTTATGATAATTTGGCCGTGTCCAGCGTGTGCCGCGTGGTTACACACTAGCTTCGCACGCCAATGATCCGGGGTTTGTTTCCGGGTCCGGTCAAGGATCTGCACTACTGACGAGCTCAAACGAGAGCGAAAATCGAGTCAAGTGCTTCCACATTGACGTGGATAGGCCTTAGGTTCATACCAGAATACGATCCGCATTGCCAGTAGTGGGTTGTGCTCAATATTTAAATCTCAAATCCCGAAACAACCAAATAAATCAACGAACGTTGACTTATTTTCGCTTCGGAGAGTATTGCTTTATTTTGATTATTGCCTTTGTTTAATTATACGGAGATTCAGATTCATAACTCCCCTTCATACCTAATCGAGGGTTCGAAATAAGCTGAGAGGAATTTGGAAACAGACGGTTTGCGCTGATTTAGATGGAACGAGGCGTCGGCACTTCAGAAAGCTTTGACAAACTATTGGACTAAAATTGCATAGTAAATCACAATCAATAAATGCTTGGATTGATTGGAACGTCCTGTAAAGGACATGCAACTATGTTTCCTTTATAAGACAATTAAAGATCTATCTAGCACAGAGTTCCTCTCTTCTGTAGCAATCTCCTAGCTTCCTCGTGTCTGTGGATTTTCAGTGAGAGTCTTCCCACTGAAGACCTGTCAGAGCCTTCTTGGAGGCTTGCGTTAAATACACAGGCTCTTATATCTTTTGATGTTTAATGTTGACAATACTGATGGGAACTGCTTCTGTAAATATTTGTTAAACTGCGCTATTTTCGTATTAAGGTACGATGCTTTATAGAACCGTTAGCCTCGCCTTCAGAAAGAAAGTTACTTGAAAGCAACCCAGTGGATGCCCTATAGTTTCATGTACCATGTTTTACCGCAGTGTAGATTTCACCACAACGAATTGCTACTAAATGCTATTCTGGGTCATCTGTGTATGTATGTGTCCAATGTAAACTACTGTATTGTGTATGACTGCGCGCCACGCGTAATGCAGCATTCCACATTATCTAGGTTTTTTATTGTATAGAACAATGGGTACTCTATGGGTGAAGTGACCAATACCACGCCCGCCATCTTTACTTCCCAGACCATTACATGCTACATTGTCGTCCGGGTCAACATGGTAGTCTAGGTGAAAGTTTCAAACAAGCCCCGTCTTGATGGCGATTCCAATACATGACCAGTGGGCCAGCAGGCCAGCTGGCTAGTCAGTGCGCCAGGTCGACTCCAACCTGTATCTCTTACCCATACATAAATACTTTATATTGACTTTGTCATCTGTTCTCCAGGTTGATGTCATCTGTTCTCCGGGTTGATTATAGCCACCTTTTATTATTTCCACTAACCACCATCATTGTCATGAAGCAGGCCATTTACAAAATGTCGCGCTCAACACGGTCCACCGATAAGCTTCTCGATTTCTTACCTTTTTCCCTTACACCATCATGTCTCATGTGTCTATATTGCCCTGTGTCTTTATTTTTGTACTGGTTGACACCTTGTCTTCTTCGAGGAATCATACCTTTCATCACTGCTCCATTAAAGTCATGTGACGTTTAATATGGTCTAAGTATTTCAGTTACAGGGACATCCTGCCATCTCAGACTTTGTCACAGACGTTGGTGGTATCATTTTACAAGACTGGGTAAATCCTGAACCATTTTACAAGACTGTGTAAATCCTGAACCATTTTATAAGACTTGGTAAAACCATAAACATCTTACAAGACTGGGTAAACCCTGAGCCATTTTACAAGACTGGGTAAACCCAGAACCATTTTACAAGACTGGGTAAACCCTGAACCAGTTTACAAGACTGGGTAAACCCTGAACTAGTTTACAAGACTTGGTAAACGCTGAGCCATTTTATAAGACTGGGTGAAACCAGAATCATCTTACAAGACTGCGTAAACCTAGAATAATTTTACAAGACTGGGTAAGCCCAGAACCATTTTCAGTCAGAAGAAATGAGTCCCCTTTAACTGAGGATTGTTCCTTCTCCGTCACCTTCAGTCGTCACGATGAATTAATCAAAAGAAAGCAGCAGTTAACTTAAGCCTGTTGACATCTCCATAAAATTGTTCCTCAAATAGAGAGGGTTTAGGCCAAAATACTTGTCTCTGCTCTGCATATTTTGGACACCCCTGCAACGGGTGCTTAGATGTCATTTTACCAGTACCATGTTTACCTGCATCAGTACCTCCTATCTTTAGTTTATTAAACATGCATTTCACACTTTGTCTCCTGTGTGAAAGACTATCATTTATTCTATTTGGTTGAATTGGCAGTAAGCATAATCTGTCTGGTGGCCTGGGTGCTCTGATTTCCACTTGGTTCTATAATTGTTTCTTATGAATATCTGAGGATTGAACCCAAGCCATCGTGTTAGCAAACTTTTGTACTATTCACAATGCTATAACTGCATCAAAACCTTTGTATATGGATGTCTGGGTAGCCCTGTCAACACTGTGCTACCTGTGGTGTCAGAACTGGACAACAACAGCTAGAAATACAAGAAGGTTTGTAATAACTGAAATGAAATCCCAGAGATAATACTTAATGTGACAAGAAAATACAAGATCAGAAAGTATGATACTAGGAATCAAGTGAGCACAATGTCAACAAAGAACTTTATTAAAAGTCACTGCATCATATTGTCACGTAAAATACCGGGCCGGATTAAGATCCTTTTCAATATGTTTTACTTGTTCAAATGTTTTGGCGTAATCTATAAAGCAGAAGAATTGGTGTTTATGTGTTCCTTTTGATGTCTCTATTAGGATTTGAAATCGAAATGTGTACATGATATTGGTTGTTCCTTTCCCTTCTACACATACATACTGTTCTTCATTCATTTCCATCTGTATTTTCCTTCTTGTTATTTTTGATTTTTCTTTTCTTCATTATAATTATGAGTAGAAGTTTGGTGACATAGGGTATGAGGCTATGTGTACGGAATTCTTCGTTTTAGTTGCTCCCAGTCTTTTAAGTGCACATACAAATACCAATTTCAGCATATCATTAGTAATGTACTTAACAATCCGAGACCGAGTAAGGAATGCTACTATCAGACAGACTGTGGGATCAACACCTTGTGCCACATTTATTGACAGACAGAAGATCAAGTGGTTTGGCCATGTCATTAGAATGCAACATCAACAACTACCATCACTGGCCTTACATCAAAGATCATCTGCGACGAGACCACGAGGACGTCCAAGAAGAAAATGGATTGACGACATCAGAGACATTGTACAACCTCACGGAATGACACTATCCAGTGCCGTCCACCGGGCGCTGGAACGCAAATTATTCCTCCCCACGACGCTTGACGGCAGAAGTGGAAGATGATGATGATGATGATGATGATGAATGTATCCACGGTTGTAAACATCATTCAACAGTTTAGTTAAACATTTCTGTTCCGCATTCTCCAAGTGCTTCTAATTCCTATACCGTGATTCCTTTTAGCCAAGCCGTTTTTTTTTTCTTTTCCTCGTATGCTAGATAGCATCAGCAACTTCTTCATTTATTACAGGCGCGCCTTCCAAACTACTTTCTTCTGTTAATTCTTGCATCTTTTTTTTTTCATTATATAATTTCTCAACCACTGATCTGCTAAGATTCATGAACATTGGGAACATAATATGGTGGTCTCCCTCTGTATTCCACATCTACAGGGAAGTAGGTCACGCCTACCTTTGATAATAATTTATGACCGCAGCAGCCCAGTTGCGTGTAGGCTCGACTCGTGAGTTTGTCGTCAAACTAAATGAAGGAAGGACTGGCCGCTTATTCCCTCATACATTCAGGAGTACAAAGTGTAGTAGTCTGTCACATCACAGACTTATAACAGGAAACTGCTTGCAGACAATGTTTTAGCCATATTGATATTACAACCTTGCTGGTAATGTAAAGGATATGCAACAAACTTATATATATATATTGTGTAGTTCCTTTTCTAGAACCATATTATGTTTCCTCTTCAAAATCTTCTGTTCTGTGTTTCCTCTCAAAGACCTCCTATTCTGTTTCCTCTCAAAGAACTTCACTTCTGTGTTTCCACCCAAGAACTTCTGACAACATCCTCGCCAGTTTTCCTAATCTAACGTAAATGCTTAGTATAATCACTGTAGCTATATAATAATCCCTACAGCTCTTGAACCTTAAAGCAGATGATTGTTATCCAAAGATTGATGCTGTCTGTTTCTTTGTGCTTAAGTCTTCAGAAATCTTTAAAGTTTGAATTCCTGTTTTTTACAAGATGGTTTTAATCAAAAGTGTATTTTTGTTTGTGCATTATTATTAAAGGAGAATTAAACAGTTGTAGACATACAAAGCGAAACAAACACACAAAAGTACAATCAACAATTACAAACCTTATGCAAGAAACATGTAGAAATAGTGGCACCAGATATTATCTCTTAACCCCATTCTTTAAGAATTAACAATATTTTGCATGAGATGAATGTGCAAGTGAAAATTAAAGTCATTGTCTAATACTGCAGGTGAAACATGACATGTACTGACATATAACATCTATCAGCAGAGTTACGAGAGCACAATCACATATGGAAACCTCATTCAACAGTTTATTTAACGTTTCTGTTCCGAACTCTCCCATTACTTTTAATTTACGCACGGCATTCAGTGAACATCAAAAGTAATACACACGAGTATCCATATGCCAAGGATAACAACATAAGTTCTATAGCAGACATCTGCTTTGGGCGTGTAAATTATTAGGCCCATCATGTTTTACAGGCCCTGGGTGTACGGAATAATAGGTGGTTGGTCTTCCCCTTCCTTTAGCGAACAGTCAACGCACGCATCTAAGCTTCGTCCGACGGCGCACAGGTCACTGTAAGCCTAACCTCATAACGGTTACACCAACACATCCGCATATTCCAATGATGTCATAACATAAACTATATGTACTTCTTCTTCTTCTTCAGCTTTCCGAGCCATTATATGTACAAGACGCGATAATAAGGCGAATCACGTACATTGTCTTCAACAGCAGTATCCATGTTAAGAATAGTGGTTTGTAGGTCAGCACCGCCGAATGAATAAGAGAATTCGTTTTTACACTTCCGGTGTGCTGATGTTGAGGTAGCGAATTCAACCCCTATACTGGTCAGTTGGACTAAAATGTTGACTTCTCGTCCTTGACTTTTAGGCGTAAATTACAAGTACCGCAGAAGTCGGTCTGGGTTCGCATGATGGCGGGGTACGCTGGTAATAGGGAAAGCTAATCCACACGTAAAAATTAGTCCAGTGCACTGGAAGTAGTAAAAGTTGTTTGGATCATGCTTGAGTTCAAAGCGCGCGAACGAAAAAAATAAACGAATATTGTTTACAGTTCTCCCAACAACAGTAGCTGTTTGTGTTAACTTTTCAGAATAACCTGATAACATATGCCTGATTTTCTTATTGCAGCTGTGACATTCCTAGAATACTGGAAGAGGAAGAATGCCAGTTTGTCCCACCACTGGGACTGCCTAGATTTTGAGGAGGAGGAGGTATGAATTAATCTGCAACTCCGTGTAATCAATATTTCTAATATATTGTTCTCCCTTCTTGATATTCGGCTGAGATCTGTTAACAATAACATACATCATTCCTGTGGAGGGCAGATTACCAGTCTATTTAAACACATGAGTCACAAACAATATGATGCAGGATTTATTGCCTGGTATATTTCGCTGCATCTCATCAGGTGCATACTGCAGAGTTATATATCATAGGAAGTGAATAAATGAATAATACTTAAGTCGACACAATTAAAACATAGTCACAGGAATTGTTCAAATGGGAAACATCTGTTATCCTCACGGTAATGTCAAATTTAACAAGAACCCTTTCGGTTAGCACAAAACCAGATGGAACCACCTTCGGGAGACCCGGGTTTAAATCCTCGATAAGGTGTGGATTTTTTTTTCTTTCGGAGGCAAAAAGAAAATCCTAAACTGCACAGTTTGCGGCGGCTGCACTAGCCAGGTGGCCTTAATTCCTCACGCTCAAGACCCCCTGCCCTACACTGAAAGGTACTATAGGCAGTAGATGACAGATAGAACTCACTATACGAAACGTTTCTTCTTTGTTTACGCTATGCCCATATTATATGAGCAGTTGAGAAATCGACGAGGACGGCGTTTTATAGACGTTCGAGCACACAGAGATTCCTGAAGGCTGATTAACTCTCTTATTCACCCACACTGGAATATTTTCAGCTCCTCGATTTGCAATTTGTCTTTCCGTTCTACCTATGTCAGTTGCTTGGCCTCACACTGGCATTGATAAATGCAGTTTGATTTTGTGTACGGAGACAATGATTCTTTTACCAGACCAGATTTAATCCCTTCCAGTGTTTTGATAATTCACCATCTGATGACATCTTAATAGATACAAAAATGTGTGTGAAGTTCAATAATTGTCTTGCACATTCCACTGGTTGCTGAGCTCGGAGAGAGGAAGGAGAGTTCAGCAACACTATCCCCTCGTAGATGTGCTTTGGTACAGGTAAGTCTCTACACAAGGGAAGGGGGGAGAGGCTGAGTGGTCTCGAGGTATGGTTCCGCCTCGAGTGTTGGAGGTCCTGGGTTCAAGCCCCGGTTTTTTTCACGTGGACTTCTAGTAACAAAATTGCCCCTGGTCTCTGGGTAGTGAGACCGGACGTCCGTGCGTATTGTTTCGCACTTAAAAAATCCCTTGGCAGTTGGAAATCGAAAAAGATTAGCCTAACGGCGCTGCCCGGGCAAAAATTTCGAGTTAAGAATCTGCCCTAAGTATTTTCAGGATCCTCGCCGGTGATACGGAGTTCGTGCACTGAACTGAGATTCTCCGGACTCAGACTTATGGGTTACACCCGTGTGCTGTGATGTTGATCCGTCGACTAAACTAAAGTCTCTACACAAATCGCACTCTGATAGGCGCAAGTCCTGTTTGGGGGCTGGGGCTACGATAATATTAACACATCAGACTATATACTTAACACTCAGTCTTCCATCGGATTTACAAACAATAACAGTAACTCGCATATTTTGTTTTATGTTCGCTCGTTTTGAATTCAAGAGTGGTCCATACACATTCTACCACTTCTAGTGCACTGACTGATTTTTGTATTTGAATCAGCTTTCCCTATTACCGGTGTTCCTAACCATTAGACGAACCCACTCCGACTTCTGAGGTATTTGTAATTTACGTCCCCGAGTCAAAGACGAGAAGTCATTTAGTCCAACTGACCGATGTAGGAATTTAACCCGCTACCTCGGCATCAGCACACCGGATATTTAAGATAGAGCGTTTGTTATCCATTCGGCCATACCTCGGATATGTAAGATAGAGCGTTATCCATTCGGCCATACCTCGACTCACACATTTGATGTGCTGCATATCATCGCTTTAGGGCTGAAATCAATTATTGCATGCACTGCATATTATCTTTTACTATATTGTTATAAGCCGGATGTTTTCCAACTTCATCAGTTTGAAAATATAATAATTAGAAACAAGTTTAAAACAGGCACGTGGATCGACTTCATAGGTCCGGATTTTATTCCATGCAGCTCGGTCTTTCTCCATAGAGCAGCCAACCGCCTGCCGGTGGCATTGCACAGAGCACGAACTCCATAGATCCGGAGACGACACCTAGAGTTCTCCACACACACAAAACTGTACCACAGAACCGAATGACAAAAAAGAACCCACGAACTTCTTAACTTGAGGCAGATCAGCTAACCTACTTGGCCACGGAAACCCCCGAAACATGTATCACTTGGTGCTGGACATTGCTGAAGAATTATAGATAAGAAAAGGGTGATAATTAACATACAAGCGGTCGGCATGGCTGAATGGATAACGGCGCACGCTCTTCGTGTTTTGTGCGGAACTTTCGGTAGGCCTCTCTGAGAAAAGAGACAGGGCCATAAGGGATGCAACCCAGTGCAATGTAGTCGACCCTCTGGCCTCTGAAGGTGCCCCTTAAACTGACATGAACTATTGATACATTGACACAGGAACGGCCCCGACCAGACTATGCAGCTAGGGCCACGGATGTGAAGGAGAATCCCATCACTGGAATTAATGAGCCTTACTTTGATCCCAGAAAACGATTGCCTCGGGTTCTTTCCGGTGTTGCAGCCATCATTATTATGGTACCTTATTTTGATAATATTTTAGAGCATCAGTTAACTACATAAATGTCCTCATATTGATTTGTAGATTTCAAGCACCCATTGAAACAGTTACATTATCATCATCATCATCATCAAGAGCCATGTGTGTATTACAATTTGGTTACAGTGAGCCTACTGCATATTCTACTATGTATGTTTATGGTACATTCACACAAGCTTCCTTCAGTCCATCTCTTGATTGTGTCTATCCATATGTAGCGTTGTCTTCCTCTTGTATCTTTCCCTTTCACTTTTCTTTCTAGTATATAATTAAACGAGGTGTGTATGGCCCAGTAGCTAGAACGTCAGGCTTCCATTCTGGAGACCCGGGTTCAAATCCTCGGTAAGGTGGTGGATTTGTTTTTTTTTCTGTTGGAGTAGAAACGAAAATACCTAACCGGCACAGTTGGCGGCGTCTGCACTAGCCAGGCGGCCTTAATTTCTCAGGTTCACGATCTCCCTACTATATAGGCAGCAATGACAGTTATTTTTGTTTTCCAATCTTTAACAAGGGGATATGTCTCTATGGGCGAAGTATTTTAATTGTTGGGTCTTGATCTCATGTAGTTACCTTTTCTTCAATCCCATTGTGTGTAATATTTCTGCGTTTATTTTATTGTTCTATCATAATATTATTTATTTTATCTATATTACCTAACTGGGAAACCAAAAACTGGTGAGACCCTTTAAGGACTAGCCCGTATCAGGACTGCAAACCTGAAACACAAGACACCAGCTACACAATTAGGACAACCATAGACAAGACAAAGCCATCTAATTAAGCCAGACGTAACCGACAGGAAGGAAACACCTCCAATAAAAAAGAAAAACCGACAACAACCAGAAGAAAACACAAACACATGGAAGCATATCTAGCCAAGCAAATGTCGGCAATTCGGTGTGGAAAAGGAACAACATAAAAGACTTTATGTTGTTTCTTTCTATAAGAATCTGTAAAAGGAGTCGCTGCAGTTGGACCGTGTAAAAACAGTATATATATATATATATATATAATTATATATCTTGAAAGCTTCAATTGTATCCTTATGTGGTTTATTCACTGTCCATGTTTCTGCACAGTAAAACAATATAAATCAAATGTAACACTCGACCACTCTTAGCTTCATTAAGTAGTGTAATGCCTATCACTCTTAGTTTTAATAAGTAACTTAATGCCTATCACTCATAGTTTTAATAAATAATTTAATACCAATCACTCTTAGTTTTAATAAGTAACTTAATGCCTATCACTCATAGTTTTAATAAGTAATTTAATACCAATCACTCTTAGTTTTAATAAGTAACTTAATGCCTATCACTCATAGTTTTAATAAGTAATTTAATACCAATCACTCTTAGTTTTAATAAGTAACTTAATGCCTATCACTCATAGTTTTAATAAGTAATTTAATACCAATCACTCTTAGTTTTAATAAGTAACTTAATGCCTATCACTCATAGTTTTAATAAGTAATTTAATACCAATCACTCTTAGTTTTAATAAGTAACTTAATGCCTATCACTCATAGTTTTAATAAGTAATTTAATACCAATCACTCTTAGTTTTAATAAGTAACTTAATGCCTATCACTCATAGTTTTAATAAGTAATTTAATACCAATCACTCTTAGTTTTAATAAGTAACTTAATGCCTATCACTCATAGTTTTAATAAGTAATTTAATACCAATCACTCTTAGTTTTAATAAGTAACTTAATGCTTATCACTCATAGTTTTAATAAGTAATTTAATACCAATCACTCTTAGTTTTAATAAGTAACTTAATGCCTAACACACTTATTTTTAATAAGTAACATAATGCGTAAAACTGTGGACACATTTGCTTATTCACATGCTAATTTTATTATGTATAGCTACGGTTTTTCGACCGTGGAGGAGCGCATTAGAAGCGGAGATGATTAATATTGGGTGGACATGGAGTGAGATGCAGTAGATAGCAATCGGACGGCTTGGCGTGGTTTGGTTGAGTCTAAGACCCAATAGGAGTTAAAAGGCAAAAAGGAGGAGGTTTTGAATGCATTAAACTGCAAGCTGAAATAATATTTCATATTACATATCTAAGTAATATCTTGAACATTGTAGTAACAGAAAGTGCAAAGAAAGGACTCTCCTTGGATATCAAGAAAACAGTACAATAGTGATATCAAAGAAAATAGTGACACCAAAATGTGAAATGGAAATAGAAGGGAACATTCTTAACTAAGTGGATAATTTTAAATACCTAGGGACTTTTATAACAGTAGATGGATGATGCACATCAGAAATTAAGAACAGACTCAGGCAACCACAACCTGCATTTCAGAAAATGAAAAGCATCGTATGCAATAAGTCACTATCATTGAAAGTAGAAAAGGAAGTGTTAAAATGATGCATATAGAACCTGTTTTGCTGTGTGGCTGTGAATCTTTGAATGTAAATGAAAAATATAGGAAGAACTTGGAAGCAACAGAGATCTGGTTCCTGAGACGAATGTTGCGACTTCTTTGGACTACCAGAGTCCAGAGTACCTAGCAACAATTGTCTAAAAGAGGCTTATGAAATTGAACATTATATGCAACAATAAGAAAGAGACAAACAGCTTTCGTTGGTCGTGTGATGCGAAGAGAGGCATTGGAAAACATCGTGACAACTGGAAAGATAATGGAGAAGAGAGGCAGAGGCAGACCAAGAGAAATGATGCTGGATGGACTGAGACGGTGGCATGGAGGAATATCATCAGCAGAGTTGATCCAGAACACCAAAAACCAGGATCCGTGGAGAAACATGAACGCCCACGATAACTGGCAGAGCACTTAATGATGATGATGATGATGGTAACATAATATGTTTTTGTATGTGTCCTTCTTCGCAGATGTTTTTAGTGCTGATTTTCATTGTTGCTGTCATCATGTATCGAGTACTGATTAGCATACCTCTGTTTGAGAACAAAGATCTTCGGCCTAAAGCTTCAACCATCGCCAGCATGTCAGCTGCTGTAGTGAACCTGGTCATCATCATGACGCTGGGTCGAGTCTACGAGAAACTTGCCCTCAAGTTAACACAGTGGGGTCAGTTCATACATTTTAAAGCATATTTTTCGTAGATCTTCTTTGCTTTCTTGTCTATGTAGTAATTGTCATATTTTCTCGTATTTTCTCTGCCTGTTTTATAATACCGATAATAAAGAAGGAAGCAGTTTTGTTTCTCAGGAAAGTACAAACAATACCATGTTCTTCTGTTGCCCTCTAAATTCCATTGGGGCATTGGACCTCAACCAACTCACTACATGCGCGTGTCAGTTTGTATCCAACGAGACAGAAAATGCAGACAAGAAAATCTGGCTGCTGTGGAGGCAGAAGTACAATCGTTGATTTTCGAGAATTCTTTAGAGGGTGATGCTGTCATTTACACATATAAGTCGGTCGGTCGACGAGTAAGAAGTTCATGGGTTTTAACGTCTCAGGCCGGAGGGAGAATTGTGAAGGCAGATTCGCGTGCTTTGCTTTGACCACAAGTAACCTGACTATGGAAGTCGTGGCAGTAAGTAAAGCAATAATATGGCTCGAGACACAGACATTCACTAGGGCATATTTCCTTAGTGACTCAATAAGCATGCTCAAGAAGATAGAAATGGGGTGGATCCGAAGAGAGTGGTTGCTGTCTCTGGAGCGGTCTCGGCTGGAAAAGATTAGTTTCATTTTCGTTCCAGGGCATGCGGGAGTACAAGGAAATGAGCGGGCTGACAAGCTCGCAGGTGAGGCTACTGTGGAGGGCGGACGCGCCATGGACCTGGCTGATATTCTAAATGCTCTACGAGAAGTACGTGGGTTGCGAGAACCAAGTGATGACTGTGAATCTACAACATGGTCAGGATGCGAGAACAGCAAATTAATAGAGGCGTGGTCAAACAAGAACACTATGCTGGAAGCCAAAGAAAATTAATAAACCAACAGAACTGGTCTCGTTAGCCGCTATACGCTGCGGAGTTTACTGAAGAGGGGATCCGAGCACTTATGGACTGAATGTGTCAATGTTAAATGAGCATAATCTGTCGACTGACTAACTAACTAACTAACTAACTAACTAACTAACTAACTAACTAACTAACTAACTAACTAACTAACTAACTAACTAACTAACTAACTAACTAAACTAACTGACTGACTGACTGACTGACTGACTAAACTAACTAACTAACTAAACTAAACTAACTAAACTAAACTAAACTAACTAACTAACTCACTCACTCACTCACTCACTCACTCCAAGCCCTCCTATCTTTAGCTATCCCATACAGTTCTGTCCATGTCTTTTCCATATTATTCATTTCTGTTTATACTTCTCCTTTCCGTGAGTTTCAGATCTTCCTCTATTTCTCTTGCCCTGGGGGTTTCAGGCTACGGCTTTTCTAATTATACTATTCTCTGTTTCCCGTGCCAACTTCTCTTCTTCCCCTCTTAGTTCGTTGGCAAACAATACCATGATGGACAGCAAAACACACGAGGCAGTCCTTCGTGAAGCTAACAAAAACCATAAATCGATTAGAGAAATTAAATGTCAATAATCATGGCGTTTTAGGCAAATACACATGAAAACCTAGTGACAACTGGCAAACTAGTTGTCAAAAGAGCTAGAGGCAGATATAAATCGATAAATACCTAGATGGCATGGCTAGTGGTACATTTTCTCCGTATCTGGGTCTCTTTCAGAGCACTGAGATCATATATTTGGGTAGTCCTTGGTATTATTTTTATTCGTCCGTAAAACCAACTACAGTAATGTGATTTCTATAGATGGTCTTGCTTATGAACTAAATGTCCAAGATCGACAATCATTTGTAAAACTGGTTTATGTAACACGTATTAATGCTTTATTATATCTTACTATTTTAACTGCACTAAATTATTTTAATTTAAATTCACGTTAATTTAACCATTGCTTCTGGTGTATTTGTCAGTTCATCTCCATGCATTTCATCGTGTTCTTTTTTTTTTCTTCTAAAAAATGTGCTACTTCGAATCATGTTCAAATCAAATATCTCCTTTCTTTCCTACCATAGTAAACATATTCTAGAGGATATCTAATCTGACTTCAACGAAGTAGGCAGCCATTTAGACATATATTTATTTTAGTCACAGCTTTAGCGTTTGAAGGAAAGATTGACCACCTATTCCTGCCTGCTCTCAAACTGTGATGGCGCTATCTCCCCAAAGATCCATAGCTGTATTTATTATTTTAGTCCGGGCAAAATTTCGAGTTAAAAATCTACCCAAAGTATTTCAGGATCCTCGCCGATGCAACGGAGTTCGTGCATTGAGCTGAGTTTCTCCAGACTCAGGTTTGAGTTAGGAGGAAAACGGACTACTTATGGGTTAAACCGTGTGCCGTGATGTTGATCCAACGACTAAACTAAACTAAACTAAATTATTTTTGTGTGTGCTAACTTAATTAAATAAAGATATCGACAAACAGCACATGTTTATTACATATATAATGTTTTGTTGAAACCAGGATATATACAGGATATAAAACCGAGTATGGGTAACTCCTGCAAAAAATGTTATATATACTAAACACAGACACAGTGTACATACCTTACAACAAACTCCACTATGGTAAACATAAATCAAAGGGGGAGGGGAAGGGGGAGAGATATCCATTAAAATAAAATAATAAGTACACTACGACACAATGAACGACGTACGATTATACTAATCTTCATCAAGAACAACACAAACGTATCTACAGAAAAACATGAAATTATAAAATTGTATAATATTAAAACACAAATCTGTCGTTGTTAGTTGAGCAGTGGCAAGTCAGTGATAAACAAGAGAAGCGACAGTGGTGACCAGTGGTATCTATCTACCTTGAATGATCATATACTCTTTTTCAACTCCTGCCACTAACCACATATTGATGTCTTCTTTATTGAGAAATATTAATATGTATGTTATTTAACGTGACACCATCCCAGGTGAATACTCTTTTAATGAATAATTATTCAAAACAGATTTTATGGAAAACACACTCAATTATAGATTACTCCCAATTTCAATTGTGTAAAAACTTTTTATTTATTTTTGTTTTTAAATTAAACAGTATTGTTTTCAAAATGTCGATATCATAAGCCGATATTTTTATATGGAAAAGAAATATATAAAGGTTTAAATTATGATATATCTCGGACTAATATCTTATTGATTAACACATCGTCATCATCATCATCAGGCACACTTCTAATAAGCGTGTACGGATGTGGTTCGCTATCTCACACCATGAAGTCTTCCCAGAGTCTTTGATCACGTCAGTGATCTTGTCTTGGTCATACCATTTATGAGAAGATATGAGAGGAATTACCATTGGGGGACGTAACATTAATAACATTAGATATACGGATGATACAGTTGCACACAATGAGCATATCTCCAACATTTATAAGATACAGTTGTTACTTGCATACTGTGAACAACTAGGGTTAGAATTACATTTTACGAACATACAGATTATGATCGTCACTAGGAAGAAAGCAATACCAGAATGTAATATACAGGTAAATGGGAATATTCTTAAACAACTGAATGGGTACAACTATCTCGGAGCAGTTACAACATTCGATGGGAGGTGCCCTCAAGAGATTAGAACAAGAATCGTCATGGCGAAGGTAGCCTTTAGCAAGATAGAAAACATACTGACGAATAAAATGATGTTAACTGCAACGAGAAAAAGTATCTTGAAGTTCTACATGGAACCTGTACTTTTGCATGGGTGTGAAACGTGGACAATGAGCAGGCAAGATGAAAAATATCTAATAGCTATGGAAATTTCGTTTCTGATGAAACTGACAGAATACCATGGACAGACAGAAAAACCAATGATCAAGTCCTACATGTAACAAATTAAAACCGTAAACTGATTAGAGAAATTAGATGTAAACAGTCACACGTTTTGGACACGTTATGAGAAGAAATCAACTGGAGAACTTGGTGACAATTGGCAAAAGATTGAGGGGAAAAGAACAAGTGAAAGATAAAGAAGTAAATATCTGGATGGTTTGGCCACGTTGTTTGGTAGAGACAAGAACACAGAGTAGATCCACGACTCTGGTCATGGTGTGAGATGGTGAAACATGACCGCCCACGCTTAACGGCATGGTACATGATGATGGTGATGCAATGTGACCAAGTCATCGAGGTGCTCGTATCTACCTGTTTGCCTTCACGTTGCTCTTGTCTTCCTTCCCCCCCCCCAAGTCTTGCCAGATGTCACTACGTTTTCCCAGTTTATTTGGCCTCATAACATGCCCACAAAAACTTGACTGGCAATGTCTTCTTGTTGTCGTCGTCGTTGTTGTTGTTGTTGTTGTTGTTGTTGTTATTGTTGTTGTTGTTGTTGTTGTTGTTGCTGTCGTCGTCGTCGTCCTTGTCGTGGTGGTGGTGGTGGTGGTGGTTGACTGGTTGTTTGGTTGGGTTGGTTGGGTTGGATTGGTTGGGTTGAGTTGGTTGGTTAGGTTGGTTGGTTGGTTGGGTTAGGTTGGTTGGGTTGGTTGGGTTGTTTCGTTGGGTTGGTTGGTTGGATTGGTTGGTTGGGTTGGGTGGGTGGGTTGGTTGGGTTGGTTGGTTGTTGTTAAGCGTCGTGGAGAGGGGTTATTGAAGAGTTCCAGTGCCTGTGGCTAGCACCTTTAATCCAATTTCCTCCGCGATTAATGAGCATGTGTCTAGGATCAAGAAAATTTCCTTCCGGTCTAATTACAATGTCTAATCAGTTTACGGTTGTCGTCTGTTTCTTGGAGGACTGTCCCGTCTATTGTTCAGTCTGTCGGTGTATTTTTCTGTCTGTTCGTGGTTTTCTTTGTATTTTCCCAATGAAATCACTAGATAAGCTATTCGGCGTTTCTCAGCATATCTAATTCGTAATCTACCATAAGGCTTTGGTAGCCAAGGTGCATTTACAAAACTAATTTACATAAACAGTAAACTGATGCTGACCACTCCTCTGGTTTAAAAGTGTGTCTGGAATACCTCTGCACAGCATGGTTATTAATCATGCGGCTTGAGAGTTAAAATTTAGTATTTAAAACTAATCAGAGTAATACCAAGAAAATCTCATGTGTCAGACTAAAAAGCAAAGTGAGACTTGGAACGTGGAATGTGAGAAGTCTGTATGAGGGTAAGCTAAATGCAGTATGTGATGAGACTGGGAGGTTAAATATTCAAATGTTAGGAATTGGTGAAAATCGCCAGAGAGGCAGGGGAAATTTTTATTAATGAAAATGGAAGTTTTTTCATATATTATGATAGAGACGTCGGAGACCAGAGCGGAGTGGCATCTTGTTTATATTTTTTTTTAAACAGCAAAAGCTTTAATAGGATATACCCCGGTTAATGATAGAATCATCACTACCAGACTTAGAGGCCATCCAAAAACCACAACTTGTATACAGATATATGCACCTTCATCAACAGCAGAGGAGGATGAAACTGAAGATTTTTACAGCACTCTATATAAGATTGGTCATAATGATACAACAATAATACTCGGAGATTTTAATGTAAAAGTGGGTACAGGAAGAGATGAAAATGAGAGACACGTTATAGGAAAATTTGGATTGTGAAACAAATATGATGCAGGTGACAAATTAATTGAATTGTGCATAGAAATTGAGTTAACGATAGCCAACACACATTTTAAACAACATCCAAGAAGACTTTTCACATGGAAGTCCCCAGTACTACCAAAAAACCAGATATATTATATTTTAATACAACGAAGATGGGGATCAAGCATAAAGCAGCACAAACCCTACGAAATGCAGACATTAGTTATTAGAAGCAGATGTGAAAGTAAAACTCAAACGGCATACCCGAAGACCAAAGCCACTTCCTTCGTTTTGATTTCACAACAATACCAGATACATAAAATGTAGACGTTAATCGTTTTGGGGTCTTGATGTCTATACAGAAAGAAATTACACCTGAGGAATTGGCAGTAAAAGCTAGAAATATTTTGACAACAGCAGTCAAAGATCTAATTCCGACCAAAAATAAGCAACATAAGCCATGGATTACATCAGATACATTAGAATTAATACAACAACTAAGAGAACTGGAACAGAAAGGAAGAGAAACTGATAACAGCAGGATAAAGTATAAATCTTTAATATGAGAAATAATCAAGAACACAAGAAAGGACAATAACCAGTATATAGAAGATTGTTGTACTACATTAGAGCAATATCATACGAATGATAGACATTACGAAATGTACAAAGAAATGATGTTATTGACAAGAAATATTCAACCTCAATTAAATGTTGTCTGTGACAGTTTGTGAAATACTTTAACAGATTCTAGAAAACTTCTAGAAAGATGGAAGGAATACTGCAGTGGAATGTATGATATGAATGACTGTGAGGATATGAATGAGAAACATGAACCAATGACAGCAGAGACAGAACCTGAACTCTCATTAGATGAAATTGTATGGGCAATAAAGAACATGGAGAATGGTAAATCACCTGGATGTGATGAGATACCAGCTGAACTAATTAAAGCGGGAGGAGACGAAAGCATATAAATCTATCAGATATTATGTAAAATGATATGGAAACATGATATATAGCCGAAAGATTGGAAGAGAAATATCTTTATTCCAATACCAAACAAAAACATTACAGCATGAAATTATGCACAAACTGTAGAAGTGTTGCCCTGATCAGTAATTCCAGGATAATTCTATTAAAAATCATAATGGGAAGATTTTGTAAGAAAATAGAAGAAGAGATTAACGTGGTTTGAAGCTGGATTTAGACACGAAAGAGGGACAAGAGATCACACACTCAACATGCGTTTAATAATAGAAGTGTAGATAAATTAATGTAAACCTGTTCTCGTGTTTTGTGGATTGTGGCAGACATTTGACTGTGTACAACATCAGAAACTTTATAAAATCATGAGGAAAATGGCCTTTCAATCACATGTAGTGCAACTCATAAAAATGCTCTGTCTAAACCAAAAAGCAGCGGTTAGAATAGATGGCGAGACATTAGATTGGTTTGACAGCAAACAAGGAGTCCGTCGAAGCTATGTGCTTTCCCCTTATTTGTTTAACCTGTACACCGAAAATATAATGAGAAATGTCAGAGATGATATAACCAAGGAGCAATATGATGCTCTAAATATCGGTGGTCATGAACTACTAGAGATTTCATATGCTGATGATACAGAATAGTGTATTAAAAAAAAATAATAATAATAATAATAATAATAACCTCAACCCAAAAAGAATAGTGAAAGTCACAACTTATACCTTAACATAGCAAATACAATGATAATACATACAGATAAAACTAATATGGAGAACGAAATATGTGTTAATGGAGACAAATTCGAGGTGGTGGAAAATTTCGAATATCTTGGGTCATTAATACCAATAAAGGTGATACAATGAACGAAATTAAAAGACAAATATATATTGCTCTTCAAAAACTAAAACAACTGAATAAATTGTGGAGTTGGACAGATAGACCTGCAAAAATTATATCTTAAGAGCATGCATCTTTCCCGTTGCAACATATGCCTGTGAGACCTGGACACTGACTACACAAACTAAACAGCGCATAAATGCCTTTGAATATAAATGTTATAGATGGGTTCTAAGAATATGTTGGATACAGAAGAGAACAAATACATCAATACGACAAGTTATGAATATTGAAGAAGACTGGCTACTAAAGACGATAAAACAAAACAAAAAATTGAAATATTTGGGTCACTTGAAATGTCATAAAAGTTTGGAGAGAATAATAATGGAGGGGTATATGCCTGGGAAGAGAGAAAGAGGAAGGCCAAAGAGAAGATCGGTGCAGGATATGGCAGATAATCACCAAATGGGTGCATCGGACGCGGGACATATTGCTTATGACCGAGACGTTTTCCGGAAAGTTGTTATGGGAGCGAGATTATGCAAAGGACATACTACAGAATGAATAAATGAATGAATCAGAGTAATTACCGTGTGTTACTGGCTCAAATAAAGGAAATAAAACATAGCAACACTAGCCTGCCGTACGTGTCATTAGAGGCAACCGAGGAGGGTTGGTGTGAGACTGACTGTTTCATCCTGTATAATATTTTACCTGCAGAATCCAACCAGTCATGAAAAGCCTAGACGGGACTTATTATTATATCCCATTTCATCCACTCTAGTACACTTGCCTAACAATATAACTATCTTAATGCACCATGCTAATAAGAGTGGGTGGTCGTTTCGCCATCTCACAAGATTACCAAAGTCGTGGATCAGCACCGTGTTCTTCTTTCAACCATGACACGTGGATCCAGATATTTATCTCTCTGTCTTCCCCTTGCTCTTTTCCCCTTAATCTTGCCAGTTGTCGCTAAGTTCTCTAGTTTATTTCTTCTCATAACGTGTCCATAAAATGTGAATGTCCACTTTTAATTTCTCTAATTAGTTTGCGGTTTTCATTTTCCGCTTGTATGACTTTCTCGTTGGTTTTTCCGTCTGTCCATGATATTCTTTGCATTTTTTCTCAGAAAAACAACATGTCCACTGCTATTAGATGTTTTTCAGCTTGTCTGCTCATTGTCCACGTTTCACACCCATACAACAGAGTAGGTTCTATGTAGGACATCAAAACGCTTGTTCTTGTCGCAACTGACATCTTCTTATACATCAGTATGTTTTCCATCATGCAAAAGACTACCTTTACCATATCGATTCTTGTTCTAATCTCTTCAAGACATCTCCCATCAGATGTTATAACTGTTTCGAGATAGTTGTACCGATTCACGTGTTTAAGAATATTCTCATTTAACCGTACATTACATGATGGTATTTCTTTCTTCCTAGTGACTACCATAGTCTATGCCTTCTTACAATTTAATTATAATCCTAGTAGTTCACTGTGTACAACAACTGCATCTGCTAAATGTTGCAGACCCTTTTCATTAGGTGCAATCAATACAGTATCATCCGCATTGATGTTATTATCCCCCAAAGGTGAACCCTCTCCCTTACAGACAATATCATATTTTATTTCAGAAATGCATCGAACACAAACTGAATTTGAGGATCAGCTGACTTTTAAGGTTTTCGTTTTCCAGTTCGTCAACTTTTATTCTTCCATCATCTATATTGCATTTTTCAAGGGAAAGTAAGTATGTCATTCCTCACGCTTGTCATATCATAACACTTATCTGCCCTTTGTCGACATCTCTATTTAAGTTATTCTTTGTGTTTTAAGCTATTATTTATGTTATTTATCTCTACAGCTTGTGTATTTACTTAAGTTTAGTTTAGTTTAGTCGTTGGATCAACATCACGGCACACGGTTTAACCCATAAGTGCTCCATTTTCCTCCTAACTCAAGCCTGAGTCTGGAGAAACTCAGCTCAATGCACGAACTCCGTTGCATCGGCGAGGATCTTGAAATACTTTGGGTAGATTTTTAACTCGAAATTTTACCCGGGCAGCGGCATTAGGCTACTCTTTTTCGATTTCCAACTGCCAAGGGATTTTTTACGTACGCAACAATACACACAGGCATCCGATCTCACTACCCAGAGACCAGGGGAAATTTTATTACTGGAAGTCCAGGTGGATTTTTTAAATAAATCCCGGTCCTCACCGGGGCCTGAACCCGGGACCTCCAGCACTCGAGGCGGACACCATGCCTCGAGACCACTCAGCCCCCCCCCCCCCTGATTTTAATTAGTATTTACTTAAACATTTGTTTACGTCACTCAAATACTTGATAGGTAATGATGTGAAGGTAATGAAGGTAATAATGGATGTAACTTGTGTATTTACTTAAAAATTTGTTTCCATCTTTCAAATACGTGATAGAGAATGATGGATATAACTTGGAAAAGCACTGGAATACTGACATACTAGAGTGTTACTAACATTATGAACTATTTTGAAATATATCTTAGTATAGTCTAGAATGCAATTCAAGCATTATTTGGATAATTGACAAATATGTCAGTTCCAAACTGTGTCTGTATGGTAGACATTATATGTTGTTTCTTCTTCTTCTTCTTCTTCTTCTTCTTCTTCTTCTTCTTCTTCTTCCCCTCCTCCTACGATCAACGTTAACTGTGCGTGGTGCATAGCTTCCATTTTAGTGTGTTCACGTCCTCTTTTTAATCACATACCATTCAGGTCAACAGCCTTTCTAATTCGACAGTTGTTTCTTTTTTGGATTCCTTTCCCACCCCGACCCCTCCCAAGATTGTCTTACTTGGTGTGTGGGCTCTGCCTGCCCACATTTTGATCGGGCTTTGTGGTCCTAGTCTTTGTTCCTACAAGAACCGTTACAAGGTATTGGTGGTTTCGCATTCCATGTGTCCTTCACTTAGAAGCTCCATCAGACAATTTTATTTGCCCAATTAACAGTTTTATTACCTGTACTTTACATTGTCCCATTATTAATAAGGATGAATGAAAGTGAGTTCCTAGCAGTTGCATAGATACATATAAATTTATGTAACTTAGTTATGGTCACTTTACATATTAGTCAGAAATAACCTACACATTTCATCAGAAATGTGGTTCTATAGCAGTATGTTGAGAACACCTTTAACTGAGAACAAGAGTAAAGAAGCCCCTTTGAAACAAACTAACTCATCTTTGAATATGTCACGAGAAAGAGGGTAAACTGGAACATGTCATAACAACACTAACGCTGAAGGGGAAGATATACAATGAAGATGCTATACAGTCTGTTACTGTGGCATGGGCAAATATTCGCATTGGAAATGACTGGCAAAAAAGCAAGACAAAAATGTTGGGGTTGACTGCTACGTCCTGTGACGGCCATGCAAGTAAATTGTTTTAAATTTTATTTCTAAACACGTTCTTTCCCCTAAACAGCACCGCCATTATGTATAATTGCGAAGATACTGTTTAAGCATTATGACAAAAACAAAAGAGAAACAAAATCTGATGTTACTAGTTACCCAGTCGTGAACACTGCCCAAACCCTTCCTCCTCATGAAACTTGCGTCACAAATATATGTCCATTAAGATATAACTTGTATTTAACGTATAGATTTGTATGGTGAACAGCAGTACTTTTACTAACATACAGTTTCATAGCTAATATGTACTACTTTACATGTAGTTTTCTGGCTGTGTTTAATTCATTATTGCCAGATTTGTTGGTTATTTATGTTTCTAAAGTCATACATTAAGACACGTTGGACATAAAAATTCCTGAGGGAACTGGCAAAAGAGTATTTCTGGCAGGTCGTCATAAGAGTGAGGTTCTGCAAAGGATCTGCTAGATGAACAGAGTCTGACAACTTTCTCATGTTTTTCTGTTTATTTATTGCAGATTTGTGGGATACCCTGGGCATTACAATACATTCTTTGGGCTTAGAAGTGAAGAGGTAAGATAAGCAAACCTCCATGTTCATTCATAATTTTTACTTTTGAAAGAATAAAAGAGTGAAACTTCTGCAAGCTAGGCAGAAGAGGAAGGAGTTAAATATTGCAGATCATGCAGAAGGATGGGGGTTGAACTGTTATAGATTAGACAGAAAGGTGGTAGCTGGCATACTGCAGGTTACACAGAGAGAAAGGACTGGATTATGACTGGCTGAATGACATTAAGCTATTGTGAGGTAGATAATAGGTGACGTTAAACTACTGTAATGTTAGACAGAAAGGTAACAGGTGAACTACCTCGGGTTACATAGACTGAGAGAGCTGAAGTATAGCAGACGGAACAGAAGGAAAGAGTTTAATGTTAAAACTTAGACACTGGGAGTGGGTTGTAATATTTGCCAGTGAGACAGATAAAAGGGACTGAACTGTTGCAGGCTATCTAACAGAATAGGTAGACAGACAGGACTAGAGTATTTCAAGTTAGACAGATAAACGAAACTGGACTTTTGCAAGTCAGGCAGATAAAAGGAACTGGACTTTTGCAAGTCAGACAGATAAAAGGAACTGGACTTTTGCAAGTCAGACAGATAAACTGAGATGAACTGTTGCTAGTCAGACAGATAAAATGAAATGAATTGTTGGAAGTTAGACAGATAAAATTAAATGAACTGTTGCAAGTCAGACAGATAAAATGAGATGAACTGTGCAAGCTAAACAGATACAATTAGATGAACTGTTGCAAGTCAGACAGATAAAATGAGATGAACTGTTCAAGCTAGACTGATACAATGAGATGAACTGTTTTGCAAGTGATACATCCAGAAATTATGTAGGAAACTAACAATTCTAGTTATCTGTACGCGTCCTATGGTCCAGGCGCGTACGAGGCCCTCACCTGTGGGACTTGGCTGAACGCCTCTAAGTCGGGTCCCCTGAGTGCCAGGGTCTGACCACCACTCGCCACCGGCTCGTGGAGGTGAGGTCTCGGAGATGTGACGCTGAGCCGCCAGCGTCTGCAGCCTACTTTGTGCCAGACGTATTGGTTACCCATTCCTCTGGACTACACAAGGCAAGGCAGAGAGAGGGAACATGTCGTTTGGGCACCACATGTATCTCTGAAGCTCTGCCCAGGCATTGTGATGGAATTTTGGCCACATTCCAACTCACATACTTTGGTCTGCCATGACTGTAAGGTGCCACTCACAAGTCTACTCGGCCGCCTCTGAACCCCCCCCCCCTTTTTCCATTTTTCTTTCACGGGCCGACAGGTGACAACTAAGATTCGCAACAATGGACAAATAACAGTTTGCCTAATATAATCTGTGTCAACTTTATTATTTAATTATCGTAGCAAAGAGGCATCTCTTTGTCCTAACATAATTTTTAGAAAGTCTGATTAGTTGTAGGCTGTACTCTACCGATGTTGCAAACAATGTTTCAGTGTAACAACGGAGGATGTCTCATAGAACTTGCCCAGCAACTTGGCGTTATAATGATAGGAAAACAGATCATCAACAACGCACAGGAAATCATTGTTCCGTGAGTATTTTCATTTTATATTTACATTCTGTCACTATCTGCGATAATGTAACTTTGGGAAGGCATACATCTTATTTATACTTGGATTGAAGTAATGGAGAGGGCAATGCAGTGGTGTTTACGGATGGCGCAGTATTCTAGGACAAGCGGCGTGCATGGGAATTATCAGCAAGCGAATGATACAAAACTGTCAAGAAAGCAAGTGGTGTTTTTGCCTTGACAAGCAGTCTTACTTCTTCTTCTTCTTTCGTTCGCCTGAAATATTTTTATAACTGCAATGTTGTCTCTTGTATGAATCTAACAGTCTTTTTTAGTTCATTCAGCGGTCCATGGAGTTTATCTTCCACTGTTGTCTCTCTAGGCCAGAAGGTTCGCCTGGATATGTTGTAGTTTGGGCAATCCTGGAGTATGTGCTCTGCTGTCTGCGACGCCAAACTACATGTGCACATGGCTGAGTCACCAATCTTGAATTTTGTATACATGTGGTTGCGAAATCTATTGTGTCCTATTCTGAGGCGCAGAAGAATGACCTGTTCTGGTCTGTCCATAACGTGGTAGTCGTCTTGAGTAAGGTTTGGTGGTCTTCTGACTGATTTGATCATTCTTTTCTTTTGGTGGTATGTA
The DNA here is from genome assembly GCA_963921405.1 of Cepaea hortensis. Lineage (NCBI taxonomy): Eukaryota > Metazoa > Mollusca > Gastropoda > Stylommatophora > Helicidae > Cepaea > Cepaea hortensis. The sequence goes on from OY992896.1 coordinate 40,281,001, forward strand.
ATAGGCAGTCTTACAATGGAATCAGTTGCTGTAACGAATGTTCTGTATGGCTTGATATGTAAAAGTTAGTTAGTTAGTTAAGTTAGTTAGTTTCAGTTAGTTAGTTAGTTAGTTACTTAGTTAGTTAGTTAGTTAGTTGTTAGTTAGTTGTTAGTTAGTTAGTTAGTTAGTTAGTTAGTTAGTTAGTTAGTTAGTTAGTTAGTTAGTTGTTAGTTAGTAGTTTCAGTTTCAGTTAGTTAGTTAGTTAGTTAGTTAGTTAGTTAGTTAGTTAGTTAGTTAGTTAGTTAGTTAGTTAGTTAGTTAGTTAGTTAGTTAGTAGTTAGTTAGTTAGTTAGTTGTTAGTTAGTTAGTTTCAGTTAGTTAGTTAGTTAGTTACTTAGTTAGTTAGTTAGTTAGTTGTTAGTTAGTTAGTTTCAGTTAGTTAGTTAGTTAGTTAGTTAGTTAGTTAGTTAGTTAGTTAGTTAGTTAGTTAGTTAGTTAGCCTGTAGTTAGTTTCAGTTACTATTAGTTAGTTAGTTAGTTAGTTAGTTAGTTAGTTAGTTAGTTAGTTAGTTAGTTAGTTAGTTAGTTAGTTAGTAGTTGTTGTTAGTTAGTCAGTCAGTCAGTCAGTCTTGTCAGTCAGTCAGTCAGTCAGTCAGTCAGTCAGTCAGTCAGTCAGTCAGTCAGTCAGTCAGTCAGTCAGTCAGTCAGTCAGTCGACAGATCATCCTCATTGCACATCGAACCATTCAGTCCATAAGTGCTCGGATCCCCTCCTCAGCAAATCCCGCAGCTTGTAGCGGCTCACGACACCAGTTCTGTGTTGGTTTGTCAATCTTCTTTGGCTTCCTGTGTAGTGTTCTTGATGTAAAAGTATTCACACACATGCATACCGAGTGGCTCAATGAACATGCTCAAGAAGGACCAGATTGGTCACATGCGACACGACGACTGGCTTGACACATCCAGCAAACTACAATTAGTCAAGTCAACTTGCATTTATGTATCGGGATATTCGGTATTTTTTTTTCCTTTGCGCTAGCTCGCTTTGAACTCAAGCATAGTACATACACGTTTCTTCTATCGGCACTAGACTGAATTTTGCTTGTGGATTAGCTTTCCCTAATACCAGTGTCCCTCGCCATCAGGCGAACCCACTCAGAGGTACTTGTAATTTAGGTCCTCAAGTCAAGGACGAGAAGTCAACTTGTCCAACTGGCCGGTGTAAGGGTTGAAACGACTACATCAGCATCAGCATACTGTATGCTTACGAATAGCACTAAGGTGTGAAAAGCAATGAGACTCAATGAGCATGATTCAGAAGGTCGAAGCTGGAACTGTACGCAGACAGTGGACTGAGTCGCTGCGGAAGTCTGTTGTCCGTAAAGTCACCTTCATCTTCGTCCCGGGACATGCGGGAGTCGAGGGAAATGAACGAGCTGATAAACTGGCTGGCTCTGCACCCCCTGTAGTTGGCCAGCCCATGGATCGTGCCGATGTTATTAACACCCTTAAAGATATGGCGAGAACAGAGGACTTTGACGTCAGTGAATCCACATCGCTGTCCAGGATGAAAGACTTGGGAATAAGAATAGGCACGGCCAAGCGCGAGAGGTACCTTGGGAAAACGAGTTGCCTCGTCAACCAACACAGAACTGGCACTATTAGCCACCGGACGCTGATGCATATGCTGGGGGGAGGATCTGAGCACCTATGGACCTGTCTGGGGTGCAATGAAGATACCCCAACTGATAACTGATAACTGATAACAGGCAATGAGTGAGCAGTTTTGCGGCCATGTCGGTAGATGGGTCAGGCATTAACAAGGCCATAAGAGATTCGGGATGAACAGATGACGGTGACATTTGAGAGAATGATTCCTTGCCCAGAGTGAAGAAGCTGGGGGTATATCGGGAGGCAAAGCTTGTCCTGGCTACATTAAAAATTAGTGAGGCGGCACCTTTATTATAAAATCGAAAAGGCACAGATACAGTGGAGCCACATAGGCATAGTGGTTAGTGCTTGCCTGCCAAGGCAGTGGACATGGTTCAATCCCCAGCTCAGGCAGAAATAGTTGTTCCTACCCGAACATCTCTCTACCTGATGGCTGCACTAAAGCTTAACCCATGCATGCTCAGATGGTTTCACGTGGCCCTCTTTAGGGAGGGCATGGTTAAACTGGTGCTTTATCTTGTACACTTACATAGGCTAGCGGAGTGAAGGTGGTGCCTCTCTTGGCAATAGTGTATCCATCTGCACTGAATTAGTTAACTGTTAAACAAATGTTGCTGAAACCACAGTGGTCCCCTTAAAAAAAATTGTGTTTGTCTATGACTGCGAGGTTACTGTTATGATTTTGGTGATATTACCTCGGGAATAAGTTGCCAAATTTACTTCAGGAAATTGAAAGGCTTCTGGCACCGCTTCCAGACTAAGCTGAAAAAGACCGTGCAGCGTACCAGATGGGAAGATGATTATGAGTTGATAGAGAACGAAGGTCTGTTCCAGGAGTACCTTGAGATGGGTAAGTAATACTCCGTTGTGTTAAAGGCATATAAAGAGTTAAATATGAAAGGATCAACTTCATTGCTCAAGGTCTACCCCATTTGGTTCGGTCTCCCCCCTTAAAACAGCAAGCCTCCGGCAAAGATGTCTGCAAAGAAGCATGTACTCCATAGCTCCAGTGATGAACGCCAGGGGTCTCCACAATGACTGCACAGGCAGTCTGAACGACAGTCTGGCAATGAACCCAGGATCTTTATGGCATGATGCAGCTGCCTTGTGCACTTCTCCGTGGAGCTCCCTTAATCTGCTGTGTTTTAGATCAGATTAGGAATGTCTTGAGTTCATGTATATTTAAGGTTTATTCCTCACTATGAAATTGGTAAGTAATAATATATTGTATTTTAAATAAGATTAGGAGTTATTGTGGTTTAATGTAGAATGGGGTTTATTCCTCAACACGAGGTAGTGAGTAAGTAATATTCTGTTGTGTCTTAGACAAGATTAGAAATGACTGTGCGTCGATGTAGAATTCTGGTTTATTCATCAACAACAGATAAGTCAGAAAGTCTATTGTATTTATACCAGATTAGGAATTATTTCAGATTTACGTTTATTGAGATTTATTTCAAACAAACACAGCTAGCCAGCTGGTGGTGTTTTTCTCTTTCTCATCTAGTTCATGTTGTACCTTGCAATGTCGAAGTGAAGCATAAACAGAGGGAGAAACCCGCTTATGGGCTTCATATATCGAGATTCCCATGGACTCTATTATTCTGTCTGTCCATTTTTTATATGGTCGGCCTTTTCTTCTGGTTCCATTTGGTCCGTACATCATTGCTTGTGTTATACTGTCAGTTGGTAGCCTAGTTATATGGCCGAACCATTTAATTTGCTGTTTTCTAATGAAATCTAGCGCATCTATAATCACCAGGTTAGGCATTAGTAGCATAGAGTTGATAGGAATATTGTGTTGTAGAGTGCTTTTTAGTATCTACTGATACGTGTTTGTTCTTTAGTCTCACCTCATCTCATCTCATCGTGTTCCTCTTGTACCTTGCGGTGTCGAGGTGAAGTATAAACAGCGGGAGAGTGCCTGCTTATGGGCTTCATCTATCGATATTCCCATGGACTCTGCTATTCCCTCCGTCCATCGTTTACGTGGTCGGCCTCTTCCTCTGCTTCCACCTGGTCTGTACATCATTGCATGTTGTGGTATACTGTTAGTTGGTAACCTACTTGCATGGCCAAACCATTTGACTTGCTGCCTTCTAATAAAATCTAGTGCAGCTATAACCTCCATTTTAGTCCTGATTTCTTCATTTGTGATCTTATCTCTTCTTGATACATTGAGTATTCTTCTCAGGAATCTAATTTCTGTTTTTGTGAGTTTTCTTTTCTCTTTTTATGTCATTGTTTGGCATTGGTAACATAGAGTTGGTAGGAAGATTGTGTTGTAAAGTGCTTTCTTATAACTACTTTAAATAGTGTGTAAGGACTACGCTTGAGTTTAAGCGAGCGAACAAAACAGAAAGAAAAGAAAGAATGTGTGTACTTTAGTATTGGTGCCATTTGTCAAATGAGTTGGTTTTCCTTATTGTATCTATTTTCGATTTCGTCTTCTGATCTGCCATTTGATGATATTATACTTCCTAGGTACTTGAAACTCTTTACTTGTTTCAAGGGATGTTCGTTTAGGTGAATTGTTCTTTTGTATTGGTGTCATTTGTCCAGAGAGTTCCATCTATTCTCGATCTCGTTTTCTGATTCGCCATTTGCTGACATGATACTTTTTAAGTACTTGAAGTTCTTTACTTGTTTCAGGGGGTTTTCTTTTAGATGTATCTTTGTTGTTGTTTCTTCTTTGGTTATAGTCATCACCTCTATTTTACTTATGCTAATGTTCACATTATGATCCTTACACACTTCGTTTAGACTATTTATGTGGACTTGTAATTATGCTTCCGATTTTGCTATTAGTGCTTGATCGTCCGCAAATAGGAGTTCTTTATTGACGTAATTTGCTGTTGGTTCTTCTTCAGTGTTCTGTTCCTCATGAGGTGTTAGTGTGGTTTCTGTTTGAGCTGGTTTTTCAACATACGCTGTCTATATAGATTATGAACAAGAGGGGGGAAGGGGGGGGGATAGGACACAACCTTGTCGTACTCCAGATCTTACGGTGAAGGGTTCTGAGTGTCCTCCGCTTGTTCTTACCGTTAATTCACTATTGTTATATAAGCTTCTATATAAGTTTGTTATGAACTCGTTTTCTGATTTGCCATTTGCTGACATTATACTTCTTAATTACTTGAAGTTCTTTACTCATTTCAGGGGGTGTTCTTTTAGACAACAAGATATTACAAACAGCCAGAAATTAAGGGGTTGATTATGTCGTTCTGTAAAGGATATGCATCTAACTTATTTTTTTTTAAAATAAGTTTGTTAGATGTGCACTGACTCCATATCGTTTAGAATTTCCCAGAGTTTGTTTTTATCTATTCTACCACATGTCTTTTCTTGGTCGACAAAGGCTCAGTAGAGTAGTGGTCATGTGTTTAAATCCCCATCAAGGCAGTAATCTACACCCCAAGCCAACCCATTGTAAAATGTAAAAGAGTAAAAAGTAAAGGACCACTTTACATGCCCTAAAAATTAAGGCATATTAGGTATATGGTGCCAGACCCGTGTTCTTATAAACCAATTAGTACTTCCCAAGACATTTCCTGGTAGCGTTTTAGGCTGGGTCAGTTTGGGAACCCATGAACAAGACATTTCCTGGTAGCGTTTTTAGGCCGGGTCATTTTGGGAACCTATGTCAGTTTAAAAAAAAGTGCAAGTCGAAGTGAATTCAAACATGGCTGAAAAAGCACTAAAGCAGCTAGCTCCTAGTGTTATATGGTTAAGAGAATATATTAGTTTAACCTAACTTCATCTGTCACTTTCATCTATATTGCTTTCCGTGAATTTACAGATTCACTTATTTGGTTAAAATGTGTCACCAAATTCGGTATTTGTCTTTCAGTCCTTCAGTTTGGCTTTATAACAATATTTGTGGCTGCATTTCCCCTTGCTCCCCTGTTTGCACTGCTGAACAACTGGGTTGAGATTCGTCTGGACGCCCACAAGTTTATCTGTGAGACCCGCAGGCCAGTAGCAGAACGGGCGCAGGATATTGGAGTGTGGTTCATAATACTAGAGACTTTAGCTCAATTAGCAGTTATAAGTAATGTGAGTACATGTTTGTGTGTTTAATGTTGGTTATTATTAATAAGAAACCATTGTAGTACGTATACTGTGCTCTTGTCTGCTGAGTGTGGCTATGTCATCCTGGCACAAGTTTTGTGTTTTAATGACTACATGACTATGGGATCAGTCCAGCTTCTGAAAACGTTTGCAATACATTTTCACCAGTAAGGTGACACGTGTGGTCATTATTGCAACGCCCATTAAGTGCATTTTGGAAGCAGACCGCCTTACGTTGGTTTCATACAATGGCATGAGTGTCGGTCGTTTAGAAAGCAATGGCCAACTACTGAACGTAAACGTACTGAACGCCAAGATATCGCAAACAGCCAGAAATTAAGGGGTTGATTGCGTCGTTCTGAAAAGGATATGCATCTAACTTATTTTTTTATTATGTGCATTTGATCAAGAAACTGTAGGCCAAGTAATGTATCCCTCTATGCTATGTTGGCATGAAAACGGGATCCTTTTTCTCACCTTATCTGTAATTAATAACGTGTTATTACATCTTAATAAGATTTTGTTCAAGAAGGCTTGTTAGTATAAATTTTCTTTACTGTGTATGTCTTTGCATCAATGTTTTAATAAATGCGTTGTGTATACTAAACATCAACAATGAAAATGACTGAAATTCTTTTCTTCGCTGGTAATTTTACAATATTACTGGCTGTTAAAATAAGCGCAGAGGACAATGTGTTTACAGGATAATTTTGGGTATTAGTATAGTATTACATAGCGAGATTATAATCCAGTGTCTTTCATAGACATGTCACGCAGAATCAGCCAGTAAATAACACTCCAACCATATATGGTCACAAAAGTTAAAGCAAATACAGTTAATAAAACGTCTCTGGACAGAATACATCATCTTTTTCATTCATATTTTGATGGGAAAACATTGCACCTAGCTATGCACGTCTCTAACTCAAAGGTTGGTGTGTCAGACTTCAGCGTTCATTTGTGTAAGGTCTCTAGAAAGGATTACATGTAAGGCAACGAGCTGTGTCTATCAATATGTTGCCGGTTTATCACTCTAACAATACTGCTAGGGCAGTTGTCTTGCAGTTTACTCTTTGTGACTTCCAGCCTTTGAGAGGCATTTAGCATTGACAACTTCTTCATGTAAACTCCGGGGGGGGGGGGGGGGGGACTGAATGGTCTCGAGGTATGGTGTCCGCTTCGAGTGCTGGAGGTCCCGGGTTCAAGGCCCGGTGGGGGTCGGGATTTTTTCACGTGGACTTCTAGTAACAAACATTCCCCCGGTCTCTGGGTAGTCAGATCGGATGCCCGTGTATATTGATGCGCACGTAAAAAATCCCTTGGCAGTTGGAAATCGAAAAAGAGTAGCCTAACGGCGCTGCCAGGGCAAAATTTCAAGTTAAAAATCTACCCAAAGTACTTCAGGATCCTCGCCGGTCCTATGGAGTTCGTGCACTGAGCTGAGATTCTCCGGACTGAGACTTGAGTTAGGAGTAGAACGGAGCACTAATGGGTTACACCCGTGTGCCGTGATGTTGATCCGTCGTCTAAACTAATCTAAACTCATGTAAACTCCAATTTATTTTTAATTCTTATCCGATTCGTCTTTGTGTCTGATCTGACCACTAAAGAGAGCTGTGGTGTGTGGTTTTCCCTCAAATTCCCAGCCCCAGGTCAATATTGAGCCAGTCCACTTCTGACCTAGAGTAAGACACCGCCATTTTTCGGCCTCGTTTCTCTTACACTGAAAACCGTCAACATTTATTTATTGTTGAAATCTGGATAAATATTCTCATGGCAGATAATACATCGTGGCATAATGAGCTGAGATGACTGTCTCTCATCCTTGTGTAAGGAGATATATAAAGTTAAAGGTAATATCATAGCTGAGATATATATAAAGTTAAGGTAATCTCATAGTTTAGAGATATAAAGTTAAAGGTAATTTCACGGTTGAGAGCAATGTTCTCCAAAGAACCTGCTGCATGGACAACCCAGAGCTACACTTATTTTGTTGTTTTGTTTGCACTGCCTGTCTTTACTTCTTTATTACCATTAATTCCTACACGTGTCAGTATCAAAACAATCAGCAAATGAACATCCATGCCCAGGATTAAGACACTAACTAAGACGATCTCCTCTGATGTATCTGGTCCACTGCACCTTATAATCCATGGCCTAGTAAGGGATGCCAGGTTTTAGACCTTTAATTAAGACTGTAAAATTCAGGAATGTTACAGTTTACAAGAGATATTTGAAAAGGTGGGAAAAGAGACACTATGATAATCATGGGATATTTCAACATCATTCTGTTTCAAACTATTGAATCAAATATTTTAGATGGTATATTTAGAATGTATTCAGAATCTTGTTAAAAAATTTTCTGTATGAGTATATCGGGATGTAGTACTTTCAATACCTATGTACAAATAAAGTGTCTGATCAGAATCCAGCTATCATAATTGTTTACAGCAGACAGGAACATCAGGAAATGTTAGTTTCCCCTGGCCCTATAGAAGGTGATGTATGCATACTAAACATGTTAAAGATTCTTCAGCAGATGGAAACTGTAAAAGTGGATTGTAATTTGCCACTGCTAACTCTAAAGTTTCACAATTGGAACAGCCACCATATGTATCATTATTATGGATGTGAAAAGAAGGGGGAATCGCCACACTTTAATTTGTCAAGAATACATTTATGAGCAGTTACAAAATTAGATCTGTGCAAACATGCTGACATTTTGGGCTGAATAACTTGTCATTGCTTATACAAATATAATGAACTCCTGATTCTTGAAAGATGTTATGGACAAATGGGATTGATTAAGCATATAGTAAAATATTAGATACAGAATCTGTTGTATATATATTTGTATGAGTTGTTTTTCTTTATTTAGATATTTGAGTTTCTATTTTCAGGCCTTTCTTATAGCCTTCACATCTGAGTTCCTTCCAAGGTTAGTTTACAAGTATCAGTATCAATGGACTCTCCATGGGTACACTAATTTCACGTTGGCCATGGCTCCAAACAACACACTGAATTCCACTTGCAGGTATGCTTTATATATTCAGCATGGCAGTTGACTGTGAAATATGTTCTTTGTTCTCATACACTATAGAATTATTACCTTCATCTAGTAACCGTAAAGATTAAGGTAGTTTCATGACATGTACTGAGGGTGGGGTGTGAAGTACAATATATTGTCACTCATACTATTTTTAAGGTAATGGTTTTAAATGGGTTGGCATGGCTTAAAGGTGTACCATGTTTAAACTTTTCTTTCTGACTATGTAGTGAGTTCATGTCACACACTGGTCAGTTGGCCTTAAATGATGACTTCTCCTTCAGAAAGCAATGGCAAACTACTGAACGCACAATCGTCAATTAAATCACAAACAGCCAGTAGAATAAGGACTGGATGATATTGTAGCAACCTGCGATAGACATGCAATCTTTTTTTAAAGCTGCAACTATAAAAACTAAAGAAGTAATTACATGTGAAAGAAAATGTTCCAAAAGTCAGTGGTGTGGTAGTAAAATTAACACTTTGCCATTGTCCATGTCTTTCCATCTTACAGTAAGGAAGAAGGTAAGTAACACCTGGTCACCCTTAATTTCAATTCCTAGCTTAATTGTTTTCCACCGAGCTGTCGAGATGAAAGCACATTTACAAATAATATAAAAACACAATTACAGGTAATATAAGACTGTTGCGTCCAACCCATGCAACTATTCATTTTATTGATAAATGCATATTTGTAACTTGCAAGTAAGAAACTAAGCATTTACTTTAGATTATTTTTTTTCTTCTCTTCTTTCCTCTTTAGTCACTTTTCCTCATCCTACTAATATTACTACTGCACCTACTTTTTTCCCTATTTGTATATTTTCTTCAGTTCTCGATGTCTGCTAATCCTTCCATTTTGCACCAACTTTGCAGATATCGTGACTTCCGAGATGTTGACGGAAACCATACGATGTTTTATTGGAAGCTTCTAACTGTCAGACTTGCATTTGTAATCGTGTTTGAAGTAAGTTTTTTGTGAGCAGATCGCATTGTCAGAAGCTTCCAATTGATTGCAAGGAAATCTGTATTTGAAATGTTTATGGTAGAATAATATTAACACGAGAAAGTATTATCTGTAGATGTATTTCCTCATTAACACTTTCAAAGCATTAACGCTTTCTCCTTTCTAAGTTATTACATAAACTCTTCAGGCCATGTAGTTTTTTCCCATGTTTTATACAGAGATATTCTCTCTCGTGTTTTTATCTAATAATGTTAAAATTTAATAGTAAATTGTTATCAAGTTTGTTGTAAATTATGTTGATACTATCAAAATAGTTATAAAATACAATGATGTTATTATCAAGTTTGTTGTAAACTATATTGTTGTTATTATCATGTTTGTTATAATGATGTTATAACCAATTTTATTATAAACTACAATAATGTTATTATCAAGTGTTTTGTAAACTATTTTGATGTTGTTGTCAAGTTTGTTGTAAACTATGTTGATGTTATACACAGAATTGTGGGGAATTTAATGTACAATTTTAAAAAGACAAGACTGGTGTAGCTTGATGTCTAATAATAATGAGGAAAGTAGAGAAACATAAATTGTGTTCACTTCAAAACATACATACAGCTACCAGTGGCTTTGTGTGCTAATCCGTGATGTAAGCTTGAGAAAAATATATTTATTCTTAAATGAAGCCACGTTTATGTTCATATTCCTAATACTGTGCATATGACATTGAAAACAAATAATCATACCACGTAGTAACAATTTTTTCAAAATAAGGTCTGTTTAACTAAAACTGTCGGGCCTCAAGTTTTCTGCAGAAACAAATGAAGCATGAGAAGTGTCCTTCAGTGGGAATGTGTAGGGGATCTTTATGAGTATACATACAATTTTCCAACCTGCAGAGAACATCAATTGCTTGCAGTAAGCCTGTGAGTGAGTGCAGTGCAGTGAGTGTGAGTGAGTGAGTGAGTGGAGTGGTGTGATGTGGAATGTGTAAGTGACCTTTATGCGCATGCATACAATTTTTTCCAACTGCTGAGAACATCGATTGCTTGCAGTAAGCCTGTGAATGAGTGGAGTGGAGTGAGTGAGTGGATTGGAGTGGAGTGTGTAAGTGACCGTTATGCACATGCATAAAATTTTTCCCAACTGCAGAGAACATCAGTTGCTTGCAGTAAGCCTTTGAGTGATTGAGTGAGGGAGTGAGTGGGTGGGTGGGTCAGTGAGTGAGTGAGTGAGTGGAGTGGAGTGGTGTAGAATGTGTAAGTGACCTTTATGCGCATGCACACAATTTTCCCGCCTGCAGAGAACATCAATTGCTTGCAGTCAGCCTGTGAGTGAGTGTGCGAGCGAGTGAGTGGGTTGCATGAGTGGGTGGGTGAGTGAGTGGATGGGTGAGTGAGTGAGTGAGTGAAGTGGACTGTAGCGGAGTGGAGTGACGTGAAGTGAACACCTGTCGAATTTTCTTTTGTCTCTAAATGATGGAACAGCTTGAATGGCAGTTTTGCATCAAATTCATGTATGTTCAGTATCAGTATGTCAGTATCAGATATTGGTAACTACTTATACAGGGAACAAAATCTAGGAAGCTCATTTAAAACAAATTTATGACAATTAAAAATTCAACACATCAATTGGAAGTGACAGGTTTCACTTAGGTGCACATACAGCTTTCAGGTTTTTAGTTGTCTATACACAGAAATATCAGTTGTTGTTGAACCATTGAGGTCATTATGAGAGCACATAAATAATGCATCTGTATTGACTGGCACTCATAGAATTAGAAGAAAGAAGTAGAGATTAGAGAACACACTAGACAACAAAGAAGTATATTGAAAACTAATTGAATCCTGATATGATAATTACAGTTTTCAATTTTTTTATGTGTCCTCTAATCTCTACCTTTTTTCTACTACTAATCTGAGCACCAATCAGTACAATATGTGTATGTGCTTTCTATTATCTAACATGTTCTCTTATCTCTACTTCTTTCATTTTCATATGCGAGTGCAAATAATTATCTACTAGTTTATTTTCTAAATCTGGCAATAAATTTAATAAGAATGCAACTTCTAGATAACATTTAACTAATTAAGTGCCATGGGATGATAAATCGTCTTAAGTGATTACCTATATCTGCCATGGGCTTATGTATCTCTGAAATTTTGTAATTGCAAAATGTTGTCTCAATTAACATATCAATACAGTAGTTTTCCCTAAGCAATCGCCTTTAATTTGGTATATAATACAACATGCCTGCTACCGTATTAACAACCTTTAGGTCATAACTGCGACACACCTCAACTTCTCATTTTCCACCATTCATTTTTGTTCGGTCCAAACTTACATTGTGTTTAGCACTGAATTTGTTAAATATTAACTGTACATAGATCTGATGTTGTTATCATTGTGTGGTAAAATGTTCTATCATGACTTTGTATGACATTTGGACAAATAATAATTTTAAAAATGTGTATCTGTTATACGGAGGTTATAATATAAACAACATACGCTATGCAGATGACACAGTATTGGTGGCGATAATGCAACAGACCTACAACAATTGTTTGACATTGTAGTAATAGAGAATGCAAAGAAAGGACTCTCCTTGAATATCAAGAAATCAGCAACGATGGTGATATCAAAGAAATGGTGACACCAAAATGTGACATAGAAATAGAAGGGACAATTTTAAATAAATAGGGACATTTATAACATCAGATGGAAGATGTACAACAAAGATTAAGAGCTGAATAGGGCAGGCAAACGCCGTATTTCAGAAAATGAAGGGTATCTTATGCAATAAGTCACTGTCAATGAGTGTAAGAAAGAGAGTGCTGAAATGCTGTATAGAACCAGTTTTGCTTGATGGTAGTGAATCTTGGAATGCAAATTAACAAATTAAGAATAACTTAGAAGCAACAGAAATGTAGTTTTTGAGACGAATGTTGCGAATTCCTTGGACTGCCAGAGTAACTAACAACGATTGCTTGAAAGAGACTAGTGAAACTAGAACACTATATACAAAAATAAGAAAGAGACAAACAGCTTTCTTTGGTAATGCGATGAGAAGAGAGGCATTGGAGAACATCGTGACAACTGGAAAGATCAAGGGGAAGAGAGGCAGAGACAGAACATGAGAAAAGACGCTGGATGGATTTAGACGGTTGCACGGAGGAATACCATCAGCAGAGTTGATCCAGAACACCAAAGACCGAGATCTGTGGAGAGCAATGAATGCCTAAGCCAGCTGGCAGGGCATTTGATGATGATAATGATGATGGTATCTTGTGTATGTGCATAAAGTATAATAGCCTAAAATATCAGATGCCTTCAGTTCTGACAATATTTTACAGCATGTTGTGTTTGGAATCTGCAAACTGATTGACATTCTGGTGCCTGATGTCCCAGAAATTCTGGAGTTAAAGATAAAAAGAGAACGTTACCTGGCCAAACAGGCATTGGCTGACACAGATACAATAATGATGGTAAGTAAATATATTCCTTATTGATATGAGCACAGAGATAAAATATCTGCTATCTGCCATGTAGTTAACATTTAATGGTACATTTGATGTTGAGAGAAGGTATAGAGAAGACCTCCATCCATCCATCATGTGCCATGCCGGTAAGCGTGGGCGGTCATGTTCTGCCATCTCACTCGATCAACAGAGTCGTGGATCAGTTCCGTGTTTTTGTCTCGACCATGCCACAAGGCCAAGCCATCCAGATACTTGTTTCTAGGTCTTCCCCTTGGTCTGTTCCCCTCGATCTTACCAGTTGTCACCAAGTTCTCCAAATCATTTCTTCTCATAACATGCCCAAAAAATTGTGACTGTCTACGTCTAATGTCTCTGATCAGTTTACGATCTTCATTTGTTTCTTGAAGGACTTGTTCATTGGTCTTTCTGGCTGTCCATGGTATTCTTTGCATTTTCCTCAGAAACCACATTTCTACAGCCATCAGATGTTTCTCAGCCTGGCTGCTCATTGTCCAAGCTTCACATCCATATAAAAGTACAGGTTCTATGTAGCATCTCAACCTGAGAAGACCTGATCATATTCATATGTCGGAGTAGGTTCACCTGATGGCGAGGGACACTGGTCATTAGTCATTACGAAAGCTAATCCACACGCAGAAATCAATTCAGTGCGCTAGAAGTGTTAGCACTTGATGGAATGTGCTTGAATTCAAAGCGAGTGAGTGCAGTAACAAACATTTCAATGACAAACGAGCTATAGAAGAAATAAACATGAAACAGCATATTTTGACTGTTTTCAAATGTTTACAAATACAAGTATCCACCATTATCACCGTGAGCGTTGCAAACTGGCATAGGTATTTTTGTCTCTCCATTGAGCTCGGCTGTTTTTGTTTTGGATCAGTTCTGTTGTTGGCATTCAACCATGCCATTATTTGAGACCAGCGAGCACAATTTCTCTTGTTCATTTGTGTTTTGCATATCCTTTACAGGACACCGCTGTCAACACCAGCATTTTACTGCTGTTGTGATCTCTTGGCAATTTTATGTTCAGTAGTTTGCCACTGCTTTCTGAAAGACCGGCTCCCGTACCAAATCTGCTGCCAAATCGCGCACAGCTGTGTTTTCTTCTCATTACATGACCAAAATAAAACATTGTTTCCTTCTCATGCGAATAATTATATCTAATGTTGTACTTTCATTAGCCTCTTCTAGATATTCATAGTTAGTTACTATATCCGAAGTATTCAAAGCTTTCATTTTAAACACCACATTATCACTGTCTCTAAGCTATTGCCAGTTTGTTCTTTCACATTCGAAGATTTACTGCCATACAATAGGGCAGTTTTATATAATATGTCGATACTCTCTTTATAACATTCAATGACAGGTGAATTTCCATATTTTGAAATGCAGCTTTTTCTTCACCTGTTCTGCCTTTAGCTTCTGTCATGCATCTTCCATCCATCTTCCATCTGATGTTATGAATGCCCCTGCATTTTTGAATGTATTGACTTTGTGAAGCATTTTCCCATACTTTTTTTTTTAAATTTGGTTCTCTCTATACAATAATTATTACATTATTATACTATTATCTCTCTACTACTATAATAATGTACTATAATATAATACCACTAGGGTTAGAATTAAATTGTAAGAAGACACAAATTATGGTCATCAATAGGAAGAAGGAAATACCACAGTGTAATGTACAGGTAAATGGGAATATTCTCAAACAAATTAATAGGTATAATTATCTCGGAACAGGCATAACATCTGATGGGATGAGAAGAAATCAATTGAAGAACTTGCTGACAACTGGCAAGACTGAGGGGAAGAGAACAAGGGGAAGGCAGAGAAATAAATACCTGGATGGCTTGGCCATGTGGCATGGTCGAGACAAGAACACTGAGCCGATCCACGACTCTGGTGATCACGTGAGATGGCGAAACATGACCGCCTACGCTTATTGGCATGGCACATGACGATGATGATGGTTACTATAATGTCCAACAGCTGTAGCAGATCTCCTGTGTTTTCAGCTATCAATATTCAATACTATGTCATCTGCATAACACAGATTATTTGTTTAATATTATAACATCCAACTCGAATTTCTGGTCTAACTTAGATCTCTCTCATTATTTCTCTTTAGAGAATAAAAGAGATCCAGTGACAGAGTCCCAGATAATGTCATAGTAAGGAGTTGTTAGACATCAGTTTACTGCTGTTGAATTAATGTGGAGTCTAAGCCCTCCAACCTGTATCTAGCTCTCCAGGCTCGTTTATCTAATGTTGTCTACCTGGGTGTTGTGGTGGTTACTACCCAAGACCATACGGGCCTTCGACTTCCTCTGCCTTATTCTGAAACAATTAACAGCACACTGAACAATGAAAGCAGTGCACATAATATTGAAACGTTTCACACACTACAATTCACTTCTATCAATTGAAATGCAGTTCATGAGGGATGCGTGGTCTCGAGGTATGGTGTCCGCCTCGAGTGCTGAAGGTCCCGGGTTCAGACCCCGGTGAGGACCGGGATTTTTTCACGAGGACTTCTTGTAATAAAATTTCCTCTGGTCTCTGGGTAGTGAGATCGGACGCCCGTGTGTATTTTTGCGCACGTAAAGAAATCCCTTGGCAGTTGGAAATTGAAAAAGAGTAGCCGAACGGCGCTGCCCGGGCAAAAATTTCGAGTTAAAAATCTACCCAAAGTATTTCAGGATCCTCGCCGGTGCTACAAGCTGAGTTTCTCCAGACTCAGGTTTGAGTTAGGAGAACGGAGCACTTATGGGTTACGCCCGTGTGCCGTGATGTGATCCATCAACTAAACTAAACTGAAATGCAGTTCAAACATATTCACTCCTTAAAATAATATTCTAAAATGATATCTCTATATAACACAATCTACGTTGACTCTGGCAGAAATGTCACTTAAAATTGCCAACTCGGGCTTTTGATTCGTGATGTTCCCTTCATGGTCTCTCAGCTGTGACTAACGCCTATTGTCATCTCATTGGCACCTTGCCGTCTTGACAGACGATAGTTTGTGCTTCAGTCAAACTGTCATTTACTGCCAATATAGTACCTTGCGGTGAATGGCAGACGGGTCTTTGAGCCTGAGGAATTAAGGCCGCCTGGCTAGTGCAGTCGCCTAGTTCTTTTTGCCCCCGACAGAAAAAAATCCCACACCTTACAGAGGAATCAAACCCGGGTCTCCCAAAGGAGAGTCCGGCGTTCTAGCCACTCGGCCAGCCGCTCCTTGTTTGTGCTTCAAAATGGCATAATAACTTTTACCCATGGCGGTAGCGAATGTGACTGATGGGCCATGATTGACATGAACCCCACTTGGCCAATGTCAGCCATCTATGGTTAAGTTTTTCCAGGCAATTCCTATAATAATATACATCTATAAATTTTCTTGTTCTAATTCATGTCGCTAAATCAATGTATTTAATGGGAATTTACATTTTTAACTTTGTATTTTACTCAGATGGCCAGGAGGAATGACATAGAAGAGGAAGAAGTTGAGCCAAAAGGTGTAGACGTTGCTTCATCAGGTGCTTCTCAAGCTTGACTTCATGTGATGTTAGCATGAAATTAATTTGCAAAACTTAAGTGACCCTTGTTGATGTTTAGTAAAGAATTTCTGATAACCAAAGCACAGGTATAAATTCTCCCAGAATAGTAAACAGTATATTTCTCCCAGGATAGTAAACAGTGCATACTTCAAGCATTAAAGGATGAGGAACTAGTGGTTGAGGCTGATTTTTGTCAAGCATTTGTGTCAAGAAGTCAGTTATGCATCTGTGATAAGAAGCCAGTATTCTTGGACGATAATGTGTACTAAAATTGTTATTATGTTTTTTTTTCCCTGATTATATTTTGTACTATTCCTTCTAATCCAGGTCAATATTTTTTACCCAAATGTAGACAACCCTAACTTATGAACTTTCTATATGAAAACTTAGACAGGCAAACAGTGCTGCATTAAATATAAACAAAAACACCCGTCTTTAAGAATGATACCTAAAGTAAAAGCTCATGATATATAGGGTGTATGTCTAATGACTGTGCAGTGTTTGAAAATATTGCCGGTCCAAGTTTTGTATTCACCCTCTGTAAAGTTCATGCAACATAATGGGTAATTACAAAATTGGAGCGGCAATATTTTCAAACACTGCACAGTCATTAAAAATGCAACCTGTACTATAAATTATCCAATCCAATCCAATTTTTGGTACGAATACCCCTTTTAAGCCTTTGAGTTTTTGACTTGGCTGTAATTAGGGTATTTATGATGTAACTTGTAGTTTGTCTTTCATACATTAGGCTGCTTATTGTCAGCTTCCCGGCACTATAAAGTAAAGGTAATGGTGTCTTTTATACATCGTTGGGCATACGGTGCTAGCCTTACATTTGTAAAGACCAATCAGCACTGAGTGGGTGATGTTGTCAGTTTCTCACTGGCCATCTTTACCCCCCAAGACATTTCCCGGTGCCCACTTTTGGGTGCCCAGATTAATTTTAAAAATCCACTTTGATGAGGATATTAACACATGACAATCGGGCCAGCAGGCAGGCATCTTGCCATTATTCCCCTATGGCCACATGATGAAGGATATATTGGTATCATCATTGAACACAAAGATCACATATGATTATAATTATCATTAAATAATTAATTTAAATAAGACTGCCTTGTTCCTTCCCAAAGGAATCATTATTGACTGGTCAGTTTCTCCCTATATGTCCAACATATATTCACAAACATAAATGCTCCACGAAGTATTAATAGTGACTTCCCTTGTAAATAAAGTGTTTTAAAAGCAACTAGAAAGTGTTTAGTTTCTTTTGTTTGTTTCATTAAAGATTCATTTTTGTAGTTAAGATGAGAACTAGCAAGAATATTGTTTCATTAAAGATTCATTTTTGTAGCTAAGATGTGAACTAGCAAGAATAATATTCCAGCTTTTATTGTAGAGCTACTCTTTGTTTAGTTTTATTGTTTTTTAATTTAAATATAGTACCTTGCGGTGTATGGCAGAGGGGTCTTTGAACCTGAGGAATTAAGGCCGCCTGGTTAGTGCAGTCGCCGTGAAATGTGCAGGTTAGAATTTTCTTTTTGCCAAGGCAGAAAAAAACCCCACACCTTACCGAGGGATCGAATCTGGGTTTACCGAAGGAGAGTCCGGCGTTCTAGCCACTCGGCCAGCCGCTCCTCTCCTCTTGATTCAGTACCGAAGGATAATATATCGCCAAATGTGATCTCCCATTTGGACAGATTGGCTATATATCACAGTACTAGGGTCATCATGCCGGCTTCGTGGCTTAGAGGTTATGACTTTTCTCCGTAACCTCATATACTCTCGTCGGTAACGTGATGACGGTTCAAATCAGCAGTGGTTCGAATCGCATCGATAACTTACGGGTTACGTGAGCCGGCCGCTCAGAAATCAATGGCAAACTACTGAGCGTAATCTTCCCAAGAGATCAACATACAGCTGAAAGATGCTGGTGTTGACAGCTAAGTCCTGTAAAGGATATGCTAAAAAAAAAAAAGGGTCATCATGCTATTTATTTTGTTTCATGGTATCTCCCTCAAATTCAATGCTCAGAGAACGGGAATTTACATTATAATACTTGTTCATTTGATTGTGTACCAGGTTTGGTCCAAACCTAATTTTTGTTTAGCACTGAGTCAGTTAATTTATTATTCTTTCAGATGCCAAATTTATTTAGATCTGTTTCCTAATTAACTTTCTAATAATATCCTTTGTGATATAAAGTTCAGTTGTATAGGGTGTATTTTTTAATGACTGTGCAGTGTTTGAAAATATTGCCGGTCCAAGTTTTGTATTTACCCTCTGTAACGTTCAAGCAACATAATAGGTAAATACAAAACTTGGACCAGCAATATTTTCAAACACTGCTCACCCTGGTTACTGTAGTTCTGCACAAAGGATGAATTTCAGATAAGCTCACTGTTACAGCTGGAGCCATGATAGCCACATGCCTGTTAACTGGGTGGTCATGTTTTCAATCTCGTTTGAAGCGAAGATACATTTTTCATTGACTTAACCTGTTAGGTTAAGTCAGCCTAAAATAGGTAACAGGAAATGTCCTGCAAAGTATGGATAACAGCGACAAGTACCAAATGATCTGATGAATAGAACCATACTCACATTGCGCCTCATGGCGTGAAAGGGGATTCTTTACCCTTTTACTTTTGACTATTATTACAATAATCATTATGTTGTGGTTCAGACATGCTTTGTATGAAAGTTGGTTTGTTGCTTGTAAACATGAGTAAAGTAATAATCAATGACGCCTCACGATCTTCAAATGTGCATGCATAAATTCAGTGGTTCTTTAAACATTGACACATCAAGTGTTCACTGATTCTTTAATCATTTACATATACAAGTATTTGGTGGTTGTTTAATAATTGACACATCAAGTGTTCAGTGATTCTTTAATCATTTACATATACAAGTAGTCAGTGGTTCTCGAATCAATTACACATACACATATTAGTGATTCTTTAATCATTTACACATCAAATATTTGGCGGTTCTTTCATCATTTACACATATAAGTATTGAGTGGTTCAATAACCATTTACACATCAAGTATTTAGTGGTTCTTTAATCATTTACTCATCAAATGTTCAGTTGTTCTTTAATCATTTACACATACAAGTATTCAATGTTTCTCTAATCATTTTACACATTCAAGTATTTTGTGGTTCTTTAATCGTTTTTTAAATATTGAATTGTAATTGAAAAATGTGATTTATATTCAATGATTCAATAATCATTCTATATATTTATATGCAATGGTCCTGTAATCATTTTGCATATATTTAATGGTTATATAATCATTTTGTATATATCCAATGTTTCTTAAATCATTTACTATATATCAATGGTTTTTTAAATTTGCATAAAATCTAAATTGAATGATTCTTTAATCATTTTATATCAATGGTTACTAAATCATTTTATATATACTTAGTGATACTTTAGTCATTGCTCGTGTTATGCGGTTCTCATGAAACACTAGATATCGTTTAGTTAACATCTCTTGTTGTTTTTTATTAATGAAAATGGTCATTTTAAAACTATCAAACTGTCATTTAGTGCCAATATAGTACATTGCAGTGTACGGCAGGGGGGTTTTTGAGCCTGAGGAATTAAGGCCGTCTGGCTAGTGCAGTCGCTGCGAACTGTGCAGGTTAGGATTTTCTTTTTGCCCCCCGACAGAACAAAAATCTCTCCTTACCAAGGATTCAAACCCGGGTCTCCTAAAGGAGAATCCAGTGTTCTAGCCACTTGACCGGCTGCTCCTCTCAGGAGTCACTATTTAAGAACAATAATCCTTTGACTTTCATCTTTTCAAGTGATACAAGCCACCCTAATCAGAACATACCAATTTCTGTCTCATGCAGAATAGGGAAAATTATCTGAGCCAAATAATTACAGAAGGTGCTCAAGTAAAACTGAAAATAAGATCAAGGATTGCAGGAGCCAAACACAGCATGTCAAGAAAAACCAACATTCCTGATTCCTAACATCAAGTAATAGTGCTGTAATAGATAATCACTACATGTATCTGGCCCATAGAATGAGATAATTCTGAAATAAGAAACATGCAGAGGGACATGTTGTGTTTGTGACGGACTCGTAGGGCTTTCTGCATAAGGTAGAAACTGGTATGTTCCTACTAGGCTGGTTTGCATCACTTGAAAAGATGAAAGTCGAATAATTATCATGGATTGTCTGTCTGGAGCAGGCTGGTGAACTGTCTGTGGCTATTTCTTTGGATGGTGAGCTAGACTGTGACAGGAATGAGGTGGTAGGAACTCTCTGGAAAGTGCAGCAGAGCAAGCGCAGGACATGCAACTAGAAAGACTGATTCAGAGGTGGTGGGCTAAGAGTCTGGATGGCGCGCAACCCACACAGGAACTTGCAGATGAATGCTCAGTCGGGCTGCCACTGGTGCCATCAACATGGAAACTCTTTGGTGGCTGTTAAGGAAGGGAATGGCACTCATTTTTGGATGTCCTCAGTGCAATGATGTTGATTATTTCTTTCAGACTTGATATTGAAACATGGACTCTAAACACTAGAGATGAAAACAGCTTGCAAGCTATTGAGATGTGATGTTATTGCAGGATGCGAAGAATAAGCTGGACAAAAAAGAGAGCAATTTCTGAAAAGACTTGGAGAAAATAGACAACTATTAAGCAGCAAACATAATTTATGGTAATTTTGGATTAATTGCAATATGTAACACTGCGATCTGTTACTGAAAATGTTGGAGGGCAAGAGAAAAAAGAGGATGTTCTAGGAAAAACTCCACACAAGAATGCACAAATGTGGAGGCACCAACTTCTTCTGAGCTGATAAAAATTGTTGAGAATAAGTGACAGTGGGAGGATATGATCGGATGACCTCAACACCGGTGTGATTAACCTAATGAATGATTGCATATGTGATTAACCTAATGAATGATTGAATATGTGATTAACCTAATGAATGATTGAATATGTGATTAACCTAATGAATGATTGAATATGTGATTAACCTAATGAATGATTGAATATGTGATTAACCTAATGAATGATTGAATATGTGATTAACCTAATGAATGATTGAATATGTGATTAACCTAATGAATGATTGAATATGTGATTAACCTAATGAATGATTCAATATGTGATTAACCTAATGAATGATTGAACATGTGATTAACCTAATGAATGATTGAATATGTGATTAACCTAATGAATGATTGAATATGTGATTAACCTAATGAATGATTGAATATGTGATTAACCTAATGAATGATTGAATATGTGATTAGCCTAATGAATGACTGAATATGTGATTAACCTAATGAATGAATAAAGTAAAAACAAGTAAAGGATCCTTGTACATGCCTTAAAGTGCACCGGGTATATGGTGCTAGACCCTTACTTTCATAATCCTGACAACAAGAGATAGATAAATGATGGGTATACGGCCCATCCATCCATCATGTGCCATGCCGATAAACATGGGCGGTCATGTTTCGCCATCTCACTCGATCATCAGAGTCATGGATCAGCTCTGTGTTTCTGTCTCGACCATGCCATGTGGCCAAGCCATCCAGGTATTTACTTCTTCATCTTCCCCTTGGTCTCTTCCCTTCGATCTTGCCAGTTGTCACCAAGTTCTCCAATTCATTTCTTCTCAAAACATGCCCAAAAAATTTTGACAGTCTACGTCTAATGTCTCTAATAAGTTTATGATCTTCATTTGTTTCTTGAAGGACTTGTTCATTGGTTTTTCTCTGTCTGTCCATGGTATTCTTTGCATTTTCCTCAGAAATCACATTTCCACAGCCATTAAATGTTTTTCAGCTTGTCTGCTCATCATCCATACAGTATAGGTTCTACGTAGCACTTCAACACTATTTTTCTCGTTTCAATTGATATTTTTTTTTTGGTCAGTATGTTTTTCATCTTGCAAAAGGCTACCTTCGCAATAGCAATTCTTATTATAATTTCTTCAAGAAGGCATCTCCTATCAGATGTTATGACAGTTCCGAGATAACTGTACCGATTCACTTGTTTAAGAATATGCCCATTTACTTGTATATTACATTTCTATTCTAACTACTTTAAAATCTACATTATAGCAAGAACATTTCTGTACTATAATCTTCTCTTCCAAATGTGGGTGCACTATTATAAAGTAGTTTTTCCATTTTTTCCTGATGGGCCTATTTTGAGTCTTTTTCAAGTAAGCAGTAAAAAATATATATAGATATAGATGACAGCAGGGTGCTGGTATGCAAAGTTCAGTGACTCGATGCAAATTTATAATAATTTATATTAGAAGTGAGGAACTCTTGGATTCATTTAAAGCACATACATTTTAAAATGTATTTTACATAGTGAAATATATTGATTACTTACAAACATAAACAGCTGCGTTGCAATTCCAATAACCGAGACACCTGTCTTTATGAGTTGAAGTTGTACACTATTCTTGTGAAATTCTAATTTGACTGCAATAAATCCTGCACACTAAGTCCTGTGTACATAATAGTCAAGATTGCATGGTGTTCCCATATGAACATGACTCTTAGTCCTCATTTGCATAAATGGAGGAATTAAGTTTTTCATCCTGAGACAAGAATGTTACCTGGATTATGCTTAATTTGTGTTTTTCTATTACACTCTTTTTTGTTTTTTAACTATCCATCTGATCTTATTTTTCTGTAGCAGCATTGCGATTTGTGTACTTGCTTACTGGAGGGGGAATTTGACACCAAACATGCCAGTAAAAATAGTATTTTTTCATTGCAGCAAAAAGCATATTAAATACTTGCATAATTTTCCATGTTAATTGCTTGTTTCATTGGTAGAATTGTGGCAATTTAGTTAATACTGCAGTTTTTAAACAAAATTAATTGCATGTTCTTTACAGAAATCATTACCAACATTTATTGACTGTTTGTGATTTACTGGGCAACTTTATGATCAGGAGTTTGCCATTGCATTCTGAATGGCTGTTGCTCATACTGTTGAAATCAGTACAAAGCGATCACTAAAATCACTTGCAGCTGAATTGAAACCGTAGACCCGGCATGTCATGGAATTGTGGAATTGTGTTCACTAACACCTAAGCCAAAGACACCAACATTACTGCAGTAGTTTGCCAATACAATGATATGATTTGAATACCCATATAAATAGAAATGTTGTTCCGGTAACGAAACCGGCTAAGTCTCATAAAATTGATAGCAGTTATTATCTTTCCAAATGGAAAGATGGTGGGAAATAGAGTGCATATCCCCTATCTCAAAAAGCAATGACATAGTAGTGTATGGAAAGTTCTGTTAGTTGACACCCTACACCCTTATCCCCATCTAAAATTGCCATGACCAAGTGTATGAAAAGTTCTGTTAGTTGACACCCTACACCCTTATCCCCATCTAAAATTGCCATGACCAAGTGTATGAAAAGTTCTGTTAGTTGACACCCTACACCCTTATCCCCATCTAAAATTGCCATGACCAAGTGTATGAAAAGTTCTGTTAGTTGACACCCTACACCCTTATCCCCATCTAAAATTGCCATGACCTAGTGTATGAAAAGTTCTGTTAGTTGACACCCTACACCCTTATCCCCACCTAAAATTGCCATGACCAAGTGTATGAAAAGTTCTGTTAGTTGACACCCTACACCCTTATCCCCATCTAAAATTGCCATGACCAAGTGTATGAAAAGTTCTGTTAGTTGACACCTTTACATTCCCATCTGAAAATGCCATGCCTAGTGTATGAAAAGTTCTGTTAGTTGACATCTTTACATCGCCATCTCAAAATGTCACAACCTAATGTATGAAAAGTCTGTTAGTTGACACCTTTACATCCCCACCTCAAAATGCCATGACCAAGTGTATGAAAAGTTCTGCTAGTTGACACCTTTAAATCCCCATCTCAAAATGCCATGACCTAATGTATGAAAAGTCTGTTAGTTGACACCTTTACATCGCCATCTCAAATTGCCATGACCTAATGTATGAAAAGTCTGTTAGTTGACACCTTTACATCCCCACCTCAAAATGCCATGACCAAGTGTATGAAAAGTTCTGTTAGTTGACACCTTTACACCCCCATCTAAAAATACCATGACCTAGTGTATGAAAAGCTCTTAGTTGACATCCTTACATCCCCATCTCAATATGTCATGACCTAGTGTATGAAAAGTTCTGTTAGTTTACACCCTACACCCTTATCCCCATCTCAAATTGCCATGACCTAGTGTATGAAAACTTCTGTTAGTTGACACCCTTACAATGTCTCAGCTATAAGATTCATTATCTAATGATCCTTTATTTCAGTTCTTTTATGTTATGTTACTCCAATTGAGTTAATTTACCTTATATTACTTTCATTGTTCCCACATCTTCTCAAGTTTCCCTTTGAGTCAACCATGTATAATAAATCTAATGTTTCATATAACACTGTTTATTTGTATCATAACTTTTCTATCTCAAAGTATATAGTTTAAACAACAAAATGCCTTCAATATTTGCATGGTTATGCTAACTGTTAAAATATTTAAAATAAAATTTTGCATTTCTATATTGTCAATATAGTGTAATTTTTTAAAAAATAATAGCTAATTTCACTACAGTTTTGTGTATTTGTATTTACTATTGTTCTATACCTATATCTGTTATTTTCTATGTAAATCTGCCAGGTGCCAGTCAGTTTTTGCTTCATAATTAAGTAGATAAGATCTACGTTTCCTCCTTTAGTGAACAGATAAAATTACTACATTAACTGCTAACAAATGCCACACTCATTTCAACTTCACGCTGTCAGTGCCAATCACAGGATACTCAAGATTAATGTACACACTTTTAAAGAGTCACAAAGGCAACATACTATAGTTCCAAATATGGCAACTTATCACATCTCACAAGACACATTTGTTTTTCCTCTTGATGTTTTTAAATCTGAAGGCAAGAAATGTGATACAGTTTCATGTGTTGTAGTGTTCAGCTTACATTATTTACATCTCGCCTTTTCTTGATATTTTTTAAGTATATCATTCTTTAAAGTGCTGTTGTGTTAAGAATGTATAAGCTAATGTGACATTATCATATTCATATATAATTTATGGTTGTATCTAATCAGAACAAATAAGATACATTTCATAGCTAACATTCTTCTATTTATTGACAGCGGTTATGTGGTGCCCACATGGTGGTATTGTCTTTATTTTGGCACAATCATGTAAACATTGATTGCATTTGCTAGGCCAAGATTGGGACACTTAACTCATCCAAGGGCGTCCACATGTGTAAGTGATTCTGCTACAGATTCAAGAGCATCCACAGTTTAAGTGATTCTGCTACTGATTCAAGGGCATCCACAGTTTAATTGATTCTGCTACTGATCCAAGGGCATCAACACTTGTAAGTGATTCTGCTACTGATCCAAGGGCATCAACAGTTGTAAGTGATTCTGCTACTGATCCACCTTCAGGATCCTTCTTCTAGCCCATATCTTTTATTGGTCGCTGAGTGGCATGTGTGGGTCTTCTTTGGCTCCCGTTATGCAAGGGTTTCTATTCTTTGTTTTTGGCCAAGGATTTCTGTTGTCTGTTCTTTCGCCCTGTATCTTCATCTCTTGTCTGGAGTATTGGTTTTGAAAGAAACCAGGGCAGTTGCCTATTACTAGCATCCATATTAATATTTTGCTACAAAGTGCAGTTCTTCATGTGCATTTGTATGTTCCTTTTGTATTTACGCTCTGTATATGAAATAATACTACATAAACATAATTATTTGAATTTCATCAGGACTTGATCTGTATAAAGATACACACATATTAAGAAAAACTGCATGGGCCTCTTCTTAATTCTGCTAATTTTGGTTATTAAACTGTTGGGAAACTTGATAATCTCTGTGATGAAACTTCTTGAATGCCATATTTATACAATTTATTATTATCTGTAAATAGTTTACTGATGTTTGTTTTTACAATATCACTGACATTGCTGTTTCATATGCTGCAGCATTTGTGTTTCATTTCAAAGCTTAATAATAATAATAATACTATGTCATGTTCGATCATCTGTGTTCGTTGTTCATTTTTGTGTGATCTATGAACAGTAATGATCAGTTCATATGACTTTTTTAAATTTGAAACTTTCTCTGTTCTTTTATGAGTCAGTCAGTATTTTGTAGTCAGGCTTGCTTGTTATATACATGAGGATGCATGAATTCCTACACCAGTTGGCAGGGAAAATGATAATGATGATTATATTGTAAGTCTATTATTAATTCTATTATTGCAAGAATGCTGAAGTATCAGAATTGTATCAGACTTTCCCAGGCTGAGGGAGGTCTAATTAGCCATCTCTGAAGTCACTCGGAGCCTGGCAGATGACAACTTTTATTGCTATCGTGTATGAGAAGTGTTCAAAATGTTTTGCAATTTAGTATCAAGGAGGTCAAGGCATTTGTCTGAAAACTGGTGTGAACTTGAGTCATTCTGCGTGTATTCACCCATCAAGGCGATGCATTTCTTTCATCTCTTCTTCAACAATCTGATGCCTTGATTTATAACTCCACCAATCTGGACCCAGAACCACGTGGTCATTGGAAAAATGATGACTAAAAAACAGATTTGTCATGTTTGAAAACAGGAAGACACTCTGTGCGAAGTCCAATGAGTATGATGGATGGGGCACGATGCCATTCTGGCACTGCTGTGTAAGGCCAATAATGTCACAAGCTGCCTGAGCCAATGCATTGTCCTGCAGTAGATGAAAGCTTCTTGACAATATCCTGTGTCTTTTGCACTTCATTTCTTCTTGTAACTTCTGGAGAAGGCTTTGGGGGTCCACATAATTGATACTACAGCCAAGAGGAAGGTAACATGAGAGCATTACCAAGCAGCAGTCTCAAAAGATTGTGAGTATGACCTTTCCTGTGTTTGGTAGAGATCGAAATGTAGATTGTGTGTGTGGTAGAGATAGATCAATTATACAGATAAAGAGTGTATGTGTGTGGTAGGGATAGATACAATACACAGATATTGTGTGTGGGTGGGGGTGGGGTAGAGATAAACTACACAGATATAGATTGTGTGTGTATTTGGAAGTGTGTATGTGTAGTAGATGGATAAGCTACACATATATAGATTGTATGTGTGGTAGAGATAGATAAACTACACATGTAAATCAAAATAGACAGATTAGATTTGCTAGTGATAATAGCACTTAAAATATAAGGAAGGGTGACACTGCATATCAAATGAGTGGAGCAATAACAAAACAGGAAGTGACCAGAGGGTCTGGCCAACACTCAGTACTTTCTGGAAAGGCCAGACACACACGTAATGAGACTGCAGCTGGTACCATGTGTACTGGGACTCGTTGCTGGCTGTTGACAATGAGGATGCAGTATGAATGGGTATATCCCGAGTGCTGGGATGTTGGTTCTTGAATCAATTCAACTCGAAAAAGCAGCGATTAAAATAAATTAATAAATATTAGTAAATCAAAGATTTGCATTTTTTTTTATTTTGAAACAGGTTCATGTATATTTTCTTTATATATTGTCAACAAAATATTGAATGAATAACGATAAAAGTATGAAAGACAATTAACACAGATATGCAATTTATCCAAAATAGTTATATATATATATATATATATATATATATATATATATATATATATATATATATATATATATATATATATATATATATATACAGGGTGAGTAAAATCTCACTACACTTTGTATGTAGAACAAATTTGAACAAAATCTTTCTTCTTTTGATAACATCATTCTGTTTGGAGTGCAAAGAATTACTCCAGCTGAGGATAGCCATTCGTTGCATATTGCTTCAGGATGGACTGTGGAGCACATTTAAAAAAAAAAATGAAATCATGTACTTCATTTTTCAAATTTGTTCTACATACAAAGTGTAGTGAGACTTTACAAACACCCGGTGTGTATGTATATTGTATCTAATCTTAAATTTTCTGCACAAGGCATGTGGTTGTGCAATTAAGTTAACAGACAGTAGACTTGCCACTGCCACTCCTTTGCGAGGGACACTGGTAATAGGGAAAGCTAATTCACACGTGAAAATCAGTCCAGTGGACTAGAAATAGTCCCCTCATTCAACAGCCAGCGAAGAGTCATACTACTAACAAGCATGTTGCTATATATTATATATACACCTGATAAACAGACAGACAGAGAGGGAGAGAGAGAGAGAGAGAGACATCACACAATTTTAATGTTTGTTTTTGTAAGAATCTGCAGATGTTCAAACATGGCTCATCATGTAGCAGATCCTTAGCAGAATGTTGCTATCATCATGGCGGCCACAAAATGTCTTCATCCCTTACCAGATCTGCTCCATGCACTGTCATGCTCAATGTACTGCAATGTCCTGTGTCCATCTTTCTGCTGATCCACTCCTGCTGCTTCTTACAAGAACCCTGCCTTCCACACTGTTCCGTTCAAACTACTGGAGAATTTAATAAATGACCAAAGCACTTCAGTTTCTCCCACATGAAGCTGTCTATATGCTCCAGTTTTCTTCAATGCTCGGATCTTGTAGAATGTCAGTATTTTTCTTCTTTTTGGTCCATGATATTCTAAGAACTTTTCAGAAAGATTTAAGTTCAAAAGTCCTGATTTTCATCTGTAGGATTTAACTGATTCAGTGCCAAATAAAAGCTAGTTTGGATCACACAAAAATGGATGTCCGAAATTTCAAGTAGGTGTGCATCACAGTTATGACTTAAAAGTTGTTTATTATGATAGCAGACATGTTGTATTATAACACATTGACAACATTTTGGTGATATATGATACCATGCCAGATACGGGAAGCCACTGAAAACGATTAATCATCTCATGGCAGTTAATCAGTTAAATTCAAAAGTGCTGATTTTCTTCTTTAGTGTTTGAGAAATGGCCCATGACTCATAATCATATGCTGCTACCTCAGGCAAGATGCCAGGAATACAAACATATTCCTTTGAATTGTTTGCTACTGTTGTGCCATAGTTTCTTAATTATGTTTACCTTCAACATTGCTATAGTCATCTACATGTGATATCTTTTGAAAAGTTTCCATTGTCGCTGATTGTGGTGCCGAGATATTCAAAGCTTGTGACATTTTCAATTTCTTCACAGTTGATTTTAATTTGTTTTGGCACGTAATTTTGTCCACAGACAGTATCTTTACAAGCTATGTAATATATATATATATATATATCTGCTCATACATTCTTCCTCCTTGTATATGGTTGTTTGCCTTATTTGTTGCACTAGTCTCACTCTGAAGTCCACATGCATTAGTGGTTGTTTGATCTTGTTCTGTACAGGTGATTAAATGTGGACATAGAGTACAAAGATTTCACAGACGGTCTTGGTAACAATATCACACAAATCTCATTTTTACATTGTTACCTTTTAAGTTCATTTACATATGAAATAACATACCATTTACATAAAAATATGTGAACACGGACAGTTTTGGACATAATCATTTTTTAAAAATGTTGATTACTTTAATGAACAGTAATTAAATATACAAAGAAGATACAAACAACACTCTGAAAATTTTACTAACATATTTCTGTATTCCATGTGATGCACCTAAAAATAGACAAGACTAGGGTGTCTAGTTGGCCAAGCATCAAAGTACACTTGTTTCTTCAGTAACATGCTGTTATTTGGCAGTCTGGAACCTCAGTCTAGCCACATTATATCTTTATGTTGTTATATTTATCTAACTAGCACAATCTTGGTCTTTCCTCTACTTCTACGAGTGCTGATCGATACCTGTGAATTTATTTCTTACCCTATATAAATAGCACAGTTTTCTATGAGACAGTATAGTAAATTAATTTTTCTTGCTTACATCTACAAAAGTTCACTTCATTATCAATAACAACATTCAACATTTTGCACAGCTTTCTAAACGTCACACATCTGTTTGTGTTGCCAACCTATGAGCATTACATTACACTGGTATACTTTTCTCTTTGACTTCTTCTGTTGATGTGACTCCTGATTCACTGTCGGTGTCTATACTTCCATATCTACCGCTTTTGTTGGGATTAACATCGTCTGCATAACAATTGTTAACTGTTCCTGTGATCCTTTGCTTTGATTTCATCTCTTCTGTACTGTGTGACATCCCATAGCCAAAATAGATAACTGCTCCTATAAAATAAAATACAAATTGAGAAATAAGCACCAGCAACAGAAAATGGTAAAGGAGAGAAAACATCTTTACAGGAAGTTCTGGACAACGGTTATTTCATATTTTTTATTGACTGATTAACTGGAATTTACATTACAGCACTCAGAACACACCAATATTTGCTGTCTTCCTCAGCAATTGTCAGAGTGTAAGGATGCAGATTATTCCTGTAGTGCAATGATTATTCCTGTAGTGCAGCTATTATCCCTGTAGTGCAGTGATTATTCCTGTATTGCAGTTATTATTCCTGTAGTGCAGTGATTATTCCTGTAGTGGAGTGATTATTCGTGTAGTGCAGTGAATATTCCTGTAGTGCATTTATTATTCCTGTAGTGCAGTGATTATTCCTGCAGTGTAGTGAATATTCCTGAAGTGCATTTATTATTCCTGTAGTGCAGTGATTATTAGGGTACAATATTTCTTTTCTTTTTTTCTTCATTCGTTTGCTCACTTTTTAACTCACGCATAGTCCATACAAGTGCTATCACTTCTAGATTAGACTGATTAGCATGTGGATTAGCTTTCCCTATTACCAGTGTCCATCGCCATGAGGCAAACCATGGTCAACTTCAGATGTACTTTTAATTTACATCCCCAAGTCATGAACAATAAGTCAACAGTTTATTCCAAATGATTGGAATAGGGGTTGAACCCGCTACCTCAGCATCAGTACACCAGAAGTTTAAGAGCAAGCGCTCTTATCCATTTGGCCACGCTGGCTTCCGGTCGCCTATATAATAAATCTGATGTATGTAAAATATATGTATTACTTTCACACTCCTCTTGTATCTTAGATTGTAGCATAAGCAGTAACTTGAAGACTTTATATATGGCATAAATATGCATACTACTTTATCAGATCAAGACTCTATGCTTTGTGTTTAGGGATAAAACTGCCGTACTTTTTGTACTTTGGGATAAAACTGCTATAGATCCACATCTTTGGAAGGTGTGCTACCACATAAACAGAGGAGATATGTAATACCAA
Organism: Cepaea hortensis; assembly: GCA_963921405.1. Taxonomy (NCBI): domain Eukaryota; kingdom Metazoa; phylum Mollusca; class Gastropoda; order Stylommatophora; family Helicidae; genus Cepaea; species Cepaea hortensis. The sequence continues at coordinate 40,313,012 of OY992896.1, forward strand.
AAATATAATATCATAAACGTAATCAATGTAATCACTAAGTGGTCTACCTCCATGGATAATTTGAGAAATAATAGATATAATGTGTATTTTTAATGACTGCAGTTTTTGAAAATATTGCCATTCCAAGTTTTGTATTTACCTACTGAGGAATTCATGCAACATGAAGCAACATAATAGGTAAATACAAAACTTGAAATGGAAATATTTTTAAAAACTGCGGTCATTAAAAATACACCCTGTATAATTCTAAAATATTTGCCATTGATATTGAATGGCTTTTGTTCATTGATTTTAAGGACCTGCAGAATAAATGAATTAACATATTGCTTAAAACTGAGTGTCATTACAAAACAAAAACAAAAAATGCCCTGAAGTAACCCCATACGGGTGTGATAGGGCCATCACATTTTGTAGGCCTGATTGCACGGAGGAATGGCTGGCCAGTCTTTCCCTCTTTTAGTGGACGATGAATACAGACATCGAACCCTTATTCAACCATGTTCATGACATGGTCAGTGTAGTAGCCCCCCCCCCCCCCCCCCCCCAACAACTACATTAATGCCCCTGCTGAGATTCACTAAGCTCTTACCATGTTATTTAAAAACAAGAGCGATTAATTCTTTTTTTAGTATTTCAAACTGAGAGTCATTAAGTCCTTATCATTTTGTTTAAAACTGAAGGTCATTAAGTCTTTAGTTTGTTATTTAAAATTGAGAGTTATCAAGTCCTTATCTTTTTATTTAAATCTAACAGTAATTAAGTCCTTATCTTATTTCTTAAAAGTGAGAGTCATTAAGTCCTATCCTATTATTTAAAATAGAGTTATTAAATCCTTATCTTATTATTTTAAAACTGAAAGTCATTAAATCATTATATTATTATGAGGGCGAGTCAATAAGTAAGTCACACAGTTCTGTGGCATGGCAGGTAAATGTAGTTGGTGCTTTCTACAGGTAGGTGACAGCAACATCAAACTTTATATTCCCATTCGTCTGGTTGTGCTAGGTGTCTCATGCGCATGCGCAGCGCATAAACACAATGACAACTGTTCTTACAGAGTGTACAACCAAAGAGCAGCATGCGTTTTTTGTGGGCAAAAGAACTGCCTGCAAAGGACATTCATAAGGAAATGCTTCCTGTTTATGATGACAAATGTTTGTCCCGTAAAGTGGTGCATAGCTGGGTAGACAATTTTTCTCAAGGACGCTCCATAATTGTTGATCAAATTCGATCTGGTCGTCCTATTGAGATTGCAACAGAAGCATCCGTGCAGTGGGTGGAGGATATGATTAGAGGTAACAGGCGAGTAACGATAGACTCTGTAACATCTGCAATAGGGTGCTCACATGGTTCAGCATACAGCATAATGCATGATTGATTGAAATTTAAGAAAGTGTACTCAAGGTGGGTACCCAGACAATTGAAGGAGGAAAACAAAATGAACCGGTTTGGTCTGTCCTTGCATCATCTCTATCGATACGAGATGAAGGAGAAGACATGCTGAACAGGATTGTTACTGAGGAGAATCATGGGTTTATCACTACCAGCCCGAATCAAAGCATGCTTTAATGCAATGGAAACATCCTTCTTTGCCTTGTGTCCAAAAATTCAAGGGTATGCTGACAGTGTTCTGGGATTGTCAAGGAGTGCTTTTAACCAATTTCAAGAAGAAAGGTGACAATGTGAATTCTGAATCGCATTGTGAAGTTCTATCGATTCTTCATTATGCAATTCAAAGAAAACATCCAGGACTGCTGACTAGAGGAGTGTTGCGTCTTCATAACAATGCCAGACCACATACCACTCGATTAACTCAGGAGAAAAGTAACCAACTAGGGTGGGAAGTTCTGGAACATCCACCTTATAGCCCCGACTTAGCCCCGAGCGATTTCCACCTTTTTTGGTCCACTGAAAACCCACCTTGGGGGAGACATTTCGCGAATGACGCCGAAGTTGAATGTAAAGTGAAAACGTGGTTTAGAAAACAGCACACAGTTCTATGCAGCCGGTTTGGGAGGACTGATAAAACGATGGGATAAGTGCATCAATGTTGGTGGAAATGATGTTGAGAAATAAAGGAACAATGTATGTATAAAAATAAACTTGTTTTAAATTGTTATCATATTTAGTTATTTTTCTACAGCTATTTGTGACTTTCTTATTGATTTCCCCTCATATTTAAAACTGAGAGTCATTACATCATTATCTTATTATTTTAAACTGAGATATATTAAGTCCTATATTATTATTTAAGACTGAGCATCATTACATCCTTATAATTTTATTTAATACTGAGAATCATTAAATTCTTGCCTTAATATTTAAAACTGTGAGGCTCTCATTTTAATGCCTAAAACTGAGTCATAAAGTACTAAGTGTACTCTGTATTACTATATGAGGCACCTTGACAAGCAGTTGGAAGAAAATCTTGTCCAAATGTGGACATATTGAAAAATAGGCAGAACGTAATGGAAAGATATAATGACAAATAAGTGAAAGGAAAATAGTGGATGGCAAGTGCGAGACAACAATAAAAGATGGTTTGGAGAAAGAGGGTGCTTGACAATTCCACTGTAATAAGAGACAAAGAATGCTGGAGATTCAATGCATTCTGTCTTCGGAATAAAAAGGCAACAGATATAATCTAAGAGAATATATTTTGGTCCCTGCTGTTCTGGATGAATATTGATCATATTTTTACATGTCAAAATCAAAGCTCATCCAGCGGTATTTCTCTCCATAGGCAAATGTTGCACATACCTAGGGCAGCCAAAGTCACCAAGAATGATTGCCTGTAAGTGACTATTGAAAGTAGAACATTGTACCCAACTTTAAGACAGTGACAAGCAGTGTTCTTTAGTCATATAATAAGAAGGGAAGCATCAGAGAACATTGTGATGACTGGAAAGTTAGAGGTTGAAGATGCAGATGCAGACCTAGAGAAATGATGCTCGGTGATCTAAGATGAAGGCATGGAGGGATATCTCTAACAGAATTGATCCAGAATATCAAGGACTTAAAATTGTGGGGAGACATGACTGTGTATGTACCTTTCTGAGGAACATGATAATGATGATGAACCACATATCAAGTCACATGATGATGTTGATGTGTCAGATATGAAGTAACCATGTATAGGGAGTTCTCTGGCACAGAATGAGTTCATAGGGATAAAAGAGTATTTGTAATTGGTAACTTTTACATCAGTTTTCTTTGTCTTGTTATAATTTGTTTTAATGAACAGAGAGTCCAAATGTTCTATATGTTCATAATCTCTTTAAAAATTGCATTTTATAACAGCAACATTTGCTTTTTGTTTGGTTTGTTTTTACAATGTGGACATAAATGACTTGTAACCTTCTTTTAAACTTATACTACAAAGAAACTCAAATAGCAACGAACAATTCTTCCTTATATATATATATATATATATATATATATATATATATATATATATATATATATATATATATATATATATATATATATGCATGCAGTAACCATAAAAGCAAAACTAACAAAATAAAGAAACATGACTGCTAAGTTGCAATAGCAATATAATAACTATTTTTTTTTAAATTTAACCTCTATACTGATGTGTTGGATCATAGTTGCAGCCTCTCTAATGCTTACTGCACATAAAATTTCCAGATAAAGGTATGTGTAAAATTACTGTGATCATACTTTTTGCACATACACATTTCAGAGAAAGGTATATGCAAAATTACTGTGATCATACTTATAGCACATACAAAGTTCAGAAAAGGGTATGTGTAAAATTACTGTGTTTTAACATACTTGCTTGACATACACACAGCCAACCTTCAATTTAAAGGACATCAATGAAACAAATTTCATTTTTCTTGACAAATAAGTATGCAATGCATTCATGAGTTAACATTTTAAAATTGAACATTCAAAATTATTAAATGTTGCACTACACGAATCTTATATTGCAGTTACATTGGATAACCATATGAACGCAAAAAAATAGTTGGGAAGCTTGATGTAAGGACAAGCAAGATACAAACAAATGTTTCAGCCAACTTCTTTATCAATGAATAAACAAACTTAGCTAGGAAACTGAAGTATCCCAGAAAAGTAGTTCACATGTTGCAATAAATACATAAAATAGCATACTAAGTCGAGGAAATGCAAAAATGAAACAGCAGAGTAAGATAGGAGTTATGAAAATTGAAGAAAAAAAAAAGAGATTGCAAGAAAAATGTCCTCCAAAAGAATGGAAAATAAATACTTGTCAATAGACATATATGTGTAAAAACATGCATATGCATACATATGTGCACATCTGTACACGTATGCTTAATATTAAAGCTGTTGGTGAACTGGATATCGAAGTGATAACAAAGCTGCCGAATGACATCCATCATGATCAAATGCCTGGCCAACTGGCGTGCACAGCCATGCTTCACCTAATCGTGTGATCTTCAATCACTCAATTTATACATTGACTCCATTCCGTGACATGACACAAGACTGTCAAGAATTTTCTTTTGCTGTCTTTCTCTCTTTCCACAACCACAATCTTTCCAGTTATCACATGTATCAGCTTTTGTCTTTTCATGAAGGGTATATATGTATAAGCTGAAGGGGTAAATGTGTTATCTGATGGGTGTAAATGTGTTATCTGATGGGTGTAAATGTGTTAGCTGAGGGGTGCAGATGTTGGAAGTGTTAGCTGAAGGGCATAGATGTTGGATGTGTTAGTTGAAGGGTGTAACTGTGTTAGCTGAAGGGTGCAGATGTTGGAAGTGTTAGCTAAAGGGTGTAAATGTGTTAGCTGATGGGTGTAAATGTGTTAGCTGAGGGGTGCAGATATTGGATGTGTTAGCTGAAGGGTGTAAATGTGTTAGCTGAAGGGTGCAGATGTTGGATATGTTAGCTGAAGGGTGTAAATGTGTTAGCTGAAGGGTGTAAATGTGTTAGCTGAAGGGTGTAAATGTGTTAGCTGAAGGGTGCAGATATTGGATGTGTTAGCTGAAGGGTGCAGATATTGGATGTGTTCGCTGCAGGGTGCAGATATTGGATGTGTTAGCTGAAGGGTGCAGATATTGGATGTGTTAGCTGAAGGGTGCAGATATTGGATGTGTTAGCTGAAGGGTGTAAATGTGTTAGCTGAAGGGTGCAGATGTTGGGTGTGTTAGCTGAAGGGTGTGAATGTGTTAGCTGAAAGGTGAAGATGTTGGATGTGTTACCTAAAGGGTGCAGATGTTGGATATGTTAGCTGAAGGGTGTAAATGTGTTAGCTGAAGGGTGTAAATGTGTTAGCTGAAGGGTACAGATGTTGGATGTGTTAGCTGAAGGGTGTGAATGTGAGATATATCAGCTGAAGGGTGTAACTGTGTTAGCTGAAGGGTGTAAATGTGTGAGCTGAAGGGTGTAAATGTGTTAGCTGAAGGGTGTGATTGTGTTAGCTGAAGGGTGCAGATGTTGGATGTGTTAGCTGAAGGGTGCAGATATTGGATGTGTTAGCTGAAGGGTGCAGATGTTGGATATGTTAGCTGAAGGGTGTAAATGTGTTAGCTGAAGGGTGTAAATGTGTCAGCTGAAGGGCACAGATGTTGGATGTGTTAGCTGAAGGGTGTAACTGTGTTAGCTGAAGGGTGTAAATGTGTTAGCTGAAGGGTGTGAATGTGTTAGCTGAAGGGTGCAGATATTGGATGTGTTAGCTGAAGGGTGCAGATATTGGATGTGTTAGCTGAAGGGTGCAGATATTGGATGTGTTAGCTGAAGGGTGCAGATATTGGATGTGTTAGCTGAAGGGTGTAAATGTGTTAGCTGAAGGGTGTAAATGTGTTAGCTGAAGGGTGCAGATGTTGGGTGTGTTAGCTGAAGGGTGTGAATGTGTTAGCTGAAAGGTGAAGATGTTGGATGTGTTACCTAAAGGGTGCAGATGTTGGATATGTTAGCTGAAGGGTGTAAATGTGTTAGCTGAAGGTTACAGATGTTGGATGTGTTAGCTGAAGGGTGTAAATGTGTTAGCTGAAGGGCACAGATGTTGGATGTGTTAGCTGAAGGGTGTGAATGTGAGATATATCAGCTGAAGGGTGTAACTGTGTTAGCTGAAGGGTGTAAATGTGTTAGCTGAAGGGTGTAAATGTGTTAGCTGAAGGGTGTGATTGTGTTAGCTGAAGGGTGCAGATGTTGGATGTGTTAGCTGAAGGGTGCAGATAGTGGATGTGTTAGCTGAAGGGTGCAGATGTTGGATATGTTAGCTGAAGGGTGTAAATGTGTTAGCTGAAGGGTGTAAATGTGTTAGCTGTAGGGTGTAAATGTGTCAGCTGAAGGGCACAGATGTTGGATGTGTTAGCTGAAGGGTGTAACTGTGTTAGCTGAAGGGTGTAAATGTGTTAGCTGAAGGGTGTGAATGTGTTAGCTGAAGGGTGCAGATGTTGGATGTGTTAGCTGAAGGGTGTAAATGTGTTAGCTGAAGGGTGTAAATGTGTTAGCTGAAGGGCACAGATGTTGGATGTGTTAGCTGAAGGGTGTGAATGTGAAATATATCAGCTGAAGGGTGTAACTGTATTAGCTGAAGGGTGTAAATGTGTTAGCTGAAGGGTGTGAATGTGTTAGCTGAAGGGTGCAGATGTTGGATGTGTTAGCTGAAGGGCATAGATGTTGGATGTGTTAGCTGAAGGGTGTAAATGTGTTAGCTGAAGGGTGTAAATGTGTTAGCTGAAGGGTGTGAATGTGTTAGCTGAAGGGTGTAAATGTGTTAGCTGAAGGGTGTGAATGTGTTAGCTGAAGGGTGCAGATGTTGGATGTGTTAGCTGAAGGGTGCAGATATTGGATGTGTTAGCTGAAGGGTGCAGATGTTGGATATGTTAGCTGAAGGGTGTAAATGTGTTAGCTGAAGGGTGTAAATGTGTTAGCTGAAGGGTGTAAATGTGTTAGCTGAAGGGCACAGATGTTGGATGTGTTAGCTGAAGGGTGTAAATGTGTTAGCTGAAGGGCACAGATGTTGGATGTGTTAGCTGAAGGGTGTAAATGTGTTAGCTGAAGGGCACAGATGTTGGATGTGTTAGCTGAAGGGTGTAAATGTGTTAGCTGAAAGGTGTAAATGTGTTAGCTGAAGGGTGTAAATGTGTTCGCTGAAGGGTGTAAATGTGTTAGCTGATGGGTGTAAATGTGTTATCTGAAGGGTGTAACTGTGTTAGCTGAAGGGTGTAAATGTGTTATCTGAAGGGTGTAAATGTGTTAGCTGAAGGGTGTAAATGTGTTAGCTGAAGGGCACAGATGTTGGATGTGTTAGCTGAAGGGTGTAAATGTGTCAGCTGAAGGGTGTAAATGTGTTAGCTGAAGGGTGTAAATGTGTTAGCTGAAGGGCACAGATGTTGGATGTGTTAGCTGAAGGGCACAGATGTTGGATGTGTTAGCTGAGGGGTGTAAATGTGTCAGCTGAAGGGTATGAATGTGAGATATATCAGCTGAAGGATGTAGAAATTAAATGTGTCGGCTAAAAGCTGCAGAAGTTGGATGTATTGACTGAATAGCACAAATATCTTAATTTCTATATAATTAATCACAATGCAATCAAAATTCTTTTCAGGACAAACATAAGAAAAGTCCTGCACACACACAAAATAATTCCGTCAGGATCAGTAAGTAACTATGTAGTAAAAGAGTTAAAACATACGCAGAGAACATTAAATGGCCTCAAGGGTTTCTTTTCTATTGTTATTTCTTAGCATCATGTGGTACGCCAATTAGTGTGCGCGGTCATGTTTCTCCATTTTACACGATCATCAGAGTAGTGGATCAGCTCTGTGTTCTTGTCTTGACCATGTCATGTGGTCAAACCATCCAGATATTTGCTTCTCTGCCTTTCCAATTGTTCTTTTCCCCTCAATCTTGTCAGTTATCAACAAGTTCTCTCGATTATTTCTTCTTATAATGTGCCAAAATTGTTTACTGTCTGTGCCTAATTTCTCCAATCAGCTGAGTGTTTAAATTTGCTTCTTGTTGGACTTGCTCATTGGTTTTTCTGTCTGTCCATTGCATTCTTTGCGGTTCCTCAGAAACCACATTTCCACTGCCATTAGATAAATGTTTTTCAGCTCGTCTGCTCATTGTCCACGCTTCACATCCATACAAAAGTACAGGTTCTATGTAGCACTTCAACACTCTTTTTCTCATTGCAATTAAAATTGTTTTATTGGTTAGTATGTTTTCCATCTTGCTAAAGGCTACCTTTGTCATGGTGATTCTTGTTCTAATATCTTAAAGGCCCCTTCCATCATATATTATGACTGTTCTAAGATTAAGTTGTAGCTATTTACTTGTTCAAAAATATTACCATTTACCCATATATCACATTGCAGTATTTTTTTTTCTTTCTTGTCTTAATACAATGTCTATCTTCATAAATTTAATTCTAACCCCAGGTGTTCACTGTGTACAGTTACCATCATAAAGTAACCATCATTTCAGAACAGTATGCAATATTTCAGCCCTGCTGGAAAGAAAAATCAGTACCACAAGATATGAGGGATGCAAACATTGTCACCATTTATAAAAACAAAGGCGACTGAAGCGACTGCAACAACTGTCGCAGCATTTCCCTACTTAGCATTACAGGCAAGATTTTTGCTCGAGTAATCCTAAAACGATTACACATTCTTGCTGAAAGAATCTACCCCGAATAGGTTCACCATCGATATGATTTTCTCATTCAGGTAGCTCCAAGAGAAGTGCAGAGAACAGAGGAAGCCATTATATATTGCCTTCATCGACCTCACAAAGGCATTTGACCTTGTGAGCAGAAACAGCCTTTTTAAGATCCTTGATGAAGATAGGATGTCCACCCACCTTGCTAAGTCTTGTGAATTCATTTCACTAAAATATGCAGGGGACCATTTTATTTGATGGGTCAACATCCTAGTCATTCAGCATTAGCAGTGGAGTAAAGTAGGGCTGCTTGCTTGCTCCTACGTTTTGGTGTCTTCTTTGCCGTTCTCTTAAGGCAGGCATTTGGGACTGCCATTGAAGGCATATACCTCCGCACAAGATCTGATGGTAAACTTTTTAACCCATCACGACTCAAGACAAAGACCAAAATAAGATCAAGATGCATAAGAGAACTACTTTTTGCAGATGATGCAGCACTGACTACTCATGCAACAGAAGATCTCCAACGGCTCATAGATCGTTTTGTAGCCACCTGCAAAGACTTTTAGCTCACCATCAGCCTAAATAAAACACAGGTGATGGAACAAGATGCTGGTGCGCCTTCATCAATCAATATTTCTAATTACGAATTGAAGGTTCTCCATGAGTTTGCATATCTGGGGTCGACAATATCAGATAATTTTTCATTAGAGACAGAAATCGACAGACACATTGGAAAGGCAGCCACAACACTTTCCAGGCTAACTAAAAGAGTTTGGGAGAATAATAGACTAACAGAGCATACAAAAGTTCAAGTATATAAAGCTTGTGTTGTTAGCACACTACTCTATGGATCTGAATCCTGGACCTTGTACTCACAACAGGAAAGAAAGTTGAATTCCTTCCATATCTTCTTCTTCTTCTTCTGCGTTCATCCGGAGTTTTTTTTTCGGATGTGATTGCATTGTGCCTGTTTACAGCAGAGCTGCGTTCTTGCGCCATTAGGCCGACACATCCAACTTCTGCGGGCATTTGTTGACCGGGTTAACCTTCCCAGGGGAATTCCTTCCATATGAGATGTCTGAGACGTATCCTGGGTATATCGTGGAAAGACCACATAACAAACAAACACGTGCTTGAAAGAGCAGATATTACCACAGTGCACTCCCTCCTCAAGCAGAGATGTCTCCGGTGGCTGGGCCATGTATCTCGAATGGATGATGAACATATTCCCAAAGATCTCCTATACATAGAACTAGCCACAGGGAAGAGGCCAACCGGAAGACCCCAAATACGATATAGGGATGTGTGTAAACAAAATATGAAAACACGTGGGAAAGAGTTGCAACAGAGATGTACGAAACGGACTGGTGCTCTTTGAGCGCAATCTGATCCAACAAACTGAGGATAGGTGGCACAGGCATAAAATGCAGCCACTTACTGCGGGGCCTGCCTCGTCATACAGATGCGGAAACTGTGACAGGGATTGTCACTCTCGCATTGGACTATACAGTCACCAGCGGTGCTGTTAGGTACCTCCCCAGCGGCCCAACTCTATAGTCCTTCAGGACGGAAAGAGGCCCACTACTACAGTAACCATATCTAATAAAATTTGCAAATTATGTTCAGTCTGCAATTAATTGTTATGTCTGCTTATCTCATATAAGGAATTCTACAATAATCAAAAATCAAACATCCTATTATTTCAATCCATTTGATAACCAACATGGTTATGTATCACAGGAAAACTATGTAGCCGTACTTACAATATCAGGTAAATAGGATCAGATAACTACAATATGAAATAATTCAACTTGTGGTTTAATTATTAGGTATGAAGAGTCTGCTGAGCAAATATGAAATGTCTTAAAGTAGCATAATAAAACATGAAGACTAAACATATAATGTAATTAAAATGAATCTGAAAAATCTACATTAAAAAAAAGAAGTAAGATTCATGTTAAATTGCTATTTTTATATGATATTCTCATTACAAATTCCCACTACAAAGAAAAAGAGTAATACAAATAAAAGATGTTTTGCAATAGCCATCAACCAATTTCCAACAAAATGTGTTTATTAAACAGTGATAAAGAAGAGTAAGTATGACTGGGCCATGATGTCACATCTTGTCAGGCACCTGAGATCCCAGTGACAAATCAACAAACGAAAAAGTTCAATAAGGCACATGCTCATCTAGTACGAACACCATCTACTGTCTATACTGCTTAAAAACACATGGGCTGATATCAGCCTCAAATCAGTCACCTTCATACTCACAGTCATTGAATCTCAGTGGAAGACAAGTGGTCTTCATCATTTACGGTGGACAAACAACAACAACATGTCATAAAGTGACCTTTACATATTTATGAGGTAACTGAAGAAAGAAAGGCTATGACCATCAACCAGTGAGAGTTCTAATAAACCCAAAGAAAGTTTATATGAAACAAAATTATGAGTAAATTGTTATCTTTCAGAAAGAGCATCATTGTCAATTAAATGGGTCTCCTCAGAATATGATTCTGCGCTTGAGCTTTTCTCTTTACTATCGCAAGCCAGATTAGCCAAAGATGAGTCTGTCAAAGCTTTGGACGGTGAAGCATTCCAAAGTCCATAGGAGAAATAAATAACAAATCCTGCAACATAACACAGATGGCGCTGTAGAGAGGCACAACAGGTTTATGATGTGGGGAATCAAAGATGAACGTACTTCCTGAATTCAAAGTTAAGTCATGGGAAAGAATTTGTTACGTATAGTGTATTTTTAATGGCTGTTGGTTTTTTTTAACTATTGTTGTTCCAAGTTTTGTATTCACCCTCTGTGGAATTCATGCAACATAAAAGGTAAATACAAAACTTGGAACGGCAATACTTTTAAAAACCCCAGTCATTAAAAATACACCCTGTAGTTGTCACACTGCGAGAGCCAGAGCAGCACAGTGGCTAGCATGTTTGCCTGCCATCCCAGTGGTCATATGTTTGAGTCCCCGTTGAGGCAAGTTTTAAAAACTGACCTGGACTTTCAGATCAACCCGGTAGAATATGAGTACTAGAAAGTAAAGGCAGCTGGCATGATATTAATCACATGACCCATCATGTGCCAATACAAACATGGTGCTAGCACCATATACCCAGCTTGCTTCAAGACATGTAACATTGTCCTTGTCTTTACTTACTTATGTCATGCCATTAAAATGTTAACAGAAAACATTGAGTTCTGGGATATGGAAGCTGAATAAGGTAAAATAACAAACAGTTCTACAGCTGGGGAACATTTAAGTTTAAATAAATTATAGTCACATTTATACAGCTCGTAAAGGTTATGTGTACAGAAGAGATCAGCAAGTCAGTGCTTTCTTTTCTTGAATAAGGAGGACATTTGGAGATATTCTTGCATGTGATGACTCTTATTTAATAAGGACAGGTGTACTTGGGACTTAAATGTGATTTTTATCTGACAAGGATATTTGTATTAGTATTTAAATGTGATTATTATCTAATAAGGTTATTTATTTTAGGAAGTAGACGTGATTTTTATCTAATAAGGATATTTGTATTAGGACATAAATGTGATTTAGGATAACTGAATTAAGCCTTAGACGTGATTATTTAATAGACATATTTTTTGGTCTTATGTAAAATCCTATGTATGATTTTAGAAAAGTATAGTTGGTGAGGCGATTACATACTCAATATTGTCTCAAGTGGCAAATACAACACATCAATACGTTAAAAAAAGGAGGGTGTGTGTGTGTGTGTGTGCGCGCGAGCGTGTAAGCATGCGTTTGTGCGTGCATGCGCGTGTGTGTGTGTGTGCGCGCATGTGGGCATGGATGTGTGTGTGTGTTTAGCTTCTGAACTCATAATCATCACCAAGTGCTATTTTCACATTGAAGGTCTGCTGTAGCAAGTCTCCAGCACCTTCCGTCTTGCATCTTCATGGAGCACTCATACAGTCTTCTTCCAATCCACCTTTTTTATGTTGTCCATGCACATATAACATTGTCTTCCAAGTGCACTCTTCCCCTCCACATTCTCCTTCAGGTAAATCTTTTAACAAGAAACTATCTCTTCGCATGGCTGAAGTACCTTAACTATCTCACCTTCAACTTATTCAGTAATGTTTTCTTTAATCCCAGCTTATGAATTCATTAAATTAGGTAAAGGGGGCATTGCAGGAAAACAACAGGGGTGTTAGAAATGTTAATAGATGTTAGTACTAATATTTGGAACAGTGTAAGCAGATACATAGGGTGCATAAGCACATGTTGTTAATTTATAACACTTTTAAATTGTCCACAAAGTTAAACACATAATAGGAATAATAATTTTAAGTATAATTATATGAACAGAATAATAGAAATTACAACTTCAGCACAATAATGGAAAATACAATTTCAGCATAAAGATAAGGTTTACCCAAAATAACAACACAAGCAATGGAGTGTCCAAAACGTTTTAAAAGAGACAATTTCTGTAATGTATTATTTTGTGGACACTTTTTTAGCAAAAATATAAACAAGCAAATGTCTTACCAATTAACATCCATATACTAAATCGAGCCCAGGTCATGGCAGAGAGCTTCAGCATGAGGTAGATGTTGATGAATACACTTATTGCTGGCAAAAAGGGAACAAAGGGAACCTGCAACAAATTGACATCAATACTATTAGAGACCAAATTTAAGAATAATCATTTGTTTAACAACAATATGTAGAGAGTAAATCTAAGAATAATCATATGTCTAGCAACAGTGTGCAGTGATTAAATTTAAGAATAATAATATGTCTAACAAAAGTGTGTAGTGACTAAATTGAAGAATAATCAAAAGTTTAACATCAGTGTGTAGAGAGCAAATCTAAGAATAATCAGTAGTCTAACAACAATATGTAAAGAGTAAATCTACGAATAACCATAAGTCTAGAAACAGTGTGTAGAGACTAATTGTAAGAATATACCAATATGTATTGTTTGCAGATCTTTACTGTCAATGTTGTTTTATTATAGCAGTTTGATTATTTCCTCATGTTTCATGCTATCAAATGCTTTTGTGTAGCCTATGAATCAAAAGTACAGATCTGTTTTTACTTCTATAGCTCTTTCTAATAGTGTCCTGAGAATATATGTGGCATTGTTTGTGCCCTTTCTCCCTATAAATCTGCATTGTTCATCACTAATTTATGGTTTAATCTTGTTTCTTATTCTTCTCATAATTATTCTCATTAACAGCAGTGTCATGTGACTCATATTCTCATTAACAGCAGTGTCATGTGACTCATATTCTCATTAACAGCAGTGTCATGTGACTCATAAGACTTATGGTGCATTGATCTTCACATTCTAAAGCACCTGGTTCCTTTAGCAGAACTATCAAGATGGATTTTATCACTATTATAGATGTCATTTAGAAATTTTGTGCATTGTTGATTCGGCCAGATTTCTTTAGACTCTGCTTTTGTTTACCATGTTTTTGTATATTCTATTATACTCTTCTTTATCTTGATTTTTTTGTTTTCTTCTTTCATCCAGCATCTACAGAATGTCTTCTGTTATCCATTTCTATTTTGAGATTCTATGGTCAGGTGGAATTATTTCTTCTGGTGTCTGTTGGATTGATTCCCACAACATGTCTGATTGTTCATAAGTAGTCTGTATTATCTCCATGGCATTATATCTGTTCTTTACAGTAACACTGCACCTTTCTCTAATTCCTTTGTCAGTTTTAAGTAATGCTAGACTAACTTGATGTGCTTTGGGATCTTCTTTATAGTTCTTAGTCTTAACTTCATCGTTCCTATAACTAACACTCTGTCACTATGTTCATATGCTCCTAGTATTTGCTCCTACTAAACTGCTTCTGAATCTCTCTGAAATCAAGATGTAGTCAATTTGATAGCAAAGCTTTTCCATGAATATAATCAAGGGTTGTGTTTGAATCAGGTGTTTCCTATTATTTTATGATATTCTTCCCACATGATTAATCTGTTACCTCTCTTACTCCTATTGCCTAGGTTATAGCCACCTGTCACACTGCTCAATTTTTCATTGCCTACTTTGACATTGAAGTAGTACATATTTCTTGCAATCTAGTAAATAGTGTGCTATATTATTTTGAGAGAAACTGAAACTGTGAACTTTGTAAATGAAACAAATGCCAACGTTTGAGAGTGAACAAATAAGAAAACTCTAGTTACATCATGCAAAGATACACACATACAAAAAATTAATTTTAAAAAATAACTTAATTTCAGCACTTTAGGAGAAAGAAAAGAGACCTATAAGTGTAGAAGAAAAGATGTTAAATGAATTGTTTGCTGTTTTTATAGTTTTATCCGCAGTTCTGGATATCAAAGACAAAGAAAAATATTTTTTTAAAAGCAGTACACAAAACAGAAATGAAATGCCAGATGTTTATGTGACGAAACGGATAAATATCGTAAGATCTCTGCATAATAGCCCTTTGAAGGGAGTGCCATGCGTTGGTCTCCCTTTAATTTAATGTCAATTAATAGGGGAGTTCCCTAGAAAAGTAGTGCGGGGGCGGAGCTATTCTAGTTATTTATAGAAGAATCTCGAATGTTCCCCCAAGTGCGTACGTGGTTTTGATCTCTAAGTTCACGAGTGCGTTGTGCAGCACGGGTTGGAGGAATCCATCGTGACTCTGGTTTTCTTCATGAATCATGAAAGTCACGCAGCCCGTGTAGGCGAGTGGAAGGCGGACTGACGTTGTCGGAGTCAGTCGCCCACCAGACCTCAGCGTGGAGAGATCATGGCCATCAGGCTGCAGTAATTTGGATGTCAATAGTCGCGGCCAGAGCGGACATCTGCAGTCAAAGTTTGTGATGTTTCAATCACAGGTTAGTTGAATACTTATTCTATTATTTAACTGTTGTCGGGATACCCCGCCGATCTCCCCGAAAGAATTAATCGCCGTCGAACTGGGTTGTCGCGTAGCGTTATCCGTTACAGTTGGCGGTTTGCATTTTTAAGTAGGCTTTATCGATCAGCAATGTAATGTGTTACCTGACGGAACAAGCCGTATTCCACCGCGAGTGGTGTGTAAATAACATAGGCCGAACGATGTGCGTTACAGTGTGTAGCAGTTACGGGTTTGGTTTATTCATTAAGCAGGCAAGGCGACCGTTTGTCCGTCATGACATCAACATGCTAGACGCTGTAAATGATAAGGTAGAGCTTATTATTAGAGATGTGTAATGTGCTTCGTGCCATTAGAATGGTAACGTAATTGTTCTATCAGTGATGGTGATGTTTCGAGGAATCAAGGTGAAATCAGCAGTGGTGTATTTGCTGTGTGCAGATAGCACTGTTATTCCGCGTAAGCCGAATGGCGTTGCATCGGTAGGATAACAATTGATAATAAGTATTCATGATACTATTGTTACTGCTTGTTGTCATGTCCGTCCGCAAGGATGACCGTGCGTGTTCCATCTTACGTTTGTCTAGGCAGCGGGAGGTAGGCCGGTACCCCCAACCCGATCAGTAATAGGTCCGACCCAATGCAATCGTGCATGTGCAATGGATGAACATACCCGATCGAGGGTGATGCGGCGCTCCGTAATTCGAGGCCGAGGTGTCTAGATAGATCGAGGTTTGAACCTAACCATTTCTGTCTCTAATATTCTACTCTTCTGGAACCCTGACTCGGTTCATGGAGTACTTGGAGTACTGCCGTGAGGTAGTAGTTGGGAGGGGCATAGTGGAGTCTGGAGGTTTGCTACATTGGATGACGTGACTTAAGTCGTCACGGGACAAGGTACACGAGACCCACAGTAGCTGTGGGAAAGTGTAGTGGTGGATGGCCACCACAGCTGTGCTCGACCGGCACAGGGATGACTGACCTGAAAGATAGTCAGTGAATACAAGGGCAACTCAGGATCTGGGGCAGGGATCCCAGACCTGACACTATGGCTGTGATATGATTTTGTTAGTTAAGTGTAACAAGTCATGAGTTCTCCTTAGTTAATGCTATAGTAATGAATTATCAGGAGGATAATTCCTTATGGACATATAGTTATTAATGTGTGTAATTCATCAGTCCATGGGTTAAGGGATTGATGAATTGATGAGTCTGTCAGGAAGGAGATGTCCGGCTGGACACCTTCTCGATACAGTAATCCCTACACTGAAAGGAAAGTAAGTGTATATGTTGATTGATGATGGAAGATGAAACCGGATTGGACTGGCACCAGGCGAAGGATGCTTGACAGAGTCATACAGTCGACTCTGGTGCTAGGGGTTATATGTAGCCCAGAAGTGTTACTTGACTGAACAGGTGTGCTATTGCTTTTTCTACCATCATTATGCCTATATATTATAGTGACTAAGTAGATCTATGATGTGATGATTTCATACTCATGTTGGTAGACCTGAGGAATGTCTGAGAGGCAGGTGACAGGGTGGAGATGCTGGTAGTCTTGGTTGTAGTTGAGTACTCACACCAACCTCTCCGTGTTTCAGGATCTGTTATTACTATACAGTAGAAGATTCAAGAGCTGCACCATGAGCTCTATGGGCCCACTCATTCCAGTGCCTATCCAGAAGTTGATTGAGGCCATACTGGGAGTGGTTGTCTGATTCTGCGAGATCAATGTTGGAAGGAGCTGAGTGCTGAATAAGTCGGTAGGTCTAGGTTAGGACCTCCGTCAAGAGTCCGACGAGTGTCATCCGATCCTGAGAGGATCCAACACTGAAACGTCTGGTGATTCAAGCCAGTGAAGCACTGGTGACATTCAGTCTCTGTGTAAACCTTGGTAATTGCAAGGTAGTGACCTTTCAAGTTGTGCAGAGTGATCATTGTTACCGGTCACCATGACCTGTGTTATATGCTTCTGGCCCGGCTGGGTTATGGGACACCATGTATCAGTTGATGCTTACATAGTGTTTTTACATTGGTTACCTTTATGAAGCCAACATGTGGTCCAGTGAACTAGGACATTGATTACAACATTGGTGGAAACACCTGAGTGATATGGTTGTGAAGGTAGGGAGTTACCTCATGCCAACGTTATGAACTGTTGACAATGTTTGTGAAGGTAGGGAGCTACCTCATGCCAACGGGATGAACTGTTGACAGTGTAGGCTAGGTTGTGATTACTACCCATGGATCAGGGTAGGTACATAATACTGTGTGAAGATCTATTGTCCAAGGACATGGAACTAAGGTGAAGTGTTTAGTCACCTGATAGACTTTACCAGTGACATTGTGTGTTCGGGTGGAGCAACCGCTTATTGTGTAGGTGACATATCAGTGTGTGGGTCACTGATGAGATAGAAGAGTGACCTGGCTCTTGTGTATTTTGAGACGGTGCTACATGTATTTTTTCTGCAAGTGGGAGACCGCTAATGTTCTAGGGTCGGCCCAGACTTCATCAAGAGTGTGACGAGGGAAATAGTACGACAGCAAGGAAGGATCCTTGTTCATCAGTGCAGTGTCCGTCAGGCAGTGGTACGGCGCTTGATCAGCCCTTGCTTGGTTCTCTGGGTGAAGAGGGAACTTTGGAGAGGCAGCAGACCTTGGAGTTCCAGTCCACTGGAGGAGCCTGGGTGAGTCGCTACCACGACTGGACAACCGCACGAGCTATCGTCCGCCTCCATGATGAATACTCATCTGCGTCTGTGATCTTGTACATAGTTCTTCTAGTCTGGCTTTCAGCCATCCTTCTCTGTGTTGTGGTTGACGTAGTTCAGAATTAAATTTTTGTTCTCTTAGCTATGACTTTGTGCAGTGATATGACTGGTGTCTGGTCCGAGCCCCCTTGGGGTTTGGAACCCTAGGTGAGGGAGGGGAGGTTAAGCTGTCCCGGCTTGTGTGGGGCCTGGTAGATGTAGAGTGCTATTGAGGTGGTTGGAGCAAAGGCAGGGGATAGTAACTATCGTGGCAAACCAGTCCAAGCCCCGGCGGTCTTGTCACAAGATAGAGTGGGGGCTCGTCCGGGATCTTCTCTTTGTTCTGACATCTCGTAGGAATAGGTTATAGTGTCATCTGTCCTATACCTATTGTCTGCTTGACGAGTAGGGCTACTGAAACCTTTCTCTTCGACGTGAACAGACATTCAGTTAAGTTAGTATAGATACATAGTTACAGTGTTGGTTGGAGTACAGTTAGCATTGTGATTGGGTATTGCATATCTATACTGATACTAAGTTACACTAAGCATGGCTACTCGTACTTTAGATTTAGCTAAGGTGCGGGCATCTGCAACTGAGTTGGGATTGGCAGGTGAGGAGTTTAAAGCCTATGTACTGGAAGTAGAGAGAGACTTCAGAGCAGAAGAGAGGGAGAGAAGAAAGTCAGAAATTGAGCTGGAAGCTCGAAAGGTAGCACTTGAAGAGCAAAAGTTGGTGGCAGACCAACAAGCACAAAAACTGGCAGCTGACCTAGAGTCTAAGAAATTAGATGCTAGGAAGTTGGAAATGGAACATGAGTTCCGTATGAAGCAACTTGAGGTAGAGGCTAAATCGGTTGGTGAGGATGAGGGAGCAGTAGGTGGAGTAGCTTTACCTAGCTCATCAGTAGCCAGCAGACCAGCTTACCATGCTATGAAATGGCCGTTTCCACCATTTGACCCGGACCAAGAGAAGATAGATCAATTCTTAGAGAAGTTCGAGGCAATGTGTAAAGCTATGGGTTTAGAGCCTGAGCGTTGGAATCTTAAGCTTTCACAAGGACTCCGTGGCACCGCGTACGAAGTGTATGCGCGTCTTCCCCCAGGGATGGAAAATGATTATCCAACCCTGAAATCGGCTCTTTTGAAAAGATTCGAAATGACAGCCCATGCTTACAGGCGGAGGTTCAGAACTTCCAAGAGAGAACCAGGTGAGATGTTCTCGGCCTATAGTGTAAGGCTAAACTCATACCTGTTGAAGTGGATGGCGTTGGCCAATTTCAAAGAGGATTATGAGAGTCTGAGAGAGTTGATGGTGGTGGATCAAATGAAAATGCAGATGTCCAAGCCTTTAAGGAATTTCTTAGGGGAAAATGGGGCGGAAAGGCTAGACATAGTGAATAAGTTAGCTGAAAGGTATGTGGAAGTCTATGGTGAGACTGGGGATTCCAGTCAGACTGATTCACAAAGGCAGAAGGGGCATGATAAGAAGCCCAAGACCAAAGGTCCCAAAGAATCATCCAATGTAGCAGATCCTGTGGTAAAAGACTCTGGTACGAAACCCGAGGAGCAAAGCCCTCCCGCCTCCCCAAAACGGAAGTGGAGTAAGAGGTGGTGTAAGCACTGTAAGTCTCCTTCCCATAATACTGTAGATTGTCTGAGGAAGCCAAAGGACTTGCACTTTGCGTGTCTCGCCTCTACTAGAGGTAGACCTAGCGAGACCACACCTAAGGGTCGGGAGAAACCAAAGTCTGAGAAATCACCGGTGATCGAAACGATAGAGGTGAATGGGAAGCAGGTGGAATGTCTATACGATACAGGATTGCAGTTTGAAGCTGTAATCTCATCCCACCTTGTGAGCCCAGGGCAGCTCACCGGCGAGACAAGAGAATTTCAGCTGGCCATGAGGAGCTCCGTAGCTATGGACTTGCCGATTGCTCGGATTGACATTCGGTGCAGGTACGTTACGGGTAGCATCCAGGCGGCTGTGCTGCCTGATCCTATTTACCCTTTGATCCTCGGTCGTCCGCATGTATTCCTGGGGGACCCCAGGGAACATTGTCTAGTGAGCGCTAGGCAGGCCAGGGCTAAGGATGGAAAAAGGCAGTGTGGTAAGGAAATAGACCATTCTCTTGCGAGGTTAGTGAGCAGTGCTCAAAGTGGGGACCAGACTTTGCGTCCTTACTTACTGGAGGTGTCCCAAAGTTCTGTCCCGCCAACTCCGGGTCAGTTCTATGTAGAAAACCGGTTGCTTTATCGTAGAGCCGGGCAAGGGGATAGGCAGTACGGTCAGATGGTAGTCCCTACTGACTACAGATCCCGCTTGGTACATAGAGTGCATACCTTATCCTTAACCGGACATAAGGATGTGGGGGCAACAGTCCAGTGTCTTTCCAGCCACTACCACTGGCCGGGAATGACAGGCGACGTGCGGAGATATATCCGGTCGTGCCCAACGTGTTGTCTGGCAGCACCAAAGCACAAGACCAAAAACGGTTTATCTCTGCAGATTGGAGATAGGGTTCTCGCGCTTCTCCCAATCGAGGGGGCGGAATTCGAACTCGGATGGCAGGGCCCTTTTCCTGTGGAGCGGATAATGTCCCGATCCACGTATGAGGTGAAGGTCCGCGGGGAATTGCGTAAGTTCCATTGTACTCTCCTTCAGAATTTGGAGAGGTCCGAGGTAGTTTCTCCACAAGATAGTGCGACTACCATCGCGCTAGATTCGGTTCTGGGTCCAGACGAGGGCGAGGAAGACTCAGTCCTACGCAGTACATCCTGTGGGGAGGGTCTGCGGTCTCCTGAGCGTTCAACCGTAGATAGGGCGAACGGGCTCCGTCGGGTAGAGGCCCATGGTGTTAAGTACACTGGGAATCGAGGTCGGACAGGCGAAGTCACAACTGGCACGACGGGATCGTCGGGTGACTCGATACGCCGACAGGCTCACTGTCCTTACTCGCGGGAGAGAAGGCAGGAGCAAGGGTACTCCAGACGAACCTGGAGTAAGCGACCATTCATTTCGGTCGACATCCGCGAACAGTCCACGAAGGTGATGCCTAGTCGGGATAGGAAATATCCTATTGTCGGAAGGGACGAACGAACCTTCAGTAAAGTAACCGATGGCCTGCAACAGGTGGATGCGGAACGGTCCAGTGTAGACAGATCCTGTAAGCCAATCACCAGGCCGTTACGGTTCGGGCCTAATCGCTGGAGATAACGTATGTTTGAGGCGGTGGTTGGTGATCCAGCATCCATACCATTCTGGTGGATCTCCGCAGGGAAAGTGAATGTTATGGAACGTCTTTTCCTGGGAATCCAATCTTGATAGAGTAGAGGTTCAGAGTTCAGACCGATCTTTGTCTAGTGAGTTCGACCGGGTCGAACATCTTAAGTGGGGGCCTATGTGACGAAACGGATAAATATTGTAAGATCTCTGCATAATAGCCCTTTGAAGGGAGTGCCATGCGTTGGTCTCCCTTTAATTTAATGTCAATTAATAGGGGAGTTCCCTAGAAAAGTAGTGCGGGGGCGGAGCTATTCTAGTTATTTATAGAAGAATCTAGAATGTTCCCCCAAGTGCGTACGTGGTTTTGATCTCTAAGTTCACGAGTGCGTTGTGCAGCACGGGTTGGAGGAATCCATCGTGACTCTGGTTTTCTTCATGAATCATGAAAGTCACGCAGCCCGTGTAGGCGAGTGGAAGGCGGACTGACGTTGTCGGAGTCAGTCGCCCACCAGACCTCAGCGTGGAGAGATCATGGCCATCAGGCTGCAGTAATTTGGATGTCAATAGTCGCGGCCAGAGCGGACATCTGCAGTCAAAGTTTGTGATGTTTCAATCACAGGTTAGTTGAATACTTATTCTATTATTTAACTGTTGTCGGGATACCCCGCCGATCTCCCCGAAAGAATTAATCGCCGTCGAACTGGGTTGTCGCGTAGCGTTATCCGTTACAGTTGGCGGTTTGCATTTTTAAGTAGGCTTTATCGATCAGCAATGTAATGTGTTACCTGACGGAACAAGCCGTATTCCACCGCGAGTGGTGTGTAAATAACATAGGCCGAACGATGTGCGTTACAGTGTGTAGCAGTTACGGGTTTGGTTTATTCATTAAGCAGGCAAGGCGACCGTTTGTCCGTCATGACATCAACATGCTAGACGCTGTAAATGATAAGGTAGAGCTTATTATTAGAGATGTGTAATGTGCTTCGTGCCATTAGAATGGTAACGTAATTGTTCTATCAGTGATGGTGATGTTTCGAGGAATCAAGGTGAAATCAGCAGTGGTGTATTTGCTGTGTGCAGATAGCACTGTTATTCCGCGTAAGCCGAATGGCGTTGCATCGGTAGGATAACAATTGATAATAAGTATTCATGATACTATTGTTACTGCTTGTTGTCATGTCCGTCCGCAAGGATGACCGTGCGTGTTCCATCTTACGTTTGTCTAGGCAGCGGGAGGTAGGCCGGTACCCCCAACCCGATCAGTAATAGGTCCGACCCAATGCAATCGTGCATGTGCAATGGATGAACATACCCGATCGAGGGTGATGCGGCGCTCCGTAATTCGAGGCCGAGGTGTCTAGATAGATCGAGGTTTGAACCTAACCATTTCTGTCTCTAATATTCTACTCTTCTGGAACCCTGACTCGGTTCATGGAGTACTTGGAGTACTGCCGTGAGGTAGTAGTTGGGAGGGGCATAGTGGAGTCTGGAGGTTTGCTACATTGGATGACGTGACTTAAGTCGTCACGGGACAAGGTACACGAGACCCACAGTAGCTGTGGGAAAGTGTAGTGGTGGATGGCCACCACAGCTGTGCTCGACCGGCACAGGGATGACTGACCTGAAAGATAGTCAGTGAATACAAGGGCAACTCAGGATCTGGGGCAGGGATCCCAGACCTGACACTATGGCTGTGATATGATTTTGTTAGTTAAGTGTAACAAGTCATGAGTTCTCCTTAGTTAATGCTATAGTAATGAATTATCAGGAGGATAATTCCTTATGGACATATAGTTATTAATGTGTGTAATTCATCAGTCCATGGGTTAAGGGATTGATGAATTGATGAGTCTGTCAGGAAGGAGATGTCCGGCTGGACACCTTCTCGATACAGTAATCCCTACACTGAAAGGAAAGTAAGTGTATATGTTGATTGATGATGGAAGATGAAACCGGATTGGACTGGCACCAGGCGAAGGATGCTTGACAGAGTCATACAGTCGACTCTGGTGCTAGGGGTTATATGTAGCCCAGAAGTGTTACTTGACTGAACAGGTGTGCTATTGCTTTTTCTACCATCATTATGCCTATATATTATAGTGACTAAGTAGATCTATGATGTGATGATTTCATACTCATGTTGGTAGACCTGAGGAATGTCTGAGAGGCAGGTGACAGGGTGGAGATGCTGGTAGTCTTGGTTGTAGTTGAGTACTCACACCAACCTCTCCGTGTTTCAGGATCTGTTATTACTATACAGTAGAAGATTCAAGAGCTGCACCATGAGCTCTATGGGCCCACTCATTCCAGTGCCTATCCAGAAGTTGATTGAGGCCATACTGGGAGTGGTTGTCTGATTCTGCGAGATCAATGTTGGAAGGAGCTGAGTGCTGAATAAGTCGGTAGGTCTAGGTTAGGACCTCCGTCAAGAGTCCGACGAGTGTCATCCGATCCTGAGAGGATCCAACACTGAAACGTCTGGTGATTCAAGCCAGTGAAGCACTGGTGACATTCAGTCTCTGTGTAAACCTTGGTAATTGCAAGGTAGTGACCTTTCAAGTTGTGCAGAGTGATCATTGTTACCGGTCACCATGACCTGTGTTATATGCTTCTGGCCCGGCTGGGTTATGGGACACCATGTATCAGTTGATGCTTACATAGTGTTTTTACATTGGTTACCTTTATGAAGCCAACATGTGGTCCAGTGAACTAGGACATTGATTACAACATTGGTGGAAACACCTGAGTGATATGGTTGTGAAGGTAGGGAGTTACCTCATGCCAACGTTATGAACTGTTGACAATGTTTGTGAAGGTAGGGAGCTACCTCATGCCAACGGGATGAACTGTTGACAGTGTAGGTTAGGTTGTGATTACTACCCATGGATCAGGGTAGGTACATAATACTGTGTGAAGATCTATTGTCCAAGGACATGGAACTAAGGTGAAGTGTTTAGTCACCTGATAGACTTTACCAGTGACATTGTGTGTTCGGGTGGAGCAACCGCTTATTGTGTAGGTGACATATCAGTGTGTGGGTCACTGATGAGATAGAAGAGTGACCTGGCTCTTGTGTATTTTGAGACGGTGCTACATGTATTTTTTCTGCAAGTGGGAGACCGCTAATGTTCTAGGGTCGGCCCAGACTTCATCAAGAGTGTGACGAGGGAAATAGTACGACAGCAAGGAAGGATCCTTGTTCATCAGTGCAGTGTCCGTCAGGCAGTGGTACGGCGCTTGATCAGCCCTTGCTTGGTTCTCTGGGTGAAGAGGGAACTTTGGAGAGGCAGCAGACCTTGGAGTTCCAGTCCACTGGAGGAGCCTGGGTGAGTCGCTACCACGACTGGACAACCGCACGAGCTATCGTCCGCCTCCATGATGAATACTCATCTGCGTCTGTGATCTTGTACATAGTTCTTCTAGTCTGGCTTTCAGCCATCCTTCTCTGTGTTGTGGTTGACGTAGTTCAGAATTAAATTTTTGTTCTCTTAGCTATGACTTTGTGCAGTGATATGACTGGTGTCTGGTCCGAGCCCCCTTGGGGTTTGGAACCCTAGGTGAGGGAGGGGAGGTTAAGCTGTCCCGGCTTGTGTGGGGCCTGGTAGATGTAGAGTGCTATTGAGGTGGTTGGAGCAAAGGCAGGGGATAGTAACTATCGTGGCAAACCAGTCCAAGCCCCGGCGGTCTTGTCACAGTTTAACACAACAAGGAACAAGGAGAGACAAGATTAGAAATTATCATATAAGGAAGCAAACTGGCATGTTAGACTTCATGAAAAATCTGCACATAAAACCATTTGACTGAAAAGATTTACCAGCATTCAGTGTTTCACAGAAAGATATATCCCTTCGATAAAACTGGAAAAAAAAAAACAATCGGCTACCTTTGTAAACATAAAAGAAAATGAATAAACAACATAAAAATAAAACCAAAAACACTTTTACATATAATGTACATACCAGAAAGCATTCCAAACTTTCCATATCTTGATACTGAGATATAAAAATAATACACACAAAAGATGATGAAAAAGACCATTCTACTAAAATTAAGTTTACCTTAAATGGTAACGATGCAGTGCACTGAGGTTGAATAAAAATAGCAGCGACACATGACACCACCAACAGCCCAAGTAATGCACATATGAATATTGCCCAAATTTCCTTCTCAACCAGGAAATCACTAGCAAATATCAAGAAGGCTGAAAATGCTGTTATACTCAGACCTGAGGAAGCCAAGCAGACACAATTAAAAACATAAAAACTGTTACAAATACTGTATTAGCACCTTGCTGTCTTGACAGACGATAGTTTGTTACTATGTACTATAGTAAAGGGTTTTTTACAATGTGCTACAGTAAAGGTATAACAACTACTACCCATGTCGGTAAGGCCAGGGATGGAGTTATACATTGGCCAGGGATGGAGTTATACATCTCCATAGTGCAAAGCTTAGACTGAATTGGACAGACCATGTGTTGTAAATAACAAAAGTGCAAACTAATGGTGCAATTTATTGCAAGATGTATTTACATCACAGAGAAATAAAAGTAATGTTTTTTACAGATCCTTCTTACATTACATTACATCTTGTATTTACATCACAGAGAAATAAAAGTAATGTTTTTTACAGATCCTTCTTACATTACATTACATCTTGTATTTACATCACAGAGAAATAAAAGTAATGTTTCTTACAGATCCTTCTTACATTACATTACATCTTGTATTTACATCACAGAGAAATAAAAGTAATGTTTCTTACAGATCCTTCTTACATTACATTACATCTTGTATTTACATCACAGAGAAATAAAAGTAATGTTTCTTACAGATCCTTCTTACATTACATTACATCTTGTATTTACATCACAGAGAAATAAAAGTAATGTTTTTTACAGATCCTTCTTACATTATGGAGAAATAACAGTAATTGATTACAGATTGTACTTACATAATGACAGTATCTTATTCACCTTATATCTTGGGGTTATAAGAGTAATTTATTGCATGATCCTATTTTCATCAGGGAGGCATCACAGTAGTTTATTGGAAGATCATATTTTACGTAAATGAGGCATGACAGTAGTTTATTACAAGATCTTAGTTACATTATGGAGACATAATAGTAATTTATTACATGATTCTATTTTTGGAATAAAGACAAAGGAGAGACGCAAGAAGGTGCATGATGGTGGAAATGACCACGTGTTCACATGCACCCACTGTGAACGGACATTTACAGCGCAAATTGGCCTTATCAGTCACATGCGCGACCGCCATAGGTAAAAGTTATTATGCCTTTTTAAAGCACAAACTATCGTCTGTCAAGACGGCAAGGTGCCAATGAATGAATGAATGATCCTATTTTCATCAGGGAGGCATAACAGTGGTTTATTGGAAGATCATATTTTACGTAAATGAGGCATGACAGTAGTTTATTACAAGATCTTAGTTACATTATGGAGACATAATAGTAATTTATTACAAAATCTAACTTACATTATGAAGACATATTTATTAATTACAGTAACTTATTACAGGATCTTACTTACATAACAGAAGCATAACAGTCTATAAAAACGTACAAGCAAAGTCAATGAAGACACTCACACATATATACTCATTTAGACATACACTATATCCACAAGATAAAAGTCATGTCATGGCAGATCCTGTCACTGGGGTATAATATGGTAGGTCGTCACATATTCAGAATTTGGAATAATTGCCTCCTCACCATTTTCCTTCCCATACAATTTTCAAACAATTCTAGCAATTATGAGACTGTCCACCTTCCGACCCAGTACTTGTGTCTTGTTAAGTTGAGTTGAGTTAAAAACGAACATCACTGCACTCAGGACATTCCCATACATGCTCCCCCCCCCCCCCCCCCCTCGTTCAACAGCCAACGAAGTCATACTACTAATCGTTCCCACCACTATCTGATTTAAAGTGTCCTGTTAAAGGAATAGGCATTCATGGATCTCCATAGATATTAGTCCCTGCTGTTCTGAGTTAATTCTACTGGTCATTTATCAAAATTTGTCATGGTTTGCCACTGCCTCTTCTACTACAGATCTTTCCATCCATCAAAATATTTTCCTCTGCTTGTCTGCTAATTATGTGACCAAAGAATCATGTCGTCTCTTTCTTATAGTTTATGTAAGCTCTAATATCATTACCTTTTCCAAGCAATCATTGTTGAAACTGGTAGGAAAATTCTACCTCTGCTGTGGATTGATACCACTATCTTGGTGAGCATGTGTACTAACTACTATGCCAATGCAGCTCCTAAACACATAGATATATATTTTTAGTGAGGGAAAACCATGATTTTAAATGTAAGAGTAAAGATGGATTTGCCAGCTCCGTGGCGAAGGGGTCACGGACGCAGCTCGTAATCCCACATACCTCATTCAAAATGCAGCTGTGGGCAATTTGGCAGCAGACCACCTTGCATTAGTTTTTTATGAAAATGGTACGAGTGCCGGAGGTTCAGAAAGTAATGGCAAACTACTGAATGTAAACTTGCCAAGAGATCACAAACAGCCCAAAAATGCTAGAGTTTACTGCTTTGTACTGTATAGAATATGCAACTAAGTGTTTAAAAGGTGGTTTCAACTTACACAACACGGCTACTGTACTTTTGACTAGCAGTGAGGTGAGCATGGTTGGCTGGCTAGTACTGGGTACTATCAACAGTCGTAAAGAAAATGGTTCCCTTTTAATTGCTGCCCTTGTGGCAGCATCCATTATTGTAACACTCATGCTGCCATGAAGATTCACATCAGCTTCATACCTTCAGAGTGGAAAAAAGTAAGTGAATTATAACTGTTTAATATATCAAGAACACAGGAAATATGGTTATATCAAAGAAAAGTGAATTAAAATAGAATTTAAAATGCCTAACCAAGTCAGTCAATTCAGATTTTTTTGAGCAATCATAACATCAAATGGAAGATGCATGACAGAAATTAAAATCAGTACAGGTAAAGCAAAAGGTTCCAGAAGGTGAAAAATATCTCATGTTATATATCACCTTCATTGGGTTTTAAACATAGAGTAATGAAATTATTGACCAACAGAGACATCATTGGACAATCCTCAGTAAGAATTCAGGATTTTTTTTTTAAATTTCTGGCCTGTATGTAGTGGCAACTTAATGGATAGGCGGCCTTGATTCATCTGCCAGGACAAAATCTCTCCCAGTGCACACTAGAAATGGCATAGATTCCATAAATAAACCAACCAATTCTTCTTTGTTTTCTGTTGAGGGCAGTGAATCACTCTTAGTTATTCATCTCAAAGATCAGTGTGTCTGACTTTGGCATGCTTTTGTGTAAAATGTGCTTACTCTAGACAGATTTCCTCCAGGGTAATGGGCTCTATCTACCCTTGTGAAGGTGTTCTTCCTAACAATTCAGCTGGGGTAGCTGCCTTATAGCCTATTGTCATTATTTCAGATAGCCATGGGATTATTAACTTACCCATATTTCACAGCCGAACTTGAAAAAGCTAGGTATCTGATCATACTGTCCAAGAGATCAAGATGACGTGATGATATAATTAGACCCCCAACTGTCTTTGGACAAATTCCCTGCTCTATGCTAAGATCAAACCCAGTATCTTCCAAGCCTTAGGCAGGCAATATAATTTCACATTTGTACTTTCAACAATTATACAAAGAGATAATGGAATGTAAAGAAGAAAATATTTGATTATGGGAAGAATTAAATATGTAACTGCACAACTAAGAAAGAGGTTAATACGTACTTGTGTAGAGTCTAGGTCAAATGAAATTACAGAGATTTCCCGGAAATAAGATCAATTACTGTGTCTCTGGATTTTGGACCTAGCACTAAACTTAGAATATGTGACTCTAACACTAAACCAACACTGTTGTAAGAATCTGAAACATTGAGAAGACTTTAATCATTGCTAATAAACTACAAACAATCACTGACTGGTGCCTGCACAGAGTGGAGGGACTGAGGTTGTGTGCTATAGGCATACGGGGAGAACTCTGCAAACATCAATGAATTAAGAGATGAGAAAAGGGTGCTGGAACACACATTGGGGACACCTTAATGTAGCATAACTAGAAAGTCTCTTCTCTGGAACTCATGGGGCAGACAAAAATGTAGGGATACCTGGAGGCACATGGAGAGAAGAGTTAGACACAGTGTTGAATGGTTTGGGGACGGCATTAATAGAGGTACATGAGATGGCAAAATATAGGATGACTTGGAGTGAAGTGGCTGTGGGCCACTGCTACAGTGTGGGAACAGGGGCACAAGATATAAGGGACTTCAAATGAAAACCTTAAATTTTTCTATGTATGTGACTATATTCTAGAATGTAAAGAACAAAGGTGTCATTTTTCAATGTAGTCACCACTGTGTTCAATGCAAGTCCTCCAGAACCAATAAAGTGCTTGGATTCCTGTAGAAACAAATTCTCTTGGTTGTGTGTGTAAACAATCATGCACCACCTGCTGAACCTCATCATCAGATCGAAACATTTTGAAACTTCCTACTCCATTAATACTCTTGCTGGACTGATAGGCATGCTTCACCATACTTAACCATCATTCACCAGTTAATTTCTATAGGTTTCACCCTTTCACTGATCAAAAAATGTATAACAGAACGCTGCTCCTCTTTGGTGTATGTCAAAAGTGGGGTGGTCATCTTCAAATTGTCCTTGTGACATCACTGTGTTTGTCTGCACCATGATGGCACATGCTTACCACTCTTGACATCCTTAACAAAAATATTGATAGGTTACGAAGCAATGGCATCGTTATTGAAATTTCTATCAGCTTGTAAGGTTTCGATTTGAAACCCCTTCGTAGAAGAGAAATGAATGAATAAATTAATTAATTAATTAATGCCTAAATTAATGGATGAATGTACTGACGGATAGCCCTCTAAGGATTTAATAAGGGATGTAATCAGGAAAAAAACAAGGCCTTAACAATGTGACTAAAAAAATAAACTGATTAGAACATCTCTGTGACTGGTTAACTCATGTATATTATGTCTGGAAAATTGGTTGCTTTTATAACATTGTTTTCATTTCAAAGTATAAGTCACATAGGTCACATGCATAGGTGTGTCATGTTTAAAATGTAAGCAACAAGTATTTAAGCAACAAGTATTAAATACCTCTGATGTTATATGTCATAACAGTGAAGTAGATTAAAATACATTACCTCAAAATAAGCACACAGATACAGACTAAAGTGTAGGCTAACAGTGTTCCTATAGACATCATGTCTACAAGTTCATTCAGGTTAAACATCATGGCCATCAAACCTGGTCAGAGAATGAGAATTGTGTAAAGAAAATATTTGTCACTCTGTTTAACATATATTACAATACTGTACGGTTGCTAACATTTGTTGTATTGCTTATGGTTTTAAACGCCAATGTTAGGTACCAGAGTACGTAAATAAGTAAGGCACAAGTTGATATAAGACACTGGAGAAATGGTTGTTGGTAGTTTATAAAGGTGTCATTGTGTGGCATATTCATCTGGCTTGGTGTGTATGTGCAGCAGACCATAATTGCCACAAACGTATGTGTGTGCACATTGTGTTGAAAATGTCAGGCTTTCTCAAAGATTGCAACAGAGAAGAACAGCATGCTGTTGTGAGGGTTTTTGGGCCACAGCACTTACTCCAAAGGATATTCATAAGAACATGTTGCCTGTCTAAGAACAGCAAGTGTTTGTTGTGAAAAGTGGTTTACAACTGGGTGGCAGACAATTTGCTGATAATGAAGAAGTTGAGTGTGAGGTGTGAATGTGGCTAAGGCAGCAGCCCAAAAATTCTATAATGCAGATATATGGGGGGTGATAAAAAGATGGGGGAAATGAATCACCGTTCATGGAGATTATAGTGAGAAATATGAAAATATATAAGAACAATAATAAATGGTTTCAAGTTTGTTTCTCATATAGTGTGTTTTTTTAAAAACATAATATTTTGTGTGACTTACTATCTTAAAATGAAATTAAATGACGACTATCAATTGCTCTTAAAAGACTAAAACAACTGAATAAATTATGGAATGGGACAGACAGAACTACGAAAATTTGATTTTTAAGAGCATGCATCTTTCCCATTGCAACATACGCCTGTGAGACCTGGACACTTACTAAACAAGCTGAACAGCGCATAAATGCCTTTGAATATAAATTTGAGTTCTAAGAATATCTTGGGTAAAAAAAAAGAACAAATGCATCCATACTTCAAGAGCTGAATAGTGAAAAAGGTTGGCTATTAAAGACGATAAAACAAAGAAAATTGAAATATTTTGGTCACTTGAAACGTCACGAAAGTTTAGAGAGAACAATAATGGAGGGGTATATGCCTGGGAAGAGAGGAAGAGGAAGGCCAAAGAGAAGATGGGTGCAGGATGTGGCGGATGATGTCCAGATGGGTGTATCAGATGCGGGACATCTTGCTTATGATTGAGAGGTTTTCCGGAAGGTTATTATGGGAGCGAGGTTCTGCAAAGGACATGCTACTGAATGAATGAATTAATACTTACTGGCTTAACAGCATAATTTCCTAATCTAAATATCCATGGTTGCTTTTGACATTTCAGAAATTCTGTCAACTTTGCTGATGTGAGTTGTTGAGTTAAGAACCGACATCACTACACTCAGGACATTCCCATACGTGCTCCGTCCCCTCGTTCAACAGCCAGCGAAGAGTCATACTACTAATCGTTCCCACCGCTATCTGATTAAAAGTTCTCCTGGTCTTCCCTCTCAGTTTTGAGATTCTTCCAGAACTGCTGATGTGAAATTCTAAGGAATAGTCTTAGCTTCAGGTTTCTAGTTTTCTGATCCTTGTCATAACAGTTCACTGTAAGCAATAAGTCTACAAAGGAAATTAGGAACAACCTATGTGTATTTTCAGCTATTCAAGGGCAGCCCTTACAGAAACATAACAGTCTGATTCTGAGCTCTCTCAGCAAATTATCCACCATGCAAAATATGTGTACACATTTTCAATTATTTAACTGCCATTCTTTGGGCACAACATGAGAAATGGTATGCTACAATATGTTGTGATAGAGGGACAGTGGGTGGGGGGAGGCTGGGGGTGACCAAGAGAAAAGATTCTGGACAATTTGACATCACGGCATGAAGGAACATGGGTATAAGCAATTATTGGCAGTACCAGATCCACAAGGCTAAGGACAAACATGATAACCAAAGCCACACAGCATGAACTATAAGATAAGACTGTCTTTCCTTGTAGGCTGCACCTTGAAAGGGCTAATTAGATATAGACAGTTTGTCCTTGCTGAATTTTTCAAGACTAGCCTACAATGTTGAATTGCCAATATCTTGATTGACAAGTAAAACTACTGAATATAAAGAGCAAACCAATTTCTAACTATAAAGTTCACAGGGAACATGTACTGCCTGTTGTCACTTTATATTTCTAGTAAATAACACATATACTGGAAAATAAAATGTCTACTTTTTTATTATCATTATTCTTTCTTATCCCAAATATTTCTTTGAAAACATATTTTCTTTCAAAAAGCTGCAATCAACATGAAATTGAAATATTGGAATAAATAAAATATATGTGCTTCCCAACACAGAAAATGTAGTAATCACCTGCAAACAATCCTGAAATTGCTGTCCCAAGTAAAGGTGTTTTGAATCGCTCAGACACTTTTCCCATAAACCGAAAAATCACTCCATCATTTGCCATTGCATACAGAATTCTCGGGAGGGGAAACATGCCACCAAGAAGGCTGTGGACAGATTTTTCAATTTTATCAGTATGTAAACTTCTCCATGATTTCTTTTACATATGTGCATAAAAAAACATGACAATTTGCAATTTTTCTACCACTCATATAATGAGAAGAGTGGCATTGGTGAATATCAAGACATTTGAAACAATCAGTGGTAGAATGGGCTGTGGCCGATTGAGAGAAATTATGCTAGCTGGTCTAAGATGAAGGCGTGAAAGAATATCATCAGCAGAATTCATACAGAACATCAAGGGACTGTGAAAAGACAGAAACACCTACACCACTTTGCTAGGCACGTGATGGTGATGGTGATGGTGGTGATGATGGTGATGATGATGATGATGGATGATGATGGATGATGATGATGATGATGATGATGATGGATGATGATGATGATGATAACGATGATGACAACGATGATGACGACGATGACAACAATGATGATGATGACGGCGATGATGATGATATTGATGATGATGATGATGATGATGATGATGATGATGATGATGATGATGATGATGTCTACCACTCACATCAGACATCTTGCTAGCAACACCCTAGATAAATCCCTCCAAAAATGAATACAGAAACAAATGTCTTCAAGGTGAAACATTTGTGAACAATATTATCTCTTGCCAAAAATGTAAACCAACAACAGAACAACATTTTTGAGAAACAGAAATTAAATCCTTATTATCAAGTATTTCTAGCTATTGCTCCATCTAGTAGAAAGCATCACATGTCAATGTAAACATACCATGATAAAAGTATATTTTACATGCAAATATATCATGATAAATGTATATTTTACATGTAAATATATCATGATAAAAGTATATTTTACATGCAAATATATCATGATAAAAGTATATTTTACATGCAAATATATCATGATAAATGTATATTTTACATGCAAATATATCATGATAAAAGTATATTTTACATGCAGCTGTCTTTCTAGTGGGGCCAGCATCTTTTCCAATTTCATTGTGTGTAACTGGCCAATAAAACAACTCACAAATAGAGATAGGATGTTTGAGAAATATTCACTAAAATTGGCCTATGACAATGGAAAGCACATTACAGATAGATAACGCTAGAAAACTACAAGAAAATATGTATGTATATATATCATAAGAACAAAGTAAAATACTAATAATTTAAGTCACATATTGAAAAGCTGAATAGACAGAGAAATCAAACTCAAATGACAAAAAGCAAGCATGCTTTTATATCAAATATCATCTACACTGAAATATTCAAATATACCTATAACCACAAAATGGCAGATAATAAATAGCATATTCAAACCAGTCCTTTGCTACCAAAGTCAAGCTTACACAGGCTTTCATATGGCTGGAATCAGCATTATACCAACGTGTGTATACTAAGTGATTCAATGAGCATGATTCAGAAGGTCGAAGCTGGATCTGTACGTAGACAGTGGACTGAATCGCTGCGGAAGTCTGTTGTCCGTAAAGTCACCTTCATCTTCGTCCCGGGACATGCAGGAGTCGAGGGAAATGAACGAGCTGACAAACTGGCTGGCTCTGCACCCCCTGTAGATGGCCAGCCCATGGATCGTGCCGATGTTATTAACGTCCTTAAAGATATGGCGAGAACAGAGGACTTTGACGTCAATGATTCCACATCGCTGTCCAGGATGAAAGACCTGGGAGTAAGAATCGGCACAGCCAGACGCGAGAGGTACATCGGGAAAACAAAGCGCCTCGTCAACCAACACAGAACTGGCACAATTAGCCACCGGACGCTGATGAATATGCTGGGGGGAGGATCTGAGAACCTATGGACATGTCCGGAGTGCAACGAAGATACCCCAACTGATAACTGATAACTGATAACGGTTACCAAAGTCAAGCTTGGACATTATCTACACCACACTTAAATAAAATCAAAACCTGCGAGATGAGATGCTACAGAAGAGCTGC
This sequence comes from Cepaea hortensis, assembly GCA_963921405.1. Taxonomy (NCBI): domain Eukaryota; kingdom Metazoa; phylum Mollusca; class Gastropoda; order Stylommatophora; family Helicidae; genus Cepaea; species Cepaea hortensis. The sequence goes on from OY992896.1 coordinate 40,348,232, forward strand.
CAACTTAACTATTCAAGACCGAGTAAGAAATGGTGTTAATGTTATCATTATCATATTGTAGGAGCAACACCTTGTGTCACATATATTTAAAAGCAGAAGATTAAATGGTATGGCCATCTCGTTAGAATGCAACACTATCAACTGCCAGCACTGGCACTACATCAAATAAGATCTAATACAAGAGCATGAGGAAGAAAATGGACTGACGACATCAAAGACACTGTATAATCACACAGAATGACACCATCTAAAGCTGAAACCTCAACTAATCCTCCATATGACGCTTGATGGCAAAAGTGGAAGATTATGATGATGATGAATGAAAAGCTGATAGAAATAGCATGAATGAAGATGGATAGCAAAATATAAATACCAAAATTGTCTGAAAGACATTGATTACATAATGTACAAAATATGAACCCAGCAAATGTACGAGGGTAGATCAGAAAGTTATGCACCACCATTATTATCTCAGCTAGTAATAAAGATAGAAGCATTAAAGTTGCACCAATTTAAGATTATAATCTCTTGAAGATGTATACCAAATTGCACATCTGTAAACCAATTCTAACCGAGACACAAAACCATTGAAATAACAATGTAAGTTACAAGCAGAGGATTGTTATAAAATTGTTGATAGCAGAGAAGGAATCTGTTGTTGGTATTCTCAAATGTCTGTGTGCTGTTTATGGCACTTTTGCAGTCAAAAGAAGCAGTTAGTCGCTGGGCACAGAGAGTTTTGGTTTCTGCAAGTGGAGATGCTGATAAGCTGCACTCTGGACGTCCTGCCACAGCCACCTGCCGGATCATGTTGAAACGTGCTAACATCATGATTCGCAGAGATAGGTGAATCACAAGTCAACAGGAAAGATGAACATAGACTATCACTACAAATCCAGACAAAAGTGAGAGGAGTATTTGACAAGGAAGAACAGAACAGAGTACAGCGAAGAACAGCCACTCTCAGCTTCCTTAATGAAGAATATCCACAGGACCTCTGGATCCAAGTCTACACAGATGGGTCAGAACAAAATGCTGTTCGAAATGGAGGAGCAGGAGTGTACATAGAATACCCAAATAATACTAGGAACACAGCCAGAGTACTAACAGGAAAGTACTGCCATAACTATGATGCTGAAATTGAGGCAATCAAGATAGCAAAAGAGAAATTACTAAATACCAGCCATAGTACACAACCTGTGGTGCTATTGACAGATACAAAATCAGTACACGAGGCACTCCTGTCTGGGAAATTGCCAGTACTAAGGACACGACTTTCTGAACTTAGCAGTCAGTATAATAAGGTCACCATACAGTAGATACCATCCCACTGTGGAATACCTGGAAACAACAGAGCTGATCGATTGGCTAAGGAAGGAGCAAAAGAAGAACAGACTGATGTGTCCGTTACATACCACCAAAAGAAAAGAATTATCAAATCAGTCAGAAAGCCACCAAAACCTGCTCAAGACGACTACCACATTATGGACAGCCCAGAACAAGTCATTATTCTGCGTCTCAGAACAGGACACAATAGATTACGCAACCAAATGTATACAAAATTCAAGATTGGTAAATCAGCCATGTGCAAATGTGGATTGGCGTCGCAGACAGCAGAGCACATACTCCAAGACTGCCCAAAATACAACATATCTAGGCAAACCTTCTAGCCTAGAGAGACGACAGTGGAAGATAAACTTCATGGACTGCTGAGTGAACTAAAAAAGACAGTTAAATTCATACAAGAGACAACATTGCAATTATAGACATATTTCAAATGAACGAAAGAAGAAGAAGAAGTCAACAATTTTCCATGCAGCTTTCAATAAGCAAAAGTAGTACAATTTAAATTTTCAAAAACATGGATATTCAAAGGTTTGTGCAAGATGGGTTCCTCAAGCTCTCACAGAGGACCATAAGGCCCAAAGGAAAACTTTGTTCGGAATTGTTGCAACGGTTCAAGACTGATGGGTATTCTTTTTTGTCAAACATTGTGACATGAGACAAAACTTGGGTTCTTTATTTTGAGCTAGCGACAAAAAACAACAGTCAAAGGAATGGCATCATCTTAAATCACCAGCGAGGTAAAGATTCAAAACACCTCCATCAGCTGTAAAGTCATGCTCAATGGGTTTGTGTGGTTTTTTTTTTGGGGGGGGGGAGGGAGGGGGGATTTATGCCGTTATTCTCGTGGATGTGCTGCCAAAAGGTGGAACCATCAGTTCAGAAATTTATATAAAAACACTCACAAAACTCAATAGTCGTTACTCCAGAGTTAGGCCTCACAAGAACCGAAAGCAATTGTTTCTCTTTCATGACAACCGCGTCCTCACACAAGTTTGCAAATAAGGGAGGCAATCGACAAAATGTGGAATGTATTGCCCCAACCACATTACAGTCCAGACCAGGCACCATCTGATTTCCACCTTTTCTGTTCCCTAAAGAATGCTATCCATGAGTCAAAGTTGAAGACAACAAGGAAGTGATTAATGTAGTGAAGACATGTCTACGAGAACAGGACAAAATGTGGTACTGATCTGGGATACATGCTCTTGCGTCATGATGGTGTAAAGCCTTTAAAGTTGATGGGGATTATGTTGAGAAGTAGAAATGTTTGCTGCACATGTGCATGAACATTGTGACTAAATTTCATGTGTATATTAGTAACGGTTAAAGAGATAATAATTGTGGTGCATAACTTTCTGATCTACCCTTTTATAACTAGATAAACACCCATCATTTGAAATAATCATCTCATCTCATCTCATCATGTTCCTCTTGTACCTTGCGGTGTCGAGGTGAAGTATAAACATCGTGAGAGTGCCCAATTATGGGCTTCATTTATCGATATTCCCATGGACTCTGCTATTCCTTCCGTCCAACATTGAAATAATAATATACACTATATCAATCAATCAATCATGTGCCATGCCGGAAAGCGTGGGCGGTCATGACTCGCCATTTCACTCGATCACCAGTGTCATGGATCAGCTCAGTGTTCCTGTCTCTTCCATGCCATGTGGCCAAGCCATCCAGGTATTTTCCTCTCGGTCTTCCTCTTGGTCTGTTCCCCTCTATCTTGCCAGTTGTCACTAAGTTCTCCAATCCATTTCTTCTCATAACATGTCCAAAACATTTTGACTGTCTACGTCTAATTTCTCTAATCAGTTTACGATGTTCATTTGCCTCCTGTAGTACTTGGTCATTGGTTTTTCTGTCTGTCCATGGTATTCTTTGCATTTTCCTCAGAAACCGCATTTCTGCAGCCATCAGATGCTTTTCAGCTTGACTGCTCATTGTCCAAGTTTCACATCCATACAAAAGAACAGGCTCTATGTATCCCCTCAACACTCTTTTTCTCGTTTCAATTGACATCTTTTTATTGGTCAGAATGTTTTTCATCTTGCTAAAGGCTACTGGTGATCGAGTGAAATGGCGAGTCATGACCGCCCACACTTTCTGACATGGCACATGATTGATTGATTGATATATATATATATATATATATATATATATATATAGAGAGAGAGAGAGAGAGAGAGAGAGAGAGAGAGAGAGAGAGAGAGAGAGAGAGAGAGAGAGAGAGAGAGAGAGAGAGAGAGAGAGAGAGAGAGAGAGAGAGAGAGAGAGAGAGAGAGAGAGAGAGAGAGAGAGAGAGAGAGAGAGAGAGGAGAGAGAGAGAGAGAGAGCGACTGACTTATCTCTCTTTCACTCACTCACTCACTACCTTCCTCCCTCCCTTCTTCCCTCCCTCCATTTATCCTTCCCTCACTCATTCACTCTCACTCTATCTGTTGCACATATGCACCCACTCATGTGATTATAGCTGTACCATCACCTGATTTATAATATTGGTAATGATACATGCATAATTCATCAAACAACAAGCACATTATTAAATTTTGTTACATGTAGTAGTCAAAATACTTGCTAGGCACTTTAATCTGTAGACTATTCTTAGCTACAGTATCCCAGAGAGTAAAAGCACAATTCAAAAATATGTCCTTATTCAATTTTCCATTTTCTGAAATGTTTTCACTAGTTATATGATTCTGAAAACTGCTCCTGGGAGTCTGTATCTTAAGAGAGGTTTATGTTAACATGATAAAATACAACATTCCAATAATCAGGGAGTCTCCATGATGTAGTGGTCAAGCCATCATCCTCATGCTCTGTAAGTCATAAGTTCATTTTTAAACTGAGTCAAAATTAACAGAGATACGGGACGCAGAGGTGTTTCCAAGGCACCTGGGCTGGGTTTTATACTGGCCAAGACCTATTGACGCATCCTCGCCGAGCGTCCTGGGCAACAGGTCCCTTTGGGGTCCTGGCTAAAGTCAGTAGGATCGTTGATTCCTCCGAAGTCGGAGAGTGTCTGCCTGCACGGCGAGGAACCACCAGTCTGCACACCAATAAGCCAGACATGGGACAACGGATACTCACGCAAATCTCAGGTCCTGTATGACATCACACTGATGTTGGACAACAGGATGTCTTCATCCGACACGACTTCGCGCTGGAGTTCACAGCCAGCGAACACAAGCAAGCAAGCAAGCAACAGAGATATAAACATAGAACAAATGCAGTTTTTCCAGAGATCTATGGAACTCATCGCTAGAGCTACAGAGTTTGTGCTTCATGTGATGCTCCCTGCAGGTGGTTTGCCAGACTATGGAGAGAGACTGAGCCCATGTCAGATATGGAAACATCCAGTACAAAGAAGATGATCCTGACCTTTAACCTATTATACAAAGTGCTTCAAATGAAAACCTCAAATGTGTTTTTTGTGTGTGAATATATTCTGAACAAGTCAAGAACAAGTGTTCAATGCAAGTCCTTCCACGCTGATAAAGTGCTTGGATTATTGTCGAAAACAAATTATCTTGGTCGCTTGTGTAACCACTCATGCACCAACTGCTGAACATCTTCACCGGGCTGAACAATTTTTAAACTTCCTACTCCACTCATACACTTGCTGGACTGACAGATATGCATCATCATACTGGATCTTCATTCGCTGATGAATTTCCATACATTTCACCCCTTCACTGATTAAAAAAAGAAATGGATAACAGAACACTGCTCCTCTTTGGTGCATGTCAAAAGTGGGGCTACCATTTTTTAACTGTCCTTATGATGTCTTCATGTTCATCTGCACTGTGATGTCACATGCTAAACACTCTTGGCACCTTTATCAACAATATTGACAGGTTACAAGACAATGGCATGGTTATTGTAATTTCTATCACACTTTTAAGGTTTTAATTTGAAGAGGAACACATTCTTCCTCAGGAAAACAAATACTGTACCTTGTAGACAAGCCGCAGACAGCACCTGCTGTTATAATGTACCTAGCCACTCCCCAGCCCACACGGTCAAACACTGCTGGCAAAGCCGCATCTGGGTCCAGCAGATAATATGGGCACATCAATGTGATGATAGCTGACACACTGAAGTACGACACAAATATAAACAGCAGGGAGACAACAATCCCGATTGGTATTGACTTCTGTGGGTTTTTAGTCTCCTCACCTGAAAAAAGAGTTGATTTATAAAATATTGAGTTTGTGACAATGTTTATATTGATTTTAAGCTATTGTTGATTTGTGTATGAATGTTGTAGTTCCAAACTAAGATTAGAGGAACATTAGTAGGCAAACATGAGAATAAACAATGTGATTCTGAATACTGTGATATTTGCAAAAAAGATATGTAGTTTTATCTTTGATGTGCTGTGATAGATAGTTCAATGATTGCACTAACAGGATGGGAGAAAGAAACAGAGCTAAGCTGTGATAGGTTGTTCAGAAGTTGAGTTTAAGGAGTGATAGTTATAAACAGAGAGCTATAATAGATTGTTCAGGGGTTGAGCTAACAGAATGAGAGATAAACAAAAAGCAATCCAGAAACTAAATACAGCACTTCCTCTCCTATACAGATTATCTGTAGTCTCAATTTTATATCTCTAAAGTTAGTCAGTGACTCCTAACGTTTGATCCATTGACAATATATGGTACAATATTTCATAATACACAATTTATTAAAGTAATAATATACAAATATTTCATATAAACAAATATTAACCATTGCATCTAGCCCATTTAATCACCATGGAAAAAATTAATATTTACATATGACATCTCAACACGCTTCCATTCATTATGTATATATAATCAGATGCATGTATTTGCTTATGTCCTTGTTTCATAAATTAGTAGGCCAGAACTCCGATACATATAAATAATGGACCAGTTGCACAGTTTTTGTAACCATATGAGTCATTGTCAAAATGCATTTTGACTTTTAAATTATTATCTACTGCACTTAAGAGGTCAATACTCTTCCCTGAAAATATTTGGAGCCTTGCAACCTTCTCAACAACTAGTATTTTGATGTTCTAGAAATGACAATGTGCAAATTTTATTAACATTTGCATTATGTTGAATGAAGAAGAAACATTTGAATTAGGCCATAAGAAAACAAGTATAGTACACAATTTAATGAAGTGTGGAAAATATATATTAAAAAGAAAACTACTCATGGAATATGAGTCCACTCAATCTGTCCATGACAGTGGAAAACTTAACTGTGAATAGATCACTTTAGAGAGATGCAAACTAAAGTTAACTGATATATATGTAGACCTAAAATTCATATATAGGAGAAATTCATGAGAAGTTCAGTCATAATTTCACAGGACATTAATCAAAGGTTAAAGATCATCAAACCATAGAAGTTAATTAGCATAATAAACATTCTACAACAGTAGGATAGACAGAATCTTAAGATATATACTTTAGAAAACAATATAATTTATGTGCAAAAGTTATCTAAATAACATATATATTTATTACAAATGCATGCTGCTGTCTCTCTGTTTCCCTGTCTCTCTCTATTTCTTTCTCTCTCTCTGTCTTTGTCACTGTTTCGCTTTCTGTCTCTTTGTCTCTCTGTGTCTCTTTCTCTTTAACCTCTCTCTAAATTTTTTCTGTCTCCCTTTGTCTCACTGTGTCTCTCTCTACATTTCTCTGTCTTTCTCCCCTCCCTTCGGTGTGTGTGTGTGTATCTGTACATGCAAATACATGCATGTGAGTGTGTGTTTGTGTGTATGTGCGTATTATACTACACATTCTAAATATAATCCTGGGGGGGGGGGGGGGGGTAGAATTAGATATGTTATAATTAAAAACAGAAAGACGTGGGGAACAATCCTTGAAATCTATTAAACCAAACCATACCTGTAGTAGCTACACAGTCAAACCATACCTGTAGTAGCCACACAGTCAAACCATACCTGTAGTAGCCACACAGTCAAACCATACCTGTAGTAGCCACACAGTCAAACCATACCTGTAGTAGCCACACAGTCAAACCATACCTGTAGTAGCTACACAGTCAAACCATACCTGTAGTAGCTACACAGTCAAACCATACCTGTAGTAGCTACACAGTCAAACCATACCTGTAGTAGCTACACAGTCAAACCATACCTGTAGTAGCTACACAGTCAAACCATACCTGTAGTAGCTACACAGTCAAACCATACCTGTAGTAGCTACACAGTCAAACCATACCTGTAGTAGCTACACAGTCAAACCATACCTGTAGTAGCTACACAGTCAAACCATACCTGTAGTAGCTACACAGTCAAACCATACCTGTAGTAGCTACACAGTCAAACCATACCTGTAGTAGCTACACAGTCAAACCATACCTGTAGTAGCTACAGTCAAACCATACCTGTAGTAGCTACACAGTCAAACCATACCTGTAGTAGCTACACAGTCAAACCATACCTGTAGTAGCTACACAGTCAAACCATACCTGTAGTAGCTACAGTCAAACCATACCTGTAGTAGCTACACAGTCAAACCATACCTGTAGTAGCTACACAGTCAAACCATACCTGTAGTAGCTACACAGTCAAACCATACCTGTAGTAGCTACACAGTCAAACCATACCTGTAGTAGCTACACAGTCAAACCATACCTGTAGTAGCTACAGTCAAACCATACCTGTAGTAGCTACACAGTCAAACCATACCTGTAGTAGCTACACAGTCAAACCATACCTGTAGTAGCTACACAGTCAAACCATACCTGTAGTAGCTACACAGTCAAACCATACCTGTAGTAGCTACACAGTCAAACCATACCTGTAGTAGCTACGCAGTCAAACCATACCTGTAGTAGCTACGCAGTCAAACCATACCTGTAGTAGCTACGCAGTCAAACCATACCTGTAGTAGCTACGCAGTCAAACCATACCTGTAGTAGCTACACAGTCAAACCATACCTGTAGTAGCTACACAGTCAAACCATACCTGTAGTAGCTACACAGTCAAACCATACCTGTAGTAGCTACACAGTCAAACCATACCTGTAGTAGCTACACAGTCAAACCATACCTGTAGTAGCTACACAGTCAAACCATACCTGTAGTAGCTACACAGTCAAACCATACCTGTAGTAGCTACACAGTCAAACCATACCTGTAGTAGCTACACAGTCAAACCATACCTGTAGTAGCTACACAGTCAAACCATACCTGTAGTAGCTACACAGTCAAATCCCACAAAGGCATAGAAACATGTAGCAGCACCGGCCATTGTCCCAGAGAATCCAAAAGGCATGAATCCACCACTTCCGGCACCTTCAGGGACCTTTACAGAAAGAGGAGAAATCAAACTCAGTGAAGGTAAACATAGCCCCATGGCAGATACTGTTATAGTGTGAAGTGTTAGGCCTTCACATATTCTAGGCCATGACATAAATAGATAGGGTGGCCCGTGCCCATTCACATCACTTTACATTCATAAACAATTACCAGAAATTTGCGAAAATTATCTGGTAACCATTATTTATGAGACTGGGTTGATCCCAGAGACATTCTTGTATAAAACAAGATAATCCTGCCAGTATCGAGGCTTCAACCTAGACCATTGTCTTGACAAGCTGGGACATTAACCTCACTACCACTGAAGCTATTATTTTATGTATGATCAAGTATTTTAGTGTATTGCGGATAAAATATATTTAAAGCTTTTGGCCAGGTAGAGTTATTTATTATAAAACCTACTCTTATAAATAAGACCAAAACCATCCATACAAGACATGCCAGGAATATCGGTTGGTGGTCATAATGTACAATCTGCATTATGCTGATGACATGGTTACAAGAAACAATAGACATAATTGCAAAAGAAAGTCAGAATAAAGGACTTAGTGTAAGTGACAGAAAAACAGAAGTAATGGTTCTTTACAAATAACAAATGTATACCCAAATGCAACATTAAAGTGAAAGAAACCATTCAGAGATAAGTCAATATATTTAAGTATTTGGGTACTTTAATAACAGCAGATGGAAGGTGCATTAAAGAAATTAAATGCATAATACCCCAAGCAAAAGCAGCATTTTGCAAAATAAAGAATATTCTTTGCAATTTATCTTTGTCATTTGCGGTGAGGAAAATAGTTCTGAAGAGCTATATTGAGTTAATCCTGATGAATGGAAGCGAATCATGGACAATTAGGAGACAAGCAAGGAATTATTTGGCAAAGAGACCTGATTACTCTCAGAAGAAGAAGACAGTCAACATTCTTGAGACATGTCATGAAAAGGACGAAACTGGAGTAATTGTCACAATGTTAAGGCTCGAAGGGAAGAGAAGAAGAGGAAGACCAAGAGAGAATATGTTGGACAGTTTGAGACATAATAGCATGGAGGAATGTCAGTATCAGAAATAATTCACAGCAGAAGAGACAGATGACTGTAGACAGACATGACAGATGACTGTAGACAGACATGACAGATGACTGTAGACAGACATGACAGATGACTGTAGACAGACATGACAGATGACTGTAGACAGACATGACAGATGACTGTAGACAGACATGACAGATGACTGTAGACAGACATGATCACCAATGCCACCTGGCATGGACTATAAAAGAAGAAGAATTTAACATTGACCGAGATATGTGAAAATACAAGAATTCCTATGCCTTTTGACAGGGCACATGATGGTGCTGATGCCATTTTAGTATATAGATCTATTATCTGTTAACAGTCATATCTCTATCACTTTCTACAAAAACCAGTCAAGACATTTCTTTCTTATTCATTATTAATAGTTATCAAATATTTCAGCTACCTTTTCAATTGTGTTAATGTGAAGCACATTATTTCCATTAATGTAAGTAAACAAAACAGTAAACAATGCAAGTAAACAAAACAGTAAACAATGCAAGAAAACAAAACAGTAAACAATGCAAGTAAACAAAACAGTAAACAATGCAAGTAAACAAAAAAGTAAAAGACAAATTTCTACACCTTGAAGTGTACCGGATGTATAGTGTTAGTCCTATAATTTTATAGACCAATCATTGCTCGATGTAAAATATGATCAATATTACGCCACCCACTTTATGTCCTATATTTCTTGGTAATCATTTTAGGGTGGTTGACCCGAGACCCCAGGTCAATTATTATTATTATTACAAAATCCTCATCTCCACAGGGATTCGAACACATAACCATTGGGCCAGCAGGCTGGGCCCTAAGACGCCACAGGCTCTCTTAAACTAATGTAGTTTTAGTGTATTGTTGTTGATGTTGCTGTAATACGCTAGTTATACAAGGGATAAAATGAACATTTTAAACAGAAAATTAGCAATGAATGCAAAATAATAACATTTTTAAAAGTTACAAATGTTCCGTGCTTTCCTGTTTTTTTCTATGATGATTCTCAAGAGTTACACAGGATCATAGGCATGCTTATATTTCCTGTGAATACATTTAAATCATTACTACATACCCACATATTCATTGTTAAAATTTCATCTGTTATAAATATAATGTAACTGAATTAATTTTAAGCAGTGTAATGTAAATTCTGAGTTACATCAGAATTTTAACTTGACACAATGGCCTCAATGTCCAAACATGTGTAAATTATATATCTGAGCGACTAAGGAGTCAAAGTAGTTTACTAGCCAGTGATGATCCAGCCATTCCGAGGTCAAATCTTATCCTTTTTGGCTACTGCAGTATTGATCTTATTATGATATAACATGCTGAAGTTTGGATGATACAGTAGGAGTCTAGCACAATATCCTTGGAATGGAAGTTGTGGTTGTGAAGAGGCTAGCATATTTACCTGCTGCCCTACGGTCATGCGTTCAAATCCCCTTTGAGTTGGGGAATTTTTTTTTTAAACTGGCCTCAGCTTTCAGGTTGATCCACCCTAAAATGGGCACCAGGAAATGTTCTGGAAAGTAAAGATGGCAGGCATGATACTATCCTCCATCAAGTGTTGACTGATCTATCAGTACTGACCACATATTCCATCAAGTGTTGACTGATCTATCAGTAGTGACCACATATTCCATCAAGTGTTGACTGATCTATCAGTACTGACCACATATTCCATCAAGTGTTGACTGATCTATCAGTACTGACCACATATTCCATCAAGTGTTGACTGATCTATCAGTACTGACCACATATTCCATCAAGTGTTGACTGATCTATCAGTACTGACCACATATTCCATCAAGTGTTGACTGATCTATCAGTACTGACCACATATTCCATCAAGTGTTGACTGATCTATCAGTACTGACCACATATTCCATCAAGTGTTGACTGATCTATCAGTACTGACCACATATTCCATCAAATGTTGATTTATCTATCAGTACTGACCACATATTCCATCAAGTGTTGACTGATCTATCAGTACTGACCACATATTCCATCAAGTGTTGACTGATCTATCAGTACTGACCACATATTCCATCAAGTGTTGACTGATCTATCAGTACTGACCACATATTCCATCAAGTGTTGACTGATCTATCAGTACCACATATTCCATCAAGTGTTGACTGATCTATCAGTACTGATCACATATTCCATCAAGTGTTGACTGATCTATCAGTACTGACCACATATTCCATCAAGTGTTGACTGATCTATCAGTACCACATATTCCATCAAGTGTTGACTGATCTATCAGTACTAACCACATATTCCATCAAGTGTTGACTGATCTATCAGTACTGACCACATATTCCATCAAGTGTTGACTGATCTATCAGTGCTGACCACATATTCCATCAAGTGTTGACTGATCTATCAGTACTGACCACATATTCCATCAAGAGTTGACTGATCTATCAGTCCTGACCACATATATCATCAAGTGTTGATTTATCTATCAGTACTACCACATCCTCCATCTCCATCAAGTGTTGACTGATCTATCAGTACTGACCACATCCTCCATCTCCATAAAGTGTTGACTGATCTATCAGTACTGACCACATGTTCCATCAAGTGTTGATTGATCTATCAGTACTGACCACATGCTCCATGAAGTGTTGATTTATCTATCAGCACTGACCACATGCTCCATCAAGTGTTGACTGATCTATAAGTATTGACCACATCCTCTATCAAGTGTTGACTGATCTATCAGTATTGACAACATCCTCCATCAAGTGTTGACTGATCTATCAGTATTGACCACACCCTCCATCAAGTGTTGACTGATCTATCAGTATTGACCACACCCTCCATCAAGTGTTGACTGATCTATCAGTACTGACCACACCCTCCATCAAGTGTTGACTAATCTGTCAGTATTAACCACACCCTCCATCAAGTGTTGACTGATCTATAAGTATTGACCACACCCTCCATCAAGTGTTGACTGATCTATCAGTACTGACCACACCCTCCATCAAGTGTTGACTGATCTATCAGTACTGACCACACCCTCCATCAAGTGTTGACTAATCTGTCAGTATTAACCACACCCTCCATCAAGTGTTGACTGATCTATCAGTATTGACCACACCCTCCATCAAGTGTTGACTAATCTGTCAGTATTAACCACACCCTCCATCAAGTGTTGTCTGATCTATAAGTATTGACCACACCCTCCATCAAGTGTTGACTGATCTATCAGTACTGACCTCACCCTCCATCAAGTGTTGACTGATCTATCAGTACTGACCACACCCTCCATCAAGTGTTGACTAATCTGTCAGTATTAACCACACCCTCCATCAAGTGTTGACTGATCTATCAGTATTGACCACACCCTCCATCAAGTGTTGACTGATCTATCAGTACTAACCACACCCTCCATCAAGTGTTGACTGATCTATCAGTATTGACCACACCCTCCATCAAGTGTTGACTAATCTGTCATTATTAACCACACCCTCCATCAAGTGTTGACTAATCTGTCAGTATTGACCACACCCTCCATCAAGTGTTGACTGATCTATCAGTACTGACCACATCCCTCATCAAATGTTGACTGATCTATCAGTATTGACCAAACCCTCCATCAAGTGTTGACTGATCTATCAGTATTGACCACACCCTCCATCAAGTGTTGACTGATCTATCAGTACTGACCACACCCTCCATCAAGTGTTGACTGATCTATCAGTGCTGACCACATTCCCCATCAAGTGTTGACTGATCTATCAGTACTGACCACACCCTCCATCAAGTGTTGACTGATCTATCAGTACTGACCACACCCTCCATCAAGTGTTGACTAATCTGTCAGTATTAACCACACCCTCCATCAAGTGTTGACTGATCTATCAGTACTGACCACACCCTCCATCAAGTGTTGACTGATCTATCAGTACTGACCACACCCTCCATCTCCATCAAGTGTTGACTGATCTATCAGTACTGACCACACCCTCCATCAAATGTTGACTGATCTATCAGTACTGACCACACCCTCCATCTCCATCAAGTGTTGACTGATCTATCAGTGCTGACCACATTCCACATCAAGTGTTGACTGATCTATCAGTACTGACCACACCCTCCATCAAGTGTTGACTGATCTATCAGTACTGACCACACCCTCCATCTCCATCAAGTGTTGACTGATCTATCAGTACTGACCACACCCTCCATCAAATGTTGACTGATCTATCAGTACTGACCACACCCTCCATCTCCATCAAGTGTTGACTGATCTATCAGTGCTGACCACATTCCACATCAAGTGTTGACTGATCTATCAGTACTGACCACACCCTCCATCAAGTGTTGACTGATCTATCAGTACTGACCACACCCTCCATCAAATGTTGACTGATCTATCAGTACTGACCACACCCTCCATCTCCATCAAGTGTTGACTGATCTATCAGTGCTGACCACATTCCACATCAAGTGTTGACTGATCTATCAGTACTGACCACACCCTCCATCAAGTGTAGACTGATCTATCAGTACTGACCACACCCTCCATCTCCATCAAGTGTTGACTGATCTATCAGTACTGACCACACCCTCCATCAAATGTTGACTGATCTATCAGTACTGACCACACCCTCCATCTCCATCAAGTGTTGACTGATCTATCAGTGCTGACCACATCCCCCATCAAGTGTTGACTGATCTATCAGTACTGACCACACCCTCCATCTCCATCAAGTGTTGACTGATCTATCAGTACTGACCACACCCTCCATCTCCATCAAGTGTTGACTGATCTATCAGTGCTGACCACATCCCCCATCAAGTGTTGACTGATCTATCAGTACTGACCACACCCTCCACCTAGCGCTGATTGATCTATCAAAATACGGGACTAGCACCATGTATCCAATATGCCCCAAGGCATGGACTAGGATCTTTTAATTATTTTCTTGTACTACATTCTCATGTGCTTCACAGATGTGGAAATGGGATGTTTGATGTTTGATGTTTCACTTGACAATATAAGTATTGAGATCATATCGATATGTTAACTAATACCAACAGCACTGAACTATACACAACTAACATTCTCAAGTTTCCAGTTGTTAAAATCGATCTTGAAGAGTCCGCAAATCGTCACATAGAGAACAACCAATAAATTGACGCAGGTGAATATATTGTTGAACCTGGTGGATTCCTTCACTCCTGCAGCCAGCAGAACTGTTATAAAGGAGAAACAAACAGACTCTCAATGGTTAATTTTGTATAAAACTGAGGTAAATACAGACTATTTTAATGCAATTGTGTCTATCATTGTGAAAGAAAGAAGCTGAACAATGTATTGTATTGTTTCCTCCTATCTGTCTGCTGTCTGTCTGCCTGCCTGTCTGTCTGTCTGACACACACACACACACTTTACATGTATAAATAATTAATGAATTAATGTGTTTAAGTGTGAGAATTGATTCTCATTGTTGAATGTTAGTTTGTTCATGTCTGTTCTCTTTCTTATTGCTGCACTACCAACAGCTGCCATCATCTATTATAAATTGCTTTTGATAAAGAAAATATGCTGTATCTGTGTCGTTTTAATCTCTTCTAATTTCTTCTTTAATATAACTTATTTATTTTATGTTCAACTTTCTTGTTTTTTGTTTTTGATTATTTGCGCTCGCTCACTTTGAACTCAAGCATAGTCCATACACATTACTTCTAGTAGTACTAGACTGAATTTTTCATGTGGATTAGCTTTCCCTATTAACAGTGTTCATCGCCATCAGGCGAACCCACTCCGACTTCAGAGGTACTTGTAATTTACTTCCCCAAGTCAAGGATGATAGGTCAACATTTTAGTCCATCTGTCCAGTGTAGGGGCTGAACCCCTTACCTCAGCATCAGTACACTGGATGTTTAAGAGCATGTGTTCTAATCCATTTGGCTATGCTGACCTACTTATGTTCAAATTATTCCATTAGAATAAATTATATAGACAATCTTAACATTCTTTTAATCATCCTAAATATATCGTTTTGTTGTTTGTCCATCAAGAATGATAATGACCATTCATTTCATCCAGTGGGGTTGAAAGTATGGAGTCGTGAGTTCTAAGATGGCTGATAAGGCCTATTTTGGCTCGAAATGTTCTTTTACAATGGGGGGCAAAGAATGCTTGACGTTTCAGGAAGAGGATCTCCTACAGTGGTTTTTTCTGTCCTGCCTTTTCTTCACAGCTCTTGCAGCCCTGTTTGCTTCACAAGTGACTACACCCTTGCGTAATTATGTACGCCACAAATTTCGGTCTTTGGCAGCAGTCTCCCAAGTGTCATGATGAATTCCAAAAACTTTTAGTGAGATCTTCAGAGTGTCTTTAAAGCGTTTCCTCTGGCCGCCTTGGGAGCGTTTACCATAACGCAGCTCACCGTAAAATATTCATTTAGGGAGCCTGTGATCTGGTGAGTCAAGTGACCAGCCCAGCGAATCTGATTCTTCATTAGTACAGTGTGGATACTGGGTATGGATGCTCTTTGTAGGACTTTAGTGTCTGGGATCTTGTCTTGCCATTTAATCTTCAATAGCTTTCTAAGGTTTTCTGTGTGGAAGTGGTTTAATTTCCTAGCGTGTCACTGATAAACAGTCCAGGTTTCACAAGCATATAGCAGTGTGGATAACATGACTGCTTTGTAGACTTTCCTAAATATAATATAAATATTGAAGGTCTTATTTTTTAACCAATATTATTTCTTACTTAAGAAAACAAACCATGAAAACATTAAACCAGAAACAAAAGACCGCTGAGAAATAGCTCTAAAATTCTACAATAACAATATGTGGTATTTACATCTGTTATAATTATGCTTTAGCTGATTAATTAAAAACATTTTAGGTTTCTGTCTTAATGTATTGAACATTTACTTTCTGCTATAAGGCCAAATAAACTATAAATTAATTATACATACTATCATTTACAAAATACGTATTGTCATGACACATATTTTTTGTTAGGGTGTGAATTGTCACTTTCACATAATCCAGGCAACAGTTAAATGAGGTGAGATGTCCTGTTCCCTTTTTTGCCACCTTTTCTACCAAGACAATTCCTTGAAAATTCTGTCTAGAACCAGTTTAATGATAATGTGTCAAAGCCAGAGCTGTACAGGTAGGAAAATATTAATCACACCACTGCTGGAAACTGAATCCAAACACCGGCAGACACTAAACATTTATACCACTGTAGTTCCTGTAATGTTTTAAATTTGTGCTTATTACTATTTATAACATGATGTATAAAACCATAGTTAACCTAAAAAAAAGAAACACTGATTAAAAACCATAGGAATAAATTAAAGTGGCATCATTACATACCTGTCAGAAGAATTGTTATTCCAAAGGCAAAAAAATCTGGATACTCTGACAATTCACTGATATGTATTGGCATTGTTGCATTGAAAAACTTGGAGATTTTCTTGTCAATCAAAGAATCAAAATATGCACTCCATCCTCTTGCAACACTTGCTGTGCCTGTGATCAATGAAAACATTTGTAAGTTTTTTTGTGTTTTTTTTTTCAAATCTGACCTTCTAATCATTAAAAATTCATAAACAGTTGTAAAATAGACAAGTTAAAAAGTTAGTCGTCCAGGAATTTATATATTTATCTTTCCCTACCTCTTTTCTGATTACATTTTATAGCTGTCACTAAGGTTTCTTGTCATAATGTGCCCAAAACTCTTAAATGTCTACACCTAATTTCTCTAACTGATTTGTTTGTCACAAACAAAAGTGGCTGTGTTGATCTGACAGACCAGGTCATTCCTTCCTTCCTTCCGTCCGTCCATTCATTCAGTCATGCATTCAGTAGCATGTCCTTTGTGGAACTTCGCTACCATAACAATCTTCCAGAAAAACTTCTTGGTCATAAGCAAGATGTCCGACGTCCGATACACCCATCTGGAGATCATCTATCACATCCTGCACCCATCTTCTCTTCCACTCTTCCCGGGAATATACACTTCCATTATTGTTGTCTCCAAACTTTCCTAGTGGTTCAAGTGACCAAAATATTTCAATTTTCTTTGTTTTATCCTCTTTATTAGCCAACCTTTTTTCAATATCCAGAATTGTTGTATGGATGCATTTGTTCTTTTCTGTATTCAAGATATTCTTAGAACTCATCTATAACATTTATATTCAAAGGTATATATGCACTGTTCAGCTTGTTTAGTAAGTGTACAGGTCTCACAGGCATATGTAGCAATGAGAAAGATGCAGGCTTTTAGAAATATAATTTTTGTAGGTCCATCTTTCCCACATCACAATTTATTCAGTTGTTTTTGTTTATGAAGAGCACAGCCAGGTCAACTGTAAAAAATTCCCACTTCAAGGGAGATTTGACTACAGGCTGGCAGGCAAGCATTCTAGACATTGCACTATTTTAGCTCCCATAAGGCATACAAAAAAATTGTCCCATAGTAAATACTGCTGTTCTTAGGCCTTCACATATTCTAGGCCATGACATATGGGGCTGTGTGGTTTATAGCGACACACAGGTTTTTTTTAAATGCACTATTCAGGGGCTGATAGGTATACCAAAAGTGGTAGTTCCTGGCAGTTTTGACATAATGAAGAGGTCACTGAAATTTGTTAATTTCCCATACCCCCTTTTTCTCACTTTTTTCCCCTTCTATTTCTTCCCCTGATCTTTTAACTCTGTCTGGCTGCCTAACAGTCTCTCTCTCAATCTTTCTTTTTTCCCCCACCTATCTCATAACTCTTGCTCTTTCTGTGTTTCTTGCTATCTCTATCACCCTTCAATAACTCTCCCTATGTCTGTCTGTATTTCATGTCTATATCTCTCCAACCTAATTTCATATTGCTCTGTCTGTCTGTCTGTTGGTCAATCTCTCCCCCCCCCCCTCTCTCTCCCTCTCTCTCTCTCTCTCTCTCTCTCTCTCTCTCTCTCTCTCTCTCTCTCTCTCTCTCTCTCTCTCTCTCTCTCTCTCTCTCTCTCTCTCTCTCTCTCTCTCTCTCTCTCTCTGATAATGAATATCCAAGACAAAAATGTAATTTTTTCTGAGACATTCCCATTACAGGGAATGCCTGGGCTATACTGAAAGATAATGTGATTGTTACTTTCTCATACTGTCTTAAGTAAAATTGAAACTTTTGTTATATTAGATACTTTGGTCCACTATTCTACCAGCATGTGACATGCACATTATGTTTTGAAATTAGTGTGTTAGTAGGTCATTAAATCAGATAACAGACCACAATTCCAGCATAATTCTATAAAGAATAAAAACTTTTAACAGCTTTTTTGCACAAAGAATTATGAATGAAAACATGATTTATTTCAGAAATATTGTATTGAATATATACATATATCATATAAACTTATATGAGTAATTGTATTTATACATAATTGATTTATTTGGTTGTTTCAGGATTTGAGATTTAAAGATTGAGCACAACCCACAACAACGATCAGCGTTGCCAGTTGTGGGTTGTGCTCAATCTTTAAATTTATACATAAGTTTACTGATAAACATAATGATACAATCATGCATTGATAACTGCAAATTATAGGAACAAATATAACAGATACACAATGTGCTGTGTGTGAATCATTCAACATATTATACTTTGATCCAATACATAATTACATACCATTTTTTTTCATGCATGTGCACACATGCAAACACACCCACACACATAGATGTATATATGTACATATCAGATTTTTTAAATATTGCACAAATAAGAAATAAATAACAACATCCATTCTTAAATGCAGTATATAATAAGTCAGTTTATGACTGACGGAGCCACTGAGGCACAGTGCAGAGCAAGCTTAGCTGTCAACCCAGTGGTCATGTGATCAAATCCACATTGAGACCTAGGCTCCCAGGTCGTCAGACTACAACAGGTTAACATGAAATGTACTGGGAGATAAAGGCTGCTAGTATCGTACAGACCACATTACCCATAGAGTGTCAACTGGTCTTTACAAATATGCAGTTAGCACCATACACCCAAAACACCTCATGTCTTGAGGAATGTTCCTTTACTTTTCATGACTTACATTCATAGTAAAAAAGGAATGGATATTGAAATCGCTCATCAAATAAGAAAAAAAAAGATAACCAGAAGTGTATTATAGTTAAACTGTATTGTATTTTTCTTTAACACTTTGCTATTAATATAGAACTTTGTGTTTATCATCATCCCAGCAGAGAGAAAACATCACATGTGAGATGAGATGCTGAGGAAGGGCTGTTGGGTATTGCAGGAGAGACAGAATGTAAAGCAATGACATCAGAAACATGACACATGTACGATGATGGATCAATTTTATCTAGAGACAGCCAGCACAGTTGTCTGACACTGTATGAGAATGAAATCCGATAAACTATTAATAAGAACATACAGTTAAAAGAGATCTAGATGTAGAGTGAGAATAAGACCAACAAAATAATGGGTCAATTACATCAAGGATAATATAAACAAATGCAGAATAACCTAGGCTTTGAAGCTATGGAGATGTGGTTCCTGGGATGAATTTTGCAAATACATTGGACTGACAGAGAAACTAATAATGATTGTCTGGAAGAGTCTAATGAAACTATAACATTGTACACAACTGTAAGAAAGAGACAAACATCATTCTTTGATCATGTGATAAGATTAGCATTGGAGAACATCATGACAACTGGAAAGATCAGTGGGAAAATAGGCAGAGGCAGACCAAGAGAAATGATGCTGGTATGGAGGAATATCATTAGCAGAGTTGATCTACAGTACCAAGGAGAGAGATCTGTGGAAAGACATGAACACGTATGCTAGATGGGAAGGCACATGAAGAAGATGATGATGATGACTAAGATCCTAGAACACAAGATTAGGCACCCCATAACCCAGCCACGTTTACTCCCCAGAAAATTTCTAGGTGCATATTATAGGTTGGTCAACTTGCAAGACTGTGTATATTTTATAAAATCCCCACGCCAAAGGGAATTAACAAACATGACCACCTGGCCGGGAGACAAGCAAGCTAGCCATTGCATTACTATGGCTCCCTGTCATATAAACAGAACACAGAAGAAGAACCATCTGCAAATTATACCATTAGAGAACTCCTGTTGGCACAAGTAAAACAGAGGTAATGACTATAACTAAAGAAGAAATAACAGCAACAATTCACCTAAATGAACATCCCTTGAAACAAGTAAAGAGTTTCAAGTACCTAGGAAGTATAATATCATCAAATGGCAAATCAGAAGACGAGATCGAAAACAGATGCAATAAGGCAAACCAACTCATTAGACAAATGGCAGCAATACTAAAGAACAAACATGTATCAATAACTACTAAGAAAGCACTTTACAACACAATCTTCCTACCAACTCTATGCTACCAATGCCAAACCTGGACAATGACAGAAAAAGAGAAAAGAAAAATCACAACAACAGAAATGAGATTTCTGATGTATCAAGAAGAGATAAGATCAGAAATGAATAAATGAGGACTAAAGTGGGGGTTGTAGCATAACCAGATTGTATTAGAAGGCAGCAAGTCAAATGGTTAGGCCATGCAAGTAGGTTACCAACTAACAGTATACCACAACAAGCAATGATGTACAGACCAGATGAAAGCAGAGGAAGAGGCCGACCATGTAAACAATGGATGCAGGGAATAACAGTCCATGGGAATATCGATACAGGAAGCCCATAAGTGGGCACTCTCCCGCTGTTTATACTTCACCTCAACACCGCAAGGTACAAGAGCAGTGGTTCTCAGCCGGTGGGAAACATGATGAGATGAGATGAGACAACGAGCCATAGTAATACAGCGGCTAGCTTGCTTGTCTGCCAACCAGGTGGTTATACACACATGCACACAGTTCTAAACACATATCTGCCACACCTGTTCTACTTACCTATAACATATTCAAGAACTAAATTCCATCCAATAACAAATGCCATCAGCTCTCCAACGGTCACATAACTGTACACATATGCTGAACCAGCACGAGGAATACGGGCAGCAAACTCTGCATAACATATACCTATTGCAAATACATAAAATATATAACTATATTACATAATATTATTATTCAGTAGAAATGTAATATGTAAATGAGATGATGTGTTCAGTCTTGAATTGAGAATGCAGAAAATATATGGAAACCCAAAACAAGCCTAGTAAATAATGCATTAGGTGATTGATATGGAATCGCACCGATAATGCCACGACCATAGTCAGATGAGGTTCAACAACTGGACTCATTGCCTGCTAAGTGAGGGAATTACTGGACACCTGTTTCTCTGTGCATTCAGGCCTAAAAAAATGTGATGGCTCTATCACATCACAGACCCATAGCAGTTTTACAGTATGGATATGGTAAACAGTTTTACAGTATGGATATGGTAAACAGTTTTACAGTATGGATATGGTAAACAGTTTTACAGTTGGATATGGTAAACAGTTTTACAGTATGGATATGGTAAGCAGTTTTACAGTATGGATATGGTAAACAGTTTTACAGTACGGATATGCTAAAAGTGGCTGGACTCAAACCTTTCAGTGATAAGGGCACTTCATGATATATAAAAGTTCAAGGTGGCAGATGGTAGATACTGTCATTGGGGTGTAATGTGTTAGATGGTAGATACTGTCATTGGGCTGTAATGTGTTAGATGGTAGATACTGTCATTGGGCTGTAATGTGTTAGATGGTAGATACTGTCATTGGGCTGTAACATGTTAGATGGTAGATACTGTCATTGGGCTGTAACATGTTAGATGGTAGATACTGTCATTGGGCTGTAATGTGTTAGATGGTAGATTCTGTCATTGGGCTGTAACATGTTAGATGGTAGATATTGTCATTGGGCTGTAATGTGTTAGATGGTAGATATTGTCATTGGGCTGTAATGTGTTAGATGGTAGATACTGTCATTGGGCTGTAACATGTTAGATGGTAGATACTGTCATTGGGCTGTAACATGTTAGATGGTAGATACTGTCATTGGGCTGTAACATGTTAGATGGTAGATATTGTCATTGGGCTGTAACATGTTAGATGGTAGATATTGTCATTGGGCTGTAATGTGTTAGATGGTAGATATTGTCATTGGGCTGCAATGTGTTAGATGGTAGATACTGTCATTGGGCTGTAACATGTTAGATGGTAGATACTGTCATTGGGCTGTAACATGTTAGATGGTAGATACTGTCATTGGGCTGTAACATGTTAGATGGTAGATATTGTCATTGGGCTGTAACATGTTAGATGGTAGATACTGTCATTGGGCTGTAATGTGTTAGATGGTAGATATTGTCATTGGGCTGTAATGTGTTAGATGGTAGATACTGTCATTGGGCTGTAATGTGTTAGATGGTAGATACTGTCATTGGGCTGTAATGTGTTAGATGGTAGATACTGTCATTGGGCTGTAATGTGTTAGATGGTAGATACTGTCATTGGGCTGTAATGTGTTAGATGGTAGATACTGTCATTGGGCTGTAATGTGTTAGATGGTAGATACTGTCATTGGGCTGTAATGTGTTAGATGGTAGATACTGTCATTGGGCTGTAATGTGTTAGATGGTAGATACTGTCATTGGGCTGTAATGTGTTAGATGGTAGATACTGTCATTGGGCTGTAATGTGTTAGATGGTAGATACTGTCATTGGGCTGTAACATGTTAGATGGTAGATACTGTCATTGGGCTGTAATGTGTTAGATGGTAGATATTGTCATTGGGCTGTAACATGTTAGATGGTAGATACTGTCATTGGGCTGTAATGTGTTAGATGGTAGATACTGTCATTGGGCTGTAATGTGTTAGATGGTAGATACTGTCATTGGGCTGTAATGTGTTAGATGGTAGATATTGTCATTGGGCTGTAATGTGTTAGATGGTAGATACTGTCATTGGGCTGTAATGTGTTAGATGGTAGATACTGTCATTGGGCTGTAACATGTTAGATGGTAGATACTGTCATTGGGCTGTAACATGTTAGATGGTAGATACTGTCATTGGGCTGTAATGTGTTAGATGGTAGATATTGTCATTGGGCTGTAACATGTTAGATGGTAGATACTGTCATTGGGCTGTAATGTGTTAGATGGTAGATACTGTCATTGGGCTGTAATGTGTTAGATGGTAGATATTGTCATTGGGCTGTAATGTGTTAGATGGTAGATACTGTCATTGGGCTGTAATGTGTTAGATGGTAGATACTGTCATTGGGCTGTAATGTGTTAGATGGTAGATACTGTCATTGGGCTGTAATGTGTTAGATGGTAGATACTGTCATTGGGCTGTAATGTGTTAGATGGTAGATACTGTCATTGGGCTGTAATGTGTTAGATGGTAGATACTGTCATTGGGCTGTAATGTGTTAGATGGTAGATACTGTCATTGGGCTGTAATGTGTTAGATGGTAGATACTGTCATTGGGCTGTAATGTGTTAGATGGTAGATACTGTCATTGGGCTGTAACATGTTAGATGGTAGATACTGTCATTGGGCTGTAACATGTTAGATGGTAGATACTGTCATTGGGCTGTAATGTGTTAGATGGTAGATATTGTCATTGGGCTGTAACATGTTAGATGGTAGATACTGTCATTGGGCTGTAATGTGTTAGATGGTAGATACTGTCATTGGGCTGTAATGTGTTAGATGGTAGATATTGTCATTGGGCTGTAATGTGTTAGATGGTAGATATTGTCATTGGGCTGTAATGTGTTAGATGGTAGATACTGTCATTGGGCTGTAATGTGTTAGATGGTAGATACTGTCATTGGGCTGTAATGTGTTAGATGGTAGATACTGTCATTGGGCTGTAACATGTTAGATGGTAGATACTGTCATTGGGCTGTAACATGTTAGATGGTAGATACTGTCATTGGGCTGTAACATGTTAGATGGTAGATATTGTCATTGGGCTGTAATGTGTTAGATGGTAGATATTGTCATTGGGCTGTAATGTGTTAGATGGTAGATACTGTCATTGGGCTGTAATGTGTTAGATGGTAGATACTGTCATTGGGCTGTAACATGTTAGATGGTAGATACTGTCATTGGGCTGTAACATGTTAGATGGTAGATACTGTCATTGGGCTGTAACATGTTAGATGGTAGATATTGTCATTGGGCTGTAATGTGTTAGATGGTAGATATTGTCATTGGGCTGTAATGTGTTAGATGGTAGATACTGTCATTGGGCTGTAATGTGTTAGATGGTAGATATTGTCATTGGGCTGTAATGTGTTAGATGGTAGATACTGTCATTGGGCTGTAATGTGTTAGATGGTAGATACTGTCATTGGGCTGTAATGTGTTAGATGGTAGATACTGTCATTGGGCTGTAACATGTTAGATGGTAGATACTGTCATTGGGCTGTAATGTGTTAGATGGTAGATACTGTCATTGGGCTGTAACATGTTAGATGGTAGATACTGTCATTGGGCTGTAATGTGTTAGATGGTAGATACTGTCATTGGGCTGTAATGTGTTAGATGGTAGATACTGTCATTGGGCTGTAATGTGTTAGATGGTAGATATTGTCATTGGGCTGTAATGTGTTAGATGGTAGATATTGTCATTGGGCTGTAATGTGTTAGATGGTAGATACTGTCATTGGGCTGTAACATGTTAGATGGTAGATACTGTCATTGGGCTGTAACATGTTAGATGGTAGATACTGTCATTGGGCTGTAATGTGTTAGATGGTAGATACTGTCATTGGGCTGTAACATGTTAGATGGTAGATACTGTCATTGGGCTGTAATGTGTTAGATGGTAGATATTGTCATTGGGCTGTAATGTGTTAGATGGTAGATACTGTCATTGGGCTGTAATGTGTTAGATGGTAGATACTGTCATTGGGCTGTAATGTGTTAGATGGTAGATACTGTCATTGGGCTGTAATGTGTTAGATGGTAGATACTGTCATTGGGCTGTAATGTGTTAGAT
Organism: Cepaea hortensis; assembly: GCA_963921405.1. NCBI lineage: Eukaryota > Metazoa > Mollusca > Gastropoda > Stylommatophora > Helicidae > Cepaea > Cepaea hortensis. The sequence goes on from OY992896.1 coordinate 40,373,963, forward strand.
GGTAGATACTGTCATTGGGCTGTAATGTGTTAGATGGTAGATACTGTCATTGGGCTGTAATGTGTTAGATGGTAGATACTGTCATTGGGCTGTAATGTGTTAGATGGTAGATACTGTCATTGGGCTGTAACATGTTAGATGGTAGATACTGTCATTGGGCTGTAACATGTTAGATGGTAGATACTGTCATTGGGCTGTAATGTGTTAGATGGTAGATATTGTCATTGGGCTGTAACATGTTAGATGGTAGATACTGTCATTGGGCTGTAATGTGTTAGATGGTAGATACTGTCATTGGGCTGTAATGTGTTAGATGGTAGATATTGTCATTGGGCTGTAATGTGTTAGATGGTAGATACTGTCATTGGGCTGTAATGTGTTAGATGGTAGATACTGTCATTGGGCTGTAACATGTTAGATGGTAGATACTGTCATTGGGCTGTAACATGTTAGATGGTAGATATTGTCATTGGGCTGTAATGTGTTAGATGGTAGATATTGTCATTGGGCTGTAATGTGTTAGATGGTAGATACTGTCATTGGGCTGTAATGTGTTAGATGGTAGATATTGTCATTGGGCTGTAATGTGTTAGATGGTAGATACTGTCATTGGGCTGTAACATGTTAGATGGTAGATACTGTCATTGGGCTGTAACATGTTAGATGGTAGATATTGTCATTGGGCTGTAATGTGTTAGATGGTAGATATTGTCATTGGGCTGTAATGTGTTAGATGGTAGATACTGTCATTGGGCTGTAATGTGTTAGATGGTAGATATTGTCATTGGGCTGTAATGTGTTAGATGGTAGATACTGTCATTGGGCTGTAACATGTTAGATGGTATATACTGTCATTGGGCTGTAACATGTTAGATGGTAGATATTGTCATTGGGCTGTAATGTGTTAGATGGTAGATACTGTCATTGGGCTGTAATGTGTTAGATGGTAGATACTGTCATTGGGCTGTAACATGTTAGATGATAGATACTGTCATTGGGCTGTAACATGTTAGATGGTAGATACTGTCATTGGGCTGTAATGTGTTAGATGGTAGATACTGTCATTGGGCTGTAATGTGTTAGATGGTAGATACTGTCATTGGGCTGTAATGTGTTAGATGGTAGATACTGTCATTGGGCTGTAACATGTTAGATGGTAGATTCTGTCATCGGGCTGTAACATGTTAGATGGTAGATACTGTCATCGGGCTGTAACATGTTAGATGGTAGATAATGTCATTGGGCTGTAACATGTTAGATGGTAGATACTGTCATTGGGCTGTAACGTGTTAGATGGTAGATACAGTCATTGGGCTGTAATGTGTTAGATGGTAGATACTGTCATTGGGCTGTAATGTGTTAGATGGTAGATACTGTCATTGGGCTGTAACATGTTAGATGGTAGATACTGTCATTGGGCTGTAACATGTTAGATGGTAGATACTGTCATTGGGCTGTAACATGTTAGATGGTATATACTGTCATTGGGCTGTAACATGTTAGATGGTAGATACTGTCATTGGGCTGTAATGTGTTAGATGGTAGATACTGTCATTGGGCTGTAATGTGTTAGATGGTAGATACTGTCATTGGGCTGTAACATGTTAGATGGTAGATACTGTCATTGGGCTGTAACATGTTAGATGGTAGATACTGTCATTGGGCTGTAACATGTTAGATGGTAGATACTGTCATTGGGCTGTAACATGTTAGATGGTAGATACTGTCATTGGGCTGTAACATGTTAGATGGTAGATACTGCCATTGGGCTGTAACATGTTAGATGGTAGATACTGTCATTGGGCTGTAATGTGTTAGATGGTAGATATTGTCATTGGGCTGTAATGTGTTAGATGGTAGATACTGTCATTGGGTTGTAATGTGTTAGATGGTAGATACTGTCATTGGGCTGTAACATGTTAGATGGTAGATACTGCCATTGGGCTGTAACATGTTAGATGGTAGATACTGTCATTGGGCTGTAACATGTTAGATGGTAGATACTGTCATTGGGCTGTAACATGTTAGATGGTAGATACTGTCATTGGGCTGTAACATGTTAGATGGTAGATACTGTCATTGGGCTGTAACATGTTAGATGGTAGATACTCTCATTGGGTTGTAATGTGTTAGATGGTAGATACTGTCATTGGGCTGTAACATGTTAGATGGTAGATACTGTCATTGGGCTGTAATGTGTTAAATGGTAGATACTGTCATTGGGCTGTAACTTGTCAGGTCTTCACATATTCAAGGCCATGACCTAGGAGGTGTGGTGGCCAGTTTTCTTCCCAGACAATTCCAGAAAATGTCAACCATTCTCTCACACCCATTTTAAAGAAGATGGGTCAACCCATTGTCGCACTGTCAGAGAAAACCATCCTGCTTCTACTGGGTATTGAACCCTGACAGCTGTCTCTGGCGGCAAGCACACTAGCCACTATGTCATCACAGATGCACTTGTGCACAGTATACCTGTGCGGGCTGTTGGCTTGGCGAGACTCCTGTCTGTTCCATTTTTCACATTTGGCAGTGATGAGCATTTTGTGCGATATTCACTGGCACAGGAATGGAGAATAATGCGGACGACCCGTTGCCATGAAGTTGGAACCGCGACTAACTAACTAACTAGATCCACTTTTGGTATATCAAGCATGACCAAATTTAAATAAATATAACAATTAAAGGGTAAAAAAGTATACAGGTCTGCACTTGAAATGACATAATAGCATGTAGAAAAGGTGAGCCACACCATGCTGCAAGGCACTAAATGCAACAAAAAGACACACCATTAGAAAGATGACATAAGGGAGCAAATGGATGCAGTGGTAGCAATGGATTTTATCAACAGACAGCGAGTTAGATTGTTCACTCATACAACAATTCTACCCTGAAACAACATACCACAGACAGCATTGGCATTTAGTTATTATGAAAACAAAGTATAAGAGGCATATTCCACAAGGGATGAAATCACAGAACAGCAGAGGCAACGAACACCAACTTGTATACAGCACTGTCTCCTGGAAGGTTAACCCGGTCAACAAATGCCCGCAGAAGTCGGATGTGTTGGCCTACCTAATGGCGCAATAACGCAGCTCTGCTGTAAACAGGCACAACGTCCGTCAAAAAAAAAAACTCTGGATGAATGCAGAAGAAGAAGAAGAAGTATACAGCACACTCATGAGCTTTGCCCAGAAAGTTATTCCTGATCTGATATTGAAGGTAATAACATGGACAATAGAAAGGGGAAGTAGAATGCAATAAATTTTTATTATAACATGATATGTATGTTTTCATAAAGTATATTGACTTAATACTCAGAAGAACAGGAAGAGGTAGACCCTGGATAACATTTCCAATTAACACATGCACAGATTTATCAATGCAGATTATACATGGAATTAAAGAGAGCAGCACAACACAGGCAGCTATGGAACAGCATGGTTAGGAATCCTCATGTCTGGCCCAAAGGCTTTTGATTATGGTGGTGACATTTACCTGCCAAGGCCGAAGCTAGAGCAGCCACCAGGAAGGAGATTGTAACAGATGGACCAGCATTTTGCAGGGCTACTTGTCCTGCTACAACATATAAGCCAGCGCCCAAAGTACTGCCTATGCCTGTGGGATGAAACATGACATACATGCAATCATTACAACAAAAATAATGATTTTGCTTCATAACATGCTCTTCTCTCTTTCAGAAACAACATTTCCAACAGTATAAACCCTACAGATAAGTTACCAAGTGATCATGAATAGACGACAAGGAGAAATTGCTTCATATGGTGTCCAAACTATGACACTTAAATTTCATGTTTCAGCTAGTCATTTGATGTGGCTCCAAGCAGTGTTGGAACTCTTCGCTGGCTGCTGAGGATGGGGACGAAGCACTCATGGGAATGCCCTGAATGCTGTGATGTTGGTTCCTAAATCAATCAATCAATCAATCAATCAATCAATCAATCAAGCAGTAGTTTCGAATTATTTATCAGTTTCTGTTTTCAGCCAGTGCTAGTATGACAATAACATATTTTACTCTAAAACATGCTATGCTTATTTAAGAAATCCAACACACAATCAAGATACAGTAAAAGCTTTCTAAAGATTGAAATACGTTTAAGTCTATTACTTTATATTCTCCGAAACATTATTTTGCAATGGTAGTAAGAGACCTTGTGATTTGGAATTAGACAAAGCATCTGTTAATGTTGTTTTATTGCTACTGATCAAGCAGTGTCAGAACTATCACCCTTCTGCTTAGTGGCACATTGTGGCCTTCTTAGCTGTTGCTTTGTTCCATGCACAGAACTGACTGGCAGTGGAGGATGGGGTAATTTTCTAGTGTCATTAATTAAGTTAAACGTGAACCTATAGTATATACTGCCATCTATAGTATATACTGGCACAGTATAGTATATACTGGCACAGTATAGTATATACTGCCATCTATAGTATATGCTGCCATCTATAGTATATACTGCCACCTATAGTATATACTGCCACCTATAGTATATACTGCCACCTATAGTATATACTGCCACCTATAGTATATACTGCCACCTATAGTATATACTGCCACCTATAGTATACACTGCCACCTATAGTATACACTGCCATCTATAGTATACACTGCCATCTATAGTATACACTGCCATCTATAGTATACACTGTCATCTATAGTATACACTGTCATCTATAGTATATACTGCCATCTATAGTATATACTGCCACCAAAGTATATACTGCCACCAAAGTATATACTGCCACCTATAGTATATACTGTCATCTATAGTATATACTGCCACCTATAGTATATACTGCCACCTATAGTATATACTGCCACCAAAGTATATACTGCCACCTATAGTATATACTGCCACATATAGTATATACTGCCACCTATAGTATATACTGCCACCTATAGTATATACTGCCACCAAAGTATATACTGCCATCTATAGTATATACTGCCATCTATAGTATACACTGTCATCTATAGTATACACTGCCATCTATAGTATACACTGCCATCTACAGTATATACTGCCACCTATAGTATATACTGCCACCTATAGTATATACTGCCACCTATAGTATATACTGCCACCTATAGTATATACTGCCACCTATAGTATACACTGCCACCTATAGTATATACTGCCACCTATAGTATATACTGCCATCTATAGTATATACTGCCATCTATAGTATATACTGCCATCTATAGTATAATATACTGCCATCTATAGTATATACTGCCATCTATAGTATATACTGCCACCTATAGTATATACTGCCATCTATAGTATAATATACTGCCATCTATAGTATATACTGCCATCTATAGTATATACTGCCATCTATAGTATATACTGCCATCTATAGATGGCTGTAGAAATGTGGTTTCTGAGGAAAATGCAAAGAATACCATGGACAGCCAGAAAGACCAATGAACAAGTCCTTCAAGAAACAAATGAAGATCGTAAACTTATCAGAGACATTAGACGTAGACAGTCACAATTTTTTGGGCATGTTATGAGAAGAAATGATTTGGAGAACTTGGTGACAACTGGTAAGATCGAGGGGAACAGACCAAGGGGAAGACCTAGAAACAAGTATCTGGATGGCTTGGCCTTGTGGCATGGTCGAGACAGAAACACGGAACTGATCCACGACTCTGTTGATCGAGTGAGATGGCAGAACATGACCGCCCACGCTTACCGGCATGGCACATGATGGATGGATGGATGGATGGATAGTATATACTGCCATCTACAGTATATACTGCCATCTATAGTATAATATACTGCCATCTATAGTATATACAGCCATCTATAGTATATACTGCCATCTATAGTATATACTGCCATCTATAGTATAATATACTGCCATCTATAGTATATACTGCCATCTATAGTATATACTGCCATCTATAGTATATACTGCCACCTATAGTATATACTGCCATCTATAGTATATACTGCCATCTATAGTATAATATACTGTCATCTATAGTATATACTGCCACCTATAGTATATACTGCCATCTATAGTATATACTGCCATCTAAGTGTTTGGCCATCACATAATCTAGGCCATGGCATAACAGGGCAGGAAGATCAGGTTCCTTCTTCACCACATTTCATTTCAAGACAACTCTCAGAAAATTCTGAACATTCTTTGGTACTTTTTCGCTCGCTTCGAACTCAAGCGTAGTCCATACACACTATTTATAGTAGTGTTGGACTGAATTTTGCGTGTGGATCAGCTTTCCCTATTAATAGTGTCCCTCGCCATCAGGCAAACCCACTCCGACTTCAGAGGTACTTGTAATTAACGTCCCCAAGTCAGAGAGTCAAGGATGACAGGTCAACATTTTAGTCCAGCTGTCCAGTGTAGGGGCTGAACTGCTAACAGCATCAGCACACCGGATGTTTAAGAACACGTATTCTTATTCAGTCGACCATGTGGGCCTGCTTCTTCAGTACTGATTTTACGAGTCTAGATTGATCCCATAGCCATACTGTTTGGAATTTTTTTTTTATTATGCTACTGCTGGGGACTGAACCTATTCTAATATCTTGATAAGCAAGCAGACAAACTGTTACGCCACCATGTTTTCATGGTGTTATTAACCACTATACATTCAAGGAGTTGATGGTATGTTGTTTCTTTTTTCTTTTTCTTTTTTTTTGCATATCCCTTACAGGACTTTTCAGTCAACATCAGCATTTTTCACTTTTTTTGTGTGACATTAATAACATTGAAGAAACAAGGAGAGACACTTTCTTAATGAGGTAGATTAAACAACAACCAAACAGGATCTCATTAAAAAGCTTGTCTCAGTACATGTACGATTTAATTAAATAGGCCTATTATGCACATGATTTGTATTGTGTGTGCTTGATTTAATTGTAGCTTCTATGTAGCACATCTGCATGCCACAAGACATACTTAGGATTTCTTCTTCTTCTGCTCCGTTCATCAGGTCTATTTTTTATTCGCCTTTAGACATAATTGTGGTTTGGCCTGTTTATGACAGCTGCCATCTTTGTATCTTTCAGCCAGCACATCCGACTTTTTCTCAGCATTTGTTTACTGAGCCAGCTTTCTCTAGATATTGACAATATTGTTTTCGGCCAATTATTGTTTTCAAATTGGAACACCATATAAGATAAGGTCATTAGTATTAATCCTGTAGCATTTACTTCCTGGCAACTAGGCTACACACTGGCTACATACTGGAGCTCCACTGTCAGACAAATGTTAATCGTACCACTACTATGGATCACACCCAGAGCTACAGTGTTGGTATGCATGTGCACACATCACTTCACCACCATGGCTCCAGAACATCTACATCTTCACTTCTTCCTCTGTCCTGTATCCCCAGTTGGAGCATAGGAACTCAACCAACTCAAGCCAAGTCATCCTATTGTTTGCTATGTCCTGCAGTCTCCCCCCCCCCCCCCCCCAATTAAGAATGTCTTGAGTGTTATGGTATCAGTTCTTGATTCAACTCATTTGTTACTGTATGTGATTGATTTTATTGTAGTTTCTATACAGCACATTTGTTTTGTCATAAGACATTTAGAGTGTATTGTGCTCAGCCTATATGTTTTCAGAACATCACATATGATAATATCATACAATCCTACTGTTGATAAAACCCAGGACCATTGTCTTCATAAGAAAGTGCACAGAACACCTCACCACAATAACTACAATATATTCACATACTAAATACAAAAGTCAAATGAGTTCAGTTTTACCTAATCCTATGAGGTCAAGTGTGGTCAGGCATCTGTTTAGATTGGACTCCTCTATGTCACTATCTGATAAGATCTTCTTGCGTATAAATCTCTGCAACAGGAATCCTAGGCCCATTATTTCTGTGGAAATATAAAATATGGTACATTTATACACTGAGAATAAAAGTTCCTTTATTTATGTGGAAATATAAAATTATGATACATGTGTACACTGACAATAAAGTCTCTTTATTTATGTGGAAATATAAAATTATGATACATGTGTACACTGACAATCTAGTCTCTTTATGTGGAAATATATCATCAAGATGCACAAGTTAAAGCTCAGTGCATGTCCTTTACAATCAAACCCAGCATTTATACGCTGTTTGTGATTTCCTGGGTAATTTTAGTTAAGTTGTTTGCCGTTTGTTTCCAAAAGACCAACGTCTCATTCCATGTAAATCAACGCAAAGGGTCTGCTTCTAAATTGGCAGCAGCTGATTCTGAACCCTGGACTTGGTATGTTAGGGAAGTATGAAATTATTGGCCTTACTATCCCCCCAAACCACAGACGTCGGTTGATGCCTGTGTACACTGACATAAAAGCCCCACTAAGTCTATGGAAACAAGCAATCATGATTTATGTTCATGTCTGGAGGTGTATTGAATTTATGGTCTTAGTTCCATATTTATATTGACCAATCGGTGTTCAGTAGGTGATGTGGTCAATATCACAATGTCTGCCTTTACTTCCCAGTACATTTCTTGATACTCATTTTAGGCCATTCCTGGTAATTTTGTTTAAATCCTTGCCTTGAGGCTTGCCACTTCACTAGCATAGTGCCATGACATATGTGGACACATAATAAAATCCCTTTGAAAAGTAATCATTATGTGTGGATATATTATGTCTGTGGGAGGAAGTAATCATTATATGTGGATATATTATGTTTGTAGGAGGAAGTAATCATTATATATGTGGACAATTAGAATAAATTTAAAAAAATAAAAAATAAGGATTACCTAAAAAAAAAAAAAAAAAATAGAGGTATAGGATGATATTGTGAATGGGTAAAGTGAATGACGGAGGCAAAAGGGAATGGTATCAAGAAATATGCAATTATCTAGACTTAAAAGTCACATGCCACACTACATTTAGAGGTATATATAACCGGATTTAGTTAAGGGAAGTTAGAAAATTAACAGCTGTATATACCCTAAAAAATCACAATTGAAATATGTGTATGTTTCAATTAAACCTTTTATACGTACACATGTACGGGCAAATAGATATAATGTAAAACCTCACGTCGAGGTGAATGAGTGAGAGAGAGAGCGGGAGACAGAGACAATGAGAATACTGGAGTAGTCATGTATCATGGCATGAAAAAAGAATGTCTCAGAACTCAAAGAGAGGTGCAGAGAGACACACACACAGAGGATCCCACACTATATATATATTATATATATATATATATATATATATTAGCTGTTTTGCTTTGATTTTTGTAAAGGATCACTTCTACTGTACATGGCTATCTCCATAAGTGCTGCAGTCTCCTCCCATAGATCACACAAGGGGAATCTGAATACAGTACACAAACTTCGAGGTCATGATGTATGTAAACAAACCACACATGTTATAAAAATTCTCTTTTGTGGGCGAGTTTTCTCATTTTGAAATTGAGATTGAACAGCTGCCCATTCAGTTTACTCTTTTTTATTTCTCATTGAGGTTTGTTAAATGGAAGGGTGGATAGAGCGATGGGGGGATGGACAAATAAATAGAGAACCAGACAGACGTAAAATCAAGCAAGCAGATCGATGGATAGAGAAGAAAACGAGATACAGACAGACAGACAGACGGACGGATGAATTGGCTTCATTCATATAAAACCTACATGTGACAGCTATCGGAAGCTGATATTGCCATATTCCTTGGCTCCTTTCCAGGCATAGAGACTACGACTAATCACTAAACACAAGAAAGACATCCCATGCTCCAACACACGGTGTCTCTTTCACTGCTGTCCCCTGGAAAGTCCGGATCGCTGAAGCCATCAAAGAGAAAGAACGTGCGTGCGTGCATGTGTGTGAGTAATTTGTTCTGGCATCGGGTGAAACGGTGGGGCGTTTTTGGTAAGTGCACTGGCGAGTCAACCGTTGTTGTGACTCAGGGAACATTGAAACAACGTTTCACAATTCCTCGACATATCAAATATGTCATTTACTGCCAATATATAAGATAGTACCTTGCGGTGTATGGCGTGGGGGAGAGGGGTGGTCTTTGAACCTGAAGAATTAAGGCCGCCTGGCTAGAGGGTTCGAAATCAGCCCTTGGAGATTTGAAAGCAGTCTGCTTTGTGTTGATTTAGATGGCATGAGGTGTCGGTCGTTAGAAAGCAACGGCAAACTATTGAACTAACATCGCCTAGTCAATCACACACAGCCAGTACATGCCGGGGCTGATTGTAACGTCCTGTAAACGACATGTAACTAACCCTAACAGGTTAGTCTGGCCGCTCTGTGTTGTTGAGATTAACTTGTTGTCTACAGTGTCCTACTTAGTACTTGGAGTGTTAAAATTGTGGTTTGCTTTGCTCGTTCTGGTGTTAGAGTGGGAGCTTATGGGTAACTGTTGCCGTTTCTGAATTCTTGCGGTTTCTCGTGTGTACATAGTTAAAGACATTGAACGTGGGAGGCATGTGGTGGAAGGGTGAATGGGTGGATGGATGGATGGATGGATGGATGGATGGATAGGGTAGTGGAGGAGTGGACAAATATACGGATAACCAGACAGATAAATAGTCACAAGACAAAAATAAAGAGTTAAGAAGAAAAGGAGAGAAAGGATGGATTGATTGATGGGCGGGTGGACGGACAGATGATGCATGGATGGATGGATAGATGGATGGATGGATGGATAGATGGATGGATGGATGGATGGATGGATGGATGGATGGATGAATAGATAGGGTAGTGGAGGAGTGGACAAATATACGGATAACAAGACAGATGAATAGTCAAAAGACAAAAATAAAGAGTGAAGAAGAGAAGGGGAGAAAGGATGGGTTGATTGATGGACGGGTGGACGGACAGATGATGCATGGATGGATAGATGGATGGATGGATGGATGGATGGATGGATGGATGGATGAATAGATAGGGTAGTGGAGGAGTGGACAAATATACGGATAACAAGACAGATGAATAGTCAAAAGACAAAAATAAAGAGTGAAGAAGAGAAGGGGAGAAAGGATGGGTTGATTGATGGACGGGTGGACGGACAGATGATGCATGGATGGATGGATGTAAGGATGGGAGGATGGACAGGCAGATCGACCGGCCAACAGACTGGCAGACAGTTAAATAGACTTAATATGAAAGAATGAATGAGCTTATCTGAGTATTGTCCATGTTACACATGCACTGTAAAGAACTGAAATGAACCATAACTTTGTTATCATTCTTTTTATATCTCAGATTTTCTGTTATCTGTCCGTTCACTGTTGGCTGACAATAAATTGCTCCCTGGTGATAATTTTCCGACATAACTAAACCAGGCATGGGATCGTCGTGTCACCACCAACAAGCGTGCTTCAACCACGCACTTAAAACCAGGTCGCTGGGTTCGACAAGTTGATTCGCACTTATATAGATAGTGTAACATCTACTATAACTTATCTTAAGTTACAAGGTTGATGGTTGTAAGAGCAACAATGATAACATGCCCGCCTGACATACTTATCATTTCTAAAATGTTAAACATTAATCTACACAGTGGATTCAATGTTATTAAAGAAAGCGTGCGACCAGTAATGTCGTACTCTCTTTATGAATGTTCATATAATAAATAGTTAGTTACAAATCCTTTACATGACGTTGCAGTCAACCACAGCATGTATTGGCTGTTTGTGAATTACTTGGCACATTTAGTTCAGTAGTTTGCCATTGTTTCTGAACGACCGACATCGTCTACCGTGGGAATCAACGCAAAGCAGTTTTATTCTGAATCGCCCGTGCCTTATTTCACACCCTCGACACGTTATGTTGGAGAATTATAAAATATTATCCCCCAGTCGCATTTTCCCCCAGGCGCCGATGTATATAATGTTAGTTTTTTTTCGCTCGCTCGCTTTAAACTCAAGCGTAGTAAATACACACTATTTATAGTAGTGATGGACTGAATTGTGAGTGTGAATTAGCTTTCCCTAATTAACAGTGTCCCTCACCATCTGGCCAACACACTCCGACTTCAGAGGTAATGTTACAGTTAAATGGGTGGGTATTTCTTTGTTCAAAGCTATGTCAGCCCTGATTATTGTCTGTTGTCTAACACCTGGTGCATGATGTCGCGTGTGCTAATACATACAGATGGTTAGGCTTAGTGGTGGAGGTGCATAAGCATGGCGTGCCAGGGCGAGCCGTGTGGCTTTGGATGCGTGATAGCTATGTTTGTTTTGTGTAACTTCGAGGTTGTCTGCCCATCACTTGTTTGTCTTCCCCTGGTACTAAATCCAGCTCATTACAGGTCCAAACCACGAGTATGAAAAGAGCGGGAGATATATGCTCATCCTGGAGGTTAGCATGGCAGAATGGATAAGAGCGCTCGCTCTTAAACTTCCGGTGTGGTGATGCTGAGGTAGCGGGTTCAACTCCTACACCGGTCAGTTGTACTAAAATGTTGACTTATCGTTATTGACTTGGGGGGGGGGGGGGGGGGGGGGGGGGGGGGGCCGTAAATTACAAGTATACCCGCGTTCGAAACACAGCTGCGCGCGTTGCGTTGGTTTTGCGTTGGTATCAGTGCCGGTGGTTCAGAAAGCAATGAAAAACCACTGAACTGAACGTAAAGTTGCCAAGAGATCACAGCGACAGACATGCTGTGTTGACTGCGTTGTCCTGTAAAAAAGATATACAAAAAAAAAAAAAAAAGTCGTGTTCTTGTAAAGCTCACTGTCTACTTCTCGTTTTTTGGTGATTCATACACAAATATGAACAACGTTTTTGTTCATTTAATCACCGTATGTGGCAGTTTTACCGCAGTCATAAACTGGGTTTCCTCTTCACTGATACAACAGTACCTGTTATTTTTCTTCATATCCTTCTCTGTATTTACCTTTCCCATCGTTGTAATCAAAAATCATTCCTTGTTTATTTTATGAAGGTGACCTCTTAAATGTATGTTACGTTTCTGCTATTAACTTGCCGAACCTCTCGTAAGAGTTAGAACTGTTTTAATGTATGTATCGCTCTGCGGCAAAGGGGTTACGGAAGAATTAGTAATCCCGCATGCCGCGTTCAAAACACAACTGCGGGAGATTTGGCAGCAAACCGCCTTGCGTTGATTTTCATACACTAGTGTGAGTTCCGGTCGTTCAGAAAGCAATGGCAAAATAATGGACGTAAACTTGCCAAGAAATCACAAACAAAAAAACAAACCAAAATGCTGTAGTTGACTGCGACGTTCTGTAAAGGATATGCAATTAACTTTTTTATTTTAATGCATGTATCAAATGCCCGTGATTAATGTAAGTTGTTTTAAGATTGTATTTTTATACTATGTAAGTACTGCTGTCACAACATAAGGTATTTAAACCCCTGGGTTGGTCTATAAGATAACTAACCACGCTTCACTGTCATTGTTATCTGATGTTAGATCCCGCTGGGTTTTGAGCTGAAGTATATTTACGATGATATACCTGAAACCTGTGGAGGAAACATGACCCACCTGGACCTAATCTCGATCAGTCTATGAGTTGTCCTTTTATTATTTTTCTTAGCAAATTGGTTTTATTCCAAAAGTTATTCCATTTTACTATATCTAGTTTATTTTTATTACCTTCATTACAATTATTGTGTGATGTGATATCAACCTTTCCGGGAGGGTGGTTCCCTATTTATTGCGGCAGTTAGTCAGATTAACATGTTTCTTACTCACTGGTTATTTCTGACTCAGAATCTGATTATGCGGGCTGTGATCCCAACAATGTATTGAACAGTTGTTGCTAGAACTCATGCAAATTACTAGTGGCACGTGGGTCAGTTCCTTCTGATATCACATTATGAGAACCACCCGTGCCAGACGTGGTCAAAGGGATAAGAGAGCTCGATTTTAAACTAACGGTTCGCTGATGTCGAGGTAGGCGGTTCAACCTTGAAACAGGCAAGAAGTTGAACTTCAACATCGAGTTCTCGTAATGAAATCAATGGCAAACTACAGAACGTACAATTGCCTAGAACATCAACCTGGTTTTGATGCAGTCCTGCAAAGGACATGCAACCTTGTGTTAGTGTCGGCGCCAGGACAGCCTGCAGCTTTCTTTTTAAAATGTTTTATATCCCTTACATGACGTTGCAGTCAACACCACCATTGTTCAGCTGCTGTTGATGTACTAGGCAAGATTACGCTCAGTAGTTTGCCATTGCTTTCTGAGCGACGGACTCACATACCCCCTAAGTTACCAGCACCGCGCGAACCGCTGCCGATTCTCGCGCAGCTGCGTTACTCACGAGAATATACGGGATTGCGGAGAAAGACGTTAACTCCTACGCCAGGAAACACACGAACTCAGACTCGCTTTTGCCTTAGATATACGGTAAGTTGACTGGCACAAGAAGAGTTTACAAATACGGTGACCGAGGGTTGATAGGTGGAAAGTTCATGTAAAATGTAAGAGCATAAGATCCAGAGTAGACAAGTGGAAAGTATATGTAAAGTGTAAGAGCATACGATTGGAGGTAGAAGGTGGAAAGTAGATGTACACGGGGTTTCTCGTGAGTCTTTAGCCTGACCATGAAGAAGTAGGCGGAGAAAATTGAAATTTGGCACGTGTATAGCTCATTCAATTTTTAATGGACGTATTAATTATGAATTTCTCTCCTCAACTGGTGCCCCGATATGGTGCATGGCACAACACACCCTATTGACCAGATCTGCACATCCAACGGTTTGTCAGAACAATGGGGAAATCAGACGCCAGGATTATGATAAGATTCTTGATGTTACAGGGAAAAACACCTACAGAAATACACAGGGAGATGGAGCCAGTGTTTGAGGAAGTCTGTCCTTCGTATGCTTCTGTTAAAAAAAAATTGGTGTTTGCAGTTTAAGTGTGGCCTTTCCCAAGTTGCTGATCTGCCACGATCAGGACGACTGTCCTCAGAGTGCAATGATGCAAATTCTGCAGAAGTGAAGAAAATCATAGACCAGGATAGGAAAATGACAATTGCAGAGATATCGGGTTCAGCAAAACTGAGTAAGAGTACAGTTTTTAGAATTTTACACAACAGACTGAACATGAGAAAAGTGTGTGCCCGCTGGGTCCCGCTCCTGCTGACATGTGAACAGAAACAAACACGGGTTGATTGCTGTGGCCAGTTGCTCAACATGTGGCGGTCGAAAAACATGTTGACGACCATGGTGACGGTAGATGAGACTTGGATTCACCATTATTACCCAGAATACAAAATTGCCAGCATGCAGATGAAAACCCCGGGCTCGCCAACACATGTCAAGCCAAGAGCACAAAAATCTGCAAGAAAAGTGATGCTGACTGTTTTTTTGGGACGTCAAAGGTGTCATAATGAAAGATTGCATGCTTCATGGCAACATGGTTAATGGGCAGTACTATGCAGATCTCCTTATCAAACTAAGAAAGGCTGTGACCAGAAAACGAGAGATGGCGCGTACGCAAATTCTGCCTTTGCTTCAAAACATCGTTCCCTCCCATAAACGGTTAGTTGCACGTCCTTTACAAGGTTTCACAATCAACTCCAGCATTTATTGGCTGCTTGCGATTTTCAGGACAATGTTTACGTTCAGTAGTTTGCAAATGCTTTCTGGTCAGCCAACGCTCATACCATTGTGAAAATCAACGCAAAGCGATTTGATCCCATATTACCTACTTCTGACTACGAACCCGGTATGTCGGGATTGTGAAGCGTGCACTGCCCCTTAGCCACAGACGCCGATAGAGAGGGTAGATGACACGATTATGTAAAATGTAAGAGCGTGAAACTTACTTAATATCTGTTTATGTATTTAAACACGTGGACCTACTCCTCTTCCTCCATTTACCTCTGTGATGTGTTGGGAGAAGATGTAAGGATCTTTTACGGGCCCTTTCTAATGCTCTTTGTAACTATGTATGTTTTTCTCTAAGGTTTTTCTCTCTTGATACAATTACTCCATCTTTTACCTCGTCTCTGTATCCATTATATTTCTTCAAAATGGCTCTTTGTGACAGACTGTACCAGGGTATACTTGTCAGGTGACCAAACCATTTAATCTGTTGTTTTAATTAAGTGCATGATCGAGTTCGGACGTAGTCTTATAATTTCCACACACCTAGTTCTATCTCTCACGGTTACTGCCGCAGCTCTGCTAAGGCACCTCATCTCAGTTGATATGATTTTGCCTCATGAGCTGCAGTGAGCTCCCATGTTTGACATTGGTAGAGTAATGTCGGTCACGTGGAAAACAGCGGGTAGCAGGTTCTTCATTTGAGAAAACTCAGTGTTTCCTCTGCTGTTCTTTATTTCCGCAACACATGGTCAAACCTGTTGTTATTACGCGGACAACTACACATCCCTGCGCTATAGACATACTTCTCCACACATCACGTGAACATGACAACACGCTTACAACAGTAAGAGGTCATAGACCATGTGACAGACAGGGCAGGTTCGTGTCCTGTGTGGACACGGTCAATACACGACCGACATACAATTTTTCCCTGACACCTGTTGCTAATCGGGGATCGGGTGGGTGTTCTAAGGGGCGTGGTAACATTGCTTCATGATAATTCCACGTCTGTATTCAATGAACACAAGGCAATAACAATGATCAATTAACCCATTCAGGGAGCCCCGGTAGCACAGAGGCTAGCGCACTTGCCTGCCGACACGGCGGTCGTGTATTCCAAGTCAAATCCTTATCTGATGTGGGATTGTTAAATTGACTTGACCCAGGGAATGCCGTGAGAAGTAAAGACGTTTGACGTGATATTTACATCACCAAGTGCCGCTACGTCTATAGAAATACGGGGCTGGAAGCATATACCCAATACCCCTCAAGGTGTAAACGTCTTTTACTGTTAATTAACACATTCTGTTCCAAACAATCAGTCAGACCCGGGGGGGGGGGGGGGGGGGACAAGGACTGCGATGAGATGAGTGTTTGCTGACTGTGAATGAGTATACCAGCACATTCGAGCACACAAGAATTGTCACTGATGAAATCGTGTTTGATTGAAGGAAATTCAGTGTCTAGTTCACGTTGGAAGAAACTGATGATGTTGTGTTTGGCATAAAGTGCGATAAACGAAATTCACGCACATAAAAATCACACACACATACATGTTTAGTCTAGTTTAGTCGATGGATCTGCATCACGGCACACGGGTGTAACCCATAAGTGCTCCGTTCTCCTCCTAACTCAAACCTGAGTTTGGAGAAACTCAGCTCAGTGCACAAACTCCGTAGCACCGGCGAGGATCCTGAAATACTTTGGGTAGATTTTTAACTCGAAATTCTGCGCCCGGGCAGTGCCGTGAGGCTACTCTTTTTCGATTTCTAACTGCCAAGGGATTTTTTTACGAACTCACTACCCAGAGACCAGGGGAAATTTTATTCCTAGAAGTCCACGTGAAAAAAAGATCCCGGTCCTCGCCGGGGCTTGAACCTGGGACCTCCAGCACTCGAGGCGGACACCATACCTCGAGACCACGCAACCCCCATACATTCATACATTGAATAATCCACTGCAATATACCAATCGGAACTCGATAGATGATGTGGCCAAGATCACACAGGTCGCCAACGCTTCTCATGTTAGTTCCCGGTACTATGTAATGCTCGATCGAACTCCGAACTGTACGCCCTGGTCAATGTTTAATGTGTGCCTCGATGCAAACTCGAACTCGTGAATATCGGATCGGCAGACTAGCGTCTAGCCACTACGCTACCTCGGCTCTGAAAACTTTGCAGACATCATATGCCCAGTAGCCTTTAGGCCTTTAAACTGGTCCTTCACTTTACTGTGACAGTCACTGCACTGCCTGGCCGATGCCTTGCACCACCACCGGACCTTGCTCTGTCCGAAACCGTTTTCACAGGACCGGGTATATCTAACCACTTCATTTATTTTCATAAATTCCACGATAGAGTCGACAGCGCTGCCAACTGTTCATATCCTTCTATTTCGAAATTATGTATCGGCTATATAGGAAACTACCGGTCTCCCTGGCGAAGGCTGTTAACGACTTTCCCCGTATATCCACGTGACGAACACAGCTGCGCGAGATTCGGTTACTTACGCGGTATGTGAGGCGGTCGCTCAGAAATCAGTGACAAACTACTGAGCGTAATCTTGCCAAGAGCATCAACAACAGCTGAAAAATGCTGGTGTTGACTGCAACGGTCTGTAAGGGATATGCAACTTTAAAATATATATATAAGGAACTCGCTTAGCATCTTCTCGAGCCTGGCGTTTACAATATCAATTTCTCGGTTGAAATTTATCACGAGCTTGACTTCCTGCTGTTTCACGCTACTCCCGATAGACCTGGCGAAGCTTCGTGTCATTTCCCTGTGTATTTGTTGATCTTTCTCTCGTGTCTCAATAATACTGATAATAATAAGCCATAATAGTTTCAGAATCAACATCAATCGGAGACACCAGACCCTGGACTCTGCTGTAGGACTGCACTTCTCGATATGCCGCTGTCTCAGATAATAGATATTTGCTCAACTACATTTGTGTCCGTCACCGATGCCTCATACATTCGGCTGAGATCTTTACCTAGTTCCTCCATAACTGTGCGGATTGTCTGGTTTGCCATCAGTAACGCGGTTGCCACCACCTGGACCCTGATGATCGACAAGCTTCCTGACCCCTTGAGTCCGAAGTTAATCCTGCACCAGTTGATCAGTTGACCTAGCCGTAGGACATGCTGCGGGTATGGTTCTCCTCTGGTATGGTGGTGTTGACAATGAAAGCCTTAAGTGGCGACACCAATCACGCTTCACTGAGTTTAGGACTTTGGCAGTCATCAGCATCGGCATGGTGAATAATACTGACGAAATTGTACATATAAATCGCTATGCCAATTGGAGGTTGACCTATCTAGTTGTGAACATCGAGATCGAGAAAATCGATTGATTGATTTAAGAATCTACATTTTAATATATGCAAAGCAACTCCGTAGATGCTCGATCTCCCGCACCACATGTCGCAAAATGTAGATGCTAATTGTTCCACCGAGACACTGGTTTTAAATACGTGGAATTCATTCTCTCCTACAGAATCGACAAACCTAGCGAGACGCTATGTATATATATATATATAGTGTGTGTGTGTGTTATTTTTTCAGTCCGAAAATAGTTCACAGCAGATGGCCAGGGAATTATAAACAACAATGAAATAAGCATGAGTTCAATACTTTAAAAGAAGATGTGTCATCAACATCATCATGTGTCTTGTCGATGGGCGTGGGCAGTTACGTTCGTCACTTTGTTGGGAGGTTGGCTAACCTTTCCCATGTGTATCCGTAGGTTCGCGGAAGGAAAGGGGATGCTTTACTTCTTCCGAACCGATCCGATTTGTGGAAAAAGAAAGAAACCTTCCACCTCGTTCAACGAGTCTCAGTGGCGTTGGTTATAGTTTACTTCTTTGATAGGGGATACCCTTTTCTAAAACGGAGTGACAGCAATGGAATTGCGAATAGAAAAAAATTATATTCGCAATGGAAGTAGGTCACGTGATTACTTCTATGCGTGTTTCCATATTACAATACTTTGTTGATCTTCTAACGTGTCCTCAGTGGCATAGTGGTTAGTGTCTCCGCCTGGTACACGGGAGTTCGAGGATCGATTCCCCGTCGGGGAGGCAACATTTTTTTTTGGTAATTTTCAGGAATTAAAAAAAAAAGGTCGCTTAAAAGTGGGAAAAGTGAAATTTCAGGAATTAGGTGACACCAATGCTAGTCTGATAATTTCGCTTTAGGCATATGTTTTCTACAGATTTTGTGTATTAGGTGTTGTTTATCTTGCTGCACAAGAACCTGCACACTTGTCTTTCTGTTCTTATCTGTCCTCTAGCTCGGAAACAGATGAGTTGATATTTAGACATTCATGTAGTGTCGATCGTGTATTAGTTTAATCAATGTTTGTTTGTTCTGTGCTGACGAAGGCTTTGGCAGCAACGTTCATTGTTTTTTGTAGTTGTGCTTTGGTAAAGCTCTCAACCTACTTCTCTTTTTTCAGTGATTCATTCATTGTCTTGGGAAAGGCGCTTAGCCATCCGAACACGAGTTCCTCTCTCTCTCTCTCTCTCTCTCTCTCTCTCTCTCTCTCTCTCTCTCTCGCTCTAAGTCTCGATCTCCCACCTCTATCTTTCTTGTCTTTACCACTCTTTAATATCTTTCAATACATCTTTCTCATATCTCTGTCTCTCACACTATCTTCGTTATCTATCTCTCTCCTCTCTCTTTTCCACTTGCTTCATATATACCAGGTTTTCCTGCACTTTATGTGCGTAGCATTTCCTTATCCTTGTTTATTTATTAATTCATGAGGCCAGTCAGTGGAAAGCCTGGTGTTTGAATTGCTTAATCATGTCTCTCTGAGGTGAAGCATATTATTGAAGGCCATAGAAAGTGTCAAATTAAGAGAATCATCACTGCTGCGATATTACATAAATAGTAAATAGTAGGAAGGTAACGTAAACAAACATGGATGTCTGGTAACAGTAAGTGTACAGAAACGAAAGTTAACAAACAATTCTTGAACTCGCCTGGGGACAGAATTATTTGTAGGGATCGTTATTTGTGTATTGGGTATACCTGTTCTGAAAAATTATTCTTGATATTTAAACAGGACTAACGTAATGTAAAAATAAAACGGGATGCCAAAAGAACGGACAGAGGTAAGAAGAAGAGTGATTCATTAAAAAATACGGAGAATTCGGCAGAATTAAACTCGCAACAGTGAATATTCCTATTTAAATTAACCACCTCCTTAGACTTCTTAATGGCCCTAACTAAAATTGACTAGTGAGCAGACGCTGTGACATGTTTGTTACTTCCCTCAATTCGATTGCGAATACAATCTTTCTCTTTTCGCAATTCCATTGCGAATATATTTTTTTTTCTATTCGCAATTCCATTGCGAATAGAGCCTCCCTTTCTAAAATGGCTAGTCAGACTTATCTAGTATGCTCAGTAAACATACGTAAAATACATAATGGCATAATTAATAATGCATGCCTTGACGGGCAAACAGTCACATGGCATTTTCAGGACGTTGCGTTCAACCCCAGTATTTATTGGCTGTTTGTTATTTACTGCCGGCTTCGTGGCGAAGTTGTTACGGACGCAGTTCATGATCCCGCATACCTGAGTTCGAAACAGTTGCGCGCGATTTGGCAGCAGACCGCCTTACGTGGTTTTTTTTTTTCTTTACGAAATGCTATGGGTGCTGGTCGTTCAGAAAAGCAATGGCAAACTACTGAGCGTAAGTGGCTAAAATAGCTACATAAACTTTCCAAGAGATCACAACAGCAAAAAATGCTGATGTTGACTGCAACGTTCTGTAAAAGATATGTAACTTTTGTGTGTGTGTGTGTGTGTATTTACTAGACATTTTCTTTTTCTTTCTGAACGTCACGTACTGACAACAGCTAATTAATTTAATTGCACCTGGTGTGTTACTTTTTAAGAGAAATAAGAGAAAACGATCACTTACCGGAATATGTCGAGCGGGAAATTAATCACGTTTATAACAAGCTAAACTCAACTGAATACATTTGAAACCTAAAACTTTTTTTCCCCGAATCAAATAGATGTCACTTTGAAGCAGGCCTGATGGAGTTAACTTTTGTATCCAAAGAAAGAGTCGCTCCCGAAGTCTCTCGCGCGGTTCAACACACTGTCACCTGTTGTGTCACAACAAAACAGCAACCACAAACCCTCCCACAACACGTGACACTTTAAAGTTCTCGACCTAGTTCTGCACGTGACACACTTCTCTCTACACGCTGTTCCGGGGTGACACGTTGTGACTTCATTGTCACTGCTGTGTTCGGTGACCTGTGTTGTACTTCCGTTCTCCTTAACACGGATTTAACACCCACATAGTAAATAGTAGTAGAGCCTTATGATGCGTTTGATTTGTATTAATCATTCATTTTCCAGAAATTACTTAAACGCACAAATGAGAGGCAACACATGACTTGTTGATGGGCAGCTTATGAGGAACAAGATAAAAAACGAAAACCACCACGGCCACAAACATTCGTCAGGAAACAACACCAATCGACAAAAACAGACATAACACTAAAATAACTGTGTTGAAGCATAAAATGAGTTATGTAAACATGTTTAATAACAATGAGGAGGAGGGAATTGAATGAAATTAAAAGTAAGGTCATGATCAATATAGGCCACTATGTTACTATTCTTTGTTACCGTCATGAGACCAGGAAATACATGGGCACACTCTTCACACTTGTGTATGTAAATATTGTACCGTTGTGATGGATCGAGAACATTAACTCTTGGCTAATAACATACAAATAAAAGGAGAGGTCCATTTTACACGCAGCAAAGTACACTGGGCTGGACCCACATGTTTATGGACCTAGTGACACTGGGCTGGACCCAGATGTTTATGGACCAACTGACACGGCTAGACCCCACATGTTTTATGGACCTAGTGACACTGGTCTGGACCCACATGTTTATGGACCTACTGACACGGCTAGACCCCACATGTTTATGGACCTAGTGACACTGGGCTGGACCCACATGTTTATGGACCTACTGACACGGCTAGACCCCACATGTTTATGGAACAACTGACACGGCTAGACCCCACATGTTTATGGAAAAACTGACACTGGGCTGGACCCACATGTTTATGGACCTAGTGACACTGGGCTGGACCCACATGTTTATGGACCAACTGACACGGCTAGACCCCACATGTTTATGGAACAACTGACACGGCTAGACCCCACATGTTTATGGAAAAACTGACACTGGGCTGGACCCACATGTTTATGGACCTAGTGACACTGGGCTGGACCCACATGTTTATGGACCAACTGACACTGGGCTAGATACATATGTTTAAAGACCAACTGACACTGGGCTGGACCCACATGTTTATGGACCTAGTGACACTGGGCTGGACCCACATGTTTATGGTCCTAGTGACACTGGGCTGGACCCACATGTTTATGGACCTAGTGACACTGGGCTGGACCCACATGTTTATGGACCTGGTGACACTGGGCTGGACCCACATGTTTATGGACCTAGTGACACTGGGCTGGACCCACATGTTTATGGACCTAGTGACACTGGGCTGGACCCACATGTTTATGGACCTAGTGACACTGGGCTGGACCCACATGTTTATGGTCCTAGTGACACTGGGCTGGACCCACATGTTTATGGACCAACTGACACTGGGCTAGATACATATGTTTAAAGACCAACTGACACTGGGCTGGACCCACATGTTTATGGACCTAGTGACACTGGGCTGGACCCACATGTTTATGGACCTAGTGACACTGGGCTGGACCCACATGTTTATGGACCTAGTGACACTGGGCTGGACCCACATGTTTATGGACCTAGTGACACTGGGCTTGACCCACATGTTTATGGACCTAGTGACACTAGGCTGGACCCACATGTTTATGGACCAACTGACAATGGGTGGGCGATGTGACCATTGCCTTTAATTTCTAAGATCCTTCTGGTATCTGTTTCATGTTGGGTCAACCTGGAAGTCTAGATAAATGTTTGTTAAAATCCTAATAAGCTCAGCTGTAGATGGTAACCATGGCCACCAGTTCAGCTGTGGAAATAACCATGGCCACCAGATCAGCTGTGAATGGAACCCATGGCCACCAGATCAGCTGTGAATATAACCCAGGCCACCAGATCAGCTGTGAATATAAACCATGGCCACCAGATCAGCTGTGAATATAACCCATGGCCACCAGATCAGCTGTGAATGGAACCCAAGGCCACCAGATCAGCTGTGAATGGAACCCATGGCCACCAGATCAGCTGTGAATATAACCCATGGCCACCAGATCAGCTGTGAATATAACCCATGGCCACCAGATCAGCTGTGAATATAATCCATGGCCACCAGATCAGCTGTGAATGGAACCCAAGGCCACCAGATCAGCTGTGAATGGAACCCATAGCCACCAGATCAGCTGTGAATGGAACCCATGGCAACCAGATCAGCTGTGAATGGAACCCATGGCCACCAGATCAGCTGTGAATGGAACCCATGGCCACCAGATCAGCTTTAAATGGAACCCATAGCCACCAGATCAGCTGTGAATGGAACCCATGGCAACCAGATCAGCTGTGAATGGAACCCATGGCCACCAGATCAGCTGTGAATATAACCCATGGCCACCAGATCAGCTGTGAATGGAACCCATGGCCACCAGATCAGCTGTGAATGGAACCCATAGCCACCAGATCAGCTGTGAATGGAACCCATGGCCACCAGATCAGCTGTGAATGGAACCCATGGCCACCAGATCAGCTGTGAATGGAACCCATGGCCACCAGATCAGCTGTGAATGGAACCCATGGCCACCAGATCAGCTGTGAATGGAACCCATAGCCACCAGATCAGCTGTGAATGGAACCCATGGCCACCAGATCAGCTGTGAATGGAACCCATGGCCACGAGATCAGCTGTGAATGGAACCCATGGCCACCAGATCAGCTGTGAATATAACCCATGTGTCGCGTCCTCCTTTAAAGTGTCGTCCCTGGAGTGAGGAGATCCGACACCCACATTATAATATTTTTTTTTTTCCTTCTCAATATTCTGGAGAATCCACCAGCTTCCGTCCAACACACTCCATCAGCCTATGGACACCTCTTCCTATCACTCTCACACTGTCGTACTATGCCCCCTTCTCATACTTCCCCAACGCAACATACTCAACAACTCTTGCTTCTAGAAATTAATAAAGAGTAATTTATTAAAATAAAAGTGTAACGTATATGAGACGTGTATGTGAAGAAAATGTGTGACGTGTTCTATAAAGTGTGTAGACTCTGACTCTCAGACAGCAACCCAGTCAGCTGATCCCAGCAAAGATAGACCACAGCACGTTACGTCAGAACATGTACTTCTCACCCGTTGCCGAAACCATCTTGCCGGATACTGCTTTGCCTCTGTAGACCTCTGGTAATCCAATTTCATGAACATCCGAAATAGACACCGGTGGTATTAACAGTTAATCATGGACCGGTTGCACTCTACACAATGTCCGTTCCTAACGTTCCTTAACAAACTGCACAAGTCTTTTGTAGTGTGTACGCAGTTAGTTAGTTAGTTAGTTAGTCGACAGATCATCCTCGTTGCACATCGAACCATTCAGTCCATAAGTGCTAATTTCTAATGTTAATTGTTGCTGTACTAACACTAGGTACTCTTAGCCGGTTCTCGGTTCGTTACTACTGTCTAATGCTGTGTGGTGCATCAGTATGCATCACTCTCTTTGATGAATCAATTTCCTTCTAGCGTAAGTTACGTTCTGTATGCAACTCTAGTGACTCTTGAACTGGTGTTCTTCCCTTTTGGATTTGATTTTTTCCCAAAAAACTTGTTGAGTTTCCTTGGATCTGGTAGGGAACCTAGGATAGAAACAACACATCTGGTGATAGTACTAGTCACTGATACTTTCGGCTGAGTGTAAGCCTATCACCTTGCTTAATGATCTTTAGCTAACTAGAATTAGTCATAGAGCAGATTAGCTACCCACCTAGAGCCGAATCAGGCTATGACAAAGAAAAAATCAGCAAACAGAATGCGGAACCCCGCCCACCAGGGACACCTACGGGAAGATCCCAATTATCCCTCATTACTCAATTCTCAACTAGTAAAGCTTATCAACACTTCACTAATCTATTCTTAACTAGCAGAGTTAATATCACTATTCTACTCTAACTAGTTTCCACTAACAGTGCTAATCATCACACTATAGTTTAACAAGGCCACAGTCTATATTAATTAGAACTAATATTATAATAGGTTATACCTTAAATGGCACTACTGCAGTCCTATCAATCATATCTACATCTGCCATTATAGGCACGTGTAAAATTAAGTCACTAATTAACACACGGTAGATATTATTTCCACTAAGCACTGCAGTGCCCTGGCACTCTGACTAGAGCATTTTTCAAGTCCACCCTAGTTGATCCCAACTCGGGTTTATATGGCAAACTACCAAAGTTGGCCACGTGACGTTATCCTTTATGCCCCCACACAGGTGGCACAGTGGCAGATCATCCCTTGTCAGGAAACTATTTTCCTGGTTTAAGTCCTGTCAAAGTTGTCAGTAATAGTTTAGATTCTCAAAACAAGCCAGCGAGTTTCTGTCGAGTTACAACAAAGAGTTGCAAATAACCCCGTCAATCCTCTCGATGTGCCGGAAACCAAGAATTGACAGATGCACTGTTTTCTCCCTAATCGGGCACTTCCGACCTGTTGATAAACTGTCAATCTTCTGTTCCGTGGTGACAATCCCAGCAGCCATTTCCGTCTGATGTCCGGCAGTATAGATGACAAACGGAACCATTCCATATCCTAAGCCGACAATCATATGTGATTCTAACTGTTAATGAACTGCCAACTCGATGTATCCATTCCTTCTCACTCACCACCAAATGTGTTTATGGGCTGACACGATGTAACCTGTGCAGCTGTGTTTACTCTGTTAGTACGACTTTTGTGGCCTAGAAAATATACGCCACGCAAACGTCGGTATTATTAGCTGGTTAACTCATGGCGCTCGTGACATAGGCCCCCTCTTAAGAGAGTAGTCCATCTCACTCTTCTCCACCATGAGTTAAATCCAGATGATTCATTCCTCTTCTTCAGGAGCTGGGTGTCTTGACAAGAAATCCGCTCCAACATTCTCCTTCCCCGGAATGTACTCTACTGTGAAATTATATGGTTGAAGTAACAACGACAACCGCATCAAACGGGCGTTGAGCTTCTGAGAAGTAGCCAGGAACATCAGGGGCTGATGATCCGACTGAACCCGAAACTTAACTCCATACAAATATGGCTGAAATTTTTGTACTGCCCATACGAGGGACAAGCACTCTCTCTCGACGGTTGAATAATTCCTCTCCGCCTGTAGAAGTTTCTTACTTGCGTATGCCACAGGTTTCCAAACCGAAGCATCGTCTTTTCCTTCCTGTAACAAAGCGGCTCCAATTCCAATCGCACTCGCATCCGTTCTCAACACAAATGGTTTGGAAAGGTCAGGGAGCTGTAATACAGGTTTGCTGACCAAGGCCTCCTTTAACTGACTATAGGCATTCTCACATTCTGGTGTCCAAATGATTTGATCCGGTAATCCCCTTTTCAAGGTTTCCGTCAACGGAGCTCCCAGTTCCGTGAAATGTGGGATAAATTTGTGGTAGAACCCACACAACGAGAGAAAAGACCGCACATCCTTCTTCGTTTTTTGGCCTTGGTGCATTTCTGATTTTCTCCAGGTTCTTCTCTTCTGGAACAATGTGTCCTGGAGTGATGGTGTGACCTAGAAATTCCAGAGTCTGGTAACCAATCATGCACTTGGTTGGACGAGCAGTAAGCCCTGCTTCCTTGAG
Organism: Cepaea hortensis; assembly: GCA_963921405.1. Taxonomy (NCBI): domain Eukaryota; kingdom Metazoa; phylum Mollusca; class Gastropoda; order Stylommatophora; family Helicidae; genus Cepaea; species Cepaea hortensis. The sequence continues at coordinate 40,401,396 of OY992896.1, forward strand.
CCTATTAAACACTCTCTCCAAGGATTGTAAGTGGTCATCCAAGCTGTCACTGGAAATCAGAATATCATCCATGAATGAGATGATGGATGGATCCTGTAACGGATCTAGTAAAGTCCTCATCATGCGTGTAAACACACTAGGTGCATTGCTGAGTCCAAAGGGCATGACCTTGAATTCGTAGTGTCCACTGGGTGTACTGAAAGCTAACAGTGGTCGAATCTCCGGTTTGACTGGTATCTGATAGTACCCCCGACTCAGATCCACTTTTGAAAAGTACCGAGCCTTATGGAGCCTAGCGAATAACTGAGTTGGATTCGGCAAAGGTTCCCCCTGAAACTGGGTATGACTGTTCAGCAGTCGGTAATCTATACACAACCTGTGTTCTCCACTTGGTTTGCGTAACAAAACTACCCCCGCATTGTATGGGGATGTGGATGGTGCAATCACGTCATCCTCCAGCAGTTTTTGTATTTCCTCCTCCAGGGCCTTTTCTTTAGAGAATGGCACTGGGTAAACCTTTTGGCGAACAGGCTCCTGTGTGGTCAAAGTCATCTCGAACTCAACCAACCTCGTTCGTCCTGGTTTATCAGTCAGTATCTCCTTATGAGACTTGAGAACCTGGGTTATCCTTTCCCTCTCCTGGGAGGTCAGATCAGGGTTCACTTTCACATCCCTATAGGTTTCCTGGTGTACCAAGGGATATTCCCTGCCCTCGCTGGTTCCCACTTCCGTCTCCACTGCAACTGCCATTGCCATGAGGTGAGCTGCCTTGTCTCCGGGTCTCTCTTCATATTTCCGCAAGAGATTGATATGGAAAATCTTCGACTTTCCCCGGATCCGGATCTGATAGTTGGTTCTGGATATCACCCTTTCCACGGGAAATGGTCCTTGCCAACCTATCTCCAGTTTGTTGTTTCCCGTTGGGAGTAGCAACAAGACTTTATCTCCCACCTCTAGAGATCTTTCTTTAGACCTACGGTTGTAGTAAGCCGCATGTCTTTTCCTGGCCTTTTTCAAGTTTTGATTTGCCAGAGTCCATCCCTTGTGGAGTTTTTCTTTCAGTTCCTCCACGTATTGATAGGATGAGATCACTTCTTCTGACGTCCCCTCTTCAGTCCAACTCCTCAACATGGCTTCCAACGGTCCTTTGATTGGACAACCAAACAGCAACGTAGCGGGTGGTAGTCCTGTTGAGCCATGAGGAACTTCCCGATAGGCAAAGAGTGCTGTGGGGATATATTCATCCCACCTATCCGGTTTTTCCTGCGCTAATTTCCTGAGCATTGTCATCAACGTGCCGTTGAAACGCTCTACTTGTCCATTGGCTTGAGGGTGGTAAGGGCTGGTATGTATGTGGTTAGAGTGAAACACCCTAAATACCTCCTCCATGAGTTTTCCACAAAACTGAGATCCATTGTCCGTCAGAATTTGATCCGGAAAGCCTAATCTGGTAAAGGCCTCCATCAGTGCGTCCGCCACTCGTTTCGAGTCAATCGTGGTCAACGGTATAGCTTCACCCCACATTGTACAGCAATCCACCATTGTGAGTATATACATGTTCCTCTTCCTAGTCCTGGGAAGTGGACCCACGATATCGATGGCTACCCTCTCGAAAGGAGAGTTCATGATGGGCATCTCACCCAACATCACCGGTGCTGTCCAGTGTTTCGGTGCCACCCTCTGGCACTCAGGGCATGACTTCACATACCGACGCACATCATCTGTCATTCCCGGCCAATAGTAGTGGCAGGAAATCCGCTGCATGGTGGCGGCAATACCCATGTGTCCACTAAAGGAGATGGTATGCCCCATATGAAGAATCTGGGACCGATGAGCTTTCGGGACGACCAACTGACCGTATAGGTTGTCTCCCCTTCCTGCTCTCCTGTAGAGTATCCTATTCTTCATGTAGTACTGCCCCCGTCCTGGTGGATCAGCACTTTTCTGCAGCTTTTTGTAGCAAGGACGTAAAGTATCATCCTCACTCTGGGCAGTTCGTAGCTCCCCCGGCATTGGGTTAGTCACAATTGCGTCTGCCTCTTCCGTTTTCGTCTGAGAGCGAGTCTGCATTGCTCCCATATGGATTGGCTCCCTGGGCATTCCCAGAAAGACATACCGGCAACCTAGGATGACTGGAAAAATGGGATCGGTCAATACAGCGGCCTTGATGGTGCCGGTGACGTACCTTGACCGAATCTCCACATTAGCAATGGGCAACTTCATGGTTACAGCACTCTTCTGTGCAGGCTGTATGTCCAATGTTTCACCTGTGAATTGTTCTGGATGTACCAGATCCGCAGAAATCACGGCCTCCCCGTCCAGTCCTGTGTCGTATAAACACTCCACTTGACGACCGTTAACCTCTACCAATTCCACTACAGGTGGTTTTTCCTGGTCTGGAGTCTCTTCCTCGGCCTCGACCTGTTCGGTGGGCTCCACCTTAGGTTTCCCTGAGCACACGACGAATTGAGTGTCTCCTGACTTTCCCCTGCAGTCAATAGCATTGTGCGTGTTTGACTGACATTGGTTGCACCATTTCCCTGTCCCAGATTTTCTATTGTCGGACTTGAGTGAGCTCTCCTGGTGGCGAGCTTCCTTGTTGACCTTGGCATATTCCGTGACAACCTCCTTGGAAGTCACTTGACATGCTGCGAAGTGAGGGTTCTTAGCCTTCGATTTGCAGTCCCTCGTATTGTGAGAGGGTGACTTACAAATTGAACACCACTTCTCCGACCACGGTCGTTTTGGTGTAGAGCTTGAAGTGCTCTTGCTTCCCTCCTTCTTCTTCTCTGAACTATCCTCTGATTTTTGCACATAAGGTTCCCACTTTTTTGTTCCTGAGTTTTTGGTTTTCTTCTTGTCATGTTTCTCTTGACTTTTGGAGTTGGTGGAAAGGTTCTCCCCTGCCTCCCCATGTACCTCGACGAACCGTTCTGCTAATTTAGTCACGAGGTCAATACGTTCCGCTCCTTGTTCTCCCAGGAACGTCCTGAGAGGTTTAGACATTTGCTTCTTCAGCTGGTCGACCACCATGAGCTCTTCCAGACTCTCATAGTCATGTGCGAACCCAGCCAAATCCATCCACTTATGGAGATAAGATTTAAGACGCAAACTGTAGGCGGCAAACAACTCCCCCGGTTCTCGTTTCGCTGCTCGAAATTTTTTCCGGTAGGTATGTGACGTAACCTCGAATCGTTTCAGCAGAGCCGTCTTTAACTCATCATAATTGTTCTCATGTCCTGGTGGCAGGCGAGTATAAACCTCGTATCCGGTCCCGGGTAAACCCTGGGATAGCTTAAGATTCCATTTGTTACGCTCCAGACCCATAGCAACTGACATAGCCTCGAAGCGTTGAAGGTATTGGTCAATCTTCTCTTTGTCCTCCTCGTAGACCGCTAAAGGAAACTTCATAGCATGGTACCCATGTCCACCTACTGGTGTTGATCCTGGGATGGAGGAACCTCCAACTGCTCCCTCAGTTTCTCCATTAGATTGACTCTTGAGCTCGAGTTCCCGCATCCGGTACTCATGCTCCCTCTTCTGTGCTTCTTGTTCAGCTTCTAATTTCCTAGCTGCTTGTTCAGCTTCAAATTTCCTAGCTGCTTGCTCAGCTTCCAATTTCCTAGCTGCTTGCTCAGCTTCCAATTTCTTAGCTGCTTGCTCAGCTTCCAATTTCTTAGCTGATTGCTCAGCTTCCAATTCCATCCTTCTCAATTCCAACTCGGCCTTTCGATCTTCCCTTTCTGCTTGACGATACTCTCTCTCCACTTCCTGTATGTAATCCGTTAGAGCAGACCCCGCCAATCCCATTTCTTCCCCCCTTGCCTTTAATTCTGCTGTGCTAAGTTTAGGGGTGGCCATTATACAGAGAGGTAAGCTAGCAGGTCTAGTACAATATAACTGCAAATTACTATACAGATATATGAACAAGTACTATAAATCTAGATATTACCACACACAGCACATTCAATCAGTGACAAGAGTAGAATCAGGACCACAGACCTATGCAGACGTGTGAAGTGTGAACAGGTAAGATATTAGTCCTAACCCCTATCCACATTCACTCTAGCTGGATTCTCCAAAATGATATCTCCCTCTAATAACTAAGGATCCCGTGTCAAAAGACCCCGTTGTCAGAAGATCCCCCTGTCAAACGTTCCTGCTTGCAGGAGATCTCGCTGTCCAAGGATTCCGTTTACGGGAGATCCCGCTGTCCAAAGATCCCGTTTACGAGAGATCCCGCTGTCCAAAGATCACGTTTACGAGAGATCCCGCTGTCCAAAGATCACGTTTACGAGAGATCCCGCTGTCCAAAGATCACGTTTACGAGAGATCCCGCTGTCCAAAGATCCCGTTTACGAGAGATCCCGCTGTCCAAAGATCCCGGACGAGCCCCCAATAATGTCGCGTCCTCCTTTAAAGTGTCGTCCCTGGAGTGAGGAGATCAAACACCCACATTATAATATTTTTTTTTCCTTCTCAATATTCTGGAGAATCCACCAGCTTCCGTCCAACACACTCCATCAGCCTATGGACACCTCTTCCTATCACTCTCACACTGTCGTACTATGCCCCCTTCTCATACTTCCCCAACGCAACATACTCAACAACTCTTGCTTCTAGAAATTAATAAAGAGTAATTTATTAAAATAAAAGTGTAACGTATATGAGACGTGTATGTGAAGAAAATGTGTGACGTGTTCTATAAAGTGTGTAGACTCTGACTCTCAGACAGCAACCCAGTCAGCTGATCCCAGCAAAGATAGACCACAGCACGTTACGTCAGAACATGTACTTCTCACCCGTTGCCGAAACCATCTTGCCGGATACTGCTTTGCCTCTGTAGACCTCTGGTAATCCAATTTCATGAACATCCAAAATAGACACCGGTGGTATTAACAGTTAATCATGGACCGGTTGCACTCTACACAATGTCCGTTCCTAACGTTCCTTAACAAACTGCACAAGTCTTTTGTAGTGTGTACGCAGTTAGTTAGTTAGTTAGTTAGTCGACAGATCATCCTCGTTGCACATCGAACCATTCAGTCCATAAGTGCTAATTTCTAATGTTAATTGTTGCTGTACTAACACTAGGTACTCTTAGCCGGTTCTCGGTTCGTTACTACTGTCTAATGCTGTGTGGTGCATCAGTATGCATCACTCTCTTTGATGAATCAATTTCCTTCTAGCGTAAGTTACGTTCTGTATGCAACTCTAGTGACTCTTGAACTGGTGTTCTTCCCTTTTGGATTTGATTTTTTCCCAAAAAACTTGTTGAGTTTCCTTGGATCTGGTAGGGAACCTAGGATAGAAACAACACATCTGGTGATAGTACTAGTCACTGATACTTTCGGCTGAGTGTAAGCCTATCACCTTGCTTAATGATCTTTAGCTAACTAGAATTAGTCATAGAGCAGATTAGCTACCCACCTAGAGCCGAATCAGGCTATGACAAAGAAAAAATCAGCAAACAGAATGCGGAACCCCGCCCACCAGGGACACCTACGGGAAGATCCCAATTATCCCTCATTACTCAATTCTCAACTAGTAAAGCTTATCAACACTTCACTAATCTATTCTTAACTAGCAGAGTTAATATCACTATTCTACTCTAACTAGTTTCCACTAACAGTGCTAATCATCACACTATAGTTTAACAAGGCCACAGTCTATATTAATTAGAACTAATATTATAATAGGTTATACCTTAAATGGCACTACTGCAGTCCTATCAATCATATCTACATCTGCCATTATAGGCACGTGTAAAATTAAGTCACTAATTAACACACGGTAGATATTATTTCCACTAAGCACTGCAGTGCCCTGGCACTCTGACTAGAGCATTTTTCAAGTCCACCCTAGTTGATCCCAACTCGGGTTTATATGGCAAACTACCAAAGTTGGCCACGTGACGTTATCCTTTATGCCCCCACACAGGTGGCACAGTGGCAGATCATCCCTTGTCAGGAAACTATTTTCCTGGCTTAAGTCCTGTCAAAGTTGTCAGTAATAGTTTAGATTCTCAAAACAAGCCAGCGAGTTTCTGTCGAGTTACAACAAAGAGTTGCAAATAACCCCGTCAATCCTCTCGATGTGCCGGAAACCAAGAATTGACAGATGCACTGTTTTCTCCCTAATCGGGCACTTCCGACCTGTTGATAAACTGTCAATCTTCTGTTCCGTGGTGACAATCCCAGCAGCCATTTCCGTCTGATGTCCGGCAGTATAGATGACAAACGGAACCATTCCATATCCTAAGCCGACAATCATATGTGATTCTAACTGTTAATGAACTGCCAACTCGATGTATCCATTCCTTCTCACTCACCACCAAATGTGTTTATGGGCTGACACGATGTAACCTGTGCAGCTGTGTTTACTCTGTTAGTACGACTTTTGTGGCCTAGAAAATATACGCCACGCAAACGTCGGTATTATTAGCTGGTTAACTCATGGCGCTCGTGACATAGGCCCCCTCTTAAGAGAGTAGTCCATCTCACTCTTCTCCACCATGAGTTAAATCCAGATGATTCATTCCTCTTCTTCAGGAGCTGGGTGTCTTGACAAGAAATCCGCTCCAACATTCTCCTTCCCCGGAATGTACTCTACTGTGAAATTATATGGTTGAAGTAACAACGACCACCGCATCAAACGGGCGTTGAGCTTCTGAGAAGTAGCCAGGAACATCAGGGGCTGATGATCCGACTGAACCCGAAACTTAACTCCATACAAATATGGCTGAAATTTTTGCACTGCCCATACGAGGGACAAGCACTCTCTCTCGACGGTTGAATAATTCCTCTCCGCCTGTAGAAGTTTCTTACTTGCGTATGCCACAGGTTTCCAAACCGAAGCATCGTCTTTTCCTTCCTGTAACAAAGCGGCTCCAATTCCAATCGCACTCGCATCCGTTCTCAACACAAATGGTTTGGAAAGGTCAGGGAGCTGTAATACAGGTTTGCTGACCAAGGCCTCCTTTAACTGACTATAGGCATTCTCACATTCTGGTGTCCAAATGATTTGATCCGGTAATCCCCTTTTCAAGGTTTCCGTCAACGGAGCTCCCAGTTCCGTGAAATGTGGGATAAATTTGTGGTAGAACCCACACAACGAGAGAAAAGACCGCACATCCTTCTTCGTTTTTTGGCCTTGGTGCATTTCTGATTTTCTCCAGGTTCTTCTCTTCTGGAACAATGTGTCCTGGAGTGATGGTGTGACCTAGAAATTCCAGAGTCTGGTAACCAATCATGCACTTGGTTGGACGAGCAGTAAGCCCTGCTTCCTTGAGCCTATTAAACACTCTCTCCAAGGATTGTAAGTGGTCATCCAAGCTGTCACTGGAAATCAGAATATCATCCATGAATGAGATGATGGATGGATCCTGTAACGGATCTAGTAAAGTCCTCATCATGCGTGTAAACACACTAGGTGCATTGCTGAGTCCAAAGGGCATGACCTTGAATTCGTAGTGTCCACTGGGTGTACTGAAAGCTAACAGTGGTCGAATCTCCGGTTTGACTGGTATCTGATAGTACCCCCGACTCAGATCCACTTTTGAAAAGTACCGAGCCTTATGGAGCCTAGCGAATAACTGAGTTGGATTCGGCAAAGGTTCCCCCTGAAACTGGGTATGACTGTTCAGCAGTCGGTAATCTATACACAACCTGTGTTCTCCACTTGGTTTGCGTAACAAAACTACCCCCGCATTGTATGGGGATGTGGATGGTGCAATCACGTCATCCTCCAGCAGTTTTTGTATTTCCTCCTCCAGGGCCTTTTCTTTAGAGAATGGCACTGGGTAAACCTTTTGGCGAACAGGCTCCTGTGTGGTCAAAGTCATCTCGAACTCAACCAACCTCGTTCGTCCTGGTTTATCAGTCAGTATCTCCTTGTGAGACTTGAGAACCTGGGTTATCCTTTCCCTCTCCTGGGAGGTCAGATCAGGGTTCACTTTCACATCCCTATAGGTTTCCTGGTGTACCAAGGGATATTCCCTGCCCTCGCTGGTTCCCACTTCCGTCTCCACTGCAACTGCCATTGCCATGAGGTGAGCTGCCTTGTCTCCGGGTCTCTCTTCATATTTCCGCAAGAGATTGATATGGAAAATCTTCGACTTTCCCCGGATCCGGATCTGATAGTTGGTTCTGGATATCACCCTTTCCACGGGAAATGGTCCTTGCCAACCTATCTCCAGTTTGTTGTTTCCCGTTGGGAGTAGCAACAAGACTTTATCTCCCACCTCTAGAGATCTTTCTTTAGACCTACGGTTGTAGTAAGCCGCATGTCTTTTCCTGGCCTTTTTCAAGTTTTGATTTGCCAGAGTCCATCCCTTGTGGAGTTTTTCTTTCAGTTCCTCCACGTATTGATAGGATGAGATCACTTCTTCTGACGTCCCCTCTTCAGTCCAACTCCTCAACATGGCTTCCAACGGTCCTTTGATTGGACGACCAAACAGCAACGTAGCGGGTGGTAGTCCTGTTGAGCCATGAGGAACTTCCCGATAGGCAAAGAGTGCTGTGGGGATATATTCATCCCACCTATCCGGTTTTTCCTGCGCTAATTTCCTGAGCATTGTCATCAACGTGCCGTTGAAACGCTCTACTTGTCCATTGGCTTGAGGGTGGTAAGGGCTGGTATGTATGTGGTTAGAGTGAAACACCCTAAATACCTCCTCCATGAGTTTTCCACAAAACTGAGATCCATTGTCCGTCAGAATTTGATCCGGAAAGCCTAATCTGGTAAAGGCCTCCATCAGTGCGTCCGCCACTCGTTTCGAGTCAATCGTGGTCAACGGTATAGCTTCACCCCACATTGTACAGCAATCCACCATTGTGAGTATATACATGTTCCTCTTCCTAGTCCTGGGAAGTGGACCCACGATATCGATGGCTACCCTCTCGAAAGGAGAGTTCATGATGGGCATCTCACCCAACATCACCGGTGCTGTCCAGTGTTTCGGTGCCACCCTCTGGCACTCAGGGCATGACTTCACATACCGACGCACATCATCTGTCATTCCCGGCCAATAGTAGTGGCAGGAAATCCGCTGCATGGTGGCGGCAATACCCATGTGTCCACTAAAGGAGATGGTATGCCCCATATGAAGACTCTGGGACCGATGAGCTTTCGGGACGACCAACTGACCGTATAGGTTGTCTCCCCTTCCTGCTCTCCTGTAGAGTATCCTATTCTTCATGTAGTACTGCCCCCGTCCTGGTGGATCAGCACTTTTCTGCAGCTTTTTGTAGCAAGGACGTAAAGTATCATCCTCACTCTGGGCAGTTCGTAGCTCCCCCGGCATTGGGTTAGTCACAATTGCGTCTGCCTCTTCCGTTTTCGTCTGAGAGCGAGTCTGCATTGCTCCCATATGGATTGGCTCCCTGGGCATTCCCAGAAAGACATACCGGCAACCTAGGATGACTGGAAAAATGGGATCGGTCAATACAGCGGCCTTGATGGTGCCGGTGACGTACCTTGACCGAATCTCCACATTAGCAATGGGCAACTTCATGGTTACAGCACTCTTCTGTGCAGGCTGTATGTCCAATGTTTCACCTGTGAATTGTTCTGGATGTACCAGATCCGCAGAAATCACGGCCTCCCCGTCCAGTCCTGTGTCGTATAAACACTCCACTTGACGACCGTTAACCTCTACCAATTCCACTACAGGTGGTTTTTCCTGGTCTGGAGTCTCTTCCTCGGCCTCGACCTGTTCGGTGGGCTCCACCTTAGGTTTCCCTGAGCACACGACGAATTGAGTGTCTCCTGACTTTCCCCTGCAGTCAATAGCATTGTGCGTGTTTGACTGACATTGGTTGCACCATTTCCCTGTCCCAGATTTTCTATTGTCGGACTTGAGTGAGCTCTCCTGGTGGCGAGCTTCCTTGTTGACCTTGGCATATTCCGTGACAACCTCCTTGGAAGTCACTTGACATGCTGCGAAGTGAGGGTTCTTAGCCTTCGATTTGCAGTCCCTCGTATTGTGAGAGGGTGACTTACAAATTGAACACCACTTCTCCGACCACGGTCGTTTTGGTGTAGAGCTTGAAGTGCTCTTGCTTCCCTCCTTCTTCTTCTCTGAACTATCCTCTGATTTTTGCACATAAGGTTCCCACTTTTTTGTTCCTGAGTTTTTGGTTTTCTTCTTGTCATGTTTCTCTTGACTTTTGGAGTTGGTGGAAAGGTTCTCCCCTGCCTCCCCATGTACCTCGACGAACCGTTCTGCTAATTTAGTCACGAGGTCAATACGTTCCGCTCCTTGTTCTCCCAGGAACGTCCTGAGAGGTTTAGACATTTGCTTCTTCAGCTGGTCGACCACCATGAGCTCTTCCAGACTCTCATAGTCATGTGCGAACCCAGCCAAATCCATCCACTTATGGAGATAAGATTTAAGACGCAAACTGTAGGCGGCAAACAACTCCCCCGGTTCTCGTTTCGCTGCTCGAAATTTTTTCCGGTAGGTATGTGACGTAACCTCGAATCGTTTCAGCAGAGCCGTCTTTAACTCATCATAATTGTTCTCATGTCCTGGTGGCAGGCGAGTATAAACCTCGTATCCGGTCCCGGGTAAACCCTGGGATAGCTTAAGATTCCATTTGTTACGCTCCAGACCCATAGCAACTGACATAGCCTCGAAGCGTTGAAGGTATTGGTCAATCTTCTCTTTGTCCTCCTCGTAGACCGCTAAAGGAAACTTCATAGCATGGTACCCATGTCCACCTACTGGTGTTGATCCTGGGATGGAGGAACCTCCAACTGCTCCCTCAGTTTCTCCATTAGATTGACTCTTGAGCTCGAGTTCCCGCATCCGGTACTCATGCTCCCTCTTCTGTGCTTCTTGTTCAGCTTCTAATTTCCTAGCTGCTTGTTCAGCTTCAAATTTCCTAGCTGCTTGCTCAGCTTCCAATTTCCTAGCTGCTTGCTCAGCTTCCAATTTCTTAGCTGCTTGCTCAGCTTCCAATTTCTTAGCTGATTGCTCAGCTTCCAATTCCATCCTTCTCAATTCCAACTCGGCCTTTCGATCTTCCCTTTCTGCTTGACGATACTCTCTCTCCACTTCCTGTATGTAATCCGTTAGAGCAGACCCCGCCAATCCCATTTCTTCCCCCCTTGCCTTTAATTCTGCTGTGCTAAGTTTAGGGGTGGCCATTATACAGAGAGGTAAGCTAGCAGGTCTAGTACAATATAACTGCAAATTACTATACAGATATATGAACAAGTACTATAAATCTAGATATTACCACACACAGCACATTCAATCAGTGACAAGAGTAGAATCAGGACCACAGACCTATGCAGACGTGTGAAGTGTGAACAGGTAAGATATTAGTCCTAACCCCTATCCACATTCACTCTAGCTGGATTCTCCAAAATGATATCTCCCTCTAATAACTAAGGATCCCGTGTCAAAAGACCCCGTTGTCAGAAGATCCCCCTGTCAAACGTTCCTGCTTGCAGGAGATCTCGCTGTCCAAGGATTCCGTTTACGGGAGATCCCGCTGTCCAAAGATCCCGTTTACGAGAGATCCCGCTGTCCAAAGATCACGTTTACGAGAGATCCCGCTGTCCAAAGATCACGTTTACGAGAGATCCCGCTGTCCAAAGATCACGTTTACGAGAGATCCCGCTGTCCAAAGATCCCGTTTACGAGAGATCCCGCTGTCCAAAGATCCCGGACGAGCCCCCAATAATGTCGCGTCCTCCTTTAAAGTGTCGTCCCTGGAGTGAGGAGATCAAACACCCACATTATAATATTTTTTTTTTTCCTTCTCAATATTCTGGAGAATCCACCAGCTTCCGTCCAACACACTCCATCAGCCTATGGACACCTCTTCCTATCACTCTCACACTGTCGTACTATGCCCCCTTCTCATACTTCCCCAACGCAACATACTCAACAACTCTTGCTTCTAGAAATTAATAAAGAGTAATTTATTAAAATAAAAGTGTAACGTATATGAGACGTGTATGTGAAGAAAATGTGTGACGTGTTCTATAAAGTGTGTAGACTCTGACTCTCAGACAGCAACCCAGTCAGCTGATCCCAGCAAAGATAGACCACAGCACGTTACGTCAGAACATGTACTTCTCACCCGTTGCCGAAACCATCTTGCCGGATACTGCTTTGCCTCTGTAGACCTCTGGTAATCCAATTTCATGAACATCCGAAATAGACACCGGTGGTATTAACAGTTAATCATGGACCGGTTGCACTCTACACAATGTCCGTTCCTAACGTTCCTTAACAAACTGCACAAGTCTTTTGTAGTGTGTACGCAGTTAGTTAGTTAGTTAGTTAGTCGACAGATCATCCTCGTTGCACATCGAACCATTCAGTCCATAAGTGCTAATTTCTAATGTTAATTGTTGCTGTACTAACACTAGGTACTCTTAGCCGGTTCTCGGTTCGTTACTACTGTCTAATGCTGTGTGGTGCATCAGTATGCATCACTCTCTTTGATGAATCAATTTCCTTCTAGCGTAAGTTACGTTCTGTATGCAACTCTAGTGACTCTTGAACTGGTGTTCTTCCCTTTTGGATTTGATTTTTTCCCAAAAAACTTGTTGAGTTTCCTTGGATCTGGTAGGGAACCTAGGATAGAAACAACACATCTGGTGATAGTACTAGTCACTGATACTTTCGGCTGAGTGTAAGCCTATCACCTTGCTTAATGATCTTTAGCTAACTAGAATTAGTCATAGAGCAGATTAGCTACCCACCTAGAGCCGAATCAGGCTATGACAAAGAAAAAATCAGCAAACAGAATGCGGAACCCCGCCCACCAGGGACACCTACGGGAAGATCCCAATTATCCCTCATTACTCAATTCTCAACTAGTAAAGCTTATCAACACTTCACTAATCTATTCTTAACTAGCAGAGTTAATATCACTATTCTACTCTAACTAGTTTCCACTAACAGTGCTAATCATCACACTATAGTTTAACAAGGCCACAGTCTATATTAATTAGAACTAATATTATAATAGGTTATACCTTAAATGGCACTACTGCAGTCCTATCAATCATATCTACATCTGCCATTATAGGCACGTGTAAAATTAAGTCACTAATTAACACACGGTAGATATTATTTCCACTAAGCACTGCAGTGCCCTGGCACTCTGACTAGAGCATTTTTCAAGTCCACCCTAGTTGATCCCAACTCGGGTTTATATGGCAAACTACCAAAGTTGGCCACGTGACGTTATCCTTTATGCCCCCACACAGGTGGCACAGTGGCAGATCATCCCTTGTCAGGAAACTATTTTCCTGGCTTAAGTCCTGTCAAAGTTGTCAGTAATAGTTTAGATTCTCAAAACAAGCCAGCGAGTTTCTGTCGAGTTACAACAAAGAGTTGCAAATAACCCCGTCAATCCTCTCGATGTGCCGGAAACCAAGAATTGACAGATGCACTGTTTTCTCCCTAATCGGGCACTTCCGACCTGTTGATAAACTGTCAATCTTCTGTTCCGTGGTGACAATCCCAGCAGCCATTTCCGTCTGATGTCCGGCAGTATAGATGACAAACGGAACCATTCCATATCCTAAGCCGACAATCATATGTGATTCTAACTGTTAATGAACTGCCAACTCGATGTATCCATTCCTTCTCACTCACCACCAAATGTGTTTATGGGCTGACACGATGTAACCTGTGCAGCTGTGTTTACTCTGTTAGTACGACTTTTGTGGCCTAGAAAATATACGCCACGCAAACGTCGGTATTATTAGCTGGTTAACTCATGGCGCTCGTGACATAGGCCCCCTCTTAAGAGAGTAGTCCATCTCACTCTTCTCCACCATGAGTTAAATCCAGATGATTCATTCCTCTTCTTCAGGAGCTGGGTGTCTTGACAAGAAATCCGCTCCAACATTCTCCTTCCCCGGAATGTACTCTACTGTGAAATTATATGGTTGAAGTAACAACGACCACCGCATCAAACGGGCGTTGAGCTTCTGAGAAGTAGCCAGGAACATCAGGGGCTGATGATCCGACTGAACCCGAAACTTAACTCCATACAAATATGGCTGAAATTTTTGCACTGCCCATACGAGGGACAAGCACTCTCTCTCGACGGTTGAATAATTCCTCTCCGCCTGTAGAAGTTTCTTACTTGCGTATGCCACAGGTTTCCAAACCGAAGCATCGTCTTTTCCTTCCTGTAACAAAGCGGCTCCAATTCCAATCGCACTCGCATCCGTTCTCAACACAAATGGTTTGGAAAGGTCAGGGAGCTGTAATACAGGTTTGCTGACCAAGGCCTCCTTTAACTGACTATAGGCATTCTCACATTCTGGTGTCCAAATGATTTGATCCGGTAATCCCTTTTTCAAGGTTTCCGTCAACGGAGCTCCCAGTTCCGTGAAATGTGGGATAAATTTGTGGTAGAACCCACACAACGAGAGAAAAGATCGCACATCCTTCTTTGTTTTTTGGCCTTGGTGCATTTCTGATTTTCTCCAGGTTCTTCTCTTCTGGAACAATGTGTCCTGGAGTGATGGTGTGACCTAGAAATTCCAGAGTCTGGTAACCAATCATGCACTTGGTTGGACGAGCAGTAAGCCCTGCTTCCTTGAGCCTATTAAACACTCTCTCCAAGGATTGTAAGTGGTCATCCAAGCTGTCACTGGAAATCAGAATATCATCCATGAATGAGATGATGGATGGATCCTGTAACGGATCTAGTAAAGTCCTCATCATGCGTGTAAACACACTAGGTGCATTGCTGAGTCCAAAGGGCATGACCTTGAATTCGTAGTGTCCACTGGGTGTACTGAAAGCTAACAGTGGTCGAATCTCCGGTTTGACTGGTATCTGATAGTACCCCCGACTCAGATCCACTTTGAAAAGTACCGAGCCTTATGGAGCCTAGCGAATAACTGAGTTGGATTCGGCAAAGGTTCCCCCTGAAACTGGGTATGACTGTTTAGCAGTCGGTAATCTATACACAACCTGTGTTCTCCACTTGGTTTGCGTAACAAAACTACCCCCGCATTGTATGGGGATGTGGATGGTGCAATCACGTCATCCTCCAGCAGTTTTTGTATTTCCTCCTCCAGGGCCTTTTCTTTAGAGAATGGCACTGGGTAAACCTTTTGGCGAACAGGCTCCTGTGTGGTCAAAGTCATCTCGAACTCAACCAACCTCGTTCGTCCTGGTTTATCAGTCAGTATCTCCTTATGAGACTTGAGAACCTGGGTTATCCTTTCCCTCTCCTGGGAGGTCAGATCAGGGTTCACTTTCACATCCCTATAGGTTTCCTGGTGTACCAAGGGATATTCCCTGCCCTCGCTGGTTCCCACTTCCGTCTCCACTGCAACTGCCATTGCCATGAGGTGAGCTGCCTTGTCTCCGGGTCTCTCTTCATATTTCCGCAAGAGATTGATATGGAAAATCTTCGACTTTCCCCGGATCCGGATCTGATAGTTGGTTCTGGATATCACCCTTTCCACGGGAAATGGTCCTTGCCAACCTATCTCCAGTTTGTTGTTTCCCGTTGGGAGTAGCAACAAGACTTTATCTCCCACCTCTAGAGATCTTTCTTTAGACCTACGGTTGTAGTAAGCCGCATGTCTTTTCCTGGCCTTTTTCAAGTTTTGATTTGCCAGAGTCCATCCCTTGTGGAGTTTTTCTTTCAGTTCCTCCACGTATTGATAGGATGAGATCACTTCTTCTGACGTCCCCTCTTCAGTCCAACTCCTCAACATGGCTTCCAACGGTCCTTTGATTGGACGACCAAACAGCAACGTAGCGGGTGGTAGTCCTGTTGAGCCATGAGGAACTTCCCGATAGGCAAAGAGTGCTGTGGGGATATATTCATCCCACCTATCCGGTTTTTCCTGCGCTAATTTCCTGAGCATTGTCATCAACGTGCCGTTGAAACGCTCTACTTGTCCATTGGCTTGAGGGTGGTAAGGGCTGGTATGTATGTGGTTAGAGTGAAACACACTAAATACCTCCTCCATGAGTTTTCCACAAAACTGAGATCCATTGTCCGTCAGAATTTGATCCGGAAAGCCTAATCTGGTAAAGGCCTCCATCAGTGCGTCCGCCACTCGTTTCGAGTCAATCGTGGTCAACGGTATAGCTTCACCCCACATTGTACAGCAATCCACCATTGTGAGTATATACATGTTCCTCTTCCTAGTCCTGGGAAGTGGACCCACGATATCGATGGCTACCCTCTCGAAAGGAGAGTTCATGATGGGCATCTCACCCAACATCACCGGTGCTGTCCAGTGTTTCGGTGCCACCCTCTGGCACTCAGGGCATGACTTCACATACCGACGCACATCATCTGTCATTCCCGGCCAATAGTAGTGGCAGGAAATCCGCTGCATGGTGGCGGCAATACCCATGTGTCCACTAAAGGAGATGGTATGCCCCATATGAAGAATCTGGGACCGATGAGCTTTCGGGACGACCAACTGACCGTATAGGTTGTCTCCCCTTCCTGCTCTCCTGTAGAGTATCCTATTCTTCATGTAGTACTGCCCCCGTCCTGGTGGATCAGCACTTTTCTGCAGCTTTTTGTAGCAAGGACGTAAAGTATCATCCTCACTCTGGGCAGTTCGTAGCTCCCCCGGCATTGGGTTAGTCACAATTGCGTCTGCCTCTTCCGTTTTCGTCTGAGAGCGAGTCTGCATTGCTCCCATATGGATTGGCTCCCTGGGCATTCCCAGAAAGACATACCGGCAACCTAGGATGACTGGAAAAATGGGATCGGTCAATACAGCGGCCTTGATGGTGCCGGTGACGTACCTTGACCGAATCTCCACATTAGCAATGGGCAACTTCATGGTTACAGCACTCTTCTGTGCAGGCTGTATGTCCAATGTTTCACCTGTGAATTGTTCTGGATGTACCAGATCCGCAGAAATCACGGCCTCCCCGTCCAGTCCTGTGTCGTATAAACACTCCACTTGACGACCGTTAACCTCTACCAATTCCACTACAGGTGGTTTTTCCTGGTCTGGAGTCTCTTCCTCGGCCTCGACCTGTTCGGTGGGCTCCACCTTAGGTTTCCCTGAGCACACGACGAATTGAGTGTCTCCTGACTTTCCCCTGCAGTCAATAGCATTGTGCGTGTTTGACTGACATTGGTTGCACCATTTCCCTGTCCCAGATTTTCTATTGTCGGACTTGAGTGAGCTCTCCTGGTGGCGAGCTTCCTTGTTGACCTTGGCATATTCCGTGACAACCTCCTTGGAAGTCACTTGACATGCTGCGAAGTGAGGGTTCTTAGCCTTCGATTTGCAGTCCCTCGTATTGTGAGAGGGTGACTTACAAATTGAACACCACTTCTCCGACCACGGTCGTTTTGGTGTAGAGCTTGAAGTGCTCTTGCTTCCCTCCTTCTTCTTCTCTGAACTATCCTCTGATTTTTGCACATAAGGTTCCCACTTTTTTGTTCCTGAGTTTTTGGTTTTCTTCTTGTCATGTTTCTCTTGACTTTTGGAGTTGGTGGAAAGGTTCTCCCCTGCCTCCCCATGTACCTCGACGAACCGTTCTGCTAATTTAGTCACGAGGTCAATACGTTCCGCTCCTTGTTCTCCCAGGAACGTCCTGAGAGGTTTAGACATTTGCTTCTTCAGCTGGTCGACCACCATGAGCTCTTCCAGACTCTCATAGTCATGTGCGAACCCAGCCAAATCCATCCACTTATGGAGATAAGATTTAAGACGCAAACTGTAGGCGGCAAACAACTCCCCCGGTTCTCGTTTCGCTGCTCGAAATTTTTTCCGGTAGGTATGTGACGTAACCTCGAATCGTTTCAGCAGAGCCGTCTTTAACTCATCATAATTGTTCTCATGTCCTGGTGGCAGGCGAGTATAAACCTCGTATCCGGTCCCGGGTAAACCCTGGGATAGCTTAAGATTCCATTTGTTACGCTCCAGACCCATAGCAACTGACATAGCCTCGAAGCGTTGAAGGTATTGGTCAATCTTCTCTTTGTCCTCCTCGTAGACCGCTAAAGGAAACTTCATAGCATGGTACCCATGTCCATCTACTGGTGTTGATTCTGGGATGGAGGAACCTCCAACTGCTCCCTCAGTTTCTCCATTAGATTGACTCTTGAGCTCGAGTTCCCGCATCCGGTACTCATGCTCCCTCTTCTGTGCTTCTTGTTCAGCTTCTAATTTCCTAGCTGCTTGTTCAGCTTCAAATTTCCTAGCTGCTTGCTCAGCTTCCAATTTCCTAGCTGCTTGCTCAGCTTCCAATTTCTTAGCTGCTTGCTCAGCTTCCAATTTCTTAGCTGATTGCTCAGCTTCCAATTCCATCCTTCTCAATTCCAACTCGGCCTTTCGATCTTCCCTTTCTGCTTGACGATACTCTCTCTCCACTTCCTGTATGTAATCCGTTAGAGCAGACCCCGCCAATCCCATTTCTTCCCCCCTTGCCTTTAATTCTGCTGTGCTAAGTTTAGGGGTGGCCATTATACAGAGAGGTAAGCTAGCAGGTCTAGTACAATATAACTGCAAATTACTATACAGATATATGAACAAGTACTATAAATCTAGATATTACCACACACAGCACATTCAATCAGTGACAAGAGTAGAATCAGGACCACAGACCTATGCAGACGTGTGAAGTGTGAACAGGTAAGATATTAGTCCTAACCCCTATCCACATTCACTCTAGCTGGATTCTCCAAAATGATATCTCCCTCTAATAACTAAGGATCCCGTGTCAAAAGACCCCGTTGTCAGAAGATCCCCCTGTCAAACGTTCCTGCTTGCAGGAGATCTCGCTGTCCAAGGATTCCGTTTACGGGAGATCCCGCTGTCCAAAGATCCCGTTTACGAGAGATCCCGCTGTCCAAAGATCACGTTTACGAGAGATCCCACTGTCCAAAGATCACGTTTACGAGAGATCCCGCTGTCCAAAGATCACGTTTACGAGAGATCCCGCTGTCCAAAGATCCCGTTTACGAGAGATCCCGCTGTCCAAAGATCCCGGACGAGCCCCCAATAATGTCGCGTCCTCCTTTAAAGTGTCGTCCCTGGAGTGAGGAGATCAAACACCCACATTATAATATTTTTTTTTCCTTCTCAATATTCTGGAGAATCCACCAGCTTCCGTCCAACACACTCCATCAGCCTATGGACACCTCTTCCTATCACTCTCACACTGTCGTACTATGCCCCCTTCTCATACTTCCCCAACGCAACATACTCAACAACTCTTGCTTCTAGAAATTAATAAAGAGTAATTTATTAAAATAAAAGTGTAACGTATATGAGACGTGTATGTGAAGAAAATGTGTGACGTGTTCTATAAAGTGTGTAGACTCTGACTCTCAGACAGCAACCCAGTCAGCTGATCCCAGCAAAGATAGACCACAGCACGTTACGTCAGAACATGTACTTCTCACCCGTTGCCGAAACCATCTTGCCGGATACTGCTTTGCCTCTGTAGACCTCTGGTAATCCAATTTCATGAACATCCGAAATAGACACCGGTGGTATTAACAGTTAATCATGGACCGGTTGCACTCTACACAATGTCCGTTCCTAACGTTCCTTAACAAACTGCACAAGTCTTTTGTAGTGTGTACGCAGTTAGTTAGTTAGTTAGTTAGTCGACAGATCATCCTCGTTGCACATCGAACCATTCAGTCCATAAGTGCTAATTTCTAATGTTAATTGTTGCTGTACTAACACTAGGTACTCTTAGCCGGTTCTCGGTTCGTTACTACTGTCTAATGCTGTGTGGTGCATCAGTATGCATCACTCTCTTTGATGAATCAATTTCCTTCTAGCGTAAGTTACGTTCTGTATGCAACTCTAGTGACTCTTGAACTGGTGTTCTTCCCTTTTGGATTTGATTTTTTCCCAAAAAACTTGTTGAGTTTCCTTGGATCTGGTAGGGAACCTAGGATAGAAACAACACATCTGGTGATAGTACTAGTCACTGATACTTTCGGCTGAGTGTAAGCCTATCACCTTGCTTAATGATCTTTAGCTAACTAGAATTAGTCATAGAGCAGATTAGCTACCCACCTAGAGCCGAATCAGGCTATGACAAAGAAAAAATCAGCAAACAGAATGCGGAACCCCGCCCACCAGGGACACCTACGGGAAGATCCCAATTATCCCTCATTACTCAATTCTCAACTAGTAAAGCTTATCAACACTTCACTAATCTATTCTTAACTAGCAGAGTTAATATCACTATTCTACTCTAACTAGTTTCCACTAACAGTGCTAATCATCACACTATAGTTTAACAAGGCCACAGTCTATATTAATTAGAACTAATATTATAATAGGTTATACCTTAAATGGCACTACTGCAGTCCTATCAATCATATCTACATCTGCCATTATAGGCACGTGTAAAATTAAGTCACTAATTAACACACGGTAGATATTATTTCCACTAAGCACTGCAGTGCCCTGGCACTCTGACTAGAGCATTTTTCAAGTCCACCCTAGTTGATCCCAACTAGGGTTTATATGGCAAACTACCAAAGTTGGCCACGTGACGTTATCCTTTATGCCCCCACACAGGTGGCACAGTGGCAGATCATCCCTTGTCAGGAAACTATTTTCCTGGCTTAAGTCCTGTCAAAGTTGTCAGTAATAGTTTAGATTCTCAAAACAAGCCAGCGAGTTTCTGTCGAGTTACAACAAAGAGTTGCAAATAACCCCGTCAATCCTCTCGATGTGCCGGAAACCAAGAATTGACAGATGCACTGTTTTCTCCCTAATCGGGCACTTCCGACCTGTTGATAAACTGTCAATCTTCTGTTCCGTGGTGACAATCCCAGCAGCCATTTCCGTCTGATGTCCGGCAGTATAGATGACAAACGGAACCATTCCATATCCTAAGCCGACAATCATATGTGATTCTAACTGTTAATGAACTGCCAACTCGATGTATCCATTCCTTCTCACTCACCACCAAATGTGTTTATGGGCTGACACGATGTAACCTGTGCAGCTGTGTTTACTCTGTTAGTACGACTTTTGTGGCCTAGAAAATATACGCCACGCAAACGTCGGTATTATTAGCTGGTTAACTCATGGCGCTCGTGGCATAGGCCCCCTCTTAAGAGAGTAGTCCATCTCACTCTTCTCCACCATGAGTTAAATCCAGATGATTCATTCCTCTTCTTCAGGAGCTGGGTGTCTTGACAAGAAATCCGCTCCAACATTCTCCTTCCCCGGAATGTACTCTACTGTGAAATTATATGGTTGAAGTAACAACGACCACCGCATCAAACGGGCGTTGAGCTTCTGAGAAGTAGCCAGGAACATCAGGGGCTGATGATCCGACTGAACCCGAAACTTAACTCCATACAAATATGGCTGAAATTTTTGCACTGCCCATACGAGGGACAAGCACTCTCTCTCGACGGTTGAATAATTCCTCTCCGCCTGTAGAAGTTTCTTACTTGCGTATGCCACAGGTTTCCAAACCGAAGCATCGTCTTTTCCTTCCTGTAACAAAGCGGCTCCAATTCCAATCGCACTCGCATCCGTTCTCAACACAAATGGTTTGGAAAGGTCAGGGAGCTGTAATACAGGTTTGCTGACCAAGGCCTCCTTTAACTGACTATAGGCATTCTCACATTCTGGTGTCCAAATGATTTGATCCGGTAATCCCTTTTTCAAGGTTTCCGTCAACGGAGCTCCCAGTTCCGTGAAATGTGGGATAAATTTGTGGTAGAACCCACACAACGAGAGAAAAGATCGCACATCCTTCTTTGTTTTTTGGCCTTGGTGCATTTCTGATTTTCTCCAGGTTCTTCTCTTCTGGAACAATGTGTCCTGGAGTGATGGTGTGACCTAGAAATTCCAGAGTCTGGTAACCAATCATGCACTTGGTTGGACGAGCAGTAAGCCCTGCTTCCTTGAGCCTATTAAACACTCTCTCCAAGGATTGTAAGTGGTCATCCAAGCTGTCACTGGAAATCAGAATATCATCCATGAATGAGATGATGGATGGATCCTGTAACGGATCTAGTAAAGTCCTCATCATGCGTGTAAACACACTAGGTGCATTGCTGAGTCCAAAGGGCATGACCTTGAATTCGTAGTGTCCACTGGGTGTACTGAAAGCTAACAGTGGTCGAATCTCCGGTTTGACTGGTATCTGATAGTACCCCCGACTCAGATCCACTTTTGAAAAGTACCGAGCCTTATGGAGCCTAGCGAATAACTGAGTTGGATTCGGCAAAGGTTCCCCCTGAAACTGGGTATGACTGTTCAGCAGTCGGTAATCTATACACAACCTGTGTTCTCCACTTGGTTTGCGTAACAAAACTACCCCCGCATTGTATGGGGATGTGGATGGTGCAATCACGTCATCCTCCAGCAGTTTTTGTATTTCCTCCTCCAGGGCCTTTTCTTTAGAGAATGGCACTGGGTAAACCTTTTGGCGAACAGGCTCCTGTGTGGTCAAAGTCATCTCGAACTCAACCAACCTCGTTCGTCCTGGTTTATCAGTCAGTATCTCCTTATGAGACTTTAGAACCTGGGTTATCCTTTCCCTCTCCTGGGAGGTCAGATCAGGGTTCACTTTCACATCCCTATAGGTTTCCTGGTGTACCAAGGGATATTCCCTGCCCTCGCTGGTTCCCACTTCCGTCTCCACTGCAACTGCCATTGCCATGAGGTGAGCTGCCTTGTCTCCGGGTCTCTCTTCATATTTCCGCAAGAGATTGATATGGAAAATCTTCGACTTTCCCCGGATCCGGATCTGATAGTTGGTTCTGGATATCACCCTTTCCACGGGAAATGGTCCTTGCCAACCTATCTCCAGTTTGTTGTTTCCCGTTGGGAGTAGCAACAAGACTTTATCTCCCACCTCTAGAGATCTTTCTTTAGACCTACGGTTGTAGTAAGCCGCATGTCTTTTCCTGGCCTTTTTCAAGTTTTGATTTGCCAGAGTCCATCCCTTGTGGAGTTTTTCTTTCAGTTCCTCCACGTATTGATAGGATGAGATCACTTCTTCTGACGTCCCCTCTTCAGTCCAACTCCTCAACATGGCTTCCAACGGTCCTTTGATTGGACGACCAAACAGCAACGTAGCGGGTGGTAGTCCTGTTGAGCCATGAGGAACTTCCCGATAGGCAAAGAGTGCTGTGGGGATATATTCATCCCACCTATCCGGTTTTTCCTGCGCTAATTTCCTGAGCATTGTCATCAACGTGCCGTTGAAACGCTCTACTTGTCCATTGGCTTGAGGGTGGTAAGGGCTGGTATGTATGTGGTTAGAGTGAAACACCCTAAATACCTCCTCCATGAGTTTTCCACAAAACTGAGATCCATTGTCCGTCAGAATTTGATCCGGAAAGCCTAATCTGGTAAAGGCCTCCATCAGTGCGTCCGCCACTCGTTTCGAGTCAATCGTGGTCAACGGTATAGCTTCACCCCACATTGTACAGCAATCCACCATTGTGAGTATATACATGTTCCTCTTCCTAGTCCTGGGAAGTGGACCCACGATATCGATGGCTACCCTCTCGAAAGGAGAGTTCATGATGGGCATCTCACCCAACATCACCGGTGCTGTCCAGTGTTTCGGTGCCACCCTCTGGCACTCAGGGCATGACTTCACATACCGACGCACATCATCTGTCATTCCCGGCCAATAGTAGTGGCAGGAAATCCGCTGCATGGTGGCGGCAATACCCATGTGTCCACTAAAGGAGATGGTATGCCCCATATGAAGAATCTGGGACCGATGAGCTTTCGGGACGACCAACTGACCGTATAGGTTGTCTCCCCTTCCTGCTCTCCTGTAGAGTATCCTATTCTTCATGTAGTACTGCCCCCGTCCTGGTTTATCAGCACTTTTCTGCAGCTTTTTGTAGCAAGGACGTAAAGTATCATCCTCACTCTGGGCAGTTCGTAGCTCCCCCGGCATTGGGTTAGTCACAATTGCGTCTGCCTCTTCCGTTTTCGTCTGAGAGCGAGTCTGCATTGCTCCCATATGGATTGGCTCCCTGGGCATTCCCAGAAAGACATACCGGCAACCTAGGATGACTGGAAAAATGGGATCGGTCAATACAGCGGCCTTGATGGTGCCGGTGACGTACCTTGACCGAATCTCCACATTAGCTATGGGCAACTTCATGGTTACAGCACTCTTCTGTGCAGGCTGTATGTCCAATGTTTCACCTGTGAATTGTTCTGGATGTACCAGATCCGCAGAAATCACGGCCTCCCCGTCCAGTCCTGTGTCGTATAAACACTCCACTTGACGACCGTTAACCTCTACCAATTCCACTACAGGTGGTTTTTCCTGGTCTGGAGTCTCTTCCTCGGCCTCGACCTGTTCGGTGGGCTCCACCTTAGGTTTCCCTGAGCACACGACGAATTGAGTGTCTCCTGACTTTCCCCTGCAGTCAATAGCATTGTGCGTGTTTGACTGACATTGGTTGCACCATTTCCCTGTCCCAGATTTTCTATTGTCGGACTTGAGTGAGCTCTCCTGGTGGCGAGCTTCCTTGTTGACCTTGGCATATTCCGTGACAACCTCCTTGGAAGTCACTTGACATGCTGCGAAGTGAGGGTTCTTAGCCTTCGATTTGCAGTCCCTCGTATTGTGAGAGGGTGACTTACAAATTGAACACCACTTCTCCGACCACGGTCGTTTTGGTGTAGAGCTTGAAGTGCTCTTGCTTCCCTCCTTCTTCTTCTCTGAACTATCCTCTGATTTTTGCACATAAGGTTCCCACTTTTTTGTTCCTGAGTTTTTGGTTTTCTTCTTGTCATGTTTCTCTTGACTTTTGGAGTTGGTGGAAAGGTTCTCCCCTGCCTCCCCATGTACCTCGACGAACCGTTCTGCTAATTTAGTCACGAGGTCAATACGTTCCGCTCCTTGTTCTCCCAGGAACGTCCTGAGAGGTTTAGACATTTGCTTCTTCAGCTGGTCGACCACCATGAGCTCTTCCAGACTCTCATAGTCATGTGCGAACCCAGCCAAATCCATCCACTTATGGAGATAAGATTTAAGACGCAAACTGTAGGCGGCAAACAACTCCCCCGGTTCTCGTTTCGCTGCTCGAAATTTTTTCCGGTAGGTATGTGACGTAACCTCGAATCGTTTCAGCAGAGCCGTCTTTAACTCATCATAATTGTTCTCATGTCCTGGTGGCAGGCGAGTATAAACCTCGTATCCGGTCCCGCGTAAACCCTGGGATAGCTTAAGATTCCATTTGTTACGCTCCAGACCCATAGCAACTGACATAGCCTCGAAGCGTTGAAGGTATTGGTCAATCTTCTCTTTGTCCTCCTCGTAGACCGCTAAAGGAAACTTCATAGCATGGTACCCATGTCCACCTACTGGTGTTGATCCTGGGATGGAGGAACCTCCAACTGCTCCCTCAGTTTCTCCATTAGATTGACTCTTGAGCTCGAGTTCCCGCATCCGGTACTCATGCTCCCTCTTCTGTGCTTCTTGTTCAGCTTCTAATTTCCTAGCTGCTTGTTCAGCTTCAAATTTCCTAGCTGCTTGCTCAGCTTCCAATTTCCTAGCTGATTGCTCAGCTTCCAATTCCATCCTTCTCAATTCCAACTCGGCCTTTCGATCTTCCCTTTCTGCTTGACGATACTCTCTCTCCACTTCCTGTATGTAATCCGTTAGAGCAGACCCCGCCAATCCCATTTCTTCCCCCCTTGCCTTTAATTCTGCTGTGCTAAGTTTAGGGGTGGCCATTATACAGAGAGGTAAGCTAGCAGGTCTAGTACAATATAACTGCAAATTACTATACAGATATATGAACAAGTACTATAAATCTAGATATTACCACACACAGCACATTCACTCAGTGACAAGAGTAGAATCAGGACCACAGACCTATGCAGACGTGTGAAGTGTGAACAGGTAAGATATTAGTCCTAACCCCTATCCACATTCACTCTAGCTGGATTCTCCAAAATGATATCTCCCTCTAATAACTAAGGATCCCGTGTCAAAAGACCCCGTTGTCAGAAGATCCCCCTGTCAAACGTTCCTGCTTGCAGGAGATCTCGCTGTCCAAGGATTCCGTTTACGGGAGATCCCGCTGTCCAAAGATCCCGTTTACGAGAGATCCCGCTGTCCAAAGATCACGTTTACGAGAGATCCCGCTGTCCAAAGATCACGTTTACGAGAGATCCCGCTGTCCAAAGATCACGTTTACGAGAGATCCCGCTGTCCAAAGATCCCGTTTACGAGAGATCCCGCTGTCCAAAGATCCCGGACGAGCCCCCAATAATGATGCGTCCTCCTTTAAAGTGTCGTCCCTGGAGTGAGGAGATCCGACACCCACATTATAATATTTTTTTTTTCCTTCTCAATATTCTGGAGAATCCACCAGCTTCCGTCCAACACACTCCATCAGCCTATGGACACCTCTTCCTATCACTCTCACACTGTCGTACTATGCCCCCTTCTCATACTTCCCCAACGCAACATACTCAACAACTCTTGCTTCTAGAAATTAATAAAGAGTAATTTATTAAAATAAAAGTGTAACGTATATGAGACGTGTATGTGAAGAAAATGTGTGACGTGTTCTATAAAGTGTGTAGACTCTGACTCTCAGACAGCAACCCAGTCAGCTGATCCCAGCAAAGATAGACCACAGCACGTTACGTCAGAACATGTACTTCTCACCCGTTGCCGAAACCATCTTGCCGGATACTGCTTTGCCTCTGTAGACCTCTGGTAATCCAATTTCATGAACATCCGAAATAGACACCGGTGGTATTAACAGTTAATCATGGACCGGTTGCACTCTACACAATGTCCGTTCCTAACGTTCCTTAACAAACTGCACAAGTCTTTTGTAGTGTGTACGCAGTTAGTTAGTTAGTTAGTTAGTCGACAGATCATCCTCGTTGCACATCGAACCATTCAGTTCATAAGTGCTAATTTCTAATGTTAATTGTTGCTGTACTAACACTAGGTACTCTTAGCCGGTTCTCGGTTCGTTACTACTGTCTAATGCTGTGTGGTGCATCAGTATGCATCACTCTCTTTGATGAATCAATTTCCTTCTAGCGTAAGTTACGTTCTGTATGCAACTCTAGTGACTCTTGAACTGGTGTTCTTCCCTTTTGGATTTGATTTTTTCCCAAAAAACTTGTTGAGTTTCCTTGGATCTGGTAGGGAACCTAGGATAGAAACAACACATCTGGTGATAGTACTAGTCACTGATACTTTCGGCTGAGTGTAAGCCTATCACCTTGCTTAATGATCTTTAGCTAACTAGAATTAGTCATAGAGCAGATTAGCTACCCACCTAGAGCCGAATCAGGCTATGACAAAGAAAAAATCAGCAAACAGAATGCGGAACCCCGCCCACCAGGGACACCTACGGGAAGATCCCAATTATCCCTCATTACTCAATTCTCAACTAGTAAAGCTTATCAACACTTCACTAATTTATTCTTAACTAGCAGAGTTAATATCACTATTCTACTCTAACTAGTTTCCACTAACAGTGCTAATCATCACACTATAGTTTAACAAGGCCACAGTCTATATTAATTAGAACTAATATTATAATAGGTTATACCTTAAATGGCACTACTGCAGTCCTATCAATCATATCTACATCTGCCATTATAGGCACGTGTAAAATTAAGTCACTAATTAACACACGGTAGATATTATTTCCACTAAGCACTGCAGTGCCCTGGCACTCTGACTAGAGCATTTTTCAAGTCCACCCTAGTTGATCCCAACTCGGGTTTATATGGCAAACTACCAAAGTTGGCCACGTGACGTTATCCTTTATGCCCCCACACAGGTGGCACAGTGGCAGATCATCCCTTGTCAGGAAACTATTTTCCTGGCTTAAGTCCTGTCAAAGTTGTCAGTAATAGTTTAGATTCTCAAAACAAGCCAGCGAGTTTCTGTCGAGTTACAACAAAGAGTTGCAAATAACCCCGTCAATCCTCTCGATGTGCCGGAAACCAAGAATTGACAGATGCACTGTTTTCTCCCTAATCGGGCACTTCCGACCTGTTGATAAACTGTCAATCTTCTGTTCCGTGGTGACAATCCCAGCAGCCATTTCCGTCTGATGTCCGGCAGTATAGATGACAAACGGAACCATTCCATATCCTAAGCCGACAATCATATGTGATTCTAACTGTTAATGAACTGCCAACTCGATGTATCCATTCCTTCTCACTCACCACCAAATGTGTTTATGGGCTGACACGATGTAACCTGTGCAGCTGTGTTTACTCTGTTAGTACGACTTTTGTGGCCTAGAAAATATACGCCACGCAAACGTCGGTATTATTAGCTGGTTAACTCATGGCGCTCGTGACACCATGCCACCAGATCAGCTGTGAATATAATCCATGGCCACCAGATCAGCTGTGAATGGAACCCATAGCCACCAGATCAGCTGTGAATGGAACCCATGGCCACCAGATCAGCTGTGAATGGAACCCATAGCCACCAGATCAGCTGTGAATGGAACCCATGGCCACCAGATCAGCTGTGAATGGAACCCATGGCCACCAGATCAGCTGTGAATATAAACCATGCCACCAGATCAGCTGTGAATATAACCCATGGCCACCAGATCAGCTGTGAATGGAACCCATAGCCACCAGATCAGCTGTGAATGGAACCCATGGCCACCAGATCAGCTGTGAATGGAACCCATGGCCACCAGATCAGCTGTGAATGGAACCCATGGCCACCAGATCAGCTGTGAATGGAACCCATGGCCACCAGATCAGCTGTGAATATAACCCATGCCACCAGATCAGCTGTGAATATAACCCATGGCCACCAGATCAGCTGTGAATGGAACCCATGGCCACCAGATCAGCTGTGAATATAACCCATGCCACCAGATCAGCTGTGAATATAACCCATGCCACCAGATTAGCTGTGAATGGAACCCATGGCCACCAGATGAGCTGTGAATATAATCCATGCCACCAGATCAGCTGTGAATATAACCCATGCCACCAGATCAGCTGTGAATATAACCCATGCCACCAGATCAGCTGTGAATATAACCCATGCCACCAGATTAGCTGTGAATGGAACCCATGCCACCAGATCAGCTGTGAATGGAACCCATGGCCACCAGATCAGCTGTGAATATAACCCATGCCACCAGATCAGCTGTGGATAGAACCCATGCCACCAGATCAGCTGTGGATATAACCCATGCCACCAGATAAGTTGTGAATATAACCCATGCCAGCAGACCAGCTGTGTGGATATAACCCATGCCACCAGATCAGTTGTGGATAGAACCCATGCCACCAGATCAGCTGTGGATATAACCCATGCCACCAGATCAGCTGTGAATGGAACCCATGCCACCAGATCAGCTGTGAATGGAACCCATGGCCACCAGATCAGCTGTGAATATAACCTATGCCACCAGATCAGCTGTGAATATAACCCATGCCACCAGATCAGCTGTGAATATAACCCATGCCACCAGATCAACTGTGAATATAACCCATGCCACCAGATCAGCTGTGAATATAACCCATGACACCAGATCAGTTGTGAATATAACCCATGCCACCAGATCAGTTGTGGATATAACCCAAGCCACCAGATCAGCTGTGAATATAACCCATGCCACCAGATCAGCTGTGAATATAACCCATGCCACCAGACCAGCTGTGGATAGAACCCATGGCCACCAGGTTATTGTTATATCCTGCTGCAGCCGCTGTTTTTTCTTTTGTTTTTTTTTTCTTATTGTCTAGCGCTACCACGGCTCCCTCATATTTAGTGGAGTTTCGTAAGTTTTGGGTTATTTTGTGCTACTTCAAGAGGCATAACGTGAACTAAAAATTCACAATAAAAAGGACTCTGAGGAAACAGCTCGAGCCATTTGGGATGAAATCCTATGAATGAAGTCGACTCTTTTGTCTTTATACAGCCTTTATAAACTTAAAATGACAAAATATGACTCGAGATAACAATTATCTTAGAGTGGATTGGACTTTTTGAAAACATGTACAACCCCAGAGAAGCTGATCAGCCGTTAGTTAGTTACTTACTTACTTACTTACTTACTTACTTACTTACGTACTTACTTACTTACTTGGTTGGCTGGCTGGTTAGTTAGTTAGTTAGTTAGTTAGTTAGTTAGTTAGTTAGTTAGTTAGTTAGTTAGTCGCGGTTCCAACTTCACGGCAACGAGTCGTCCCCTTTATGCTCCGTTCCCTTGCCAGTGAATATCACACAAGACACTCCTCACTGTCCCATGTGAACAATGGAATAAACAGGAGTATCGGCAAGCCTACAGTCCGCACAGGTACACTGTGCAGAATGCCGCCGCAAGAAATCCAACACAAAAGTCCTCAACGAAAAATACAGTTCATCGTTGATGGAATCGGCAGTTACCAGAAAGACTTTATTGACCCGGGTTTTATCCCATATGGCTCGGTCTCTTTCCGCAGGGCGACCCGCCGAAAGCGCCGCACAAAGCACGAACTCCGTAGCTCCAGCGACGACTCATAGGAGTCGCCTGAAAAATGCACCCGTGAACCGAAAAGGCAAACCAGTCAATTCAGCAACAGCCGGCGGCCATCGTTCTGAACATGCAGTTCACGCTACAAACAACCGCGGACAGGTGTAAAAGCATTCCACGCGAAATTCACAGCTCACAGTGTGGCGCCACGCACTCACTCAGAAGCATGGCGACGGAACAATGCACTACCAGTCCAACATGAGGAAAATGCCAACCGTAGCCACAAGCGTAAACACTCCAGAGGCTTTAACGGTTTAAATGCCTATCCGCCATGTTGGGGATCGGAAGTCTCAATAGACTGTAGACTAAGTCTCATCCCAAAGCCTCCTTAGTCGTCTATTACGACATGCATGGAAGGCAACAGTGTTACTATTCTTTTCTTCGCTTATGCACCCCGGCAACACACGGTCGTGAGCAGCCGTATGTTAACTGAGCCTAGCAGGGAAGCCAAAAAAAAAATAACAACAACAACAAAACCACACAAAAAACAATGAACACTCTAATCTATCATGTATTTAGGAAGAGGCGATTGAAGAATGTTGGCTTCACACTGGCTACCTCATCCCGTTTAAGCATTTCGCTGCAAAAAAAAAAAAAAAAAAAAAAGCAAGCAAAGAGATGGGCAAAGGGCTGGCTATGAGAGGTTACAACCACCCCTAGGGACTGCAAGCGTTTGAAATCCGTTGTAGTCATACTTTGCTACAGCTATTGACTGATTTGTTGAAAACGTAATCTAACAATAGATACGGCTGATCGTATGTGAAATAGACCAATCGGCAAGCGTAGAACGATGCAGTATCACGCCTGGTCTGTACTTTCCAAGACATTTAATGGTACCCTGTTTAGCATGGGTCAATTTTAGACATCCGCCATGATGCGGATTTGAATGCAGTCTACAGGGCCGACAGGTGAGCCTCTAACGGCTACTCTACCACGGCTCCCTGTCTATAACGGCTCCCTGTCTATCACGGCTCCCTGTCTACTACGGCTCACAGTCTACAGCGGCTCCCTGACTATCACGGCTCCCTGTCTACCACGCCCCCTGTCTATCACGGCTCCCTGTCTATCACAGTTCCTAGTCTACCACGGCTCCTTGTTTGCCACAGCTCCCTGTCTATCACGGCTCATAGTCTACCACGGCTCCCTGTCTATCACGGCTCCTAGTCTATCACGGCTCCCTGCCTATCACGGCTCCTAGTCTACCACGGCTCCCTGTCTATCACAGCTGCTAGTATACCACGACTCCCAGTCTATCACGACTCCCAGTCTATCACGACTCCCAGTCTGCCACGACTCCCAGTCTCCACGACTCCCAGTCTCCACGACTCCCAGTCTACCATCACTCCCAGTTTATCACGACTCACAGTCTACCACGATTACCAGTTTACCACTGCCCATAGGCCGGTCTCTCTGGCTGAGGGGTCACAATACTTTCTCCGTAATCCCGTTTATCACGCAGAGTCTCGTAGCGGGAGAGAACTGAGAACGGTTCGACCCCCGCTGGTGACTTGCGGGATACTGAGCCGGCCGCTCAGAAAGCAATGGCAAACAACTGAGCGTAATCTTGCCAAGAAATCAACAGACAGCTGAAAGATGCTGCTGTTGACAGCGATGTCCTGTAAAAGATATGCAAAAAAAAAAAAAAAAAAAAACTGCCCATAGTCTCTCGCAGTCAGCTCGCGTGTTACAACAACAGAATATCAGAATAGATTGACAGCTGGACCGATTCCAGAAAATAATCAAGACAAACAGGATAACATGTGGAATGACACACGTATAAGGCACGGGTAAATAAACCGATGCTAGAGAATGCATTAGGCGCTTTGTAAACCTATTGCAAGATGGATTCATTGATTAATTACAATTTACGCCAAAAACATCTACGTGCCATAGGGAAACTAACCAACAACAAAAATAAGATTACTGCTGCCGAGCTGATACCGATGTCTTCGACTGGACGTTTTATTATTTCGTTCTTGTTCCGTTGGTAAAGACTTCGGTGTTTTTATTCGATCTACGTGCCTTGTGTGTCTCACTAGAAGGGGAAATGTAAGCGTACTGATTGTCCTTGGGGTCACCTGATTAGCAATGTTCACACAACCCTTTCACGTACGATTCCAGTGACCCGCTTTAACCACACATCCGGTTCGTTCAATCCATTGATAGTCATCACACGCGTTGAGCTTTTAAGACGTATTCAGCCACAACAAGGATACAGATAAGTACTCTTTATATTTTCATGTAGTGTTTTTTTTTTTGGTAGCAGGCTTATGTTTGTTTATTCTGTGCTGACGAAGGCTTTTGTCGCAACGTCCAATTTGTTTCTTATAATCGTGTTCTATATATATATATATATATATATATATATATATATATATATATATATATATATATATATACTAGATTACCCGGCCCGGCTTCGCCCAGGCCCTGGCGGGATCTATCTATCTATCTGTCTGTCTGTCTGTCTGTCTGCTTGTCTGTCTGTCTGTCTGACCCGGCCCGGCTTCACCCAGCTCCTTGTGGGGAGCATCTCATTTAATTCATATAAGTAGTCATATAAGATCCCGTTCCCGTTCCCGACTATCTGTCTGTCTGTCTATCTGTCTGTCTGTCTGACCCGGCCCGGCTTCACCCAGTCCCTGGTGGGGAGCATCTCATTTAATTCATAGTCATATAAGCTCCCGTTCCCGACTATCTATCTGTCTGTCTGTCTGTCTATCTGTCTGTCTGTCTGACCCGGCCCGGCTTCGCCCAGACTCTGATGGGGAGCATCTCATTTAATTCATATAAGTAGTCATATAAGTTCCCGTTCCCGACTGTCTGTCTGTCTGTCTCTCTGTCTGTCTGTCTGTCTGACCCGGCCCGGCTTCGCCCAGGCCCTAGCGGGGTTCTGTCTGTCTGTCTGTCTGTCTATGTATGTATGTATGTATGTATGTATGTATGTATGTATGTATGTATGTATGTATGTATGTATGTATGTATGTATGTATGTATGTATGTATGTATGTATGTATGTATGTATGTATGTATGTATGTATGTATGTATGTATGTATGTATGTATGTATGTATGTATGTATGTATGTATGTATGTATGTATGTATGTATGTATGTATGTATGTATGTATCTATCTATCTATCTATCTATCTATCTATCTATCTATCTATCTATCTATCTATCTATCTATCTATCTATCTATCTATCTATCTATCTATCTATCTATCTATCTATCTATCTATCTATCTATCTATAGCCAGGGGACTTAACTTAAGATATAACAATGCTACTAAAAGTTATGTCCCTTGTTTTATATTTTCTTATGTTCAGTCATGTAATTACAAAATTAAATTTTAGTAAGATAATAGCTGATAGCTGATAGATAAAACTATGACAGTTGGTTGCACTGGAATGAGAAGACGTGTAGAAAATTTCATCTCAATCGGATGGACCGTTCGCGAACGCATAAAGAACGGACCCACATACATACATACATACACACATCGCCTTATATATATATATATATATATATATATATATATATATATATATATATATATATATATATATATATATATATATATATCCGAGTCTCCGCCGCGAAGTGGTCAAGCGGTTTGACTTGGACTCCGAAGGTTGTGAGTTCGATTCCGGGCCGCGTCCTTCGGTTCACGAGTGAAATTTTTCGGAGACTCCTGTGGGTCGTCGCTAGAGCTACGGAGTTCGTGCTTAGTGCGACGCTTTCCGCTCTGCGGAAAGAGACCGAGACATATGGGATAAAACCCCGTGCAATGAAGTCAACCCTGTCGACTTTTAAGCGTCTTTATATATATATATATATATATATATATATATATATATATATATATATATATATATATATATATATATAATATTATATCTGATAGTAAAGCTCACAATCTACTTCTCGTTGTTTGGTGATTCATTCATTGCCTTTCACGTACAATCACGTCTGATTTTGCCACACATGTTGTCGAAACACAAAAGTCTTCATTGGCAACACGTACCCTGTCAGCTGGCGTCGGCGTTCATGGCTCTCCACACATCTCCATCGTTGGTGTTCTGGGTCTACTCTGCTGATGTTATTCCTCCATGCCACTGTCTCGATTCACCCAGCATAATTCTTCTCAGTCTTTCCATCAGTCACAGTGTTTTTAATGACCCTCTTCTCATCACATGACCAAAAAATGTTGTTTGTCTTTTTCTTATTTTTTGCCCCAGCATATCATTTACAGGATATTGCAGTCAAAACCAGCATTATTCAGCTGCTGTTGATGTCTTGGCAAGTTTTACGGTCAGTAGTTTGCCATTGCTTTCTGAACGATCGGCTCACATACCTCCGTAAGTAACCAGCGCGACGCGATCCGCTGCCGAATCTGGCGCAGCTGTGTTTCGCACGTGAGCATACGGGATTACGAATATCCTTAACGCCTTCGCCATGGAGCCCGGCCTTTTTCTTATAGTCGTATATGTCGTGTTATTTTCATAAGCCTTTTCCAGATAATCGTTGTTCGTTACTCTGGCAGTCCAAGGTATTCGCAACATTTATCTTTGGAACGTATCTCATTCGCTTCCAAGCTCATTCATTCACGTCCATGATTCACTACCGTACAACAAAATAGGTTTATATATATATATATATATATATATATATATATATATATATATATATATATATATATATATATATATATATATATATATATATATATATATATATATATATATATATATATATATATATATATATATATATATATATATATATAAACATTTCAGTATTATCTTGGCCAAAAGATCACAAGGCTTAGTCAGGTTAATTCACCCACCTCTGTGTCAGTCTACATAAATCTGCCATGTGTAACTCGGAGTGTTTGTCATTTGTCCATCCTCAGTGTCTCCACTTTCGGTGCCGAGAGGTTAGCATATCAGATCCGTCAGTAAATCGGATCCCCGCGGGACATGGACTGTAGATTCACCTAACATTTTGGAGAGAAACTACAGATATGTATAATTGTGTCATTCATACCAGACCCATCTGCGAGGGACTTTCTGATATACGGTCTGATGATCAGATACAGTGATAACGCCGTGCATAGGGTGCCAGAAAACCACTAAAGAACTGCAGCGACCGCCTCTACCTCCATTCTCGTGTTGAATGTAAGTAAGTAAGTAAGTAAGTAAGTAAGTAAGTAAGTAAGTAAGTAAGTAAGTAAGTAAGTAAGTACAGATTTAGAATTCCCTTCGAAGCGAGCAACCCCATCCCCCACTAAACTGGGCTTCCAGGTCGAGCCCGCATACAATGGTAAGTTACAGGCCGTCGCAGTCAACAGCAGCATTAATTGGCTGTTCATTATTTCGTATGAAATTTGACGTCCAATAGTGTCCATTGCTTTCTGAAAGGCCGACACTTATACCATTGTGAACATCAGCGCAGAGGGATCTGATCCCAAATCGCCGTTGGCTGATTTCAAACATGGTATATCGTGATTGTGTAACTGAGTTCACTACCCTAAGGCCAGAGACGTAAAGGTAGTCAGTGTGATAATTACCAGTCCCGATTGGTCTAAAAGAATATGCGGCTAACACTGCGTATCCAATACGCGTGAAAAGCGGTCTATTTGTCTACTTGCACATTACACATGTGGTTACGTATGTCAGTATGGTAGCCATTATACTACAACGCCAACAGTAATCAGAACCCTACCACAGGATTACACTCACATATGTACCACTCACGGGCAGTGAGTAAACCGTACATTTGACAGCTGGCTCGCACAGACGTGAATCAGACCAGCCATGGGATGGGCTACTGGGCTAGCGAAGGGAAACTAGTTCAAAGTACAGTGTGTACGTACACTCGAGTATGACTTCAGCAGAAGTAACTTCAATCAAAGGAACTCTTCAATGACGACGGGATTTCCCATGTTTTAGTGCTGGGCTGTTCTCATTTGAGTTGCTGTAACGTAGTGGCTGGAATTCCCCTGCCGGCCCGGTGATCATGGATTCGAATCCACAATAAAGAGGATATTTAATATAGACCAAGTCTCCCAGGTCGACACCGTATAAAATAGGTACGGGATATGACTTGGGAAGTAAAGACGACCGGTGTGGGACTGACCACCATGTACCCATTTATCTATACAAATATGGATGGGTTCAGCACCATATACCTAAAGTGCAATAAGGCGTGTAAAGGAGCCCTTTACTTTTACTTCCTCCCTCTGATTTACTGTTCATATACTGGTTCAGTTTAACTCCTTCTATGCCATACAGTCGATATTCGTATGTGATTTGTCTTCGTTACGTGGTTAACTTTCCCAGTTCTACACAGATATGCATTATTTTATGGTAATAAGAGTTACGAAAGGAAAGAGTTTAGAAATGTATGTGGCTATATCCCTCACAGAGGTCAGAGCGGCTGAGAGATTTATCGAGTTAGCGTAAACATCTTGTGCGCTTTCGACGGAGTAGTATGTACATTTCAAACACCGGTCATTTGGATTTAAACATTGAATTCTCGTTCAGAAAGCAATGACAAACTACCGAACGTAAACTTGCGTAGAAAATCTCCGTTCAGTTGATCGAAGCGTCCTGCATAGGACATGCAACATGATATCCGTCAGGGTTTCCCGCGTGATACTGGCGCCCATGATACCCGTCAGGGTCTCCCGCGTGATACTGGCGCCCATGATATCCGTCAGGGTTTCCCGCGTGATACTGGCGCCCATCTGCTATCCCACAACTTTGCCTGCTGTAAACTATGCTAGTACTAGTACTGATGGAGTTAATTTCCCGCCTGATACTAACGCCCATGATACCCGTCAAGGTTTCCCACGTGATACTGGCGCTCATGATATCCGTCAGGGTTTCCCGCGTGATACTGGCGCCCATCTGCTATCCCCCAACTTTGCCTGCTGTAAACTATGCTAGTACTAGTACTGATGGAGTTAATTTCCCGCGTGATACTGGCGCCCATGATACCCGTCAATGTTTCCCGCGTGATACTGGCGCCCATGATACTGGCGCCCATCTGCTATCCCCCAACTTTGCCTGCTGTAAACTATGCTAGTACTAGTACTGATGGAGTTAATTTGCAGCGCATTCTCGTTAATTTTCAAGAAATATTCAGTGGTACATATCTGGGCCATGAGAGGACAACTGACACTTAACCAACACAATAGCACTTGAGATCGCTGATATCTCAGCACGCTAACACAACTACCTGTCCGGCCATTGGGCAATTCCCCGACTTCAACTATCGTAAGAAGATTAAGTGCAGTATTTACATAATTGATAGTGAAGGCAAAGTTCATACAGTTGATCACAAGTCACTGCAGGTAGTCCCATGTCGAGGGTGCTAATTACAAGAAGCAAATGGGATACGAGGAATTAACCGAAATGGTTAAATTGGCATACTTTACCGGATTAGGACTGGTTCAAGGCGTACGTGCAGTATACGAGGAGGTAAAAGACTGTGAAACATAGAGTATATGCAAGCAGCATTCTTATAAAGACACGATAAATTACACAAGCCTTGGTCGTCCGCACGTGTTGACTACGTTTTTATATCCGGGCTAAAACGCAAGAAGACTTGGATCGCTTCTCGGCATTTTGGCTAAGATCAAAGTGTCGATTTATCTGCACTTGATCTGACCAGGGTGTGGGGACGGTCAACTAAACTGAAAACTCCAATCAATGACCACTAACACTGGCAGTGGAACACATATTTGGACTAACAGGTCCATTAAAAAAAATAAACATGATTAAACTGGAGAACATGGTAACAAGTGGCAAGACTGAGGGGAGAAGAAAACATGAAGGCAGTGAGGTATACATCTGGGTGGCTTGGCCACATGGCATAACAAAGGCAAAAACACAGAGCCGATCCATGACTCTGGTGATCGTGTGAAATGTTGAAACATGACCACGCACGCGTATTATGATGTCACATGATGATGATGATAAACACTGCAGCGTTTTCAAACATTCTTAAGTCTGAATATTCAGTTATGAAACAGGAACACGGAAATGGTCAGTAATGCTTTACGGCCCTAAACATTGGCAACAGACGACTGAAGAAAGGCAGTAACAATATTGTGCTTCTGTTAAACGAAAAAAAAAAAAAACAGTATCAGTGGGACTGAAACTACTACAAATGATAATATGACGGAAGCTGCGAAGATATAGTTCGTGAGAATAATTTTGTGAATACCTTGGACTGCCAGAGTAACAAACAATTACCTGAAAGAGGCTAATAAAAGTAGAATATATACAGCCATAACAAAGAAACAAACAACGTTTTTTGGTTATATAATGAGAAGAGAGACATTAAGGAACATCGTGGCGAATGGAAAGATCTGTGGGAGTTATGGGTATACTGAGAGAAATGATGCTGGATGTACTTAGACAGTGGTGTGGAGGAGTATCATCAGTAGAGTTGATCTGGAACACCTAGGACCAAGATCTGTGGGAGAGAGTTATGGGTATAGTGAGAGAAATGATGCTGGATGTACTTAGATGGTGATGTGGAGGAGTATCATCAGCAGAGTTGATCCGGAACACCAAGGACCGAAATCTGTGGAAAGACATGAACATCTACGCCAGTTGGCAGGGCACATGATGATGATAGAACATTATTCAAAACACATAGTAGAGAAGGCTACTGTTTCGTGGATATTACTTGCAAGATAAAGGTCCATTGAAGACAGTGCCAAAAGACAAAATCCTTGGCAAATGAGACTGTTCACCAAGGAGCACCCACCCTCTTTTCCCCACTCATTTTGAATTAAAACATGGTCCACACTAGACTGATTTTTGTGTGAGGGCTGGCTTTCCCCATTACCAGTGTCCCTCGCCATCAGGCAAACCCACTCTGACTTCTGAGGTATTGTAATATATGTTCCCAAGTGAAGGATGAGAAATCAACATCTTAGTCCAACTGACTCGCCATCAGCACACCAGAAGTTTAAGAGCGAACGCTCTAGTCCTTTTGGTCATGCTAACTTCCAGAACACACCTTCATACTTCAGACATGAAAGGCACAGAGACATGCAGCGCTGACACGACACCCCAGGAGAAGTATGATTAGACAGCCACACAACCATCCCACAGTGCTGATAAAAATATTGTACAATGACAAGGGGACACACACAAGTATTGGAGTGACATCACTAGAACATTCACTTGTCAACATGCTCCTCCAGTAGATGACAGCACTCACATAGAATAGAAGCTGCAATAGTGATATAAATAGAGCATTCACTTGTCAACATGCTCCTCCAGTAGATGATAGCACTCACATAGAATAGAAGCTGCAATAGTGATATAAATAGAGCATTCACTTGTCAACATGCTCCTCCAGTAGATGACAGCACTCACATAGAATAGAAGCTGCAATAGTGATGTAACTAGTGCATTCACTTGTCCACCGGATGGTCCTGGTTTCAAATCTCCTTATGATTCCACAGATATTTATGGCTTCTCATTCTCGAAGAGTTTTGACAGGCGGTGTCATGACTGACCCAACCTGGTAAAATGGGTACTGGAACATGTTATAGGAGGTAAGGCGGTCACAGTAAAACTGACCACATCACTAACCAAGTGCTTAGTGATCAAGGAAATATTGGCATAGGATCTCCCATAGACCATGATGACATATAAACTTGTTTCTTTCACTTGTGAATGTCCAGGGGATCTTATGGGTTCTCCATGGCTTGGTGCACTGTTAAGATAATTGGTGCACATTTTCCAGAGATCCCTGGTGTGTGTGTGTGTGTGGGTGGGTGTGGGGGGGGGGGGGGTCACTGCTGGAGCTAAGAAGTTCATGTTTTATGCATGTTTTCATGTGAGATGACTTACCGTTCTATGGAGTGAGGCCGAACATAATAGGATAAACCTGGTGCAATGCAGTTGACCATCTCTCTTTTTATCTTTTAAACTTTGATCATAACCTTTTTTAACTCAAGACTCAACACATATTTATGTGTCGCATTCTTAAAAAAACATTTACAGGAAATCAAAGATTCAAGGATCTATACAATGAGATAAAAGAATCAAATATGTTTATTGAAAAATAAGACCAAAAAAAGACAGTATAGCCAATATGTTCAAATCTTGTGGTACAATATACAACATAAGACTGACACTTGCAACATTTGCTGTACAATTGGTAAATCAAATATTTCAACATAACTGCTCCAAAATAACAATTATGTGATACATCTGATAAAATTAAACATGTGGTCCCCAATACATCATTAATACACTGACAACTGTGGCAGACTAACAAACAACAAAGGTGGAAATGTTGGTATAAAAGACAACTTTGCTACCCAACACAACAGCACGTGACCTGCCGTAAGACTCTTGAACCAGTTCACGCCAGTTGATTTGAACTTGCTCCGTACTAAGTAATACACCATACATCAAATGCTGATAACAGTTAAAAACTATTTTCTTCACTTACTCTTGATTACCCACCGATTACAAAAATTGTCGCTGTTCCATTCATATACTATAATAGTTGGATGTACTTTAGGAAATGTTGCATTCAATCCCAGTATTTATTGGTTGTTTGTAATTTACTAGCTTGTAACTTACTAGCTTGTGATTTACTAGTTGACATTCAGTAGTTTGCCAAATGTATATACTATGTATAAGCAATGATGGCCTTCCCAGTGGCAATGACATAAACACCCACATAGTAATGACTGTATCTGGATTATCTGACTATATATGTGTTTTCACAATGTGGTTTATGGTGCTGGCAGATAAGAGGTAGAGATCTGATATGTCACTTTTCTTTGTCTTCTGATTCTTTACTACACTCCTGTACCCAATCTTGGCTTTACCTTTCCAGGTAAATTTTAGAATATTCTAAAAATTGTCTGCTATTAATTTTTTGAAGTTGGGTCATGCTGAAGCACCTCGTCTGAAAAACAGAATCCTTTTACGGTTGGGGATTGAATCCAAATCACTTGCTTTAGCAGGTAAGCGTATTAGCTACTATGCCAATGCTGCACATAGTGAAGCAAAGGGTTAACTGCGACAAGTGTAACATTTGTTTGCCTGCCACTGTGAGTGAGTAGGCCTGGTTTCCTTCTAGAAATGATGACATTTTCAGATGCAATTTTTTGACCCAGCCAGCACAACCCAGTCTTCTGTGTTGGTATTACACGGGCACAGCTAGTTATGTTGGATAGCAACACTTGTTATAATAAAATAATCTGAACATTTATGATACAAAATGACAACAAGTAGGTTTATAAATCGTGTTCATGTGAATGGTTTCCCAACCATTGGAAAATGTACTCGCATAAGGCTGCATAAAAAATTGAAATAATACCAAGTCATTGGGTAAAGGTGCTTATTGTGTTCAAGAAGGGAATGAAATACATTTTAAAATCGACAAGGTACCAATTCTGGAAAAGTCTGGGAATCACTGTTTTTAAAAATGTGAACATAAAGGTAGTCTCACAACAGAAGCTGCGGACGGGGTGTGAAGTTCAACACAATGTGAACATAAAGGTAGTTTCACAACAGAAGCTGCAGATGGGATGTGAAGTTCAACACTACGTGAACATAAAGGTAGTCCCACAGCATAAACTGCCCATGGGGTGTGAAGTTAAACACAATGTGAACATAAAGGTAGTCCCACAGCATAAACTGCCCATGGGGTGTGAAGTTAAACACAATGTGAACATAAAGGTAGTCCCACAGCATAAACTGCCCATGGGGTGTGAAGTTAAACACAATGTGAACATAAAGGTAGTCCCACAGCATAAACTGCCCATGGGGTGTGAAGTTAAACACAATGTGAACATAAAGGTAGTCCCACAGCATAAACTGCCCATGGGGTGTGAAGTTAAACACAATGTGAACATAAAGGTAGTCCCACAGCAGAAACTGCCAACAGGCGTGAAGTTACACAAAACAACAAGCCTCAAAACAACTTGTTGGTCTGTGAAGTGTTAGCACCATCACATTCTGCAGGCTTGAATGCACAGAGAACTAGGTGGGCAGCCTTTCCCTCTCTTACTGAATGGCAAGCCCTCTTCCGGTCACCTCATAACATTATCAGTATAATCTCCTAACTATCACACCAACACGTCCACTAAGGGTGTGAAATTAGACCTTCACATATTGTCGGCCATGACATACGGGACAAGGTAGCCAGTTCCCTCCCTCATCACTTTCCCTTACCAGAGAA
This sequence comes from Cepaea hortensis, assembly GCA_963921405.1. Taxonomy (NCBI): domain Eukaryota; kingdom Metazoa; phylum Mollusca; class Gastropoda; order Stylommatophora; family Helicidae; genus Cepaea; species Cepaea hortensis. The sequence goes on from OY992896.1 coordinate 40,444,103, forward strand.
CAGTCTGGTACCAAGGTGTATGAGGCTGCGTTGAGTGTATGAAGCTGGGTTGAGTTATGAGGCTGGGTTGAGTGTATGAAGCTGGGTTGAGCGTATGAGGCTGGGTTGAGTGTATGAGGCTGGGTTGAGCTATGAGGCTGAGTTGAGCTATGAGGCTGGGTTGAGCGCATGAGGCTGGGTTGAGCGTATGAGGCTGAGTTGAGTGTATGAGGCTGGGTTGACACCAGACTTGTACTGGTCAGAAAAATCATCCTTCCTCTGCCGGGAGTTGAGCCCACAGCCCTGTCCAGGCAGGCAAGAGTTAAAAATGTACAGCAGAGTATATACAAGTGTTTCTGATAAATATATGAAATGTCATGGATTACAACATAGTGAAAGCATAACCACAGCATAACAAATGTACAGACTGAAAGCTTGTGCATATTGGTGTGGTATCATATGGTGGTTGCGATATTTCTGGTACGTACAAACATCACGCAGAGAGAAGAACTGGTATAGTAAGAGATTGACAAGTGGAGATTGCACTAATGGAATGTATTCTGATATGATATCAGTCCATATTATAACACAACAAACAAACAAAATTTTATTGCACTTTCTGGGCCACATAAAAATATACAGGGAGGTCATCTGAAATATTCCCTACAATGTAAACTCAAGGAATGTACTTGGTGTACCACCATTTGAGTGGCATACTTCAACTAAACAAATCAAATATAGGGGATCATCAGGTGGATCTTTTCCCCAGGACATGCTGGTATGTTGGGAAAGGAGCAGGTGAACTAACTGGCTGGGTCTGCACCGTTGGGTGGTGTATCGGTGCACGATAAGGCAGAAGTTGCCAGGGCACTTTGGGATGTGTATAACATTGATGAACAGATAAATCATCACAGCTTAGACAGAATGGACCAGCCCATCTGGCTGACAAACAGATCAGAGGGACATATAATCAGATAAATCATCACAGCTTAGACAGAATGGACCAGCGAATCTGGCTGACAATCAGGTCAGAGGGACACATAATCAGACTGCAACTGGTACCATCAGTTTAGGGGCTCTTCACTGGCTGTTGAAGATGGGGAGGGAGTCCTTATGGGAATGTCCTGAGTGCTGTGATGCTCGTTCTTGACACAACTCATCTGTATAATCTTAACTGAAATCAATGGTTCTCAAATGAATCAGCGTTGAAAGGTGCTTAAGTGTGTATGTGAAAGTTCAAGGACAATCAAGGGCTTAGAGCAGTGGTGTGGCCAGGTTCTAACAGTAGGGGCAGCAAGCATATACAAAGGCATCATGACCTATTACACAAGTGAACTAGGTGCTACTTTTCAAAATTAGGGCACAGGGGGAGTGGTTGCTCCCTTTGAACAGAGCTATGGTTTAGTGTTCTTTCATACACATTTACATTCCCCAAATAAATATTCTTGTCATTGTCTTATGTATCTTCGTCTATGTCATATATGTGTATAGAAACAAACCAGAATGTTCCAGAAGTCTAAATTTTATTTAGTAATATATTTAATTTATACTAAAACATTTTAAATAATTAACTTAAAATACTTTACAATATAAAACAATCAAGCATTACTTGGACCTGCTTTGTTTGTTATGGAGAGTATTTTGTATCAGTAACAAATCTGGTATGGCCCTAGAAATTTCCATATCTAAAGTAAAGATTAACAATAACCTATAGCACGCCTATACCAGTGGTTCTCAACCTTTTTTGGCCCATGCCTCCCTTTACCATATGTTCAGAACGTCACCCCCCCCCCCCCTTTCGAATTTCCTCCCTATAAATACCCCCCCCCCCCACCATTACATAGTACACATAAAAATGGAAGCTTAATTTAATAACACATACTAGAAAAGTCTAGACATCTACATAAAACGTGATTTGCGGGTCTACTTATGTTATAAAACAAATTTCATTAGGGCAAGAAGTACAGAACAGTAAAATTTAGAGGGAAAAACAATATCAAGTAACTGGTTCTTGTATTAATGCGATCTTGAAATAATGGGGGGGGGGGGGGGGGGGAAGAGGAAGGGAGGAATCCCCCACCGGTTGAGTTAAGAACCACTGGCCTATACAATGGTTTGCAAACTATTACAATAACCTATAGAACACCCATACAATCGTTCACAAACTATTACAATAACTTATAGAACACCTATACAATGGTTTGCATACTATTTCTTAGCATGCCCTGAGCATTCTCCTGTATAAACTACCCCACAAGTTTAATATTTATCAGGTGGCCTACTTCTCCCTAAACTATCCCATACATTTAAATTATCTTGTTCTTATTTACGTTTGTTGACACACAACAGTATGCCATAAAATGACAGTGGATAAACAAACTGACAACCTTAGGTAAATAGACAAACCTGAGAAGAAAAAAAAAATGTGCCCTGGAGAATTATGTATGGTTGGTTGGCAAATGAATCCCCTAGAATTATGTATCATTGGTTGGCGAATGAAGCCTCTAGAAGACTGAGGTTTAACTCTTTAAGTCTGATGCATTGGTGTTCAGGTTGTCTCAGCCCTGAAGATGTCTTCATTCGGTCAGTTGGCCGAGTGGATAAGAGCGCTCATTCTTAAACTTCCAGTGTGCTGATGCTAAGGTAGTGGTTTCAACCCCTAAACTGGTCAGTTGGACTAGAATGTTAACTTCTCGTCACTGACTTGGGGGATGTAATTAAAAGCACTTCTGAAGTCGGAGTGGGTTTGCCTGATGGCGAAGGACACTGGTATTAGGAAAAGCTAATCCACACGCAAAAATCAGTCCAGTGAACCAGAAGTAGCATGCGTATAGACTATGCTTGTGTTTAAAGCGAGCAAACAAGATAAATAATCTTATGCGAGTTAATACACCCTGCAGTACAAGATAAATAATCTTATGCGAGCGAGTTAATACACCCTGCAGTACAAAATAAATAATTTTATGCGAGTTAATACACTCTGCAGTACAAGATAAATAATCTTATGTGAGTCAATACACCCTGCCCTACTCATGAATTGTTATATTGTAAGCTGACCCATCACAATCTGAATGTGTTATTATAAAAAAACAATAATATGGGAAGTATGGTGGTGCAGTGATTAGCATGCTGGCAATGTGTTCACATTCTTATCCAGGCGGATTTTTAGACCAACATTGACATTGGCTCCCAAGCCATCCCAGTCTAAACTGGGCACCAGGAAATGTCAAGGGAAATAAAGGCGGTCTATAAAATAATATGGAGCTAGCACAATATACCTAACTTGCCTCCAGGAGTGTAAAGGGATCCATTACATTTTTACTTTGTACAAGATAATATGTAGGAATAATGAATCCTGTCATGCTGCGGGGAGAACAGACATGAAATCAGTAGCAGGGAGAATAAAAATTAAATCAGTAGGAGGGAGAATAGACATGAAATCAGTAGCAGAGAGAATAAAAATGAAATCAGTAGAAGAGAGAACATAAAAATGAAATCAGTAGAAGGGAGAAATAGAAATGAAATCAGTAGCAGGGAGAATAGACATGAAATCAGTAGCAGGGAAATTAGAAATAAAAATCAACTGTAGCAAAATGAAGACTGCATTCCACACAAATACATATACATGTAATGACAATGAAGCTAACCTATATATTTGATATCACCACTAAAAGAACAACCAGTGGAAACTGACTTTATACAGTTCCCAAATAGATGTTTTCCACAGTGTAACCAAATATCCATGGTTCAATCAAAACCATGACAAATGTCCCCTACATTAAATAGCAGATGGAGAATAATACTAATACAAAATATTTTAAGAAACTGTTCTATCTTACAGAAAAAAATTAACTACTACATACAATTTATAGATAAAATAATCTGACTGGACCAGGTTAATCTTCAATTATATTGTGGGGGTGGGAGGGGGGGGGGGAGGAGGGGGGGGGAATCCACCCCCCACCCAGAGAGAGAGAGAAGAGAGAGAGAGAGAGAGAGAGAGAGAGAGAGAGAGAGAGAGAGAGAGAGAGAGAGAGAGAGAGAGAGAGAGAGAGAGAGAGAATGAATGTGAAACTGGCAGACAGGAAATATGCAGGGGTCAGTGAAGATGGCCACACTATCAGTGTACAATGGAAACTATCAGTTTACTTAGTCTTCCCCAGCTGATAAGGATGACTGAGAACCAATGGGGATGACTGAAGTGCAGTGAATTCTGCTCATCTGTTCTTTGAATGCATCTGCTAGGATTATCTTCTAGCACATCCTTCTGTTTGTACTGTTTTTTTTTTTCTTCTTCATAGTAATTTTCACAAGTGTAGTGACAGTTATACTCATTTCATGCATCGTAGTTCACTTGCCAAACAATAGTCATCCTTGTTTTGAACCCCGGCAGTGATGTGATTGAATGTGTGTCTAGTATCAACCAACTACAACAAGATAGTAGCATGGGGGTGTCCAGATGACCTACATAAAGCTGGCCATATTACCTCAAGTGTGCTGTTTGATCATAACACACACCTGGGACCAGCACTGTATCCCTTGCCTTTTCTGGTACACAACCCTCTACGTTTATCTTTCTCAAAAATCTCATTGAGCATGCCCAAAATAACACATTTATAATATACACCAAATTTAGTGATCAACTGTAACAAAAATACCTACATATATGAAATTAACATTGAAATGAAGACATAAACACTGAGTAAAATGTATATAAAAAACACCCCCAGGCATTGATGATAAACCATCAACAATCATCAGGCCCAAAAGGAAAACAAGACAGACATAGTACATAGTATAAAACATGTTAACAACTGATTACCCATTCCATCAAAGTAATTATCTAAACAGAAGATATGCAAGGGTATAAAGCCAACCTGGAATGTATGGCAAATATGTTCTGATGAGAATGAACTAACAAAAATAATGTTTTTTATAATTCTAATATTTATTACAAGGTTCTTATAATCGAACAATCTTATCTACAAACTATGTCTCTGATATCGGACAATCTTATCTACAAACTATGTCGCTGATATCGGACAAACTTATCTATAAAATATGTCCCAAGTATGAGTTCAATAGATGTCTGCAGGGTCACGGTCTAGTTCTCTTACTTAACCAGTTCCTATATCTTATCTTTGACCTCTAATCACTCAACTAGTACGTTCATAAAGGTTGTTTTCATGTGTGTAACCGGGGTTCCCAAAGAAAGCCAAGAACAGTAGCACGGTACCCTGCCATGTATGTCGTAAGAGGTGACTAAGGAAGGTTGGCCTGAGACTGGCTGGATGCCTCATCCTGTAGAAAGCATTAACTGCAAAATCCAGCCAATCATAAACAAGTCTATAAAGGCTTGGCAAAAGTTGCTTGAGGATCTATTTTTAACTGGGAGATGAGTGGTGGTGGCTGTGGAGGAGGAGGTAGAAACAGAAGAAAACGGAGAAAATAAAAATGTTTATGCTAGTTCAAAACAATGTTTTCCTGTAGTGAATTTGAATAATGAAGGCACAAACAACAGAATGCACGATTTATTGCCTGGCATATTTCGCTGCATCTCATCGAGATGACGAGATGCTGACGTCGCTGACGAGATGCAGCAAATTATGCTAGTTCGATGACTGCCCCAGTACAAAAGTAATGATGATACAGGCCTAAGTCACAGTGAAACAAGTAAATGAAGCAATGTTTCTAGAGGGATCATATTCTTGTCGCCAGGCTTTAAAAACATTACACACAAAGATATCTGAAGCATAGTGGACACAATCACAACTCACTGCAGTCTTCAAATGTTGCTACACACACTTGTTATGAAAACAAAATGGACATTGTGATGAATTCTAGTTGTCTTTATGTTCTAGATTATATGCGTGTTATATTTAAATGGAGGTTTCACACTTCACAGCCTTATGGAATACCTGCCATGGAATTGTTTTGAACTGACTACTAACTTAGAATGGCCAACTATGCTTAATGATAGAAGTTACAGATGCTATCAAAAAAGAAGAAAGGAAGAACAGCCAGGCCAGGATCACGGTGAAGGAATTAGAGAAGTATTGGCAGAATTTTAAATAGGAATGTGAACTAAACTATTGAATGATATTTACAACAGTGGATGGATAGATAGTGCTATGCTGAATTTGTAATGTAATTATGTGCTAATATAATTCAGTATTAATGGCAACCAACCTGGAATATCACATATATCATTTTCTAAAAACATACAAGAAAATTGGTTGGCCTACCTTACACTTAATCCTTAAAGATGACAACTCCACAACTTGTCTTGCCATATTCTACTGACATGCTTACATGTTATAATATGAATGACAATCAGTCTGGAATGTTGCATATATTCTAAGAATACATCAAATCAAACAGTTTCTTCTAGCTTACACTAAACCCTTCAAGAGGAAAAACTCTGGCGTATTCTACTTACAAGTTTCAACAGGAATGACAATTAACCTGGAATGTCACACATATGAGGTATGTACAGAAAGAATCAAACCTGTGGCTGGGAAATATAGTTACTCCCTGGAAGGCCTGAGAGCCTAATTTAAGTATTCTCCTTGGGATTGTACATACTCCTCCTAGAGGTCAGGTCATTGCTGGAAGCATTTCAGGAAACAATATTCCCCTGGTTCATCAGACTTTCTAATCTCCCAACATGACTCCCTGTAATCTTTTAGCTGTTCCCCTAGCAGAAAATGTCACTGAAAGTGAATCAAGTTGAGTCATCAGAAGGTATTATGCAGAATGTGATGGGCAGGCCATACTTCATTTCCAAAGAGATATTCTGTGGGAGAACTGTAGAGCCCCTGGGAGATCTTCACTGGGAGAACTGTAGAGCCCCAGGGAGATCTTCACTGGGAGAACTGTACAGCCACAAGATTTTCACTGGAAGAACTGTACAGCCCCAAGATTTTCACTGGGAGAACTGTACAGCCCCAAGGAGATCATCACTAGGAGAACTATACAGCCCCAGGGAGATCTTCACTGGGAGAACTGTACAGCCCCAGGAATATCTTCACTGGAAGAACTGTACAGCCTCAAGATCTTCACTGGGAGAACTGTACAGCCCCAGGGAGATCTTCACTGGGAGAACTGTACAGCCCCAGGGAGATCTTCACTGGGAGAACTGTACAGCCCCAGGGAGATCTTCACTGGGAGAACTGTACAGCCCCAGGGAGATCTTCACTGGGAGAACTGTACAGCCCCAGGGAGATCTTCACTGGGAGAACTGTACAGCCACAGGGAGATCTTCACTGGGAGAACTGTACAGCCCCAGGGAGATCTTCACTGGGAGAACTGTACAGCCCCAGGGAGATCTTCACTGGGAGAACTGTACAGCCCCAGGGAGATCTTCACTGGGAGAACTGTACAGCCACAAGATTTTCACTGGAAGAACTGTACAGCCCCAAGATTTTCATTGGAAGAACTGTACAGCCACAAGATTTTCACTTGGAGAACTGTACAGCCCCAAGATTTTCACTGGAAGAACTGTACAGCCCCTGGGAGATTTTCACTGGGAGAATTGTGTACAACCCCAAGGAGATCTTCCCTGGGAGAATTGTGTATAACCCCAAGGAGATCTTCAATGGGAGAACTGTGTATAACCTCAATGAGATCTTTACAGGGAGAACTGTGTATAGTCCCAAGGAGATCTTCACTGGGATAAATGTGTACATCACAAAAGATATCTTCAATGGGAGAACTGTGTATAACACCAAGGAGATCTTCACAGGGAGAACTGTAAGGCACAAAAAAATATTCACCGGGTGAACTGTACAGCACCAAAGCGATCTTCAATGGGAGAACTGTGTAAAGTCTAATGAGATCCTCACTGGGAGAACTGTACAGCCTCAAGATCTTCACTGGGAGAACTGTACAGCCTCAAGATATTCAAGAGAAAACTGTTCAGCCTCAAGATATTAACTGGGAGAACGATACAGCCCAATATCTTCACTGGGAGAACTGTGTACAGCTCAAAGGAGATCTTCACTGGGAGAACTGTACAGCCCAAAGATCTTCAAGAATTGTGTACAGCCCCAAGATCTTCACTGGGAGAACTGTGCACAGCCCCAAGAAGATCATTGGAAGAACTGTGTACAACCCCAAGAAGATCATTGAGAGAACTGTGTACAGCTCCAAGGAGATCTTCACTGGAAGGATTGTACATCACCTCACCAAGGAGATCTTCACTGGGAGGACTGTACATCGCCAAGGAGATCTTCACTGGGAGAACTGTGTACAGCCCCAAGAAGATCTTCACTGGGAAAACTGTACTGCCCCAAGGAGATCTTCACTGGGAGAACTGTGTACAGCCTCAAGGAGAACTTCACTGGGAGAACTATGCACAGCCTCAAGGAGATCTTCACTGGGAGAACTGTGTACAGCCTCAAGGAGATCTTCACTGGGAGAACTGTGTACAGCCTCAAGGAGATCTTCACTGGGAGAACTGTGTACAGCCTCAAGGAGATCTTCACTGGGAGAACTGTGTACAGCCTCAAGGAGATCTTCACTGGGAGAACTGTGTAGAACCAAGGAGAGCACCTGGAAGTGATTAGATTTTTAGACCTCCAGGTGAATCATTCTATCTTTCCTGGCTAAAGGTCCATTACGTTTTGAACAGACAAATTGTAATTATTGCAACAAAGAAACTTTGGTTCATACATTTGATCCTTCAAAAGAAGAACCCCACCACTTGTCTTGTCAAATTCTATTGACATATCCCATTTGTGTGACTACATGTTATAATAGGAATTATAATCAACCTGGAATGCCACATATATCATGTTTGCAAGTACACACAATGAAGCTGTATGTTTTACCTGACACTTAATCCAGAAAGTTAAAGCACTGCCTTGCCAAGTTCTCTGTGTGTTTTATTATTTAAACGGGAATGACAATCAACATGAATTGTCATATACACATTTACAAATATGCATTACAATAATATATAAATTTATAATTCCTTGAATTACCTACTTCATTGATCTAGTGGTTATGTAAGTCACAAAACTGTAAACTTGCCGATAAAAATCAAATAGTTATGAAAATTTCCAGAAATTCCCCCAGAAAAACATTTTCACAAATGTCATCGATATTAACATACTTTACAGACATAGCAATCAAATTAACTGCTTAACTAGAATTAATATAATTGCACCTAGAATACACCCATATGTGCTCAATCTCTCTCAGCACATGTGGAGGTTTAGTTATGCAGATGGCCAACCCCCCTGACAATCAAGCCATTACAGACACACTGGAATGTGCCAAGTTGTAAAGTACCTCAGTGTTATTTTTCTTCTGCCTTTTATCCCCCACAGATGGTTTCTCCTGACAATCAAGCCATCACAGACTGCCATGTTCTGAAATAGCTCTGAAAAGAGCTAATGGAATGAATGCTGGTGATAAGACAGATTCACAAGACTATGCAGAGCTAACGGGAAAATAATGAACAGTAATAACAAACAAAGACAGCAGTAGTGACGATAGAACGAAATAGCACAAATATTAATCAGCCACGTGGTAAAAATGGTCATGTGACTCAAGGGACTTGGAGACGAAGAGGCAGAAAGATGTCATTTGTGCTGAGAAGTCCAGCGCGCAACAAAACGTAGCAATAGCTGCCATTTGTACCAAGATAAATATGGATGAGTCGAAGGTGATGCTCAAGTAAAGGAAACAGTGAGATGAAGCATACAAGTTTAGTAATAATGATTCAGCCCAGAGAAGAACTGCAAGGCGTGACATTCAGCCAACTGGGTCAGCTTAGCATGTAACACATTATCGACCGACAGGCGAAGCTGGCGCTTGACAAGTGTGTCTAGTGTTGGGGGTAAACAAACTGTAAGTAACAAACAATTTACTTCGTCAAGTATAGAGACAGATAAGAGAATGAGAGGGTTCACCCTGACCGTAGTACCTCGAAAGTTGTGGAATAATTGCTGAATGCAAGTGGTCAAGTGTGGTATACACGATAACAGCGGTTTGCTGGTGACACTTGAGACTTGAGAGCAGTTGTTGAACTATAAATAAAAGTGGACTACAACTCAGGAGTGCTGAACATTCATTTTTGTTGATGTTGACAATTGCCCGCATGGATTCTTGTTGCAAAGCGAGCCCGAGAATGGCATGGCAAAGACACACTGGAATGTATCAAGTTGTAAAGTACCTCAGTGTTCTTCTTGTTCTGCTTTTTATCCCCCACAGATTGTTCCCCCTGACAATCAAGCCATCACAGACACAACTGGAATGTACCAAGTTGTAAAGTTTAGTTTAGTTTAGTCTTGTCGAGGAATCACCATCACGGTACACGGGTGTAACCCATAAGTGCTCCGTTCTACTCCTAACTCAAGCCTGAGTCCGGAGAATCTCAGCTCAGTGCACGAATGCTGTAGCACCAGCGAGGATCCTTAAATACTTTGGGTAGATTTATAACTCAAAATTTTACCCGGGCAGTGCCGTTAGGCTACTCTTTTTCGATTTCCAACTGCCAAGGGATATTTTACATGCGCAACAATACACACGGGCGTCCGATCTCACTACCCAGAGACCAGGGGAAATTTTGTTACTAGAATTCCACGTGAAAAAATCCCGGTCCTAACTAGGGCTTGAACTCAGGACCTCCAGCATTCGAGGCGGACACCATACCTCGAGACTACTCAGTCCTCCTGAAAATAAAGTTGTAAGTTTCAAATAGTTGCAAAGTACCTCAGTTGCTCTCCTTGTTCAGCACAGACCTGTAACCAGCTCACACCAAGCCCTCCACTGTAGACTTATTCATGCGTAGTTGGACTGTGCAGCCAATGTTTTCTATGGGATGAAGTGGCCAGTCTCACACCAACCTTCCTCAGTCACCCCGTATGACATGCATGATTGGTTATAGTGTTACTATTCCCTGCTACAACTTATGGGTGCCATGGGATGATTAATCATCTTAAGTGACTTCCGGTATCTGCCATGGGCTTATATACAGTAGTTTTCCCCATTCAGTCCCCTGTAATTTGATATATAATAAAACATGTCTGCTACCATATTAACAACTGTTAATTCATAACTGGCATGCCACTATTTCCCATTTTCCACTATCCATTTTTGTTTGCTCCAAACCCAAGTTTTGTTTGGCAATAAATCTGTTAATATAGAAGAAATATTCAGGCTAATAGGCAAAAACATTTAATAAAAGAAGAAAATAAAACACTGACATCTGAAGTGTCTGCCAAATATTTGAAAGCATCTGCTAGTCAATTCATTCTTTGTGTCAGGAAAAAATGCCACATGAATGAGTTTCTAGATACCTCAATTGCAGCTGGTTTGGATTTCACTGAAAGAAGGTCTTCATTTAGACAACAAACAGAAAGGAGTCCTTACATTAATCTTTTTTTGTCTTAACACTTTATGTGTGATTTTGTATTCTTCACGTCTACCAATCAACACATTATGTCTGATTTTCTATTATTCATGTCTACCAATCAACACATTATATGGGACGTAGAGGTGTTTCCAAGGCACACGGGCCGGGTTATATACTGGCCAAGACCTATTGACGCGTCCTCGTCGAGCGTCCTGGGCAACAGGTCCCTTCGGGGTCCTGGCTAAAGTCAGTAGGATCGCCGATTCCTCCGAAGTCTGAGAGTGTCTGCCTGTACAGCGAGGAACCACCAGTCTGCACACCAATAAGCCAGACATGGGACAACGGATACTCACGCAAAACTCAGGTCCTGTATGACATCACACTGATGTTGGACAACAGGATGCCTTCATCCGACATACAGGACTTCGCGTTGGAGCTCAAGCCAACGAACACAAGCAAGCAAGCAAACACATTATATGTGATTAGACTTTTACATTTACTCAGAGCATACTAATGAAATCTGACAAAATATATGTTAGTTACAGGGCGAATATATTTAGACTCCATCCCTTATGGAAGATTTTGTTGTGTTGTTGCTATTTCCTCTATTGCACAGTCACTGTAACCTTCTGACTAAAATTCAGTTGTCCACACAGACTATCAATTGCTCATGTTCTTCTTCTTCTTTCGTTCGCCTAAAATATGTTTATAACTGCAATGTTGTCTCTTGTATGAATCTAACAGTCTTTTTTAGTTCATTCAGCGGTCCATAGAGTTTATTTATTATGTTAAAATACCATGTGTGTATTCCAGCAAGAAATCACACATGGCTAACAAATAAGGGCTTTTTAGTCTCAGTTTCAACATCCGTTCATTCTTGTTATTATTCAGTAAGCGTTTCATTATTCTGGTAAAATTAGTAAAGGACCCCTTTTCACGTCATGAGGTGTGTTGGGTATATGGTGCTAACCCATATTTTTAGACCAACTGGCACTCAATGGCTGATGTGGTCAATATCATACAAACCACCTTTATCTCCCAGGAAATCTCCAGGTACCACATTTAGACAGGGTTTGCCTGGGAGCCCAGATCACTGAAACAAATTCCACCCTAAAAGGAATTGAACACATGACTACGGGGCTAGTAGACAAGCATACTGGCCACAGCCCTTTCACAGCTCTCTTTCATTACAGATCACAAATAAATTACAGGGTTTACGGTATCACATTCAAAATAATACATAAAGTGGTAGTCAGGGTGTATTCAGGAATCAGTGAATACTTGTAACAAAATGTATTACAACATTGAGATTTCTTAAAGGGATGCCTAAAAACTGGAATATTTCCTCACCGGTATTTCAGATCTCTGAGAGCTGACAGAATATGTCCAAGAAAAAACCTGAGACGACTGATAAAACAAACCAGACAGAAGAAACCCATTCCAAGCTGGCCAACCTAAAGCACACACACAGTTCTGCATATTACGGCAGCAATGAAATGAGTTTGAACAGATACTTGAAGTTCACTAAATTCTACACAGAAACAGTGTACAATGTGAAAATCACAGAGAATGCTCGCCTCAACAAATCACTGAGTACTGAAAAGATAACAACGTCAGTACCGGAAAACCCAGAGAAATATGTGAGGAACTTATCGTCATACGTACTTAACAAAATTGAAACTGAGGTTCTTGCATACAGATTAAAATTCTGCATAAAACTCAAACACATCAACCATGTTATCTTAAGCACAGTTTGAAATGTTGTTTGATCAAGTCACTAATTTATCACCTACTTCTGCTGAGTTGGTCGGATGGCTGAAGGCCAAACTGGTAGATTTAGAACACCAGTATCGCACAACACCCTCTAAACAGACATGTCCGCTGACCAACGAACACCTTACTGCATTAAAAGCTAACAATACCCTCGCAACACTGAAACCAGACAACGGGAGTGGTGCAGTTTGAAGGACATGTCAGACTACCAGAATAAAATGGAAGAGATGTTATCAGACAAATCTAAATTCCAGTTACATCAAAAAGTAAACAAGTTGGAGGACCTGGATGCAAAAATGAGGAAAGAGATTCAGTCACTTGTGAATGAGGAACTCATCAGTGAGGCCATTGCAAAAATGCTCACCATGTGACTTCCAAACTCGTCAAATGCACGGTCTACCCAAACTTCACAAGCCAGGAATCCCGCTACAATCAATCCTGTCCATGGTTAACTCTGCACAACACCGGATGGCAAGATGGCTAGATGAAATTTTAAAGTCAGTATGACAGTGGGTATGACAGTCCTTCGATCCAAAAATACTCAAGAGATAACATTTGAACTGGTGGAATTATTGGATACAATGGACATACATAATAAACACATGGCATCCATGGATAGCCTCCCTATTCACCAACATTCCATTAGATCAGGGGTGTCAAACTCAATTGCTCAGCGGGCCAAAACTCACATTACATGTAAGGTTGCGGGCCGAACAGGATAAACATTCAATAAGCCGAAAATTAAACCAATTTTAAACAATATAAATTAAAACAGAAAAAGATATTTTAATAATACAAAATCATTGGTATACACATTTTCACTCATAGATCAATTTGTCAGAGCACGATGTTTGGCATCTTTCCGTGGCTACAAGTTCGTTTATGTTGGGAGTAATGTTCAGTGTCATTGAGATTCTCATGATGGACTGCAGGTGTTCATCAGTGAGATGACTCCTGTGTGATATTTTGTTAATCTTCATCACAGAAAACAACTGCTCACACAGATATGTGCTACCAAACATGCTCAAGGTTCGAGCCGCATGTAGACGAAGCCGGGGCATGTCTTCAGGAATGAAACGAGTGAACTGTGCAGGCCCCACAGTGTCGTACTTTGCCTTTAGTGCCCCATTACACTGCAGCTCTATTAACTCCACATGCAAATTTACAGGTGCAGTTTCCACATCTATGGCAAATGGATTACGAAATTACTCATTACTTTTCGAAATTACTCGAAATTACTTTTCTGTGCTTCAAAGTCACTAAAGCGCTGTGTGAACTCAGCGCGAAGTAAGCTAAGTTTTCCAGCAAAATGTGCATTGGGAAACACCATAGCGATGGCTTGGTTTAACATTGCCTGGCAACAAGAAAAGTGAGACATGTTGCATTCGTGCATTTATGTCTCCCATAAGTACAGTTTCACACTGCACCATGCATATCAGTGATAAAGTGATCCTGTCATTAGAGCTGCAGGGCACTATACTACTTTCATTTCTTGTGCTCCAATCCAAAACGAGCAACTGAACGTTGCTATATCACTATAACGATGAACATCCATTCATTACACAACATTTATTTTCTCTTATTCTACTCAAAGCAAGAACACTCTCTAGTAGCCTATCATTCGACAAGGCTGTTAATTAGGGAATTTGATTTGCACTTTATATCGTGGCCATTAAAAATATTTTTCCTAAAATTCTCTCTCGGGCCGAATATATTTGTATGTCGGTTGAGACCTCTTGGGCCTGATATGATTGTACGCCGGGCCTGATGTGGCCCGCGGGCCTTGAGTTTGACACATGTGCATTAGATGAAACAGTAAAAATAATAGGTGAACCATTAAAGACAAATAACTAAAACTTGACATACCAACATCTATTCTGGGAGGCTATTATTAAGAGGGGAAGTCAATGAGTAAGTCACAAATGGCTATCAAAAAATAACTAAATATGATAACAACTTGAAACCAGTTTATTTTCATACATACATTGTCCCTTTATTTCTCAACATAATTTCCACCAACATTGATGCACTTATCCCATCGTTTTATCAGTCCTCCCAAACCGGCTGCATAGAACGATGTGCTCTGCTTTCTAAACCACGTTTTAACTTCACATTCAACTTCGGCGTCATTTGCGAAATGTCTCCCGCCAAGGTGGACCAAAAAGGTGGAAATCGCTAGGGGCTAAGTTGGAGTTGTAAGGTGGATGTTCCAGAACTTCCCACCTTAGTTGGTTAATTTTCTCCTGAGTTAATTGAGCCACATGTGATCTGGCATTGTCATGAAGAAGCAACACTCCTCTAGTCAGCAGTCCTGGACGTTTTCTTTGAATTGCATCACGAAGCATCGATCATGCATTATGCTGTATGCTGAACCATGTGAGCACCCTATTGCAGATGCTACAGAGTCTATCGTTACTCGCCTGTCACCTCTAATCATCTCCTCCACCCACTGCACGGATGCTTCTGTTGCAATCTCAACGACCATATCGGATTTCATCAACAATTTTAGTGTCCTTGAGAAAATTTTTCTACCCAGCTATGCACTGCTTTTCGGGACAAACATTTGTCAGCATAAACAGGAAGCATTTCCTTATGAATGCCCTTTCCAGGCAGTCCTTTTGCCCACAAAAAACGCACAACAGCATGTTGCTCCTTGGTTTTACACTCCGTAAGTACAGTTGCCATTTTGTTTATGCACTGCACATGCGCATGAGACACCTAACGCCACCTGACGAACGAGAATACAAAGCTCGATGTTGCTGTCACCTAATGACACCTGTTGAAAACACCAACTACATTTACCCGCCATCCCACAGAACTGTGTGACTTACTTATTGATTTGCCCTCGTACTACGTACTTCCAACATAAAATTCAAGTTTTAAAAAACAATCATACCGACAAATTGACGGATTGGCCATGTGGCCATGGGGGGGGGGGGGGGGGGGGGGGGGGGGGGGTCTTCTTGTCTTATTCTAGTGGAAATCTTTATGGCAATTTAGAAAAGAGATCCTCAGACATAAAAAATTTGGTCTTCTAACTTCATTTTGTGGATGATATACTAATTTTTACCACAGACGAGCTACAAGTAACATCGTTCCAGGCCATAATGAACCAGACGCATAAGAATATCTCTCTCTCTCTCTATCTATGGTACACAAACACAACGAAGCGCTGCCGTTCCTAGATATTCTAATGAGACATGGAGCAGACGGCACAATTCAAAGATCAGTGTACCACAAAGAAACATGGACTGGCCAATACTTAAATTTTCAGAGCTTTGCACCCATCCAGTACAAACGGGACTTAGGACGGATCTCGTTTGACCATGCCAGGTAAATATGCACCTAAGACACACTGACAGAGGAATTTGAAATTCAAGAATGTCTTACACCTGAATGGGTACTCCACAGGATTTATAAAGTGCCACTGCAAACAGCCGAAACCAAAACCTGACGAAACTTCAGCCTCTAAACTCAGGTATTTATCCAGCTAACCTTTTGAGAAGATGACGTAATGCAATGTCTACAGGACCAGCTCATTACAGCTGTCGGTTGAACATTCTATGCCGCAACTACAGTTATAAGATACAGAACCACACCTCTTCCCACCCCAGCAGTAAAAGAACCTGTTCCACTGTATGCCAAATCCAATTGCATTTACCAATTGACATGCAGGTGCCAGTCTACCTACATCGACGGAACAGAGAGGCAGTTTAACAACAGGGTGGTCGAACACATACCCAATTGGACGGCACATTTTGGAAATTGGTCACATGCTTGATAGATACAATGTATTTCATGTGTTGTTCAACACACACAACAGTCGCTTGCTAAAGTTCACAGAAGCCATCATGATTAATCTTCATAGGCCAGTTTTGTGCAAAGAAAAAGACATGATAGTTAGTTTAAAATTACCATAGTAGACAATTGAAATTACTGTGCGAATATGTGTATATTTCAGCTTGAAGGATTTATCCAATTACTTTACTTTATGTTGTGTGATTTCTGCAGTATGTATCTGACGAGATACAGCAAAATATTCCAGGCAATAAAATAATGCAATCTATTGTTTGTGTCTTCGTTTTTCAAATATTACAACACTGACAGCGCTACAATCGGAATGGGAGACTTGTGATACCATCAACACAGACAGAAAGATGCATAATCAGTTTATCACAGCATGCATGCTAGAGATAATTAATGTACTGCTGAAAACATGGTGAACCACGATCAAACCATTGTTACTATTGAGAATATATGAAAAAAACAAAGGCACACAAAAATGTACATGATACTGGGACATAGAAAAATCTGTATCTTTTACTGTGATGAAAGAGTTTACAGTTCTGAAAGAATTTCTGGTTGTATTATTTTCAGAACGAGAGAATTTCTCAATGTATGATAACATTTGAAAGGCATTTTGTTTAGCCTAGCTGGCGTTGATGCAACTTATAATCTTCTTCTATCCTATAACCCTATTTGCAGGTTGTAATATTAGAAGCAGACAAACATTGTTCCTTGTTCATGTAATGAGATGAGCAGCATTGCAACACATTGTGACTAGAAAGATCAGTGGTAGAAGGGACAGGCGCAGATAGAGCAATAATGCTGGATGAACTGGGACAGTGGCAAGGATGAATATCATTAATAGAATCCACACACCATGGATAGGGATATATGGAGATGCCTGAATGTCTAAGCCAGCTGGCAGGGAAGATGATGATGATGATATGTTGCACGCCAGATTTTTCAGTTCCATAGCTTCAGCCAGATACACATGTGTGGCAACACCTGTCTATTTTTTAATGTTGTCATGAGTTGGTTTGTGAGATCGAATCCAATCCTTACAGTATGAAACACAACTTTGGTGTTGGAAAGGAGAGAAGGCTCTCAGCTAAAAGGTCTACCGCAGTCCAGATCGGACATGTCAAGACTCAGCATTGTGGCAATATGGCATATTCACAGTGCCACCTTTTTGTGTTATAGTTTTATAGCAGACGTGTTTTAATATGTTAGTGTGGTTTGAGAATAGATGTGCGGTTATGTGAAATGTTGAACAAGGACTGTCCATGCTTATCACCATGGCAAATTATGAATAATAATCTGAACTTAACAGTTACAACTACTCAAAGCTACAATTACAAAAATAGCTACAATTCATAAAATAAAACAGACTACTACAAAATGAATGGAGAATGGCTCCTCGCTCATGCACTACTAAACACTGAAGTATATATTTCAATGGTGTAAGTTAAATTATTCTAGTGTGCCTTATTATTTACCCACAATTGAAAATGATGTGTACAAGTTAACATATCTATGATATATATTCTACAGACTTTCTAACTGGGAAAAGTAACAGTATAAGGGGAAATATTCACTCAGTGGTTTTGAAGTGGAGGATAAGGGGGCGATGTTGCCCTTGATATATAATCATTTTGAATGATGAATTTAACTCTTTACATACAGGCAACAGTGATTAAAGATGAGCTTCAAGTTTAGCATATGACTGCCAAGTATGCAAAGCCATTGGCTGCAGCAGAATGTGGTTATACAAAATTAAATATAATAAATTGAGTTGCTTTCTCTAATGTTTCCTACTTTCAATGAATGCAACAAACAGGGTAGGTCGAGAGAGAGAGAGATAATGAACACATACTTTACACACAGTAGTTCACAAAGAAGATGAAGCCAATATTATGAGCTATTGCAATTATACCATGTGATTTGGCCACTTCCCTAAGTCAAAAGGCCATTTGATTTTTTACTATGGATTGTATTCATTCAGGGGCAATTAAGGCAGTTGTCAAAGCCTCCATGTAGCATTATTTTCACATTTAAAAGCATAAAAAGAACCCTTAAGTGGGCTTGGTAATATACATATCTTCTTGGTTTTCAGTCTCTGCAGTAGTGATCTTTATATTTTTTGCACAATACAAATAATGCTCTCATTATTCTGGAGAGTCCATGGCAAATATGTTGAAAAGATCATGGATTTGATATTGTGCTTACTCACTGCATCTCATCAGACTCGAATCCTACTATCTTTGTTGGATTCAATACCAAGAGGAAACAATAAAACAGATCAATATTTGCATTCAACACTAAGCGGAAAGAGACAAGAAAATAATTCAGCTATATCACATTCATTAAAAGAAGGAAATAGACAAGAAAACAGCTCAAATATGTTACATTCAATACCAGGAGAAACAGACATGAAAACAGATGAACTATGTCACATTAAATATCATGAGGAACATATATGAAAACTGATTAACTATGTTACATTCAATATCATGAGAAACAGACAAGAAAGCAGCTCAACTGTTACATTCAATACCAGAAGGAAACAGACAAGAAAACAGTTCAACTGTTTTATTCTTTGTTCCTATTTTCAGGAAAAGTGTATCACACATTGCTATGCACCTCAAATGTCTGATTTTGACATGTGCAAGGTTTGCTTCCTTTAGACAAATTCCATCCAAAGTAATGAATTAGATTTAGCACCAGGTAAAATTCAATACAAAGAAGAAACAGACAAGAAAACAAGCTCAATAGTTACATTCAACACCAGGAGGAAATAGACAAGAAAACAGCTTAACTGTTACATTCAACACCAGGGGAAACAGACAAGAAAACAGCTTAACTGTTACATTCAACACCAGGAGGAAACAGACAAGAAAACAGCTTAACTGTTACATTCAACAGCAGGAGGAAACAGACAAGAAAACAGCTTAACTGTTACATTCAACACCAGGAGGAAACAGACAAGAAAACAGCTTAACTGTTACATTCAACACCAGGAGGAAGCAGACAAGAAAACTGTTCAACTGTTACATTCAACACCAGGAGGAAACAGACAAGAAAACAGCTTAACTGTTACATTCAACACCAGGGGAAACAGACAAGAAAACAGCTTAACTGTTACATTCAACACCAGGAGGAAACAGACAAGAAAACAGCTTAACTGTTACATTCAACACCAGGGGAAACAGACAAGAAAACTGTTCAACTGTTACATTCAACACCAGGGGAAACAGACAAGAAAACTGTTCAACTGTTACATTCAACACCAGGAGGAAACAGACAGGAAACAGATTAACTGTTACATTCAACACCAGGAGGAAACAGACAAGAAAACAGCTTAACTGTTACATTCAACACCAGGAGGAAACAGACAAGAAAACAGCTTAACTGTTACATTCAACACCAGGGGAAACAGACAAGAAAACTGTTCAACTGTTACATTCAACACCAGGAGGAAACAGACAAGAAAACAGCTTAACTGTTACATTCAACACCAGGAGGAAACAGACAAGAAAACAGCTTAACTGTTACATTCAACACCAGGGGAAACAGACAAGAAAACTGTTCAACTGTTACATTCAACACCAGGGGAAACAGACAAGAAAACAGCTTAACTGTTACATTCAACACCAGGAGGAAGCAGACAAGAAAACTGTTCAACTGTTACATTCAACACCAGGGGAAACAGACAAGAAAACAGCTTAACTGTTACATTCAACACCAGGGGAAACAGACAAGAAAACAGCTTAACTATTACATTCAACACCAGGGGAAACAGACAAGAAAACAGCTTAACTGTTACATTCAACACCAGGAGGAAGCAGACAAGAAAACTGTTCAACTGTTACATTCAACACCAGGAGGAAACAGACAAGAAAACAGCTTAACTGTTACATTCAACACCAGGGGAAACAGACAAGAAAACTGTTCAACTGTTATATTCTTTGTTCCTTTTTTCAGGAAAAGTGTATCACACATCGCTATGCACCTCAAATGTCAGACTTTTGTCTGATTTTGACATGTAATTGTGCAAGGTTTGTTTCCTTTAGACAAATTCCATTCAAAGTAATGAATTAGATTTAGCACCAGGTAAACGTCAATACAAAGAAGAAACAGACAAGAAAACAAGCTCAATAGTTACATTCAACACCAGGAGGAAATAGACAAGAAAACAGCTTAACTGTTACATTCAACACCAGGGGAAACAGACAAGAAAACAGCTTAACTGTTACATTTAACACCAGGAGGAAACAGACAAGAAAACAGCTTAACTGTTACATTCAACACCAGGAGGAAACAGACAAGAAAACTGTTCAACTGTTACATTCAACACCAGGAGGAAACAGACAGGAAAACAGATTAACTGTTACATTCAACACCAGGAGGAAACAGACAAGAAAACAGCTTAACTGTTACATTCAACACCAGGAGGAAACACAAGAAAACAGCTTAACTGTTACATTCAATACCAGGGGAAACAGACAAGAAAACTGTTCAACTGTTACATTCAACACCAGGGGAAACAGACAAGAAAACAGCTTAACTGTTACATTCAACACCAGGAGGAAACAGACAAGAAAACAGCTTAACTGTTACATTCAACACCAGGAGGAAACAGACAAGAAAACAGCTTAACTATTACATTCACCACCAGGAGGAAACAGACAAGAAAACTGTTCAACTGTTACATTCAACACCAGGGGAAACAGACAAGAAAACAGCTTAACTGTTACATTCAACACCAGGAGGAAACAGACAGGAAACAGATTAACTGTTACATTCAACACCAGGAGGAAACAGGCAAGAAAACTGTTCAACTGTTACATTCAACACCAGGAGGAAACAGACAAGAAAATAGCTTAACTGTTACATTCAACACCAGGGGAAACAGACAAGAAAACAGCTTAACTGTTACATTCAACACCAGGGGAAACAGATAAGAAAACAGCTTAACTATTACATTCACCACCAGGAGGAAACAGACAAGAATAACTGTTCAACTGTAACATTCAACACCAGGGGAAACAGACAAGAAAACAACTCAACTGTTACATTCAACACCAGGGGAAACAGATAAGAAAACAGCTTAACTGTTACATTCAACACCAGGAGGAAGCAGACAAGAAAACTGTTCAACTGTTACATTCAACACCAGGAGGAAACAGACAGGAAAACAGATTAACTGTTACATTCAACACCAGGAGGAAACAGACAAGAAAACAGCTTAACTGTTACATTCAACACCAGGAGGAAACACAAGAAAACAGCTTAACTGTTACATTCAATACCAGGGGAAACAGACAAGAAAACTGTTCAACTGTTACATTCAACACCAGGGGAAACAGACAAGAAAACAGCTTAACTGTTACATTCAACACCAGGAGGAAACAGACAAGAAAACAGCTTAACTGTTACATTCAACACCAGGAGGAAACAGACAAGAAAACAGCTTAACTATTACATTCACCACCAGGAGGAAACAGACAAGAAAACTGTTCAACTGTTACATTCAACACCAGGGGAAACAGACAAGAAAACAGCTTAACTGTTACATTCAACACCAAGAGGAAACAGGCAAGAAAACTGTTCAACTGTTACATTCAACACCAGGAGGAAACAGACAAGAAAATAGCTTAACTGTTACATTCAACACCAGGGGAAACAGACAAGAAAACAGCTTAACTGTTACATTCAACACCAGGGGAAACAGATAAGAAAACAGCTTAACTATTACATTCACCACCAGGAGGAAACAGACAAGAATAACTGTTCAACTGTAACATTCAACACCAGGGGAAACAGACAAGAAAACAACTTAACTGTTACATTCAACACCAGGGGAAACAGATAAGAAAACAGCTTAACTATTACATTCACCACCAGGAGGAAACAGACAAGAATAACTATTCAACTGTAACATTCAACACCAGGGGAAACAGACAACAGCTTAACTGTTACATTCACCACCAGGAGGAAACAAACAAGAAAACAAGCTCAATAGTTACATTCAACACCAGGGGACACAGACAAGAAAACAGCTTAACTGTTACATTCAACACCAGGAGGAAACAAGACAATAAAATTGTCAAACAATGTTAAAAATATTGCTGTTGTTTTCCATATATATATGTGCTCACTCATACATCTTCATGAAATTCAAAATAATGAACTTTAAAATAGCAGTTCTAGTTGCCATATAAAAGATCATAGTTAATAATGCCAATATAGCATAACATTTCTCTTAAACCTCTCAACCTTCAATCTTCTCTTTCATTCCTAACTGGAGGACAACCATCACAGACAGAGCCCTCCTGTCCTGACAGTTCCTATTTGGTTACAGTTAAAAGCTGCCAAAGACTAATACAACGCTAATAATTTCTTTCAATATATTTACTACTATTTTTGTAAACGATTCTAAAATCTGAAAGTGCTCTTAATTTGCGTGCTAAAATCTGGCCAATAACATTAAAATAAAATTGTATGTTTTAATAAAATGCCAGGAAAAGAGTAATTTAATAATTATTTTAATAATTCAGAGAGCATAAAAACATGGTTTTCACAGTGAGAGTTGTTTTCTTGGTAAATGATATATATGCACAGATAAACTTAGCACCCTTTAATAAATGAGACCACGGCACAATAACAGTGTTCAGTTTCAGTGAGAAGTAAGGAATATATACCATAACGTTCTCACAAGTTTTCTCCTCGTAATAACAGAGATGGCACAAGTGTAGCACAATTTACAAAAACAACATTACACGGAAACTTCAATCAACAGCACCAGGCTTCTCAACAAAATCATCATCCTCTTCATTCATAACATCTAAAAGATCCTCATCAAGTACCAGACGGTACATGCTGTCAAAGAGCTGCTTCCTCTGCAGGTTGCTGGCTGCACTCTCCTCCTGCTCCCTATAGTGCGAGTCCTCATCTAGAGATGACTCCCGCAGCACTCCTGAGTCGTTGTTACCTGTATCACTGTAGATGCCACCACTAGCACTTGCATCTCCTACTCTGTCCCCGGGTCTAGTTAAAAATGCTGCTGTATCATCTCCTGGTTTTAATGAGTTTTTACTTTTCAGGTTGTTATCTCTTTGTGTGGAATTGTGTTGAAATGAATGTGATGTATCTGAACCTTTGTCATATTTTGTAGTGCTCTTCTCTTCATGCTTATGTTCAAATGACTCTTCTGAACCTGGGGACAGCAACTCTCTGGACTCAGACTCTCTGGTAATCTCCACCCCTGAGTCAAAACTCACCGATTCAGGAATGGCCACACCTCTATTGTCCTCAACTGAAAGAAAAGAGCTTGACTTTGGCTTTCTGGCATCCCCTGGGCTGTAGTCCTCCAAAATAACAGGAACCTCTTCCTCTCCTGAAACTTCTTTTGCTCTGTCTTTGTAGATTTCATCATCAGAGCTGGACAGGTCACTCATGCTAGCACTGTGGGATACTCTGCTAGGCGTGCTAGCTGCAGATGTCAGTTTGGATAATGAACCTGATGAAAGACCAACCTCATCCCTAGTTCGGACACCAACTGCTTTCATGATAGTGTCCAGCTGGTGCTTGTAATCCAAATGACCAGCAACCTAGAGCAAAACAAATTAACACAACAGTCACAAGCAATGTCTATGTTAATAGTATTAATAGATAGACATTTACTAAATTGTAAAAAAAAAAACAGGGTCCTGCACAGCGGAGTGGTGTCAATCAATAAGGTTCCATCTCCACAATGAAGGTTGGCTGTAATGGATCTCCAACACTGTCTGTCTCTCACCTTGACTGTACATTCTGTCACATTGCTGTTCAACCATCTCTTGATATTATCTTCCCACTTGCATCATTGTCTACCTCTTGCTCGTTTACCTTCAAACTTATCCTCCAGTATGGTTTTTATAAGTGTGTTATGTCTTTTAACGTGGCCAAACTATTTCATCTGCCTCTTTTTAATTTCTTTCATAAATTATCTTTTTCATTCCGTTTTTCTAGAACCTCTGTATTTTACTGTTTTTGTTTCTATGAAATACGACATATTCTTCTATATATCCACATCTCCAGGGCCACAATTCGACTTGCTAATTGCTTGTTAACTATCCAACTGGGTGGTGTACTGGTGCATGATAAGGCAGATG
Organism: Cepaea hortensis; assembly: GCA_963921405.1. Taxonomy (NCBI): domain Eukaryota; kingdom Metazoa; phylum Mollusca; class Gastropoda; order Stylommatophora; family Helicidae; genus Cepaea; species Cepaea hortensis. The sequence goes on from OY992896.1 coordinate 40,469,156, forward strand.
TGGTCAGGTCCCTCAGGTATCATATAAACCATATGGAAGAACAGATAAATCATCGTGGCCTGGAGAGAATGCTGGGGCATAGGGATCTGACCGAGGAAAGGCTGGACAGACGCAATCAGACTGCAACTGGTAAGTAATAATTCTGGGACTCTTCGCTGGCTGTAGCAGATGGGAATGGAGCAAGTATGGGAGTGTCCAGAGGGCTGTGATCATCAACTTAAAGAAAACAATCTGTAGTTAACAACATTTTGTACAATTGCTAGTGTATGCTGCAATGGTTTTTGATAAGTTGATGAAATAAAGTGACTAACTCACAAACAGTGATCAAAGCTCATAGAAGCAAAGGAAAGAAGTACAGATGGCAAGACACAGTAGGCAGCATAACAATTAAGTATAAGCACAACACCAAATGATGCCGGCACCTCTCTGAAAGAATAAATGGGACTGAAATGTGCAACCTGCTCACCATGTAGCAGATCCTTTGGGAAACATCACCTCCATCAAGACCCTACCACACAGAGAATACCGGTTCTTGTCCGCTCCATCAAGACCCTACCACATAGAGAATACCGGTTCTTGTCCGCTCCATCAAGACCCTACCACATAGAGAATACCGGTTCTTGTCCGCTCCATCAAGACCCTACCACACAGAGAATACCGGTTCTTGTCCGCTCCATCAAGACCCTACCACACAGAGAATACCGGTTCTTGTCCGCTCCATCAAGACCCTACCACACAGAGAATACCGGTTCTTGTCCGCTCCATCAAGACCCTACCACACAGAGAATACCGGTTCTTGTCCGCTCCATCAAGACCCTACCACATAGAGAATACCGGTTCTTGTCCGCTCCATCAAGACCCTACCACATAGAGAATACCGGTTCTTGTCCGCTCCATCAAGACCCTACCACATAGAGAATACCGGTTCTTGTCCGCTCCCTGAAGTCAAGCAATGTCGAGCGCGGTAAGCACTTAGATGTGGGACCACTTGGGAACACCACATGTTATAGACATTTTTAAACTCTATGGACTACTCAGTGAACTAAAATATCCAGCGAAGTTCATACAAGAGATAATATTGCAGATATAGAAACATTTACACCACCCAAAGAAGAAGGAGGCTCATGAAAAAGATTCTTAATCCTTAGTCAGTTGCCCTGTCTCGTGCATTTACATGCATAAGGTGGCTTCTATGTCCGGTGTCCTTGTTTGTGCTAATAAACTCATGGGTCTTCTTATAGGAGCAATGCCTTCCCTCACCATTCTTTCCAAACCATTGTGGCGTGTAATAAAGAGAACATATTTTAGTTTCTGAGACATGAGACTGTTTATGAGTCAATTTTCTTTGATGTTCAGGTCTTGTGGTATTCAGTATTTTTTGTCTTCTTGATTCACAGTATTCAAAGAATTTTTCTTTAACATTAAAATACAAAAGCTTTAATGTTCTACTTTAATGACTGAAAAAAAGTCCTTCACACCCATATGTTGCCATGTCACACACCCATTATGTTGCCACGTCACACACCCATATGTTGCTATATCACAAACCCATATGTTGCCATGTCACACATCCATTATGTTGCCACATCACACACCCATATGTTGCCATATCACAAAACCATGTTGCCATGTGACACACCCATATGTTGCCAAGTGACACACCCATTTGTTGCCAAGTGACACATCCATATGTTGTCATGTGACACACCCATATGTTGCCATGTCACAAACCCATAAGTTGCCATGCCACACACCCATATGTTGCCACATGACACACCCATATGTTGCCAAGTGACATCTCCATATGTTGCCATGTGACACATCCAAATGTTGCCATGTGACACATCCATATGTTGCCATGTCACAAATCCATATGTGCCATGTCACACACCAAAATGTTGCCATGTCACACATCCTTATGTTGTCATGTCACACATCCATATGTTGCCATGTCACACATCCATATGTTGCCATGTCTCACATCCATATGTTGCCATGTCACACATCCATATGTTGCCATGTCACACATCCATATGTTGCAGTGTCTCACATCCATATGTTGCCATGTCACACATCCACATGTTGCCATGTCACACATCCATATGTTGCCATGTCACACATCCATATGTTGCCATGTCACACATCCATATGTTGCCATGTCACACATCCATATGTTGCCATGTCACACATCCATATATGTTGCATGTTCTCAAACATTTTACTGTAATTTGCTTGTTTGATGGTGTGGTGCCCAAGGCTCTTAATACTGTTTAACATGGACAACTAGACACCTTAAAAAGATGTTAATTGTCAAGTCTTATCAACTACAGCAAGTTTGTAGATCAGCATGCCTACAGTTTTGAACTGCTCTATTGTCTAGCGTTACCTTATTTCTAATTACTTTTTTATTTTTGCCTACATAAATGCTTATCAGAACATGTGAATTTATGTCTCATTGTTTTCCCTTAGCAACTGATATTTCAGTGTATTAAAGAAACAATGACAACATGCCCACACACATGCTATCTAGTGAAAGAACTAACAAATTCTATTTCATATGGTTTCTAACACTGTTATTTAGTTTTATTGATCAAGACGGTAATGTGCCAATGTGTATTTAGTCTTTTCCATGAATTGTTTTGCCGTGTTTCACATACACATGTTGCCATGTCTTACATCCATATGTTGCCACATCACACATCCTATGTCACTGTCATCATTATCATCCAGTGGCTCGTTCTATGCACATCTTTTGACGAACTATAATTATTGTGGCAGACTGTTGTGTTGGCATTCTGGCAGTGGCTTTATGGATGTACTTGCCTGTGCGTGCTGTTGGGTTGTTGGTAATGCTGTCTGTTCCACTCTTCACATGGGACAGTGAGGGGCATTTTGTGTGATATTCACTGGCACAGGAATGGAGCATTATAGGGATGACCCTTTGCCGTGAAGGTGGAACCGTGACTAACTAACATTCCTTTGACACTTCTCTCTATCATAAGTAAAATGCTCAGTCTCTGTTGCTGTCGTATGTAAATTATCCATCACATCTTGAATCCATCTTTGCTGTGATTATAATCTCCTCTGCTTCCTCAGTACACCTCCTGCCATAGTTATCCTTTCCAAACATTCATGTCCTTTAATAACCTTCTGTAGCTTACATCCAGGGGCATATGTGCTTTTCAGCTGATCTGTTAACCATCTCAGATTAACACCCAGTAGGTTGCACACAGGGGATATATTTGCTCTCAGTACTCTGATTTTTGTTGTCGTCTCTGTACCAATCCATAAAGGATTTAACTGCTGGAGTTATTGTAGAGCATTGTTCATTCATCTTTTAATTTCTGTCATCACATTTCCATCTCTCCCACCCCATCAGCAGGGAATATACATATTCAACCCTGATCATTTTCTATAATCTCTCTCCACTGATAAATGTATCTGTTGACATATTTATTTGATCAGTTATTTTTGTTTTACACACACAGAGACAAATTAGGCAGGGTCTCCGTGGTGAAATGAGAAAACCACTTGCCTCATGCTTCAAAAGTTGTGAGTTTCTTTTCCGACGCTGTCATTCAGTTCTCTGGAGCAATTTTTTCAGAGACCCTTGGAGCTATGAAGCTATGCAGTTCATGCACTGTGTGACACTTTCAGCAGACCACTCTGCTTAAAAAAAAAGTCGCTTGAAAGTCGACAGGGTCGACTTCATTGCACCGGGTTTTATCCTATATGGCTCGATCTCTTTCCGCAGCGCGGAAAGCGTCGCACAAAGCACAAACTCCGTAGCTCTAGCGACGACCCACAGGAGTCTCCGAAAAATTTAATTCGTGAACCGAAGGATGCGGCCCGGAATCGAACCCACAACCTTCGGAGCCCAAGTTAAACGGCTTGACCACTTCGCCACAGCTGCGAAAGAGACTAAGTCCTTGGGGATAAAATCCAGTTTTAATAACAAAGACACAAACAATAGATTGCACGATTTATTGCCTGGCACATCTCACTGCATCTCGTCAGCTATATACAGCAGAATTCACACAACATACAGTACAATAACTAGATAAATCCTTCAAGCTGAAATATACACATGTTCGCACAGTAATGTCAATTGTCTACCACTATAATTTTAAACTATCATATCTTTCTGTTTGCACAAAACTGGCCTATGTAGATTACTCATTATGGCTTCTGCAAACTTTAACTAGCGACTATTTTGTGTGTATATATATATATATATTAAACAAAGCATTCATTTTGAATGAATTATGCACCATAGGTTGGTCAGAAGAAGTCACCGTAGGCAATCAGGCAAGCATCCCATAGCTTAGGCAGGCGGCGAATGCCGTCCTCAAAAAAGTATTGGGGTTGCTCACTGAACCAAGTGTTTACTGCGTTCATTACGTCTGCATCTGTGTGAAATCGTTGCCCCTTGAGAGCCATTTTTAGAGGTCTGAACAAATGAAAATCACATGGTGACAAATCAGGACTATAGGCTGGATGTTGCAGAATTTCCCACTTCTTCCAAGCTAATGCTTCCTGCACAATCTTTGCAACATGCCGACGAGCATTATCGTACAACAAAATCACACCGCGAGAAATATTCTTGATGGCTTTTTGCAGCTTGTCTAGTGATTCCAAGTAGTGGGTAGAGTTGATGTTGACACCAGGTTCTTTAAAGTCGGCCAACAATAGCCCTTCATGGTCAACAAATACGCACAGCATAACCTTACCAGCGGAAACCTGTGTAACTTGAATTTTTTGGCTTTTGGTGATCCAGCATGCTTCCACTGCATGCTCTCTCTTTTGCTGCTCGGCTCAAAGTGGTGACACCATGATTCATCGCCTGCCACTATGCAGAAGAGAAATGCATCACCCTACACTCTGTAACACAGTGAGTGGTTCAAACACCATCCCATGCGTTCCTCTTTTTGGTGGTCAGTCAACATCCGTGGTACCCACTGTGAACACACCGTCTGATATTGCAGTTTCTTATGAACGACCTTTTCAATTGTCCCAATTGACACATCAAATTCTTTCGCTAGTGAACGTATGCTTCGACAACGGTTCATCTGTACTGCTGCATCAATTTTGGCAATGGTTTTTTTCTGTTGCAACAATATGCAGTTGACCAGGCCGTCGAAGATCTGTCGTGACCTGACATCCTTTCCGACACATTCGTGCCCAGTCTGTCACTGTTGTCCTTGACACACATTTGTTACAGAATACTGCCTGCATTCTTCGATGAATGTCCACTGGTCGACATCCTTCAAATAAAAGAAACTGAATCACTGCTCTTTGAGCTTCTTTGCACGGATTTTAGATCAACCCGGCCATTTTCTCAACAATCAGAAACAGAACCTATGCATCATGGGACGATAAGCACATGCTCTTTTATTAATTGGTCAGTACTTATCACATGACTATGACGTGATCATGTTCAACGTACGCAATAATTACGCGCAGTGCGGCACGAACAGATTTCAAATGAACGCTTCTAATATATATTATTATTGTGTGAATTCTGCAGTATGTACCTGACGAGATGCAGCAAAACATGCCAGGCAATTAAATCATGCAATCTTCGCTATTTAAATTCACTACGGGAAAACATTGTTTTGATAAAATCTAGTGTCATGAAGTCGACTCTATCGCCTTTGCCTTCTGTCCTTACTGGAATGTTGTGAATGGATGCAAATGTTTCTTCTTCTTCTTCAGCATTTAATCTCTGAATAGAGCACATAGGCCCTGCAATATACCAAACCATGATATACATGACAAAGTTAGCTTAGTGCAAAAAGTGATTATTCAGGCATAACTTATATAAAGATCTATATAGGGAGTCTTTAGACATGAATCATATCAAGAATAGAGGGATTATTCACATGTATGTCGCATCAAGAACATTAAATGCATGAAGAACTAATAAGGGATTCCTCAGAGATGAATCACATCAAGAAATGAATAGGGAATCTTCAGGCATGAAACACATGAAGAACTAACGGGAGGGAATTTTTCAGACGTGAAATGAATCACATCAAGAAATTAATAAGGAATCTTCAGGCATGAACTAAAGGGAATTTTTCAGGCGTGAACCATGTGAAGAACTGCAGAAGGATTCTTCAGGGATGAATGACATCAAGAATAACATCAAGAACTGCAGAAGGATTCTTCAGGGATGAATGACATCAAGAATAACATCAAGAACTGCAGAAGGATTCTTCGGGCGTAAACCACAGCAAGAAGCACAAAAGGAATCTTCAGGGATGGATCACAAAAAGAACTAGAGATAAATTCTTCAGTCATGAATCACAATTACCACAGAGAAATTCTTAAGGAAAGAATCACAACAAGAACTGCAGAGGTAATCTCCAGGCATGAACCATATCAAGGCCTACATCAGGTGCACTCACCACATCGCTGAGGTCAATATTATGCATCCTTCTATCAGCCCAGTTGATTGGACGTAGACCCGCTATACTCAGCTGCACCGATGATGTTCTGTACAGAAACTTCAAAAGCCAGTCTCCTCTGTTGCAGTAGAACATGTTCTTTTACAAAATAATTCACATACAGTGTACTGTGGCATTTAAAACATAGTGGTATAGAATAAATAATTCAAAACCAAATGAAGCCATTGAGTTGGTATTTCTCGCAGAAGCCTGATGTGCGGATGTTGTTAAAACTTTAAGCTATATTGTAAGAGACATTTAAAATTATAGTAAAACAATTAAGATTAAATAAAGCTGTATGCTCTGATTTCAATGCTGAAATTTAACAATAATGTAACAAAAGCAGCAATATTTCCTTTTTACTGACATATTCGGCTTCATCCTACAATTAATTGACTGGGCTTGCCTTCCCAGGCAGTTTCAAAGAACAATAAATATTCTCAATATGATGATGTCATCTGCATCCATTTCTTCTTCTTCTTCTTCTTCTTCTTCTTCTTCCTCTTCTTCTTCCTCTTCTTTTTCTTCTTCATAAACCTTCAGACTTCAACAAACTGAATACATTCAAAGCCCGTTATCTCCACAGAGTTTGTCCTTGCAAGCACCAGGTATAGGCCAGAAAACTGTCTCTTCTATACATGTTTGGCACTCCTGCAACAAATGTTTATCCCTCACTTTAAAAGTTCCACAATTACATGCCTCAGTGTCTTTTTAATTAAATAAACAAGTGGTCTCTCAGCCTCTTGTATCCTGTGCAAAATCTGAATACTGAAGCCTAGACTCTTCGGCTGGGTTGATAGGATGCCCCACCTGTCTGGTGATCTGAATGTTCCTACTCCCACTTGGTTCTATATTATAATTTTTATAAAAATCTTGGCCTTATTATACAGAAAATCAATTGGGGAACCCTTTGAGGCCACCGAAACAGTCTAGGAGTGTCTAGTTCAGTGTTTCCCAACGTGGGGCCCATGCCCCACAGGGGGGCAATTTGACTGTTAAGGGGGGCAATTCGAAAATGGAAGAAATCGGCTAAATATAACAAAACGGGGAGACTTGAGACTGAAGTTAACTAAATTGGAACCTGACATAAGATCTCTTTGCAGCAAGCATCAAGCGCAAGGATCTCACTAAATTTAAATAATAAATCATTACTAATAATTAAAATAATATTGAAAAATCTTTCATTAAAATTATTTTGTACTTGAATTTCAGTTCTCCATTATATGTTTTGAAAATTTACTTACTGTGTTTGCTCAATAATTACCTAGTGATTTCTTCCTAAAACCTATCATTCAAGTTTCTTTAGTGAACATTTCAATTTTTGAATATTAAAAATAATGTATATGTTGAGGGGAGGCATGGGGCGGGGGAGGGGGGCAATATGAATTTTAGAAAGGCTTAAGTGGGGCATGGTACAAAAAAGGTTGGGAAACACTGGTCTAGTTGGTCATGCATCGAAGTACACTTGTTCCTGCAGTGAGGCACTGTCGTCATTTGGAGGCGACAGATTCGAATCCCGGTCGGTAACGATAGCTTTCAAATTTTTATGTTGTCTACTAATCTCTGCTTCCTTCTTCTCCTTCTATGAGTGCCAAACAATACTGTGTGTGTTTATTTATGTACTAGCCTTATTATAGGGTATTTTATATCAGCATCCATTTTATACACAGGTTCAAACCCCATCTAATCTTTTCAGAACAACTATGTATGACATATGGCCAATAAAGGAAGGTAATGGAATACGTTCCAGGCTTCATGAAGGAAAAATTTCCCAGCACCCACCGAATGAGGTTGGGTTGACCGCAAAGTTGTAATGGTCAAGAAAGATCAAATCAAGCCACAACCGCTTGAGCCCAGGACCACTATGCACGACCTGCGCTCAATGTCCTAAAATGGCAGGTTTGGATTTTTTCTGGCATGAATGGTTGACACACACAGAGCCATCACACCTACAAGAGCTGAAGTGACTTTACTGACCATGCCCTGTTGGTGGTTAACATACAAATGAAAGAGCTGATTGACTAATCTCAAGGGGAAACACTGTGGTTGAGCAGGGGAGACAATACTGTCTATAAACGATCATCTGTTGCATGAGCAAACAGGTCAATGACTACATGTGATCACGACTGATAGAATCAGAAATCCAATTTGACACAAGCTGGAAAGATTGTGATAGTGGATGAAACAGAAGCATGCATAACCAACTGGCCATGGGAACAATAGGCTTCCATACTCTCTGGCTTCTGAGGAAGAAGAACACGTGAGCATGTCCCTAGTGCTGTGACATTAGTGGTGGGTGACAATTTCCGACAAATTTTTGACAACTCTGCAAATAACCACACAAAGCAGTATGCTACTACAGTATTCTACTTTAAATAGAAAAACAAACCTACTCACCGACAGTAACCGTTGACAATTTTTCCTGCCACAACACGAGAAAAGTTTTCCCAAACCTTTGGGTCGCCAGTCGCTGGAGTGCCCAACAGGATAACATCTTCCACTATACCTTCACTACCTGAAATGAAGACAAGATCTCAAGTCAGTAGTCCTATTAGTACCAACAGTACATGTTTTTGGTTTTTCTATTGTCTTATTTTTCTGCCCTTTAATACACCCACCACCCCATCTCTTGGAGAACAGGCTCTGAATCAACTCACATCATCTTTTGCTATCTCCTATGGCTATCTCCATGTCCTCCACATATTTTTCACCTGTCACTAGTTCCCTTCCCCAGGTTTTTACTCTATTAAAGCTTTCTCTGCCTCCCTAGATACTAGGGTCACTACTTCTGAAGCTTTTTGCAAACTCTGTATGTATATATATATATATATGCACTACTGACGAGCCCAAACTAGGCTATGCACTACTGACGAGCCCAAACGAGGGCGAAACTCGAGTATAGTGCTTCCATATTGACGTGGATAGGCCTTAGGTTCATACCAGAATGCGATCGGCGTTGCCAGTAGTGGGTTGTGCTCAATATTTAAATTTCAAATCACGAAACAACCACATAATCAATATATATATATATATTCCCCCCCCCCCCCCACCCCCCCGCGTTTCCATCCTGTTTCAGGATATTGCGGTCAACACCAGCATCTTTCAGCTGTATGTTGATTCCTAGGCTAGATTACGCTCATCAGCACGCCACAACTTTCTGAGCGACCGGTTCCATACTCTCATAAGTCGCTGGCGCGACTCGAACCACTTCTAATTCTCGTGCACTCACGTCAACCACGAGAGTATTCGGGGTTAACAGAGAAAGCTGCTAACCCCTCGGCCAGGGAGCCGAGGTATATGTATATATATATATATATATATATATATATATATATATATATATATATATATATATATATATATATATATATATATATATCTGAGTGTGTGCACACGACTGTGTATAATAAATTGCATGTATTTTGAAGGAATTGCAGTCACATCCTCAACCTTTATTGGCTGCTTGTGACTTATTAAGCAATTTTATCTTCAGCAGGTTCATCATCATCATCATCATCATGTGCCATGCTGGATGGGGTAGGCATTCATGACATTCCAAAGATATATAAAATAATCATCATTATCAAATACCTTTCCAAGTGGCATGAGTGATCATGCTTCTCCATATCTTGTGATCTTCAAAGACATGTATCAATGTGTGTGCTGACTCCCTCCCTTCTGTGCCATGATACAAGACTCAAGAATCTTCTCACGCTGTCTCCCTCCACAAATCTTTCCAGTTGTCACACTATGTTCCAGGTTTTGGCTTTTCATTATGTGGCTAAAAATGAAGACTAGTCTAGTCTAGTCTTTCCTTTTGAGCCTAAGGCGGCGCATAGGGCAGACGTCATGGCTCTCCATGTCTGGCGACCCGCCACTACCCGTTGCAACTCTTGGATGTTCGCCTGGCCGCCGAATGGGCCCTCCAAGGAATTCAACAGGTTTGTGCGAAGTGTCGAACATTTGGAGCCAGAAATATGATTCTGTGACAACGGAGAGCAATGAAGACTGTCTCTTTCTTATGTTTGTGATAAGTTGTCTTTGCGCCTTAGCCTCCCTCAGAAAGTCATTTTGGCTGTGTAAGGAATTTTCAGCATTCTTCTATAAAATCACATCTCCAAAGCTTCCATGGATTTTTTTGTTTATTAATTGTCCAGGATTTACAGCCATGTGTTAAGACTACTGCTAAGTGCAACATGCAAGAATTCTTTTTTTTTAAAACTCCCAATTAAGGACTTATTGCATAAAATGTTCATCTGATAGAATGGAGTATTTGCTCGTCCTATTCTGTTCTTTATATCGGTGAAGCATCTTCGATCTGATGTTATCCACGTGCCTAGATATTTGAATTTCTGCACTTGCCCCAAAATAACATTTACTTTAATTGTACATTTAGGCACACACTGTTTCTTTGTTTTCACCATGACTTCGTTCTTCCTAATATTCAAGCTAAGGCCATATAACCATTGTATTTATCATTTCCTGTACAGCTAGTGCTCGACTTATGACCACGATCGGTTCCGACAGACCGGTCGTAACACGATTTGGTCGTAAGTTGAGTACGCTATGTGTACAGTAATGTGAAGTGATGTTATAAAAATATTTAAGTTAAATTATATCATAAATTTCTTTTATTATTGTTATAAATCATAATTTTCGATGTTCATTTTGTTCCATTTGTATCATCTCTACACCATTTTGTTTCTTATTTTTACATCGTCTGGTTTAAGAAAAACACTGCATTAACTGTACATGTACAACTGGTTTAATATTTGCAAAACATACAAAATACAGGTGTGGAAAATACTATAGGAAACATTTTCCCAATCACAAAACACATCAAATTGTCATTAACATCAAAATATATAAACATGCACGAAACATTTTATTGGCCACTGGTGCTTGGCTGCAGATCATTAATGTCATCATCTAAGGCAGCAGTTGGGGGTACTGGAGTTGGTTTTTTCATAAACATGGTGAGCTTTGTCTGAACTGTATGTTTCTTTTTTTTTCATCATAAATTTCACGATACGGACGAAACACATCGGGCGCCATCCGCTCAATCCTTGCAAATCATTGGATGTTTGGGTCCATTGCTTCGAAATGTATAAGACGTTTATTCAGTAAAGATAAACCTTCTGATAATCCCTTAGTGGTGAACTTTCTTTCTGGTTCATCCTCTTCTTTCTTGGCTTCTCTTCTTTCTTCTTCCGCTACTCTTTTTTCTTCCAGTTCGATTAAATCTTCATTTATAAGTTCTCCGGATTCTTTGTCTAGCAACTCTTCGACATCTTCAATTTCAAACTCCAAAGAAAGGTCTTTGGCGAGTTTTACTATTTTTTCCCGAATCGTTTCAAGTTCATGTTCACTGTCAAATCCATGAAAATCATTAACATAGCGCTTAACACAATTTTTCCAGATGCCACTCTTGCACTTTGTTGTTACAGCCTCCCAGGCGGTAGCGATATTCTTGATACAAATTAAAATGCTGTAGTGTTTCCAAAAATCTCGCAATGTTAGTTCTGAGTCAGCATCTATTGCGGATATTGCTTGAACGAAGGTGGTTCGGAGATAGATGGTTCTGAGGCAGAAATAAATCTAAAATCTAATATGGCTAGTGATTGTGGTAGTAAAGTCAAATGGTCGTAAGTTGCATAGGTCATAAGTCGAGCACTAGCTGTAGTTCCTTCTGACATGTAAGACGGTATCATCAGCATAATGCAAGTTATTTATATTATACTAGCTGACCCGGCCCGGCTTCGCCCAGGTCCTGGCGGGGATCTATCTATCTGTCTGCTTGTCTGTCTGTCTGTCTGTCTGACCTGGCCCGGCTTCGCCCAGCTCCTGGTGGGGAGCATCTAATTTAATTCATATAAATAGTCATATAAGCTCCCGTTTCCGACTATCTTCTATCTATCTATCTGTCTGTCTGTCTGTCTGACCCGGCCCGGCTTCGCCCAGCCCCTGATGGGGAGCATCTCATTTAATTCATATAAGTAGTCATATAAGTTTCCGTTGCCGACTGTGTCTGTCTGTCTGACGACCTGGCCCGGCTGTCTGTCTATCTATCTATCTATCTGCCTGCCTGCCCGTCCGTCTCTCCCTTCCTCTCTATCGGGTCAGATCTATCTATCTATCTATCTATCTATAGCCAGGGGACTTAACCTAAGATATAAAGTTATGTCCCTTTATATATTTTTTCTGATGTTAAGTCATGTAATTTAAATATTAAATTTTAGTAAGTAAATAGCTGAAACAAACAAAAAAACTATGACAGTTGGTTGCACAGGAATGAAAAGAAAACATGTAGAAAATTTCATCTCAATCGGATGGACCGTTCGCAAACGCATAAAGAACGGACATACATACATACATACATTGTGTTTTATAGATATAGATTATTATGTCCACCAACCAGGATCCCTGGCATATTTTCTGTTGATTGCATTATATGTTCACTGTACAATGAGAACAAATCCAGAGACATTATATCCTTGGCTAACTCCTTTCTTTATACACTGAAATGTTCCTAAATATTCTTATGGCTGCTGTTGTCTGCCAAAATATTTCTTAATTATTTGCAGATCTTAGCTGTTAATGTTAGGTTGTAATGTAAATTTGTTTCCCTCATGTTTCCCAGTCAAATGCTTTTGTGTAGTCTATGAAGTATTAAGTTCAGATCTGTTTTTACTTCTACAGATCTTCTTAATATTGTTCTGAGAATATGTATGGCACTGTTTGATCTAGTTCTACAAATCCTCATTGTTCATCACCAATTTCTGGTTTGAGAATATTTCTTATTCTTTTCATAATTATTCTCAGTAACAGTTTTGTCATGTGGCTCAAAAGACTTATTGTGCGATGATCTTTGTGTTTTAAAGTATCTGGTTTCTTTGGAATAGCTATAAAGATGATTTTAATAGATCAATAGGAATGTTGATTGATTTGATTGAATGATTTAGGAACCTACGTCACAGCATTCGGCGCATTCCCATAAGCGCTCCGTCCCCATCCTCAGCAGCCAGCGAAGAGTTCCAACACTAATAGTACCAGTAGCAATCTGATTATATTTCCGTCTCTCTTTTCCTCTGAGCGTCAATCATCGGCCAGATCCCCTCGTCACTCCTCGCTGTTGCATTCTAGCCAGACCATGGTGATCCATTTGCTCCTCCTAGGTGTACACGTACAATAGGAATGTACCCACTATTAAAGATGTCTTTTATAAATTTTGTCAACATTTCAATTCCAAAATCTCCTAGGACCTCAATTTCTTCCAACATAATGTTGTCTGGCCTGGGCGACTTTCCTTTCTTCAATTAGTATAGATACTGACTGCAACATCCTGTAAAGGATATGCAACTTTAAAAAAAAAAAAAAAAGGAAAAAAGTGCATCTACAACTTCCGCCACAAGTATTTGTGGACCCTTGCCATTGTCTTGAATATTCACATCCGGTCTCCTATCATCATGCTTGTCTTCTAAATATTTTGCCTATCTATTAACTATATCATCTTGCCCCATTATCACTGCCTATCGGACAATCGGATGGACCGTTCGCAAACGCATAAAGAACGGACATACATACATACATTGTGTTTTATAGATATAGATTATTATGTCCACCAACCAGGATCCCTGGCATATTTTCTGTTGATTGCATTATATGTTCACTGTACAATGAGAACAAATCCAGAGACATTATATCCTTGGCTAACTCCTTTCTTTATACACTGAAATGTTCCTAAATATTCTTATGGCTGCTGTTGTCTGCCAAAATATTTCTTAATTATTTGCAGATCTTAGCTGTTAATGTTAGGTTGTAATGTAAATTTGTTTCCCTCATGTTTCCCAGTCAAATGCTTTTGTGTAGTCTATGAAGTATTAAGTTCAGATCTGTTTTTACTTCTACAGATCTTCTTAATATTGTTCTGAGAATATGTATGGCACTGTTTGATCTAGTTCTACAAATCCTCATTGTTCATCACCAATTTCTGGTTTGAGAATATTTCTTATTCTTTTCATAATTATTCTCAGTAACAGTTTTGTCATGTGGCTCAAAAGACTTATTGTGCGATGATCTTTGTGTTTTAAAGTATCTGGTTTCTTTGGAATAGCTATAAAGATGATTTTAATAGATCAATAGGAATGTTGATTGATTTGATTGAATGATTTAGGAACCTACGTCACAGCATTCGGCGCATTCCCATAAGCGCTCCGTCCCCATCCTCAGCAGCCAGCGAAGAGTTCCAACACTAATAGTACCAGTAGCAATCTGATTATATTTCCGTCTCTCTTTTCCTCTGAGCGTCAATCATCGGCCAGATCCCCTCGTCACTCCTCGCTGTTGCATTCTAGCCAGACCATGGTGATCCATTTGCTCCTCCTAGGTGTACACGTACAATAGGAATGTACCCACTATTAAAGATGTCTTTTATAAATTTTGTCAACATTTCAATTCCAAAATCTCCTAGGACCTCAATTTCTTCCAACATAATGTTGTCTGGCCTAGGCGACTTTCCTTTCTTCAATTAGTATAGATACTGACTGCAACATCCTGTAAAGGATATGCAACTTTAAAAAAAAAAAAAAAAGGAAAAAAGTGCATCTACAACTTCCGCCACAAGTATTTGTGGACCCTTGCCATTGTCTTGAATATTCACATCCGGTCTCCTATCATCATGCTTGTCTTCTAAATATTTTGCCTATCTATTAACTATATCATCTTGCCCCATTATCACTGCACCATTCATTGATTTTAAACATCCAGAGGTATTTCTTGTTTTCCTACCTGTTAGGGTAGTTATTTCAACAATTTTGCATTGGTCCAAAGCCATGCCTAACTCATAAAATATCTTTCTTCCATATGTATAAATATCTTTTTTCATGCTATCTGCTGTTGGAGCATATGTGGGTGGGTGGGGCGGTGTGGGGGTGGGGGGTGTGGGTGTGTGTGTGTGTTTTTTTTTCCATCTTTTATTCTTATATCCTCTATCGCCCACTGAGACATATGCCCTCAAACCCACTCACTCCAAGCCCTCCTATCTTTAGCTATCCCATGAAACACTGTCCATGTCCTTCCCATATAATTCATTTCTGTTTCTACTTCTCTTCTTATAAATGTATTTTTGTCAGGTAATCGTACATGTTATCTATACTTATTTTTGTCAGGTAATCGTATATGTTATCTATACTTGTTTCCCAGCAGGATCTTAACATACCCTGTTTGTCTTTATGCTGTACCACCATATCCTACTACAATCAACACTGAACTTATTCGCTACTAACACATGGTGTTTGCTTGCATGCATAATTGTTTATAGTGAGCTGAGCTGAGTCAAGAACCGCCATTACAGCATTCAGGACATTCCCATACACACTTTGTCATCTTCAACAACCAGCGAAGAGTCCATATACTAATGATCATGGGTATTAATTCATTCCTTTTATATTTCATTTATGGAAAAGCAGGTCCGCATGGCATAAATGGATAAGAACTCGTGTTCTTAAACATCTGGTGTGCTGATGCCGAGGACACTTAATAGGGAAAGCTAACCCATAAGCAAAATTCAGTCCATCACCACTATAAATAGTGTGTATGGACTACGCTTGAGGTCAAAGTGAGCGAGCGCCCCAAAAAAATTATGGAAAAGACACCAAATATTAAGGCCTGGGTATTAATTCATTCCTTAACAATAATATTTGTTTTCTGTTCTGTAAATTAAATGTGTACAAATGTTTTTCGAAACTTGCATTACAAAGCTTGATTTTTCACTTCAAATCTGAGTAGAAGTTCAGCTTTCACACCCATACAGGAGGTATACAAGAGATATGACAGTGCTAGTGGCCTGCATAGTTTGATTGTCAAAAAGAAGCCAATATAATGGCATTTTCCTAGAAAACACCCAGTCTAGTCATGATAGATTGAGCTAACTGGTCATATACTGATCAGTTCACATTCTTCTTTCGTTCGTTCGCTATCAGTTCACCTAAGCCTCCACATTTACATATGAGTAAATCAATGAAAATGAGAAGTGAAATTTGGCAGCTTTACTACAGTTCCACCAATTTAATTTCTCATGTTTACATAAGGTGGGTGCAAGATATTTATAGTAGTAATACTGCTTGGCTTGGTACATGTTTTGAAGTAGAACGTTCTAATTAAAAAACAAATTTGTAATAAATCACAAGAAAGAACATTTCTTGAAGTGTTACGTGATGTTACCTTTTCTTTTTGACAGTTCCTCGAGACAAAAGAAAAGTACTCTGGCTCCAAGACTGAATCCAATGAGAGTCACAGGTCTGTTACCCTAGAAGATAACAGAAAAATAAATGTTAATGAGTTAAGTTTTGTTATCCTAGAAGATAACAAAAGAATACATGTAAATGAGCTACAGTTCTGTAACCACAGAAGATAACAAAAGAATACATGTAAATGAGCTACAGTTCTGTAACCACAGAAGATAACAGTAAAATAAATGTAAATGAGTTACCATTCTGTTACCATAGAAGATAACAGAAGAATACATGTAACAAGTAGGTTCTTTACACTTTCTGTTAGTTTCTTCTGCTGCTATCAATTGATTAATTCTTCCTCTAATCAAATGCAGTTAAAAGGCACATGGCATGTTCCAGAAAATTAAACAGTAAAAAAGTTATGGAAGACATACTATCATAAAAGCAACCACAAACCATCTAGTTTAGAGTGACAATTAAAGTATATTAAAAATATAAAGGCATGCACTGGTGAAGATCAAGACCTATATGCAAATTATCAAAGATGAAAGAAACCAACTGCATGGCAATATTTCCAGACCGGCATGCTAAATAACCTGCCTACCTGTTCTCTTGTCAGCAGGACATCAGCGAGCATCTTCCCCGCAGCCTGAGACCTCTGCAGAGCCACAGACCAGGGGTTGTCTATGATGTTGGCAGCAGATATCAAGGCAGACGGCCATGCAATGGCTGCTAATAATCCTGCAATTGTGTGCAATAAGTGACTGCTAATAATCCTGCAATTGTGTGCAATAAGTGACTTTTGTAATTTTTCAATGTAGTCTGTCTTTTTATGTGTTGATGAAGACTTTCTAGCTGCAATGTCAATTTTGTCACTTGTGATTGTGTTCTTGTATAGCTGAGCAGTTCCTCCTCTTCTTCTTCTTCTGTGTTCGTCTGGAATGTCTGTCTTGGACGTAACTGTTGTGCCTGGTTACAGCACATCTGCGATACTTCCACCTTTCGGGTAACACATCCGACTTCTTCAGGCATTTATTGACCTGATTAACCTTCCTAGTTTGGATCAGATTCCAGGACAAACCAGTGTCGCAGGAAAATTTTTTCATCATTCTTCGATGAATGTCCACTGGTTGACATCCTTCAAATGAAAGAAACTGAATCATCGCTCTTTGAGCTTCTCTGGACGGATTTTGGATCAACCCGGCCATTTTCTCAACGGTCAGAAACAGAACCTATGCATCATGAGACGATAAGCACTTGCTATTGTTTTCATTGGTCAACTTTCCATTGTTGTTGGTTGAGTTAATAATGAGTAAAATAACAACAAGAAAGTAATGAGGATGGATAAATCTGAATTACAGAATAGAACTGTCATGTACCACATTGGGCCCATGGCAGTGAGAACCAGATAATTCCCAGGGAGTGCCAATACTGACCATGATTCACACTACTGGCGTGATAACATGGCAGATTTACGGGGATGTTGAACAGGTGTGAGAGGAAGTGGCATTTTGGACTGAGTTCTAGCCAGGGACATATTACATCTTGAACATACTTATGGCGACTTACACCTTATATCAGTTATTAAAATAATTATAGAATTAAGTGTTTCAGTTTATGATGTGATTTGTATATTTTTGTTTTGCATATCCTATTTACAGGACATCGCTGTCACAAACCAGCATTTTACTACTGTTGATGTCTTGGCAAGTTTATGTTCAGTAGTTTACCACTGCTTTCTGAACGACCGGCTCCCATACCAACAAGTTAAAACTCTGCACAACGCGGTCTGCTGCCAAATTGGTCACAGCTGTGTTTCGAATGCAGGTGAGTGGGCTCACAAATCATGTCCGCAAGACCTTAGCTACAGAGACTGGTGATTTGCATATTACATCTGTGAAATGTAGAACTAATAGAGACCATGCTATTACTAGCATTTCATTGTCTCTTATTCTTACCATGTTGCTAAAGTGATCAGTTATAAATTTGTTGTTAGTTGTGAGTAGTCAAATGGAGTCTGGCATTGGCCCAGTGTGCTATAATTAAGATGCAGCAGTTTGATAGAGCACAAGAAGGACTCGCATGGCTATGGACAGATCTATACTCCCAGTAATATCAGTGAATGAGAGGGACAGGATGAAAGAGCAACAGTGACAGAGACAGTAACAATATGAGAGAGAGAGAGAGAGAGAGGAGAGAGAGAGAGAGAGATTTTTATTTTAGAAGGGTTACAAATTGGGCAGAGAGAGAGAGAGAGAGAGAGAGAGAGAGAGAGAGAGAGAGAGAGAGAGAGAGAGAGAGAGAGAGAGAGAGAGAGAGAGAGAGAGAGAGAGAGAGACACAAACAGACAGAGAAGACAGAAAAAATAATAGAGGAAGAGAGAGGAGTAACAATGAATAAAATAGCAAGAGACAAAGAGAATACAAGAGACAAAATAATAGAGGGGGAGGAGAGTAGGAATGACATAGACACAGACAGAGAGAGTGGAGAGAGAAAGAGCGAGTGAAAGAAAGAGACAGACATACAAAGACAGTGAGCGAGACAGAAAAGGAGTGATTGGAAGAGGCAGGAGAGAAAAGAAAAAGAGAGACAGACAGAGAGAGAACAAACAACATTGTTTATAAACACGCACACAAAAACACTTGATATGAAATGCTAGAAAGGAAACCTGTGATCTCATTACTAAAGGGCTGCACACAACTCACCACTCAGAACTGTATACTTGAGAGCTTCTTGGGTAGCCATTGTCATAGCAGAATTAAAGATGTAATTCAAAGCTTCTCCCATCTGTACCAGATACTTGGTCTCCCAGCAGAGTGAGTACTGTTCCCTGGACTCTGCTAAATACTTCCAAGGCTGTTTGAAATCTGTTCAGAAAGTTGGGATGGCAAGAAGACACAATATAACAAGTCTAGCATGATGTCAAGATATTTAGTCTGTGAGATTTTTCCATTTCTGCATTGTTGATTTTAAATTATCCCTAGATCAAGAAATCAACATCATGAACAACAATGAACAGGGTAACAAAAAAAAAGTCTGGGAAAACAGGAAGCTTACTGCCAAAACAAAAGTCCTGGTCTATCAAGCCTGTGTTCTTCGTACTTTTCTTTATAACAGTGAAGCCTGGTTAACTTACACCAACAGAAACGTTTAAACAGCTTTCATATGCGATATCTGCGAAGAATACTTGGTATTAAGTGGCAAGAAAAAAATCAGACATACTGAAGTATTGAAAAGATCGGGTTGTGTGACGGTGTATTCCATGCTCAGTCTTCGTAGTCTTAGAAGGATAGAACACATTAGGAGGATGGACAACAGTAGAATACCTAAGGACATCTTTTTTGGTGAATTACAGAAGGTTAAAAGATCTCGAGGTCAGCCTCTACTACAGTATGAAGATATAAGAGGGACATGATTGATACAGGCATTGATATTACACCTCCAATTTTATCTGGTTCCTATATTGTAAAAGTTCACACTGTGATTCATACCCAGTCTTCACTGGTTCCTTTGTTGTAAAAATTCACCAAATGATTTAAACCCGAACCTCACAGTTACAGACAGACATGAAGCCTGTGGACCCCAAAGAGTCATTAAAACCCTATTCTGGGTCTCCATAGTGAAGTGGTCAAGCCTTTTTACCCTCTGAAGGTGGTGGGCTCATTTTATGACTGAATAATACAGACTATGAGTACAATTTCTTCACAAACCATGGGGGGTCATCACTGGAGCTACAGACTTCATGCTTCATGCAATACTCTCAGCAGGCGACTTGTCATCCTACGGCGACAGACTGAGCCTGATGGGGTAAACCCAGTACAGTGAGATAAATTCTCTGGTCTTTAACCTTTTCACCATTATTGAGAAGCTTTCAAAAGGTCCTAGACCAATGGTAAATGACCATATGCTGTGTGAGTATCGACAGTACAGCCTATGTGAACAAAAGCTCAGCCGAGTCATTAATTCTGATGAACAATAAAGGAGTTTGAGAAAACAAAGTATGAATACCACTGACACAGATGAACACAGATATAGTCAATTACCTTTATGGTTATTGGTCAGCCATCCAGTGACAGCAATTGTGATATGAAGTTGGTTGGACAGAGTGTCTGCTCTCAAACTGTTGCCACATACTAGTGGTTCAAACTGGAACTCTTCAATAGCACCAACTCTTTTCTTCATTTTGTAGCCTGATGAAACAAACAATTCAGATGAGAAATATGATACCTCCATAGATATTCAACATGTCCAAGTATTTAGTTGTATTCAATCTTAGACTTAAATTATGTTATATTAAATTTTGTGTTATTTTAACACTTCTATCTAAAAAGCATTTTTAGTGCCATTTCTACCATGTTGGACTATTAAAACCTACATAGGGTGACAATTAATTTACTGAAAATGACTGTCTTGTTTTGTTAATGTAATTTAATTTGCACAACTTGCACACATGACTTCCTGTTTTGTTCCCTTATCAAAGAAACCTGGGAGACGTTTTTTTGTTTTTGTTTAATGGTGCATATCCCTTACAGGACGTTGCAGTCAACACCAGCATTTTTCAGCTGCTGTTGATGTACTAGGCAAGTTTTATGTTCAGTAGTTTGCCATTGCTTTCTGAACGACCGGCTCCCATACCAACATGTTATAGCACAACACGACACGGTCTGTTGCACAAATCGCTCGCAGTTGAGTTTCAAACGCCTAGTAAGCGGCTCACGAACCGCGTTCGCAAGCCTTTGGCCACGGAGACCGGCATGTCCATGTGAGACATGTTACATCAGTAGAAACCAATGGTGCTTGCAAACATTTCCAGTTCTCAGCTGGTAGCAAATCAGGTCAATTCTGAGATTCAGATAGACATCAACTCCTCTCAACAATGTTCTCCCTCCATTTACAATATTACCTCAGAAGTCAGAGTGGCTTCCCCTGATGATGACGCTGTTAATAGGAAAAGTTAATCCACATGAAAATGTAAGTCCAGTGCACTCCCCAGTAGTAGCAGGTGAACGAACTATGTTTGAGTTGAAAGCAAGCGAACAGGAAAAACATATTGCAGCATTGACTGTCAAACTAGAATCTATAGGTCTTAGAGGGTCTTCATGGCAAAGTGTCAAACTATCTGTCTGGCATTCTAAAGGGCATGGGTTTGTTTTTGAGCTGCGTTGTTCAGATCGCAAGTGTAATTTTTCAGGAGACCCCTGGGGGTTACTGGAGCTATGGGGTTTGTGCTTTATGTGATGCTCTCAGCAGTCAGCCTGTCATTATGAGACCAAGCCAGAGGTGGTAAAACCTGGTGCAATGCTCTCAGCAGGCAGCCTGTCATTATGAGACCAAGCCAGAGGTGGTAAAACCTGGTGCAATGATCTCAGCAGGCAGCCTGTCATTAGGAGACCAAGCCAGGGGTGGTAAAACCTGGTGCAATGCTCTCAGATGGCAGCCTGCCATTAGGAGACCAAGCCAGGGGTGGTAAAACCTGGTGCAATGCTCTCAGATGGCAGCCTGTCATTATGAGACCAAGCTAGAGGTGGTAAAACCTGGTGCAATGCTCTCAGCAGGCAGCCTGCCATTAGGAGACCAAGCCAGGGGTGGTAAAACCTGGTGCAATGCTCTCAGATGGCAGCCTGTCATTATGAGACCAAGCTAGAGGTGGTAAAACCTGGTGCAATGCTCTCAGCAGGCAGCCTGCCATTAGGAGACCAAGCCAGGGGTGGTAAAACCTGGTGCAATGCTCTCAGCAGGCAGCCTGCCATTAGGAGACCAAGCCAGAGGTGGTAAAACCTGGTGCAATGCTCTCAGCAGGCAGCCTGCCATTAGGAGACCAAGCCAGAGGTGGTAAAACCTGGTGCAATGCTCTCAGCAGGCAGCCTGCCATTAGGAGACCAAGCCAGGGGTGGTAAAACCTGGTGCAATGCTCTCAGATGGCAGCCTGTCATTATGAGACCAAGCCAGAGGTGGTAAAACCTGGTGCAATGCTCTCAGCAGGCAGCCTGCCATTAGGAGACCAAGCCAGGGGTGGTAAAACCTGGTGCAATGCTCTCAGCAGGCAGCCTGTCATTATGAGACCAAGCTAGAGGTGGTAAAACCTGGTGCAATGAAGTCAAGCCTTTGCCCTTTGACACTAGAATCTAAGTATGCTGTATAACACACTCTGCTTTCAAACAATGATGTGGATACTTTAAACACAGAAAGCACACAAAATGTTGCATGATTTATTGTCTGGCATAATCGCTGCCTCGAAAAATGATGCAAAGATGCAGCAAAATATGCCAGGCAATAAATCATGCAACATGTTTGTGGCTTCTGTTTAAATCCAGTCAGCAAATACATTGTTTTGGGCTTTGATACTGCTGCGATGTATGATTTCTCATGCAACCTAGAGCTTACCTGTCAGCCCTGCCCCTGCCACCCCAAACAGAGAGCCAATGACTGCCACTCCAGCTGTGGTGCCCAGTACTGCTGCTCCAGTGCCACCTATGATGGCTCCAGCTCCCGCTGCAACTAATGGAGCTGCTAAACCACCTGTCAGACCTGCGGGAGATACCAGTCTATTGTTTATAACAATGCTTTACCTGTATGTGGCAATCACATTTACTGTTAATGGAACTTAATATTAGCTAAAATCTTCAGCCTAAAGGATGCTGAAAAATATTGTTCAGCAATTTTAAAAAAAAATTAGTTGCCTATCCTTTACGGACGTAGCCGTCAACCCCAGCATTTTTTGGCTGTTCGTGATTCCTGGGCATGTTTACGTTCAGTAGTTTGCCATTGCTTTCTGAATGACCAGCACCCATACTATTTCGTAAAAAAACCAATGCAGTTGTGTTTCGATCACAGTATGCGGGATTACGAACTGCGTCCATAACCCCTTCGCCACGGAGCTAATCTACTTGTAAGTATAAACAATAAGAAAAGTTAGTTGCATCTCCTTTACAGGATGTCACAGTCAACCACAGCAATATTTGGCTGTTTTGTAATTTCTTGGCAAGTTTTACGTTCAGTAGTTTTCCATTGCATTCTGAAAGACCGGTACTCCCAGGAGTCTCAAAGAAAATTGCACTCATGAACCAAATGACATAGCCCGGTATCAAACCCACAACCTTCGAAGCATGAGGCAGGCGGCCTAATTACTTCACTATGGAGACTCCCTCCTGTACTTTAAATGTTCTATTTTTGTGTAAATATTCAATTATAGTCAGTCCAGAAATGAATGCCTTCATTCACGATCAATTATTTTGAAAACTGTCTGTTACATCGTTATGAAATTTTTCCTGCCGTCTTATATTTACCCCCACCCAAGGAATATGTCTTTGATAGGTCCAAAAGCAACTTAAATCATGGAAAGCGGCGACATTTCTTTGATGTTTTGGTGAAAAACTAGTAATTTTTCGCTAACAAACTTGTTTTACAGTAATGCCCCGGTTCCACTAAGCGAGGCTCTTGTCATAAGGCCAATCCCAAGTCCCACGAGAAATTTAACTATTCAACGCTAATGTTTCCATGTGAAGACGAAATACATTTAATAATGTGCACTTCATCTCTAACCCGTAAATTATATACTGATAAACAAATTTTAAAACTGCTGTACAATCTCCAGAACAAAAATTTTTCTGTTGGGTGGACATAATGATAAGTTTATATGCTAAATATCATCATTTTCCCTCAGTTGGTTACAGATGCAAAATCCGTAATAGAGGCGCTCCTGTCTGGGAAATTGCCAGTTCTTAGCAGTCAGCATAAGGTCACCATACAGTGGATGCCATCCCACTGTGGAGTCCCTGGAAACGACAGAGCTGATCGATTGGCTAAGGAAGGAGCACAAGAAGAACAACCTAATGTGCCCATTACATACCACCAAAAGAAAAGAATGATCAAATCAATCAGAAGGCCACCAAACCTTACTCAAGACGACTACCACATTATGGATAGACTAGAACAGGTCATTCTTCTGCTCCTCAGAACAGGACACAATAGATTACGTAACCACATGTATATAAAATTCAAGATTGGTGACTCAGCCATGTGCACATGTGGTTTGGTGTCGCAGACAGCAGAGCACATACTCCAGGATTACCCAAACTACAACATATCCAGGCGAACCTTCTGGCCTAGAGAGACAACAGTGGAAAATAAACTCTATGGACAGCTGAGTGAACTAGTTACTGAGATATGAAATTTTATATTGGGGCAGACAAAAGTAAACAGACTATAACATCAATCACAAGAATGATTTTCAAATACCATGTATGCATCTAGAAGCCTCATGTAAAACATTTACCTATCAAAGTCCCGCCTCCTAATGTTGCCAGGCCAATCAAAGCGTAGCGTTTGTATTTTCTTCTCTTTGCCTTCCGAGCCTTTTCAATTTTCTCCTCCCTAAAAACATTACAATACAGATGTCAGATGAACACAAGCAGGTAGGTCAACTAAAATGTATTTATATTTAACAAAATACTGTGCTAGCAGAGTACTCTGTGTGCTTGCATGCCTAGATAGCTCCATGGGCACTGTTACTACCAGATCTGTTAGACCGCATATTGATCTTATAGTGCTGGTCTCCCTGGTGAGCTGTCTCCCTAGAAAGCCGGTCATCCTGGCGAAGGAGTTAAGGACGGTGTTCATAATCCTGTATACTCATGTATGAAACACAGCTGCGCAAGATTCGGCAGCGGATCGCGTCACGCTGGTTACTTACGGAGGTATGTGAGCCGGTCGTTCAGAAAGCAATGGCAAACTACTAAATGTATAACTTGCCAAGACATCAACAGCAGCTGAAAAATGCTGGTGTTGACTGCTATGTCCTGTAAAGGATATGTGGGGGGGGGGGGGGGAATTTGATAACCAATCAACAAATATAACAGTCCTGAACTGAAGATAATTACTAAGTCCAGAATATAACTTTATTAATCAGAATTCACAATTGCTAACAAACAGTCCATTAACTGACTTCGCTGGCCTATAACTTTATTAATCAGAATTCACAATTGCGAACAAATAGTCCATTAACTGACTTCGCTAGACTACACTGCTTAACTCTCACCAACATTCCCCAAATAAACTTCTCAATACTTGATTTCTTCTGGTTTAACTCTAGAAGCTTAACTCCCAATTGAATAGTTAGTTAGATTCTAAGAAATGTGATTTCCTCAAATCTATCAATCATTCATCTCTGAATGAATTTGAATCTATCAGACTCTGAATAATGAGTGTCTAAATAATGATTCACAGAGGGGGTCTATGAGTGACTCGGTGACTGACCCGTTCCAAGTCTGAATCTCAGTCAAGGAATAATCATCTCTCTCTTCAACTGTTCCATCTTCTATTCCTCTTTTTCACTCCATTACTGTTCTTCTGCACCCCCCCCCCCCTCCCACCAAGAGTCCTAGTCCCCTACCTCTCTCAAAACAGTCTCCTCTCCTCTCCATAGTAGTCTGCTTGGAGTCTAATTGTATCTCTCCCAAGCCGTCTCCTCTCGCTCTCTCTCAAATACAGTCCCCCAGTCTTGTCTCTCTCCAAAGCTGTCTGTCGCCCCCCCCCCCCTCTCCAAAGTAATCTGCTTTTTTTAAACTTTACTACCACTTCATCCATGAGTAGTTTCATCACGCTTTTTCCCCGTTACTCACTAAAGTTCACTCTTCCACGCTTAAGCCCCAGGAACTAGACACAACATAGACAACCTTTCAGACCTTAAATGTTTATCACGAAATAAACAATCATTCTCACACAACTCCGTGCCATTAAAAAATAAAACATCCGATTTGTCTATTTTTATCTACTGATCAGCCTGCACTAAACAACCTTGACTAACCTACCTAACCCTGTCCTTTCTTTCACCTTACTTGCTGGGTTGGGGTACGAAGACCTGAGAACATCACCCCACCCCTCCGTACCCAGCCTAATATGTTACAAGCGCACTAATGATGGTATTTTCTGTTGTTTGTAGTTTCCTTGTTATTTTTCCCCCTGAAAAATCAAGTCCTACAAATGCTTTAGCTAAGGGGATGAACATCAATGCTTACTGTATCAATGGACCTAATAGATAAAACAACCAATCAGTCAGATACAATATGTGAAGACCAGAAGGTGGCAGCCTCTACGCCATACAAGATTGATCTTATTTCACTTACCTAGCTCCATAATTTATTTAAATTTAATTAAAAGAAATAAAATAAAGAGAAAATATGCTTAATCTGACAGAAAACAGAAATGTCTGAATCATTCTCCATAAGAGTGCTATACCCCAGAGTAGAATCTAAGTGGCTAAATAAATATAAAAATGAATATTCCTCTGTTTAAACAAAACAAGAACAATATATAAGCAATTTAGTCTTCATACAAAGCCGTTGAACAAAATAGCATGTTTGCATTCTGTACTACGGTTAGACTACGGAGAAGTTTGCAATCTGATCAGATATGTTCATAATCTCCATCTCTAAGAATCATAGGAGTGCTTTTAATTTAAATTAATGCATTTAATACATGAATGATTATGAATACGCGCAAACATTTAGAAACAAGACTGATTAAATTCCAGCAGTGTCATAAATTTAAATATTGAGCACAACCCACTACTGGCAACGCTGATCGTATTCTGGTATGAACCTAAGGCCGATCCACGTCAATATGGAAGCACTATACTCAAGTTTCGCTCTCATTTGAGCTCGTCAGTAGTGCATATCCCTAACCGGATCCGGACACAACCCCCTGATCACTGGCGTGTGAAGCGGGTGTGTAACCACGCGGCACACGCTGGACACGCCAAATTATCAGTGTCATAAATGATGGGTATATGTCTGTTTTAACCCACAGTACTCTGTCTGTCTGTCTCTCTCAATGTGACACAGCCATATCATCAGCTGTCCATTAGACCACATAAGACTGCTGGGTTGGTTGTGAGTCCAACACATTGGAGCTCAGGTCAGCATGGCCATATAGTTATGAACGCTTGTTCTTAAACTTCCTGTGTGTTGATGCCGAGGTAGCGGGTTCAACACCTACACGGGTCAGTTGGACTAAAATATTGACTTCTCGTTCTTGAATTGGGGATATAAATTACAAGTACTCCAGAAGTCGGAGTGGGTTCGCCTACAGCGAGGGACACTGGCAATAGGGACAGCTAATCCACATGCAAAAATCAGCCCAGTGCACTAAAAGTAGTAGCAAGTGCATGGACTACATCGGCTACGCTTGAGTTCAAAGCGAGTGAAGGCAACAAAAAACAAAAACATCAGAGCCATGACAAGGGCTAGCATTCATTGGAGGTGTTTTTTGTTTTACACATGTTTGTGTTGAACTCAAGCGTAGTCCACATACACTACTTCTACTAGTGCTGGACTGATTTTTGCGTGTGGATTAGCTTTCCCTATTAACAGTGCCCCTCGTCACCAGGCGGACCTACTCAGACTTCAGAGGTACTTGTAATTTACGTCCCCAAGTCAAGGACTATAGGTCAACATTTCAGTCCAAACTGTCCAGCGTAGGGGTTGAACCCCTTACCTCAGCATCAGCACACCGGATGTTTAAGAACACCCGTTCTTATCCATTCGGCCATACTGACTTACCACTGGAGAGGTTGATAGATATATTTCCCCAAATCCAGTACCAAAGTATCATCTCTGTGGTGACTGTGATGCTGAGTTCTCTTCCTCTTCCAAACAACCAGCTTTGTGTGCAAAACCAGTACTGGACCTTCACATCAGCAGAGGATGTAACCAGGCCAGGATTCAGCACAGCACACACATTCGGACAGGCTGGGATTGGACCTGATCTGGTTATGTTTCCTCTATTGGTTTAGGTATGTCATTGCCAACCGACTCCAACCCAAAGCTCAGAGGGTTAAGTCCATATATAAACAAGATACTAGATGACATGCTACATTATGCTAATTTCCATGTTATGAATTGTCTCCAGGCACAATGTAAGTTTGACATGTCGTTACACATCAACTCACACTGTGAATACCATCATATTCATTGTGAATGTCATCATCACCACTGATTGTATCATAACCATCATTGATAGTATCACCATATTCACTGATATCATCATCTTCATCATCATCATCATCATCACCATATGAAATTTATGGGTTGATTAACAAATAATGCCAGCAGCTTTATAACTTACAAAGCAATTTACATAAGGATAACCATTTAATGCCTGCATATATATTTTTTTAATGTGAAAATTATCTTAATTATAAGCAATCAAAGAAAAAACAATTAGCCATATTTGCAAACAGTAAACTAAAACTAAACATCATCATCATGTGCTATGCTGATAAGCGCAGGCGGTCATGTTTCGCCATCTCACAAGATCACCAGAGTCATGAATCAGCTCAGTGTTCTTGTCTCGACAATACCATGTGGCCAAGCCATCCTGGTATTTACTTCTCTGCCTTCTCCGTTATTTTCCCCTCAATCTTGCCAGTTGTTAACAAATTATCCAGTTTATTTCTTCTTATAACGAGCCCCAAAAAATGTGACTATTTACATCTAATTTCTCTAATCAGTTCATGGTTTTGATTTGTTTCTTGTAGGACTTGGTCATGGTCATTGGTTTTTTCTGCCTGTAAATGGTATTCTTTACATTTTCCTCAGAAACCAAATTTCTACAGCCATTAGATATTTTTCAGCTTGTCCATGCTGAAATCATACAAAAGTACGTAGCACTTCAACGCTTTTTGCTGTTGCAATCTACATTTTATTGGTCAGTATGTTTTCCATCTTGCAAAAGGCTACCTTCACCATGGTGATTCTTGTTCTAATCTCTTCAAAGTACCTCCCATCAGACAGTTTTGAGTTAGTTGTACCAATTCACTTGTTTAAGAATATTACCATTTACCCGTGATATTTCTTTCTTCCTAGTGACGAATATAATCTATGCCTTCTTACAATTTAATTCTAACCCTAGTTGTTAAAACTAAACTAAAATATTACAATCCACTGCCAGGAATTTTCGGGATGAGAAATAAAGTCCACTTGTCCATGTAGTCACAACATGCATACAGGAATTGTATTTCCCCTTCAAGAGCCGAAAATCCCTTGCCTTAGAGAGGAACGGAATAAACATCCCATGGTGTGCAAATAAAAGTCCTTGACCCTTTCACAGGTTTTGGGGCATATTGGGCCTACCCTTCTTTGTTACAGATCAATTGGCATACGCTGGGTGATGTGGTTAATATTGTGTTGGCTTCCTTTACTTCCCTGGAGATTTTCTGGTACCCATTTTAGGCAGAGTGCACCTGGAAACCCAGATCCATTTTAAGACATCCGCCTCAAAGAGGATTCAAACTGTTGGGCCAGTAAGAAAGTGATGACGTGCAAGACTGGTAAGCTAATCTCTCAGCCAAGCATTCTACTCAAGATCAGCAGCTGTAAGGTTAGGGTTAGTTTGTTGCTTATCAACCCAGTGGTCTTGTATTCAATCCCTAGTAGTGACACAAGTGGATTTCATATTCAACAAGTAGGACGCTGGAATACACCCAGTCTGGTAAAATGGGTGACATTAAATTTTTAGTGGGTGCTTATCACACCTTATTACATCATTACCTAGTATGTGAAGTCTAATTTGTAACTGCACTCCTTTAGCATTATCTGCCTTGTAATTACATCACTTAATATCAGTGTGTAAAACCATATATGAAAACATGCACTAAGAGTTAAATAAATATATAGGTATTATTGGTTATATTCAGATTTCTTTTAGACAATGTAAATACCTTTTTTTTCCTAAACAGGCATATAACTCAATTTATGTAACACATAGGAATAAATTTGCAAACTAAAGTAAATTATTATTCACAAATTCTGTAACAGGTAAACAACCACAGACCAATTTCTCACATGAAGTAAAATTAAGTAAACACAAATGTCTAAAGTTCAGATCCAATAAAGCTGAACGAAAATGGCATGAAATAAAATTATTCAAAAAAATTATTCAAAAAAATCATAAAGTGTATTTAATGCAACAATCAGCATGTAGAAGATAAGACTAGACAGTAACTAAATGGTGTATTCAAAGAAATACAACAAAAGTATACCTACACCTTCATTATACTGATTCTTTACAACTGATGACAAGGTGATAAACGCTGCAATATCAATACACTAATTAATGAAACTGTCCTAAAGTTAGCATTTTCAAAAGGATAAGAGCTCTTGCTCTTAAACTTTCAGTGAGCTTATGGCGAGGTGGTGGGTTCAACCACTACACTGTTCAGTTGGACTATAAAATGTTGACGTCTGGTCCTTGACTTGGGGACATACCTTACAAGTATCCCAGAAGTTGGAATGGATTTGCTTGATGGTAAGGGAAAGCTAATCCACACACACACACAAAAAAAACAATCCAGTGAACTCCCCAGCAGTAGGATCTACTAATGATAGCAGCATGTGTGTGGACAACACACAGGTTCACATAGAGCAAATGAAAAAGAAAATTGTCTATACTATAAAGTATGTTGGATAACAGAAAAAAAAGACATAATTCTAAATGTGATAGTTTCCTCTGTAATTTCCAGGCTTTTCACATATTGAAAGGTGGGCTTCTACTGACCTACCTCGGACTGTCTAACTAAATACCATGTTCTAAGTAAATACTCAATTATGCTATAGCTCAGCCAGATCTTTAAATGTAGGAGTTTTTATTATGTGTATCCATTACCACACTGATTGTGAACACACGCATGCCAAATGCTAATTGTGTGTATCCATTAGCATATTGACTGAACACATGTATGCCAAATCAATCAATCAATGTATGCCAAATACTAATAATATGAGAAGTGCTGATTGATTGATTGATTGATTTAGGAACCGACATCACAGCATTCGGGACATTCCCATAAGCGCTCCGTCCCCATCCTCAGCAGCCAGCGAAGAGTTCCAACACTAATAGTTCCAGTAGCTATCTGATTATATGTCCGTCTCGCCTTTCCTCTGAGCGTCGAGCGTCGGCCAGATCCCCTCGTCACACCTCGCTGTGTGCCGGGGAATGAACAGGCGGACAGATTGGCTGGCTCGGCAAAAACTTGGTGGAGTATTAATGCATGACAAGGCAGACGTGGTTGCGGCCTTGTGGGAGCACGTGTACACCTCGGAGGAGCAAATGGATCACCATAGTCTGGTAAGAATGAGAAGTGCTGATTCATCAAGCAAGTATCTGCATGCAGCGGACTGTCACATGTGACATGTATTATCTGTACTCACGTCGTGGCTAGATGTTTACCTGCTGGCCTAATAGTCATATGTTCGAATTTGCATTGAGGTTAATTGTTCAAACTAATTTGTGCTTCAAGATCAACCCAGTCTAAAATGAGCAACAGAAAATATCTAGGGAAGGGAATATGGCCATTATTAACCACATCACCTCTTGAGTGCCGTTTAATCTGTGTAAAAATATGGGTGTAGCAGTGTATGCACAATATGCCTTAAGGTGTGTAGAGGGGTCCTTTACTATTTACTGCACTATTATCTGTAGTCTATCCATCCTCAGTGTCCCAACAATAGGCACCATTGAAGGCACAACATAGCTTCCTTATTACTACAGATCCTTTTTATTTGACTAGGAAAGTTGTCCATATAAAGTCTTAAAGATCAATGACCCGTATAAGCTATCTGTATGACCATTCATAGGAGAGCATCATGTGATTAGTTTCCAAATAAGGAACTAAACTCATGACTATTTTCTCAAGACGTTTGCCAAACACATTACCAAGAGATGATATGATATGCATATCCTGTGTTGACTGTTTCCCAGGTACAAATTGGTGATACATATGAAGTCATCTCTCTGGCACCTCAGCATGCTTTAGTTTGAATCATGTATCACATTTCTAATATTTAAAGCACCAACCTGTTCAATGCAATAGCCAATGAGGCATCAGGACTAGCTGCAATATTGTTGTTTGGTTAGAGCCCTAACAATGCCAGTCAATGATAGAAGCTCAATATGTTCTACTTCCAGGGATTATTTCTGAGACACTTTTTCTCAGTTAGGGATGAGTACCTATTCTCTGAAGTTTTTCTTTTCTCTCAGTTGGGTATGAGCACCAATTCTCTGAAGCTTTTTTGTGTGTCTCAGTTGGGTAGTCATGAGTACCTATCAGCTGAAGTTTTGACTTTTGTCTCAGTTGGGTATTTATGAGAGCCTATCCGGTGAAGTTGTCTGTTGTCTTAGTTGAGTGTTCATGAGTACCTATCCGCTGAAGTTGTCTGTTGTCTCAGTTGGGTATTCATGAGCACTTATCCGGGGTGTTTTGTCTTTTGTCTTAGTTGGGTATTCATGAGTATCTATCCGCTGAAGTTTTGTCTTTTGTCTCAGTTGGGTATTCATGAGCATATATTCTCTTAAGTTTTCTCTGTTGTCTTAGTTGGGTATTTATAAAAACCTATTTTCTGAAGTTTTTTCTTTGTCCCAGTAGGGTACTTATGAGGACCCAGTCTATACATTTATTGTAATGGTCTGCAATGTCCCTAACACTGAGCAACACATTTAGTGCACTTTACCCCACAACACCAATGTTGTTATCAACCACCAAACCAAGCTTCACCCTTAACATAACAATGTGTGCATAAAGCTAAGGCCAAGCAAAAATTCAATACTAAACAAGACTAGTTAATAAGACAAATAAAATTGAGAAAAGTGAAATATTTTGGCCATGTAATGATACATAAATGTCTGGAAAAGGGAACTATGGAGTGAGATCTTCAGGGGAAGCAGTAAAAAGAAAAACCATGGCACAGATGGATTCAAGATGTGATAGATCATTTACACTTGACAACAACAGAGGCAACAATAGAGAGGAATTTCAAATGACTTATGGAAGAACAGTTCTGCACAAGACAAATCAATGGGTGGGTGAGTGGGTGGTGTTGACGATGATGATGATGATGATGATGATGATGATGCCAAGCAAATCTTATATGTCATTACTTTTCCTGACAACTATTTTTCCCGGATGCCACCCCAGCCCAAAGCTTTATTTAAACACAATTTCAAATAACAGAAATAAATTAACAGAACCAAACAGTAAATTAACAGACAATGCAATCAAATCCAAATAGCTAATCCATTTGGGAAGTGCAGCCAAAGCAACTACTCATAATATAGGCTCTATAAATCATAGACCAGAGGAACTTACTCATCATCCGACAGTGACTCATCACTGCAATAATTCATCATGACAAGAGTAAACATATTGAAGATTTACATTTCTCATATACAAATAATGTTGATACTGCATCATCAGAACATGCAAACAACATATCAAATGTACACATAAAAAAAAATAAACATTACATTACAGGTGTCTCAACTTCATCAAAGAAACTGAACAGATAACATGCATTCTTAGAAAATCTAGACTTGTACAATTTACACATTCAGTGGTGCTTATTATCGTAATGTGAAAATAAATAAAATAATAATAATGCATCAAAACATCTAAAAATTAAATCAAAACGTCTAACAATAATAAATCCAATATTAATTCTTGGGGTTCTATACATAACAGCAAAATAAATGGTGCACAACAACACACACAAATAGAAGCAAACAGGATAAACACAAATTAGGATTTGTAAACATGTTCACCATCATGATCATGTAGAAAGTACTGTACAGAATGTTGCAGTCACCACAACATGCTGGAGAGACTCTTGATCCTTCATTATTTCTCTTGCTAATGCATTTTCCACCCTAGCATGCCTGGAATGCCCTGTGTCCACCATCATGTTGATCAATCTCTGTGTTATCTTCCTGGAACCATTTTGATGCCTTTAGATGGGGATATAGTACAGATCCTTTTTACACACCTTTAGGCATACAGAACATGCCTTGCTAGCCCCTTATTTGTACAGATGAACCAGCACTGCACGGTGATGCGGTCAATATCAAGCTGGCTGCTGGTACTTCCCCAGAGATTTCCCCGTACCCATTTTAGACTGAGTCAACCTGGCGGCCCAGCTCAATTTTAACAATCTACCTCAGTATTTTTATTTTTTTATTTTGGCACTCCCTTTGAACTCAAGTGTAGCCCGTACACACTTCCAGTATTGCTGGACTGAATTTTGCTTGTGGATTAGCTTTCCCTATTAAAAGTGTCCCTCACCATCAGGCGAACCCACTCCGACTTCAGAGGTACTTGTAATTTACGTCCCCACGTCAAGAACGACAGTACATTTCAGTTCAACTGTCCAGTGTAGGAGCTGAACCCCTAACCTTGGCATCAGCACACCGGATTGTTTAAGAACACACGTTCTTATCCATTCGGCCATGCTGACCTGCATCTGCCTCGATATGAATTTGAATTCATAACCACCGAACCAGCAGGCCAGCTAGCTAACCACTGGACTACTGTTGCTCCCTGGGACATGGTTTAGGACCCATATTTCATGAACAAATGGCACATGATGTAGTTAGTATAACGATGGCAGTCTTACACATACAAAAGGATGACAAGAAATAGATGTAATACAGATAATTAAGTTTACAAAATCAAATTCAGGTGACAAATCATGCACAGATCACGGGAGCAGTTGAACAGTTATGCTTGACTTAACAGACAGAAAAATAAACAGAATTTCTCACTTAAATATGTATAATCAACTTTTATAACGTCTAGTATAACTGATATTTACATCTTCTTCTTAATTTTCAATGGGTGCAAATCAATTTCCACACTTTTATTTATCTTTTCCTAAATTCATAACATAAAGTAACTTCAGCTGCACTGTTTTATTAAGCTTGTAGCATAGTGCAGCTAATTTTGACACATATTTCTTTTGGATTTGCTTCCTTGGCCTTTAACTATCTTCAAAATACACCAGCGAGGCAACAAATCATTCTTGGTTTTGTCTTATTCCTCAACATGTCCAACTTAAAAACATCTTGCCAGTAGCTCAATTACTACTGTAATACTTAATACTATAATACTCTGGGATTCTAGGATTGGGATTGTTGAGCTTGACTCTAGTCCGACTTTGTGAAGACATGAAGGGTGTAGCATGGGTGGGAGCGCAAGCGCACTTGAAATAACCACTACTTTTATCATTTATTTACTTATTCAGTCAAGCGGGAGATTTGTTTGCAACATAGATGAGCAATATCTCCAGCGGGCCAATTCTCACTAGTCGCGGGATCCACACAGTAGACAGTGTCAGGCAGGGAGTCTGATGTTAGTACATGATTACATAGGTCCAGACACTTACGATTGACAGATGTACATGCTCATACAGGTCCAGACACTCGATTTGAGGCACTCAGCTTAGGGATATGGCTGAATGCCTCTAAGTCAAATCCCCCAGATGTGAGGGCCTGGCCGCTACTTGCTTCCTGCTCTTGGAGGATTGATGTTGAGCCCACAGCCTCTATAGCTTACTTGTTCCAGGTACTGGTAATCCTTTCCTCTGGAGAAAACAAGGCAAGGCCGAGAGAGGGATCATGCTGCATGGGCAACACATGTTCTCTAAATCCATGCCCAGGCATTGTGCGATTGAATTCTAGCTCTAGTTCCAATCCACATACTTTCATCTGTAAAGATGGCAAGGTGCCACTTACTTTGGGATTCACTGAGACACAGCCAGGTGAAGTCAAGAGAGAGGAGTATTTATTATGATGACTTCAGAGTTACCTGTTTGTCACTATTACAGCAGGATTTCCAATGGGTGTCTATTGAACATTTTCCACACATTTTCCTCTACTTCCTCTGCCCTTTATCCCCTAATAAAGTATACGCCCTCAACCACATCCTGTATGACGGGAGGGCAATGGCATCAGTTCAGATCATGAAACTATATTAGAGTCCTTTAATTTCCATTTATGGAGGTAGTTACTGGCGTCTTCAGAATTCAGTCTATTGTTAGTAAAACCACAAATGTGACAGAAGGTAACCTTGACATACTCCTGTTCTTATTTCAGACATATTTCAACTCATCTCATCTTGTTCCTCTTGTACCTTGTGGTGTCAATATGAAGCATAAACATCAGGAGTGTGCCTATATATTGAGATTCCCATGGACTCTTATTCCCTGTCCATTGTTTACATGGTCAGTCTCTTCTTCTGGTTCCATTTGTCTGTACATCATTATTTGTTGTGTTATGCTACCAGCAGGCAGCCTGGTTATATGGCCAAACCATTTCACCTCTAAATGTTCTTAATTCTGCAATTTCCTCTCCGCTGCATGAATACTGAGCAATCAAATATACCTGGCTCCTTGTTCACTTCCAGAAAGCTAATCCTGTGGCAGTGGCATGTATCACATTAACAAAATATACATAATCAGTAGTTAGGAAACTGTACCAGAGTGGCAGCTGGCTGACTGGCTAGAATAACGGGTTTTCCTTTAGGAGACCTAGGTTTGAATCCTCAGTAAAGTGTGAATTTTTTCTATTGCATCAACAAGAAAACCCTAAACTGCATTAGCCAGGCAGCCTTAATTCCTCAGGCTCAAGAGCCCCCCCCCCCCCCATCCTACACCGCAAGGTACAATGGGCAGTAGATGACAGTTTGACAGGAGATTGTCAGCACTGGGAAATACACTTCTGGTAATTAAGATGCCTGATTTGGAGCAGTGATAACTCATATAAACTCTCCAATCCTCTCTGATGTTTGATGTTTTGATGAACTGCTGTTGCTTACATTACTATGTGCTGCCCAGCTGTGTAACATTCCCGCAAACATCTTTCTGTCTTCTTCTGCCTCTTTTAAAGAGTTTTTTCCCACAAGAGGTTAATTTCTCTATTCCACCGCTTCTGTTAAAATGCCCCATCAAGTTTACATGATTTCTTCCTGATGATTTTAATGAGTGATTTTGTAACACCGGAGCTCTCAAGACCTAAGTGTTTGTTTTCTTCTCTGTCTACTATCTTCTCAACATTCTTCTAAAAATCAAATACACAAAGGATTAAAATACAAACAAAATTGGGAAACAAATGATAAATGAAGAACAAATACACAACTACTCCATTCACAATCATTAACATAATACGTTTACCTCTTTCCTCTGAAGGCGTGAGGTAAACACAGAGGTGGTAAAAATATGCAAGAATTTATATAACTACTTCAGTAAAATAGTACCCCTTGCTACAAAAACAACCACCACAAAAACATCAATACAGATGTGATGTGATGTTAATTTACAGAATACCATGTATGCTCTTCAACATTACCAATGTCAAGACTCCATATGGAGGGCGTTACCATAACTACCAGCTGAATGCCAGTAGATCAGTTATGAGGCAGTCTAAGCAGTCTAAAATTGATTTCTATGGCAATTTTCTTAATTCCATTGACAGATGTTCAAAGCCTCAATGAAGTCACACTTACAGCATGCAGGAAACAATTACCTTATTCTTCTTCTGTTCACTGTTTGAGAGGTCATGAGGAACAGAATTAGAGACAGATCAGTAATGTAATAAAATCCTCGAAGATACACGAGATACCAAAGGACACAAGGCTGTGGCATGATAAGCCCAGTAAAAATGCTCCAAGGGGGAGCTAATTGGCACACTAGGAAACTCTCCGAGTCTTTTCAAAGTACAGAAACAAAAACTATTTACAGGCATTTGTTCCTGAAACATGTCCAAGATACATTTCACACACACAATATGCATTTACATGTGAATATTAACAAAGCTTTGTATGTGCGACTTTCCATGAATGGAATGTGGAAATCAAGGGGAAACCATCACTATTGAAACCATCATGATTAATTTCCAGATGATAAATGTATGGGCAGTAACAAAGCCTGATTAATGTGGAGTAACAAAATAACTTCATACAAAAGTGAATAACCTGATGTGGTATGACTTGCAGCATTCTTACTGGTGCCGAGTTATATCCAACTCATATAATAATTTCATTTGCTCATGTATGGTTTAAATCCACACTCATATTTTACTGTGCTGTTATTCAAATAACAGGTGCTTTTTAAGTTACTGATTTTTCTACTAACAGTAGTGACATTGGTCATATGAAATAATCAGGACAAAAACAAAGGCCAGATTTAAGGCTCTAGTGATCAAGTCAGATGGTGAACCGTGACCACACACGCTTATCGGCATGGCACATGAAGGTGATAATGGGAGACAATGACAAAACTTTAGTTTCAGAAATAACTTCATCAGATCAGAAATCTGTTGTGTGCTTAATTATGGGAAAGAACCTAGAGAGGCACTTAATTATATGTATAATGCAGGTTTGTTTATACTTCAATCCATAGGTTTTTAAAGAAGTACATTTTGCTAACAGCTTGTTTCATATACACATGTGGAAATCAAGGGGAAACCATCATATAAAATTTTCAGGAATAAGTTTGTGGGCAATCACAAAGTTAGATTTCTAGTGGAGTGATATGCTAGAAAAAATAATCTCAAAGTCTTTGAATAAACAACATGCTATGATAGTGACACTGATAATAACATATGTTATCTTTAAGTTGGTTTACTATTTTTCAACACAATAAATGTGACAGTTATTCACTTATAAGTATTTGTGATATTGTGAAACTTTATTTAGAAACATGATCATCTTTTGTTTCAGCAGCAGCTGCTGTACAGTGGGTACTGTTTTATCATCAAAATAATGTGCCGTGCCAAATGGCTTGGATGTTCACATTTCTCCCAGATCTCTGTCCTTGGTGTTGTGGGTCCACTCTATTAATGAGCCTTCCTTTCCTTCATCTTAGACCATCCAGCATCATATCCCTTGGTCTGTCTCTGCATTTTAGACCATCCAGCATCACTTCCCTTGGTCTGTCTCTGCATCTTAGACCATCCAGCATCACTTCCCTTGGTCTGTCTCTGCATCTTAGACCATCCAGCATCACTTCCCTTGGTCCATGTCTGCATCTTAAACCATCCAGCATCACTTCCCTTGGTCTGTCTCTACATCTCAGACCATCCAGCATCACTTCCCTTGGTCCACCTCTGCATCTTAACCCATCCAGCATCACTTCCCTTGGTCCGCCCCTGCATCTTAGACCATACAACATCACTTCCCTTGGTCCGCCCCTGCATCTTAGACCACCCAGCATCACTTCCCCTGGTCCGCCCCTGCATCTTAGACCATCCAGCATCACTTCCCTTGGTCTGCCCCTGCATCTTAGACCATACAACATCACTTCCCTTGGTCCGCCCCTGCATCTTAGACCATACATCACTTCCCTTGGTCCGCCCCTGCATCTTAGACCATACAACATCATTTCCCTTGGTCCATCCCTGCATCTTAGACAAACATCACTTCCCTTGGTCCGCCCCTGCATCTTCTACCCATGATCTCTCCAGTCATCACAATGTTCTCCAATGCTGCTATTCTCATTATAAGATCAAAGAAATCCTTCTTATTGTTGCATATATTGTTCTACTTTAATTGCCCTCTTCCAGGCAATCATTGTCAGTTACTCCGGCAGTCCAAAGTAGTCACAACATTCATCTCAGAAAGCACATCTCCACCCCCTCCAAGCTAATCTTAATTTGTTCATCCATATTCCAAGACTCACTGCCATACAACAGAACACATTTGATGTAATATTTAAGTACTCTTAAATTCAACATAAGATACTTTGGCCTATTCTGCTCTTAATCTCTCTCAAGCATCTTCTAACTGATTTTGTCAAATATTTGAATTGATTGACTTAGCTAGGCTTTTTTCCTGCTTTTGTAACATCATATTTTGGTTTTGTTTGTTTCTCTGTGTGTGTGTGGATATAACCAATGCTTGTTATCTTGATATTCAAGAAATTTATCTTTATTACTACAATGACCAAGTGCTGATGAAATCTTTTGCATTTTCCTACGTCAATACGGTATCATCTGCACAATGCAGACTGTTAATATTTGTGTTACAATGAATTAAAATATGTATCTAGGGCAGGAGTAAAAGCAATAACTTGGGTGAATGTGTTCATGTGATAACTGTCTATACAATGTTAGTCATTGGGACAGAATCCCCAAAAAAGTATTATGAAATGTTACAACACATGAAATATCTTTTTGTCCCTGACGTAGGTGACAAAAATTTAATTAAAACAATATGTGTTTTCCTATTTTATTCTGAATGAATAGGTTAGATTTTCCAATAAATATGCAATGGGGAAGAATGAGGGTGTTAGTGGCAATGTTGACAGATGAAGAAACTGCTGGATTGGTTTGGAAAGTGGCATGGAAGATGATCAGTGGTTGAACTTGTCAAGAACACAGGACAGATGATTGTGGAGGAAGAGGACTCCTTGCATGGAGCATGATGATAAAAAGAGTTCAGCACAGTGTTACTTACTCAGACATCTCATACTGGGACAGAGTCAGTGTTTCAGCCATGCTGGTCTCCAGATCAATCACTACCTCCCAGTCCACCTTTAGTCTCCAGGCTAACTGTTTGATGAACACCCGCATGCGGGCATCATAACTCCCTGTGGAAGTTTTTAAAAAAAGTTAGTTGCATATCCTTTACAGGACTAGCAGTCAACTTCAGTATTTTTTGGCTGTGTGTGATTCCTGAGCAAATTTTACGTTCAGTAGTTTGCCATCCCTTTCTGAACGCTGGCACTCATACCACTGTATGGAAACCAACGCAAGGCGGTCTGCATACAAATCGCCCACAGCAGTGTTTCGTACTTGGTATGCGGGATCACGAATTGCATTTACAATCCCATCGCCACAGAGCCGGAAGGCAACAAGGAACACCTGATAAGCAAATAGATGGATTTTCTGCCCAAGACAAGTGGGCGTGTGGGGCAATGAACAGACTGATAAAACACTGCTGCCCCTCTGGATAGAGAGCTACTTTATGATAAAGGTGATGTGAAGGCTCTCTGGGATCAGGTGGAGAGTGCAGCTGAACAGATGGAGTATCTATATGTGGAAAGGCTGGTTCAGAAGGGAGTGAACAGAGGGTCTGGATGATATTCAAAGCGAAGAGGAAAAGACACGTAGTTTTAATCAAATTGTTACTGGAATAATTTGG
Source organism: Cepaea hortensis (assembly GCA_963921405.1). Classification (NCBI taxonomy): domain Eukaryota; kingdom Metazoa; phylum Mollusca; class Gastropoda; order Stylommatophora; family Helicidae; genus Cepaea; species Cepaea hortensis. The sequence goes on from OY992896.1 coordinate 40,510,798, forward strand.
TAGCTTCTTTCTTTAGAGGGTGCAGAGCATGTGGGAATGTCCCAAGTGCAGTGATATCAATTCTTAAATTCAGCATTCAGTATAAACAAATAGGAGATGCAACATGAGAGTGCCAGGCGGAAAGTGGCTATACTGGCTGGAGAACAAGCAAAAGTAAAAATGCTCTTCACTGGAGCGCACAAGCAGTGGAATGGCCACAGAAAATATGAAGAACCATTCTCATACATTCAGCAGTAGCCTAGTCAACACAAAAATAAACCTTGGCACTGATTAACAAGGTAGTTTCATGGCAGGCACACCCATACAAGTATGAGTTATAGACTTCATACTTACTGGATCATAGTATAATAAGGTAGAGTGACCAGCTACCTTTCCTGTTCTTTCAATCCCAAAAAATTCTGAAAACTATTCAGGCCTCATGGGCACAAAGTTACTGCACAACTGTACTGGTTAGAATAAAACCTGTAACCACAGAAGAATTAAATCAAACCTCTGTGGTGGTAAGCAAATATGCTAACCTCTATGCCACAATAACCAATCATGTTATAAAAAGACTGTTTGAACAGCGCATAAATGTCTTTGAATATAAATGTTATAGACAAGTTCGAAGAATATTTCAGATACAGAAAAGAACAAATGGTCACTTGAAACATCATGCAAGTTTGGAGAGAACAATAATGGAGGGGTATATGCCTGGGAAGAAAGGAAGGCCAAAGAGAAGATGGGTGCAGGATGTGGTAGATCATATCCTGATGGGTGTATCGGACGCTGGACATCTTGCTTATGTCCGAGAAGTTTTCCGGAAGGTTGCTATTGGAGTGAGGTTCTGCAAAGGACGTGCTACTGAATGAATGAATGAATGAATCTCCAGAGTTCAAAAGTACCTTGCCCAATAGCAATCGCCAGCAGCTGAGAAACAATAGGCTCTGCACCCTCCTTCAGGACATCCTCAGCGAGCAGTATGTCGATGTAAGGATCTACATCATCTTGGCCTTGGCCTTGTAGCATCGCTCGCACCGACTCACAAACCTGTTCATAAATTAGTGCTTATTATTACTACAATTGACCACTCAGAGTTAGGCAATGGTAACAGCATTAAGAGAAGTACACATGTAGTGTGGACATTCTGGCAATTATAGAATTACTAATAAGATTAAAAGCAAGGACAAAATACTAGTCCGAGCAGATACAGGTATTGGCATATTCTACAAAAGAGAAACGACCCAAAAAAAGTAAAGCATTCAAAGACCAGGGAGTCATGATACTGCATTGGCTAGAATGCTTGTCTACGGCCCAGTGGTCATGTAATTTAATCCATCAAGACAGACATCTGCACTCCCAGGTCAAGTAAAAGCAAAGGATCCGTTTCACACCTTGAAGCCTACAGGGCATATGGTGCAAGCCCCATATTTGTATAGAACAATCTAGTACAGGAAGGTGATGTGGTCAACACCACTCTGGCCGACTTTACTTCCCAGATTTCCTGGTAATCATTTTCAGCTGAGTCGACGTGGAAGTCCAGCCTTTTTTCTTTAAAAATTACCGGCTAGATGGGTATTCAAATATATGACCACCAGCAGGCAAGTGTGCTAGCCACCGCATTACAACCCCCACCACCACCACTGGGTCAGCCCAGCCTAAAATGGCACCAAGAAAAGATCTAGTAAGCAATCGTTGCCCCCCACCCCACTCTAGTGACCACACCAACCATCCGGTGCCAACTGGTCTATACAAATGTAGAGCTGGCACCATACGCCCAACATGCTTCCAGACATGGAAAATGGTCCTTTACTTTATCTTGTCTTTATTCATAACAGATAAATATACCAGAATGAATAAATTTAGAACATGTGATTTTTCATCTCATCTCATTATGTTCCTCTTGTATCTTATGGTGTCGAGGTGAAGTATAAACAGCAGAAGAGTGATTCTTACAAATGTATATTAATCTTTTAGCATAATGGTCATCATCACATATGCCAATATCCTTGATTCAGAAAAAAAAATTGGTATTCTAAATTATCGCAATAAAGCCTACATCTTACAGTATGGTGGAATCAAAACCTTAAAATCAATGATCCCCAGAATAAACTGGCGAATTCAGCTTCAACTTTCAAGAAGAACATGTTAAATGCATTAGATAACAGCAAGATAACATTACATGGCAGCAAGAGAGTGAGGAATCATTATGCAGTGATAACAATTGTTTAACTAAGGCTCCAACAAACATGGCTCCAAGTTAATCAGATCTAGCAATAACTAATGCTGCTGCTGTTTAATGTGTGTTCCTGTGTGCACAGGCAGTGTGGATTGTCCACGGTGTCTACTGTCCCGGTAGCAAGAGGGCCTTGTAGGCCTCTAATGAAGTGAGCCCCCTTAAACATTAAAAGAGTTAGTTGGATATCCTTTACAGGATGTTGCAGTCAACCCCAGCATTATTTGGCTGTTTGTGATTTCTTGGCAAGTTTACGTTCAGTAGTTTGCCATTGCTTTCTGAGCAACCAGCACACATAGCATTGATTGAAAATCAGTGTAATGCAGTCTGCTGCCAAATCATCCACAGCTGTGTTTCGACCGTGGTCGGTGGAATTAAGAATTGCACCTATAACCCCTTTGCCAGAGTCGGCTTAAACATTAAACAATATCTTAAATCTTTTTATCCTGGCAATCAATATTTTTAGACCCACTTCATCACTGTGTACAGTCCTCAACATAATTCCTGCAGAATATTTAACCTTAAAAAATACCTGCTTAATGCCTGCACAAAACGAAACTGGTACTTGCACCAGAAGAAGACAGTCCACATTCTTTGGGCATATCATGAGAAAGGGAAAGCTGGACTATGTCCCCACAACAGGAAAGTTGCAGGGGAGGAGAGGCAGGGGAGAGTGAGAGAGAAGATACTGGACAATCTACATCATGGCATGGTGGAACATTCCTATCAGAAATGATTGGCATTTCACAAGACAGAAGGCTGTGGACATACACGAAACCAACCACACACACAAAGAGTATAAGAAGAAAGCCTACGTCTGAATTAATTAGACTAACAATCGACAGATAGTACACAAGTAAATTACGGTAAAAGACTCATTTTCATATGAGGCATACTGGGTATATGGCATTAACCCTATAATGTTAGACCATCTAGCACCAGATGAGCGATGTAGTCAATATGATGCTGGATGCCTTTACTTCCCAGAAAATGTTTTAGCCTCATTTTAGGCTGGGTCAACCTAGGAGGCCAGGTTAATGAAAAACCACCCCAGGCTTGAAGAACAATTGAACACATGAAAATCAGGTCAGCATGCCAGCCACTTTACTTTCACGGCTCTCCATTCCATAACATCTGTATGTTACATTTATGCTAGTCTCGCCTGTGATGCCATGAATGTACACATATACCTTTGGTGTTATGTTATGCTGATCATGTATATTGGTGCACTAACAAAAAAAAATGCTGCATATTTCCACACTACCTATTTATTAGCACGCACTGCAATATTTTAAAGCCATAACACAAGAGATAACAATAGTTTATCCTTGCACATTTTACATCTATTTTATTTTCATGGTCTTCGGATGCTTGGCCTGGAGCGAACTTTGACAACTGACTCTTCAATCCCTTATGTCATCTGATATTTTAAGGAAGTTGTGCTTATATTATTATGTTTCCCAGCTGTTTATACATGCAGTCCAACTTTTCTAAGTGTATTTTTGAAGAAACCTCTGATCATATGTTTACCAATGTTTGTGTTGACTGTATGCTGAAGATGTAAATATGTTCACTTGTATTTATATGGCATACAGATTGTTATCTTAGGTGGTTGGCACAATACATTTACCCTGAACCATCCATGACCCAAGTAACTGCTCATTTAAATGACCAATTGTGTAATTCAGAAAGAGTTGCAGAAATAACTGAGGTACAGTGGGCCAAAGTGAGTGAAAAAGGTTTAAATTAAAATACAATTACTGGGTGAATATAACAATTGAATAGGATAGAAGGAGTTAAGGAAGCAAAATGCTTAATCTGAGGTAGATACTTCAATTCCTGTGGTAGTGTGGCGTATAGCCTGCCTGGGTGCTAGCCTAATGGCCATGTGTTTGAATCCCCATCAAGGCACAGATGTTTATGCTGATGTTGACTCAGTGGTCGACTCAGCCCTAAATGGGTACCAGGAAATGTCCTCGGACATAAAGATGACCAGGGTGATAATATGATAAAGGGTCATTTCCTTTTTTTTAAAAAATACCCAGCAATGGCAAGATCCTTTCTTCCAATCAGTACAGCTCTGGGAATTGACTCAGCTCTGTTAACTTGGCACTTGGTAAATTTCATAATTTTCTGAGAATTGTCAGGAAAGAACAAGGCTGCGAAAAAAATAAACTGGTCACGCATTTTCTCATTAAGCTATGACCTTGAACATGTGAAGGCTTAACACTTCACATCCCAATGGCAGTACACACCAGGCGACTACCTCGAATGTTTCGTTAGTGACCGATCAACATATGGTAAGTTACTTGGTACAAATAATCAGTTAATATTACAGTTCATACCTGCTGGGGCTGTTCCAGTGAAATCAGAATAACAGACAGTGCCTCTTCTTTAAATTTGCTGCAGAACAAGAAGTTGGTTGTAAATTTCACAAAGTAGGTAGGTTATGTAATGTAGATAAGCTCAGACAAGATATTACTGGTTTATTATTGCTATATGGCTTAGAAAATAGGTGCTACTGAGTTGATTGTGTTAGATTCTGAGATTATCTTAATCACTCAGTGAAACCATCTATTCTTCCTCATCTTCTACTTTTTTCTTCTTTTGTCTTTCTTCTTGTAATGGAGCATTGATCTTCAACCAGCTCACATCAAGCCCTACATTGATTTGTTCATGAGTGCTGAACTGTGCAGCTCATGTGTTCGACAGGATGAGGTAGCCAGTCTCATGCCAACCCTCCTTAGTTGTCTCTTATGGCATGCATAGTAGGTTACAGTGTTGCTATTCCTGGCTTGTCTAATGGGTCCAGGTTAACACATTGACAAAACTATTAATGCTCTGATTTCCACCTTCAGGTCACACTAGGAAAATCTGACTGCAGATACCAGAATTCAGTGTCAGGTTTTAGTCAGATATGACGTAATTACCGTATGACAGTAGACAGTACTACCTCCTTTCTGTTAGCACCGAATGTTGGGCAGCGCTTACCAAACCCAACATCCAACATTGTTCCTATAGCTAAAGGTGGAGAAGTGCAATTAGGAGGATATAAGCCTTATCCTGGATCGAGAGAATGTAACCTAAAAACTAAACGTCGCGGCAGGCCCTAAGCCTTGGTTGGCAACTGGTCTAGGATCGAAGCTCCGACAGGCAGACAGAACACTGCTTTGCTGATCTGGCAGGTTCTGCAGCTTGTCTTGTTCCAGATGTATTTGTGTTACCTTTCCTCTGGAGTGAACTACACAGGCCAAGAGAGGGATCATGTCGCATGGGCAACACATGGTCTCTAAAATTCAGCCCAGGTTTTGTGCTATTTTTGAAGCACAATGTAGCAAACTATCGTCTGTCAATACGGCAAGGTGCCAGTAGTAGTAGTATTTCATATTCTTTGTTGACATTCAGCCAGGACTGTGGCCATATGAGCAATTCTTTCAGGCTCCTAAGGGCTTTTTATTGTGTGCTATGTGAACATGTGACAAACTTTCTTCCCTTCTACTGAAGTCTGCAGTTTAACCATCTTCAGTAGTGGCAGGACTTGCTTTTCCAAAATAATATACTTATAGCATCAATCCAGACTTGCAAAATGGACACTGGGTCACTGATAGGAAATTATCTGGGAAACAACAGCTGTGGAGAAGGGCACTGCATATGTAATGATCTAGTATATGTGAAGGGCTGCCATGGTAACATCTGCCATGGGATTACTTTAACCTTTATGTTTTTACTAGAGGTTACATTATAATTCACTACCTAGTTTTCAAGGGGTAACACAATCAAATTCCTTTGGAAACATCTTCTGAAAATAATGTTCTCAACTAGATATCAAACAAACCACCATCTGGTTAAGTAGTGGACTCCGCCTATAAAGCGCACGGTCTCCCTTCCTGTCCTAATATATCTCACTGACAGCAGTGTTTAGGTATAACACTGAATGTGAACTTTAAATGACACTATTGTGGCCCAGGTTTAATCTCCAGCAGAGGCAGGGTCATTTGTCCTGTCAATCAGTACGGCTCTGTGATCAACCCAGCCGCATGACAATGGGTAGCAGTCAATTCTCATACAAATGTCTGGTCAATCAGTACGGCTCCGGGGACAACCCAGCCACATGACAATGGGTAGTAGAAAATTCTCAGAAAAATGCCTGTAAAAGAAAAGTGACAATGAAGGGAATTGATGGCTTCACCTCACATGTGGTCTAAAACACTTCACACCCCAGTGTCTGCTATAGGACTACCTTTAACTTGTTCACTGACAGCAAGGTGAATGGGGAAAAAATGTAATAATTAGAATTTAAAACACATAAAAACATGTTATATTCAGAAAATAAAATAGCAAGCTATTTTTTAAGATAATTATATAAAGCAGCAACTGCTCTGTGGCGAAGGGGTTACGAATGAAATTCATAATCTCGCATCTGCGTTCGAAACATAGCTACAGTCGATTTGGCAGCCTTGTGTTGGTTCCAATACAAAGGTAAGAGTGTTGGTGTTTCAGAAAGCAATGGCAAACTTGCCAAGAAATCACAAACAGTCAACAATCGTTGGGGCTAACTATAAAGTCTTATAAAGGATATGCAACTAACTTTTTTATATAAAGCATCAGGGTTAAAGTATTCACTTATAGTCTGCTACTGACTACAACATACATACAAAATAAAACATAAAATGAAGTTACTTACTTGTCATACTCTGTGTCAAACAAAGTGTGAAGAGTTGTTGCACATAATGCAGCATATGAAAACTGCCCCACATCAGTTATCTTTTTATGTATGGGAACTATTGGCTCTGTATAAATAAAAGACAGCAGTTTAAGAGCTAGTGAAATGTGAGCAACAACTACATAGGATTGTTGTTTGTGGCTTATAATATATATATATGTTTACGGCGGATAATGCAAAAGATATACAACAATTGTTAGACATTGTAGTAACAGAGTGCGAAGAAAGACCTCTCCTTGAATATCAAGAAAACAGTAACAATAGTGATATCAAAGAAAAAGATGACACCAAAATGTGAAATGGAAATAGAAGGGAACATTTTAACCAAGTAGATAATTTTAAATACCCAGGAGCATTTATAACATCAGATGGAAGGTGCAAAACAGAGATTAAGAACAGAATAGGGCAAGCAAAAGATGCAATTCAGAAAATGAAAAGAATCTTATGCAATAAGTCACTATCATTTAATGTAAGAAAGAGTGCTGATGTGGTATATAGAACCAGTTTTGCTGTATGGCAATAAATCTTGAAATGTAAATGAACAAATTAAGAAGAATTTGGATGCAACAATGATGTGGTTCTTAAGAAGAATTTTGCAAATCCCTTGAACTGCCAGAGTAACTAACGACAATTGCCTGAAAGAGGCTAATGAAACTAGAACATTATATATAACATGAAAGAGACAAACAGCTTTATTTGGTCGGTTATGAGAAGAGAGGCATTGGAGAACATCGTGCTGACTGGAAAGTTTGAGGGGAAGAGAGGCAGAGGCTGGCCAAGAGAAATGATGCTGGATGGATTGAGACAGTGGCAAGGAGGAATATCAGCAGCAGAGTTGATCCAGAACACCAAAGACCGAAATCTGTGGAGAGACATGAATGCCTTAAACTTGATTATGATGAAGATGATGATGTAAACTAGTACTATTCTATTCAATCCTTTAGGTTATAACTGGAAAATATAGTGTCTATTATTATTTCTGATACTGGATGTTTGTTTATTCAAGTCTTTGAGGCAAATATGGCATTCATATTATGCTTGTCATTTCAACTTACAAAAGTTTGGGCTTTTGCTATTATTGCATATATTTGGTTATATTTAGGTGATAAAGTATACAGAGTTATCTTAAAATGACAGATAAACACTTGCTGCAAGTGTCCAACATATGCATATGCATAACAGAAAAGTGTTTGCCTACTTTCACTTTGTTTTACTCATGTCCTTTGCACGACATTAAGATCAATGCCAGGGTGATATTATAGGCAATTTTATATTGAGAAGTCTATCATTGCTTTCTACGCAGCTCCATTTGATGACAAATTAATAATTATCATCTTCTATAGTCAAGCTGTTTCTAATTTTTTATTAATGATTCTATATTGATATCTGAAAGTGAACAAGGCAGCTGCAAATTATCTAAACCAGCATTACTAATATAATTTTAGTTTGATTTTCATATTTGACTTTACTTCCAGTGTTTTAGAAAAAAATGAGCATTACTTTATACTTACTTCTCTTGTGGCAATACACACAAAAATCAATAAACAAACGATTTCTCCAGTTCTCCACCGCAATGAATCATGTACCTTAAATAAAACAGTACTTAACAACATAATTAATGCCTTGCATTCTTTCACTAACACTCTAGTAAAAATACTGCATTCTTGTCTTCACTAGTACCTTGCAAAGATTCCTTGGAGGACACTTTACTAAACGATTTGTTGACATCTGTGCTAGCCCGCTCGTCTGTCTCTGTGATGTCCGCCATGTTTGTTTCCAACAGTCTTGGTGACATCCGGTTAAGCCGGCAGTTGTCAGCGAGTTACCTCCGCCTAGATACCTGGGCCCTGTACCAGGTTTCACAGCCAGCACTGTTAGCATGATCATGCTCAGGTGAGAAAGTCCGAGCTCAGGTGAGAGACGGTCGTTTGATATATTACCGAAATGATTTCACGCTTTAATGATTAACGCTTGTGTTTGTCCGAAAAATTACGCCGTGTCTCCTTTGGACCTCTGATTTGTTTTTCATGAATCAATTGGATCGATGGAATTATGTGTTTGGCAATCGATTGTGTTAAAATCATTAAATCCCTTGGAAATATTGATTGATCTTGCGTGTGATAGTCGTAGCTAAGATGTTAAGCATAGTGCCGTGTAGGATTATGTAGGTAAGTGAATAAAAGGTCTTTCTACACGCCTTAAGGAGTATGGCCATATGGTTCTATACCCATATATGTTGTTGACCAATCGGCACTCTAGGGGTGATCCAATACTACGAGGACCGCCTTTACTTTCCGGGACATTTCCTGGTTCATGGGTTTCGGTTCCATGTATAATTGTGTAACTATAAAAGACGTGTCATTCGACAACTCATTTTTGTGAGCATTCATAAACTTGGGTGTTGCAGTAGATTTTGTCTTTGCATTAGCTTCTGCAATTTTGTCTTTGCAATAGCTTCTGCAATTTTTGTCTTTGCAATAGCTTCTTTGTTCAGAAAGCAATGGCAAACTACTGAACGTAACACTTGCCTAGTACATCAACAGCAGCTGAAAATGCTGGTGTTGACTGCAACGTCCCGTAAGGGATACGCAACAACAACAAAAATAGCTTCTATCATCACCATCATCGGTTCTTTAGTTGTTATTATTACATGCATGTGCTTTTACCAACTACTGGACTTAACCCAATGCATTAAACCCCGGTAAGATCAGATCAGATGTAAACCAATGCATTTAACCCCAGTAAGATCAGATGGCGTCTTCTCATGGAAGATCGACTAAAATACATTTCCAGCGTTCCCTTTCTCTAGACATCATGGTGCAGTCAACCATCTTTTCATTATGTCCTTCTCTCATATATCATCTCGAACAAAAGTCGGCTGCGGTGAATATACTGTAAGTTCTTTCGTTATTATGTTGCAGTTATACCTCTTGCATCCCTTATCCGCCTCTTCATGCTATTCTCCAACTTGAATAGCTATCGTCCTCTTCCACAATGGCAACCGGAACCTTTCCAGTCATATTGTTCGCCAGCGGGTATGTCTTTTTACGTGATCAAGGTATCTGATTTATCTAACGTTTATCTCGTCCTTGTCGTGCCAGGGTCAATAAGGAAAGATACGAATAATAACGCTGTAACCAACAATACATGTAGTAGCAGGCCACTAAAGAGGGTTGGCAACATCCCGCAGAAAACTTTGGTACAAAATCTAACTAGTCGTGAACAAACACGTCTATAAAAGGATTGATGCGAGCTGTTTCAATGCCTGTACTTTATTGGGAGCTGAAAGGCAACAGAGGCAATCTAGTTTAATCCTTCGTTCCTTACTCAATAGGGTGCTATGTTATTTGCCGTCTTTTCTGCTCATGATACTAGCCATTTTCTGCTACGATTATTATCAAAATCAAATCCACCCACACCCCAATGGTGGGTTATAGAGGTATCATGATAGAAGCACTGGTGATCCCAGAACTAGAGCATAATGTTTCGGCTCTGCATGAATTCAAACCTCTTTGGGTGGCGAGAACTGTCCAGATGTTGCGCCGGTATTTCCGTGAGGTTCGAACGTTGCTCTTGTCTGGCATAATAGGATGGGTCCTCTTTTGATTGAACGGGCGTGGATTAAGTCACCACATGGAGACAATGGTGAGCCGTGGAAGAGCAGTGGCTAGCATGCTTGCCTGTCGAACCTGTTGCCAGGAACTGTCATAGGAAGTAAAAGCGACCTGCATGCTATTGATCACATCACTCATCAAGTGCTGATTGGTCTAAAGATATGAGACTAGCACCATATACCAAATGCGTCTCAGGGCTTGTAAAGGAGTCTCTACTTTTACTTTTGATTGAGAGAGTGGAGTGCTCTGTGAAAATACACAGGAAGATTAACGTTGTCAGTAAATGCAGAGAAGAAGTTGGATATGTTTGACGATAGACGCAAACATCACGGCTCTGTTGTAAGCAGATTCAACGCGTGTAATGTTCAATCATTTTCGTTTTAATTATCAGAACAACGCAGAAGAAGAAGATCAATGACAGGGCCGAAGGGAAGGAGCAGGAGAAAGAAGAAGAAGAAGAAGAAGAAGAAGAAGGAGGAGGAGAAGAAGAAGAAGAAGAAGAAGAAGAAGAAGAAGAAGAAGAAGAAGAAGAAGAAGAAGAAGAAGAAGAAGAAGAAGAAGAAGAAGAAGAAGAAGAAGGAGGAAGAGGAGGAGGAGGAGGAGAAGAAGAAGAAGAAGAAGAAGAAGAAGAAGAAGAAGAAGAAGAAGAAGAAGAAGAAGAAGAAGAAGAAGAAGAAGAAGAAGAAGAAGAAGAAGAAGAAGAAGAAAAAGAAAAAGAAGAAGAAGAAGAAGAAGAAGAAGAAGAAGAAGAAGAAGAAGGAGGAGGAGGAGGAGGAGGAGGAGGAGGAGGAGGAAGAAGAAGAAGAAGAAGAAGAAGGGACGCAGAGGTGTTTCCAAGGCACCAGGGCCAGGTTCTATACTGGCCAAGACCTACTAACTCGTCCTAGTCGTGCGTCGTGGGCAACAGGTCCCTTCGGGGTCCTGGCTAACGTAGTAGGATCGCTAATTCTTCCGAAGCCGGAGAGTATCTGCCTGCACGGCAAGGAACCACCAGTCTGCACACCAATAAGCCAGACATGGGACACCTCAGTCCAGGATGACATCACACTGATGTTGAACAACAAGATGTCTTCATCCGACATACAGGACTTCACGCTGGAGTTCACAGCCAGCGAACGCAAGCAAGCAAGCAGAAGAAGAGGGCGAGGCAGCAGATGGAAGGGTGGGGGGAACAAGAAGAAGCAGAAAAAGAAGAATAAGAAGAAAGA
>OY992896.1:40527557-40575057 GCA_963921405.1 Cepaea hortensis
TGTGCACAGGCTGATTGTCTCATTGAACCTCTTGGCAGTTCACGACATCATAGTGTATTTGTTGGCATGTACATGTTTTACTTTAGTCCGCGTGGATGAAAGTTTTCTTTCTGTAAAAAATTTTTATATATACGTTGCTATTTGTAAACCACGTTTCCATGATAGTTCTTTATTATCATCAATCAATGTTTTGTTCGGAAACTATCCTTTTAGTGATAATGACCTTGTGCCATTCCTATCAAACAGCATTTCTCGATATCTGAGTATATGTGCTCTTCGTTTCCCAAAGATGCGAGACTCCAAACACAAAGGGTTTTTAAATGTTGGTGTTGTACGTAAATAAGGTGTTCAAAAATGGGATTTAATTACCCCAAAGCGAGCGATTTTCATGAAGGAGCAACCATTTCTGTGCAATAAATAAAACCACAGATATTGTTTGATGCTCGTAGAAGTAGAAGAAAGGAATTCAGATTAGAGGACGCACCAGACAACATAAAGTTACAGCTATTGTTACCGACCGAGGTTCGAACCTGTCACCTCCAAATGACGACAGCGCCTTGCTGCAGGAAGAGTTGTACTTAACAAGACAAAAAAAAAATACGTTCTTTAAAACGATTAAATTACTAAAGACGAGACGCACAACACAAGTTAGCAGTTATAAGAAAGAATGACAATGGAAGAGTAAGCTAGCGGGATTGCAGTAAAGCTTTAAAAGTACAATGCGAGAGACTTCGTAGCGAAGTGGTTAAGCCGTGTGACTCGGGCTCCGAAGATTGTGGGTTCGATTCCGGGCTACGTCCTTCCGTTCACGAGATAATTTGTTTTTCGGAGACTCCTGGGGGTCGTCGATTTAGCTACGGAGTTCGTGCTTTGCGCAATGCTTTCGGCAGTTCGCTGTGGAAATAGACTGAGCCATATGGGATAAAAACCCGGTGCAATAGAGTCGACCCTGTCGACTTTTATGCGACCGTGTTTTAAAGTACAATGCGCAAACCAAGCAGCGGGAGAAATGGAACTGGTAAACTTTACAAGAACAAGTGGCTACTTCTACTGTGTTATATGGCTACTTTCGCTGTGTAATATGGCTACTTTCGCTGTGTAAGAAGTCTCTGTGAAAGTTAAATCTTCGATGTGGCCGAAAGGATAAGAGCGCTTGCTCTTAAACTGCCGGTATACCGATGGCCAGGTAGGGCGTTCAATCTCTCACCGGCATTAAGTTGAACTTAAAGTCATAACGTCTCGTTCAGAAAGCAATGGCAAACTGCTGAACGTAAAATTGCCAAGAAAATCAACTTCCTGTAAATGACATGCAACATTTCAAAAGAAAATGACTGATTCTTCATAATAGTATAGCTGTTTCCCATCTTGGATATCTGAACACTTCTGAGACTGAACCAGGTCACTTAACGAATTTTACGTTCGTTAACGCTGTGTTGGTACGCATGCGCACTAGCCATATGGCCACCTCTGTCGCTAAAACCTGTTTCTACGTTTTGAAACCCATGTTGCATAAGGAACATAACGATATCAGATACGGGCTGTTGACTTGGAGGAATTCGGCTTACGCCATCTGATAACCTAGATTATTTTGGAAGCGGGTTGGATCATTCAAACTGTCTGAAAGCGACTAAGGCATTTATATATAACTTTCTATCGTGGTTAAACTACGTTTTGCCTCATGTGATTTGAAAGTCAGTAGTGTTTTTACATAAATTTACTAGAACTGACGTCATGGAAAGGCCATCATTGCTCTCTCAATGAAAAGGAGTCCAAAAGGTGGTGGTGGTGGTGGTGGGGGGGGGGGGATTCTACCCACATGAGCTACCTTTCAAGGCAAGTTTTGCGGGGACCAGAGAAGACCTCATGCGACCTGTCCTGTATGTGACCTATGCCGGATTATACGCACACCAAACGTTAATCGTTGAAGAAGAAATATGGACACAGCTGATACAAATGGCTTGCTAAGAGTTATGTCCAGCCTTTTGTTATGGTTCCAGGTAGATGATAGCTCTGGCTGGTGTACACGAACTCTAACAGTTTGACACCTATCGTCATTTTTGAGGCTATAAGTTGGAGTTAGTATGCGCCTAGGGGTTTACGTTTTTCTGTTGTCATGTATACCGTATTCTTGTTGCTTTCCACTTGATGCGCAATATAAGTGTCACTCACTATTTGTGTATTATTGCTCCCGTTATTGCTATGGCTAAGAGGGGTTGTCCGTGATGGATATATCTGCGTATTTCGCTGCTGTAATACATTCGCTGTTTACACACTTGTATCATCAATGAGAAACGGAGTAATGGTAGTGTAGAAGTTATAATATTTTCTCCGTAATCCCGTATACTCTCGTGAGTAACGTGACGTGCGCGAAAATTGGTAGCGGTTCTCTCCGCGTCGGTAACTTACGGGGTATGTGAGCCGGTCGCTCAGAAAGCAATGGCAAACTACTGAGCGTAATCTTGCCAAGAAATCAACAATCAGCTGAAAGATGCTGATGCTGACATCAATGTCCTGTAAAGGATATGCGAACAAAATAAAAAGTGAGAAGTGATCTGTGCACGAGACCGAGGTCAATTCCTAATTGAGCCAAGTGTGTGCTTCCCCCACCCCCCACCCAATCTTATAGATAATATTGAATTCAAGCATAATCTAAACACGCCCTGAATCAAGGCCTCATAATCAGCAGGTGCTTTACACATGTCAGAATATTATTTGAGAACATAATTAATGATCTGGCAGTAGGAAATCATGTTGATGTTTTAATTTTCTGTAGCCAAATACATCCTGTTGAAGAAAACAGGAAAAATTATATGAAACTCACATTTTAAACAGACACGAACAAATAAATAAGAAGTTCATTACCTGAAAAATTAATGGAAACTATATGTTACAAATATAACCCGGTAGGTTGAAAGGGCTATTTTTGTTTTTACATAAAGTCATTTTGCTAGGTGTTGACTGCCGGTCTCTCTGGCTGTGGGGTTACAACACTTTCTCTCTGTAATCCCGTTTATCACGCAGAGTCTCGTAGCGGAGCGAGAGCTGAGGCGGTTCGACCCCCGCTCGTGACTTGCGGGATACTGAGCCGGCCGCTCAGAAAGCAATGGCAAACTACTGAGCGTAATCTTGCCAAGAGATCAACATACAGCTGAAAGATGCTGGTGTTGACAGCTAAGTCCTGTAAAAAAGGATATGCAAAAAAAAAAAAAAAGGTGTTGACTTATCTGAGTTTGCAAACAGTTGAAACACGTTTAATATTCTTAATCAGCACTTGTTTCGTCCCGATGGCTGATCATTCAATTCCACATGAATGTTGGTTACCTCTAGAACTTTTTCAGGCGGGGCCTGAACAACTTTTTCCTTCAAGTAAACAAGCAACTGTGGTTTTATCTATTAGTTGTTACCGTTTGCATAAGATTATTTCTATATTGCTGCAGATTTACTGCATCTGTCGTTATCAGGGCGTATGGCCGGAGCGGTTATACATCTTGTTGCTTTTTATCCATTGTCCTTTCCGTAAGTGAACTGCCGCTGTCTCGTGTGTATGCTAGCTTTATGATCTCATGTTGTATGCCTTCTAGCTTCACAAGCTGGCTGCAAGATATAGTGAGCATTCCCAGACCTTCCGTAAGTGAACTGCCGCTGTCTCGTGTGTATACTAGCTTTATGACCTCATGTTGTATGCCTTCTAACTTCACAAGCTGGCTGCAAGATATAGTGAGCATTCCCAGACCTTCCGTAAGTGAACTGCCGCTGTCTCGTGTGTATACTAGCTTTATAACCTCATGTTGTATGCCTTCTAGCTTCACAAGCTGGCTGAAAGATATAGTGAGCATTCCCAGACCTTCCGTAAGTGAACTGCCGCTGTCTCGTGTGTATACTAGCTTTATGACCTCATGTTGTATGCCTTCTAACTTCACAAGCTGGCTGCAAGATATAGTGAGCATTCCCAGACCTTCCGTAAGTGAACTGCCGCTGTCTCGTGTGTATACTAGCTTTAT
Source organism: Cepaea hortensis (assembly GCA_963921405.1). Taxonomy (NCBI): domain Eukaryota; kingdom Metazoa; phylum Mollusca; class Gastropoda; order Stylommatophora; family Helicidae; genus Cepaea; species Cepaea hortensis. The sequence continues at coordinate 40,531,559 of OY992896.1, forward strand.
AACCTCATGTTGTATGCCTTCTAGCTTCACAAGCTGGCTGCAAGATATAGTGAGCATTCCCAGACCTTCCGTAAGTGAACTGCCGCTGTCTCGTGTGTATACTAGCTTTATGACCTCATGTTGTATGCCTTCTAGCTTCACAAGCTGGCTGCAAGATATAGTGAGCATTCCCAGACCTTCCGTAAGTGAACTGCCGCTGTCTCGTGTGTATACTAGCTTTATAACCTCATGTTGTATGCCTTCTAGCTTCACAAGCTGGCTGCAAGATATAGTGAGCATTCCCAGACATTACGTAAGTGAACTGCCGCTGTCTCGTGTGTTTTCTAGCCTCATGGCCTCATATTTTATGCCTCCCAGCTTCACCAGCTGGCTACAATATACAGTGAGCATTCCCTGACCACACTCAGTCACTTAACATTCTTAGAGTATTATTATTAACTGATTAACTGCCATGGGATGATTAATCGTCTTAAGCAACTTCCCGTATCTGCCACGGGTTTATATTCTAGCTTTCCTCTAATGTGATTTATAATACTTGTCTGTTTTCATATTAACACCCTTTAACTCATAACTGTAAAATATCCATACTTCTCATTTTCCGCAATCCATTTTTGTTAGATTCAAACCTGCTTATTGTTTAACCCTGAGTGTGTTAAACTGTTATGGTTTTTTTGGGTGAATTAATTGTTTGTTTAATTTTCACTCAATCTAAAACAGATACCAGGCTAAGCTAATGCGACTCTGACCTTGTATAGCTAAACTCTAATAGTTCCACAGTATCGCGGTTATCGCTAAATTTGCAAAGAATCAAACCATAACTATTCAGAATGTTATCATTCGGCCTAGTTCTGTAGAAGTGACACTGTTTATTTTAACGCAAACGGTAATGTAATATTTAATATAGACATTTGCATTTGTGGTTCAGCTTGAAAGCAACCTGCAGACGGGTTTGTGTTCGGGATTTCATGGATTAACATGCCGGGACGTAATTATTCTGGAGGCGGTGGAATCTACCATCCGAGCAGCACCGTGGCCAGAAGTTTCGGCCATGTTGTTAACGGTCGCGATTACCCATTCACACAGAAGCGAGAGGCCAGAGAGACTCGAGAGCGATCGGTTAACTCATACTTGGCGGAAGATGAAAACTTTCCTTCATTCAAGGCGCAACTCTACAGGATGGGTCTCCAGCTGAGGGACATCCCAGCAGACGGGTAAGTTTGATTTAATCTGACATGCACGAATCTGGAATGTGTCGTGTCATTTGTCATGACGTGGTTATATATTGTTTTATGTCACGTGCCTTGTCAAATGTCATGTCATGATGTGTCACATGTCGCGTGGCGCATTAAGTGTCATGTCATGTAATATCATATGTCATGTGTGATCTTATGTGTCATGTCATGTATCATGTAAAGTGTCATGTCGCATGTGCTGTCATGTGTCATGTCATATGTCATTTATCACATTAGGGTATATGCCATGTCATATAGTATGTCGTGTGCCGTGTTTCAATGCCGTGTGTCAGGGTATGTGTCATATCGCGTGTGATTGTGTGCATAATGTCATGTCTCTTGTCATGTGTCATTGTCGTATACCATGTCACGTGTCGTGTCATGTGTCCTGTCATATGTGATAGTATGTGTTATGTCATGTGTCGTGATCCATGCAACGTCATCTATCACATTATGGCATATGTCATGTCATATATTATGTCGTGTGCCGTATTTCATGTTAGTGTCAGGGTAAATGTCATATTGCGTGTGATTGTGTGTATAATGTCATGTCTCTTGTCATGTGTCATATTACGTATCATGTCATTGCGTGGTTCATGTAGTCTGGCATGTCATGTGTCATACCGTATTTCGTTCCGTGTATCATGCCATACTCTTTTTTTTTTCTCGTTCTTTCGCATTGAACTCACCCGTGGCCCTACCACATCTAATGCACTGGACTGATTATTGCGTGTGGATTAACTTTCCCTATTACCAGTGTCCCTCGCTCTCAGGCGAACCCATCCCGACTTCAGCGGTACTTGTAATTTACGTCCCCAAGTAAAGGACGAAAAGTTAACATGTGTAGTTGTTGAACCCGCTACTTCAGTATCAGCATGCCATACATTTTATATACCATCTCGTGTCTCCTGTTATACGGCTATTCGTACGTGCGACTTGATTCGTCATAAAGTATTTCAGGGCATGTGTCAGGCCAGCTGTCATATCAGATTATTCCAGTAACTTGAATGACTTGTTTTGGGCATGCCATTCCTCTTCATAAATATTACTAAGCGACTGTCCCAAAACATATTTCTGTTTTCAGGCAACAGAGCGAATAATATGAGATTACGGTTTCTGTAAACAAGTTCCAGTTTCTTTTATGTGGCTCGGCAGCGTAAAATAATATAAGAAACGCAGTTAGTAATCCCGCTACTGCGGTCGGACCATAATTGCGGGTGATTCGGAAGCAGCCCGCCTTGCGCTGGATTTCATACTATGGTATGAGTGCCGATCGTTCAGAAAGTAATGGCAAACAACTGAGCGTAAACTTACCAAGAAATATCAAACAACCAACAACAGCAAAATGCTAGCGTTGACTGTGACATCCTATAAAGATTTGCAGCTAACTTTAAATACGTGTCATTAACATTCGATAATGGTGCGCTTGGCACATCTTTCTCCGAATAAGCGCTCCTTCTAGGAGTTGGGTTGAAGGCTGTTGACCATGAAATATCTACAGCATGTGGAGGCAGCATTACCAACCTGGTCCTTACATCTCGCATTCTGTATGTACCGGACTGAACCATGACCTGATTACAACCCAACATGTCCCTACGCCCATGTGAAGATCTTGCGCCGGTCTTGGTTTCTGAGCTTGGGGAAGGGTAGGAGAGCTCTCTATCCCAGTTCCTGTGGAAATGATCTGGCGAAGTGGTTACGCCGCTTTCCTTGCGCTCCGAAGGTTGTGGGTTCTATTCCTGCCTATGTCGTTCGGTTCATGAATGCAATTTTCTCGGAGACAGGGGGGTCGTCGCTGGAGCTACGGTAGTGCTTTGTGCGACGCTTTCGGCAGGCCGCCCTGCGGAAAGAGACATAGCCTTTTGTGATGAAACCCGGTGCAATGAAGTCGATACTGTTGTCCATTAAACTCTTTATATTTAGTTCCTAGTGGGGAGAAAAGTCTGTATACTACACTCAGTGCGATATCGGCAAAATCCTTCTCTGGAGGTATGAGCGTGAAAGAGGAAGTAGAAGAAGTACTAGGACAATACTCCTTTACATTTCTTGTTTCGATAGTTTGTATTTCTTCCTCGTTCGCACACACACCTCCACGCTGTTGACTCTATTAAAAGCAGTAGTTAGTTTAAGAATGGTCATATCCCCGTAGGTTTTGGTCAAATGAAAGTGGCTGATTCCATATTTGTTTAGTTCATTGTTGGAAGTTGGGTAGGAGTGCAGACAGTGACTGTTTTAACCGGTTTCTATTGTTTGAATTCTTTTGCTTTTCCAATCTTGTAACTGAAGCCGGAGCTTATTTATTTATTAATTACTTTTATGATCTCAAATTTCTCCTTTCGTTGCCTTTGTTATTTTCTCTATATGATAATGTTATTAATACACTTGGCCGAGATAGCGGTCTTGGTTCACTTCTAAGGGTCCCATTACATTCCGCCTACCAATATGGCTCTGGGGAAAAGGAAAGAACGGCAGTGAGGAAGTGAACTAGTTACCCTACCTCATTATCTCATTACCCACTATATGAAAAGACCTAACATTTCACTTCACACCCATTCCACCATATATGGCTTCCCGTTTCCTTGACTTAACCTTTCTGTAATGCTAATAATGGCACGGCTTTTCCAAACGTCTTTTACGAATTACTTCGGCTGTTTAACTCTTATCTGACGTTGTCTTGAGTGTGTATGATTAATGAGTCATTTTGATATGACATGGTTGCCAAGAATATTACTTATCAGCACATTATCATAATACCAGGGGTTTCCAAATTATTGTCTTGGTATGGTCAGGTTTGTGAATTCACGCTATCAAGCAGAGTATATTACTAGGGGTTTCTAAACTATTGTCGTAGGAAGGTGTGGTCTGTAACTTCACAGCATCAGGCAGACAGTCTATTTACTGGAAATTATAATGTGTTTAGCTGTATTGCTTTTAAAAAGCATGAACTCTAATAACTACAAAGCATTTGGCACAGGAGATATGAGAGGAAGAAGAAGAAGAAGAAGAAGAAGAAGAAGAAGAAGAAGAAGAAGAAGAAGAAGAAGAAGAAGAAGAAGAAGAAGAAGAAGAAGAAGAAGAAGAAGAAAAAGAAGAAGAAGGACGAGGATGAGGACAACGAAGAGAAAGATCAGGAGAAAGAAGGGGAAATAAAGGAAGAATGAAAGGAAAGGAATTAACAGCAGTAGCAACAGAAACTGCAGCGGCAGCAGCAGTAGCTTTGCGAAATGTGGCATTCTTTGAGCTCAACTGTTGTCACTGACGTCTTATATATAGAGTCCCAATTTTGATTGTCTTTCTGTTTCCTGACACTAAACATATTGCAATTCGTGGTAGAGGATTCCGTGATCCAGGAGTTGTAATTCCCGCACCACTCATCAACTTAAATGTGTTTTTTTCTTCCTTTTACGGCAGAGGTTTTTGTCTACCAGATGTTAAATAAACATTCCAGTCTGTATACTTTGGGGTGAATGCTTTGACTAGCGGTGTTTATTCAAGAGTTCGGACATTTAGCCAGTCAGTCCAACCAATCTTTATATGTGCTTGTAGAACTCTAATCAACGGAGTTACTGTAATTGGATGTTTGTTTAATGTGGGCCATATTTGAGCCGCTTCAAGTCGTTCAAGGTACATCAACAGTTGTTATTGTTGTTGTTATTGTTGCTTGTGAATCCTCTAATAGACGGTGAGTTTTATTTAACTCGTAGATTCGATGCAGTGGCAGTCACGTCCAAGTAGCCAGGCAAGAGCTTGCATCTTTACGTGTAAGACTGATTAAAGTACCATCACCTCGGCGTCTATGTTGCAGCGTTCTCACTCCCTTCTCTAAGTTCTGTTAGTTTAGTTTAGTCGTTGGATCAACATCACGGCACACGGTTTAACCCATAAGTGCTCCGTTTTCCTCCTAACTCAAATCTGAGTCTGGAGAAACTCAGCTCAATGCACGAACTCCGTTGCATCGGCGAGGATCCTGAAATACTTTGGGTAGATTTTTAACTCGAAATTTTACCCGTTACCCGGGCAGCGCCGTTAGGCTACTCTTTTTCGATTTCCAACTGCCAAGGGATTTTTTACGTGCGCATCAATACACACAGGCGTCCGATCTCACTACCCAGAGACCAGGGGAAATTTTATTACTGGAAGTCCAGGTGGATTTTTAAAATAACCGGGGCCTGAACCCGGGACCTCCAGCACTCGAGGCGGACACCATACCTCGAGACCACACAGGATCCTTACAACCACAGAGAGGTATATCAGAATGTAACCAAGTCAGGATTCACTACAGCACATGGGGACTGGCCGGGGTTAGACCTGGGTTATTGTTTCCTCCACGGGTTTTCGGTAGTTCTTTGTCAACAGACTCGAACCCAATCCCCAAAGGACATTCTTTTCTTTTTCCCCGCATATCTTTTACAGGGCAACGCTGTCAACATCAGCATCTTTCAGCTGACTGTTGATTTCTTGGCAAGATTAAGCTCAATAGTTTGCCATTGGTTTTTGAGCGACCGGCTCACATACCCCGTAAGTTACCAACGCGGCGAGAACCACTACCGATTCTCGCGCAGGTTACGTTCCTCACGTGGATATACGGGATTACGGAGAAATACGTTAAACCCTTGGCCAGGGAGCCGGCATAAAAGATAACTTTTCATTTTAGATGTTAGTGCTGGGTGTAAATGGGGACCATAACGAATTAATGCCAGCTAAATAAATGATGTTATACCAGAATATATATATATATATATATATATATATATATATATATATATATATATATATATATATATATATATATATATATATATATATATTGTGCTCGCTCGCTTTGAACTCAAGCGTAGTCCATACGCACTATTTGTATAGTAGTGATGGACTGAATTTTGCGAGTGGGTTAGCGTTCCCTATTATAACAGTGTCCATCGCCATCAGGCGAACCCACTCCGACTTCAGAGGTGCCAGAATATTTAAAAGCACAACAGATTCGAGTACAACTGCCCAATAACCTCGGGAGTGTTGTTAAAATATGGGTGAGTGATGACAGTAATAGCGGCTGGCCGAGTGGCTAAGAATGCTGGTCTCTCATACGAGAGTCCCGAGTTCGAATCCTTGGTAAGGTGTGGAATTTTTCTGTTTGGAAAAAAAAAAGGTAAACCCTAACCTGCACAGTTCGCGGCGACTGCACTAGCCAGCCACCATTAATTCCTTAGGTTCAAGACCCCTCTGTCATACACCGAAAGGTACTATTGGCAGTAGATGACAGATGACAGGTGGCAGTAACACAAAGTCGAAGTACCATGTGCAGATCATGCATTTGTTTATTATGCTTAGCACATTTTGCGTATTTACAATATAAATTCGTTGCATAAACATGTTCTTCTGTCAATCTGCCCACCTTTTTATGTCTGTCTGACTGCGTGTCTGTCTGTGTGTCTGTCTTTATATTATTCTACCTGTTTACATGACTGCCTATCTGCTTGTTTGTCTCTACTAGCATTTCTGCATTTCTTCTTATCTTCCTAGATTCTGTGATTTCTATCTACCTGTCTTTTTCTGTCTGCCTGTCCCGAGGACTTTGTCTGTTTGTCTGTCTCTTGTTCTTGTCTGTCTTCCTGTCTACCTGCCTGTCTGCCCGCCTGTCTGCCCGCCTGTCTTTATATTATGCTGCATGTCTGCCTGCCTTTTCACCTGTTTGTCTGTCTGTTTTCCTGGATTCCGTTTGCCAGCATGAGCATGATTCGGAAAGTCGAAGTTTGATCTATACGTAGACAGTGGACTGAGTCGCTGCTGAAGTCTGTTGTCCGTAAAGTCACCTTCATCTTCGTCCCGGGACATGCGGGAGTTGAGGGAAATGAACGAGCTGATAAACTGGCTGGCTCTGCACCCCCTGCAGATGGCCAGCCCATGGATAGTGCTGATGTTATTAACATCCTTAAAGATACGTCGAGAACAGAGGACTTTGACGTCAGTGAATCCACATCGCTGTCTAGGATGAAAGACTTTGGAGTAAGAATTGGCACGGTCAGACACGAGACATCGGGAAAACGAGGTGCCTCGTCAACCAGCACAGAACTGGCACTATTACCCACCGGACGCTGATGCATATGCTGGGGGGGGGGGGGGGGGATGAGGATCTGAGCACCTATGGACATATCCTGAGTGCAATGAAGATACCCCAACTGATAACTGATAATTGATAACTGTTTTTGCCAGCATTTCTGTAATTCTTTCTTATCTTCCTTAATTCCGTACATTTTGTCTACTAGCCCTTTTCTGTCTGTCTGTCTAGGGGACATTGTCTGTCAGTTTGTCTGTCTGTCTATCTTTCTTTATATTGTTCTTCCTGTCTGCTGGCCTGCTACATGCTTGTCTGTCTACCAGCATGTCCGTAATGCTTTCACATTTTTCTTGCTTCCATACTTTCGTTTCTTCTTTATGTCTATATGTACTTCTTTCTTTCTTGCTTTCTTTCTTTCTTTCTTGCTTTCTTTCTTCGCTTGTTTGTTTGTCGTTTGTTTGTTTCTCTTTTTCGTTTGTTTATTCGTTTGTTGTTCTTTCTTTCTTTCTTTCTTTCTTTCTTTCTTTCTTTCTTTCTTTCTTTCTTTCTTTCTTTCTTTCTTTCTTTCTTTCTTTCTTTCTTTCTTTCTTTCTTTCTTTCTTTCTTTCTTCTTGCTTTCTTTCTTCGCTTGTTTGTTTGTCGTTTGTTTGTTTCTCTTTTTCGTTTGTTTATTCGTTTGTTGTTCTTTCTTTCTTTCTTTCTTTCTTTCTTTCTTTCTTTCTTTCTTTCTTTCATCTTTCTTTCTTTCTTTCTTGCTTTCTTGCTTTCTTGCTTTCTTTCTTCGCTTGTTTGTTTGTTTGTCGTTTGTTTGTTTCTTTTTTGTGTTTGTTTATTTCTTTGTTGTTCTTTCTTTCTTTCTTTCTTTCTTTCTTTCTTTCTTTCTTTCTTTCTTTCTTTCTTTCTTCGCTTGTTTGGTTGTCGTTTTTTTTTCTTTCGTTTGTTTGTTTGATTATTATTTGTTTGTTGTTCTTTCTTTCTTTCTTTCTTTCTTTTCTTTCTTTCTTTCTTTCTTTCTTTCTTTCTTTCTTTCTTTCTTTCTTGCTTTCTTTCTTCGCTTGTTTGTTTGTTTGTTTGTCGTTTGTTTGTTTGTTTATTATTTGTTTGTTGTTCTTTCTTTCTTTCTTTCTTTCTTTCTTTCTTTCTTTCTTTCTTTCTTTCTTTCTTTCTTTCTTTCTTCTTTCTTTCTTTCTTTCTTCTTCTTTCGTTCTTTCTTTCTATCTGTCTGTCTGTCTGTCTGTCTGTCTGTCTGTCTGTCTGTCTGTCTGTCTGTCAGTCTGTCTGTAATCAATGGTCTATATGTGTCTCCCATTATAACAACAGAAAAACAACTCGGGTTGTAGCCAGAATATACAACTCCGAGATAATTTATTCGAAACGAATAGGTCAACCTTGTTTTGTCTTCTTTGCGCGCGCGCTTGTATGTGTATGCGTGTGATGTGTGTGTGTGTGTGTGTGTGTGTGTGTGTGTGTGTGTTGTGTGCGCGTGTGCGCGCGCGTGTGGTAAATCTAATATTAGTCTTGTTATGTTCCCCAGCCAGTCGGTTATTCAAATGCCTGTTCCCTCGCTCGAGCTTCGCCAGAAATGTCCTCGTACTCTGTTGTACAAGACAACTGTCTGCCGTGTCTCACATGATGGATCCCAACACAAACACAGCTTTGTGTCCTCCATACAATCGCTGATATGAAATTTAATTGTGCACAAGTACATCTGAAGTTTGGCGCCTTTCTTCCCAGTGCAGTCGTTTCAAATCGGTGTTTCCAAAAGTGAATGATGTCACCTCTCTCTCTCTCTCTCTCTCTCTCTCTCTCTCTCTCTCTCTCTCTCTCTCTCTCTCTCTCTCTCTCTCTCTCTCTCTCTCCCTCTCTCTCTCTCTCTCTCTCTCTCGCTCTCTCTCTCTCTCTCTCTCTCTCTCTCTCTCTCTCTCTCTCTCTCTCTCTCTCTCTCTCAGTGACGTAACTAAAGTAAAGGGCCCTTTTTCAAACATTAAGGCGTTGGGCATATGGTAACTAATGTAAGCAAATCCCATCTTACACCCGTTAAGGTATAACGGACAAAACATATTTTGAAACCCATATTTTGAGAACTCAGCTTGAGAGAACTCAACAAATTCAAGTGAAACAAGAGATGAGGAAGAAACACTGACGCTACATATAACACTTAGAAAAACTGACAATATAACTTGACACTTTCTTGTCTGAAATCCACAAAGCAAATGAAGACAGAGATGAATAATACTGGGAGAACACGGTAGGAGCAGCAGAAAACAAAACATAGGACGGCTTGGCTCAGTTTGAGTGAGGATATGTGCCTCGATGGGGAATAAAGGAAAGAAGAAGAAGAAGAAGAAGAAGAAGAAGAAGAAGAAGAAGAAGAAGAAGAAGAAGGAGGAGGAGGAAGAGAGGTGGAGGAGGAAGGAAGGAAGGAAGGAAGGAAGGAAGGAAGGAAGGAAGGAAGGAAGGAAGGGAGGGAGGGAGGGAGGGAGGGAGCAAGGACGGAAGGAAGGAAAGAAGGAAGACTGATTGGTTCCCGGGGGATGTGGTCAGTATCACACCGGCCAACCTTACTTCCCAATAATAATTACTTCCGATAATAATTTAAGCCTGGATCACCCTGGCAGTCTAGGTCAAAGTTAAAAATCATCCCCCACTATACTATCGTGTCCACCTTCCTGTCAAGGCTTGTGAAAAAATCCCGACGCCGGTAAGGTTATGCATTTGTAGTGGACTTTATGTCATACAGTTTATGCCTACCTGCATATTTGTGAGCTTCGGAACTATTGGTGTGATAGTCTATGGGGCGAGGGAGCAGTAGTCTGACAGTTTTTTAATTGATTTGTTGTTATTGTTTTCTTGTTGTCGTTGTTGTTTTGTTGTTGTATTGCTTAATTGTTGTTGTTGTTGTTGCTTGTTTTTGTGTGTGTGTGTGTGTTGTTGTCGTTGTTGGTATATGTAGAACGCCGATTATCCGAGTTGCTCACTTATGTATAGCTTGAAAGAATGGGGATGTCGTTCCTGTGTTGCATTTCAGTATGCTGACAGTACACTCATTCTGCGCGTGTTATGAGTACTCTACGCAGTGAGTGCTACATGTGAGTTCTCCAAACACGATGTTCAAACCGTGAGTTCTCCAAGCAATGAGTGCAAGACGTGAGCTCTACAAGCCATGAATGCTAGACATGAGTTATCCAGTCAGTGAGTGCAAGACGGGAGTTCTACAAGCAATGAGTGCAAGACGTGAGTTCCCCTGTCAGTGAGTGCAAGACGTGAGCTCTACAAGCAGTGAGTGCAAGACGTGAGTTCTCCTGTCAGTGAGTGAAAGACGTGAGCTCTTCAAGCAATGAGTGCAAGACGGGAGTTCTACAAGCAATGAGTGCAAGACGTGAGCTCTACAAGCAATTAGTGCAAGACGTGAGCTCTACAAGCAATTAGTGCAAGACGTGAGTTCTCCTGTCAGTGAGTGAAAGACGTGAGCTCTACAAGCAATGAGTGCAAGACGTGAGTTCTCCTGTCAGTGAGTGAAAGACGTGAGCTCTTCAAGCAATGAGTGCAAGACGGGAGTTCTACAAGCAATGAGTGCAAGACGTGAGCTCTACAAGCAATTAGTGCAAGACGTGAGCTCTACAAGCAATTAGTGCAAGACGTGAGTTCTCCTGTCAGTGAGTGAAAGACGTGAGCTCTACAAGCAATGAGTGCAAGACGGGAGTTCTACAAGCAATGAGTGCAAGATGTAAGTTCTACAAGCAATGAGTGAAAGACGTGAGCTCTACGAGCAATGAGTGCAAGACGTGATTTCCTATTTAGTGAGTAATAGGTGTGAGTTCTCCTGTCAATGAGTTCAAGGTATGAGTTCTCCAGGCAGGTAGTACAAATCACGAATTCTCCAAGCAATGAGTGCAAGACGTGAGTTCTCTAATAAGTCAGTGCAAGGCGTGAACTATTCAGTCCTGCGAGTACAAGACGTGAGTTTTCTAAGCAACGAGTGCCAGACATGAGTTCTTCAAGCAGTGAGTGCAAGACGAGTGTTCATTGTCTTTCGATAGATATACTAATATAAGAATGCAGAAGTCAAGCAACGTTTTCATTTTTCATATTACAAGATATTTGTAGAAGTCAAACGAAATTAAAACTAGTTCCAAGCTTAGGATATTTAAATCCAAGGTTAAATCAGCACTGTGGTGTGGAACAAAAACTTAAGGATATTTGTTTCTGCTTCATACTGTAGTACTTATTTTACAATATAGCTTGTTTTGACTAAATGGCACAATGTCAGAATCACTCGTCTATGTAGGTAAACTGTTTTATAAATGCTACTTGCTGTTACTATATTGCCCACTTTGAGAATCACCCATCCCGCTGTGCATAAATGGCACAATTTGAGAATCACTTGTCTATTTAGATAAAATATTTATCAATACAGCGCGCTTTGCTATACAGCCCAGTCTGAAAAAAAGCAAAAACAAATCTAATCAGGTAAAATGTGTTATAAATACATCCGGCTGTGACTATATGACGCACTTTGAGAATCACTGAAGTATGTAGGTAAAATGTTTTAAACATGATAGCTGTTTATTCAACAATTCAAATCCAAAGGAGGGAGATTTTTAATGTATTCGTATGGCTATGGCAACTGGCGGGAAATGTTTACACATGTCCAAAGATAACAGATTTCAGAATTGTTTATACAAAGTAAATAACTGAAGGACAATATTCCACTCCGTGAGATGTATTGGATATGACTGGAACCTTGCCGTCTTGAGTTATACCTAATCCATAGCACAAAGCAAGGGCTAAATTTAGAGACCATGTGTAACTCTCTCGACTTGCCTAGTTTACTCCAGAGGAAAGGTAAACGCCATTACGTCTGGAACAAGACAAGCTGCCGAAGCTGGCGGATCAGCAAAGCAATGCTCTGTCTAACTTGTGATTCTCCGAACTGAAAGTCAGAGTGTGCCCCAGTCTTCTTTTTTAGATCACAACAGACGGTCCTAGAACAACATATGTGCGCCACACCTTCGATGAGAGGCCCACTGAGGATCCCAATGAGAACCCCAAATGAGGATCCCAATGAGAATCCCGATGAGAATCTCAATGAGAACCCCAGTGAGGATCCCAATAATCATCGCAATGAGAGCCCCAGTGAGGATCCCAATGAAAACCCCAATGAGGATCCCAAGAGAACCCCAGTGAGGATCTCAATGAATGTGTAATAACCGCATACACAACAAATAATCTGTTGTGAGATAAACTAACACTGACCCTAACCCTTAACCCTAACTTATTCACTGCGGAACTATTTAGACCCGTCAATCAGAAGAGTGCCCGAATTCGAACCCATGAAAACCACGGCTCTCGCACTAATTGGAGTTTGGTTAGTATAGACAGATTGATTGAGCTACTTCAAGTGGCGCATGCTTAACTAAAGCGATAAGAGCCCTGTTCCCGTCGCCTGTCTTCTAATAAAAAAGCCAAAAGTGCTTTACGTTTTGACTTCATTCAGCGAAAATACTGAATGTGTATGAGTGAACACCGGCTGGTAAAACAATGTACGTATAAATAGTCTCCGGGATGGGTCACACAAAAACATCTGACGTCATGTTTTGCGCACATAAAGTGGAGTCTTCATAAAACAGATTATTTGGACAAACACACGCCCAGTGTCAGGAGAAAACATTGTGTTTTGTCGGTTGCAGTAATCAAACGTTGAAACTGTGAATCATCAATGCAGGTTGCCATTGACCATTGCAACGTGAATAATTGCACCATTGCCTATGACAAACGCAGGAGCGGTGTGAATTGTTAAATTACTTGACTTCGCCACGGCGTTCATTCATTCTTTGGCCTCACTTTCTACAGCTGAATTTAGCGCCTTTAACATTTGCATTTCATTTCGTCATGTTTCATGCCCATTCAAACCCATGATTTGTCACCTAATATCTCTCTCTCTCTCTCTCTCTCTCTCTCTCTCTCTCTCTCGTGTGTGTCCCTCTTTCTCTCTGCCTCTTCTCTGTGTCTGTCTGCCTCTCTCTCCTTGTCTGTCTGTCTGTCTGTCTGTCTGTCTGTCTGTCTGTCTGTCTGTCTGTCTGTCTGTCTGTCTCTCTCTCTCTCTCTCTCTCTCTCTCTCTCTCTCTCTTGAGCTGAAAGATGCATAATTGGAAGGGCCGAAGGTAAGAGGGCCTGCGAGCCCAATTTGTGACCCTTTGAGAAGAAAGTTCGTTCGTTCTCTCTATAGTGAAATATTATTAAGAAAAATCAAAGAGGGACGAAGAATACGAATTGGAGGTCATAATATAAACAATCTGTGCTATGTAGATGTCACATTATAGACAGCTGACAATGCATAATAAATCCTACTTTTGGATATTGTAGTAATAGTTCAGTTAGTTGCCTGTCCTTTACATGACATTGCAATCAACCCCAGAATTTATTGACTGTAATTTACTAGGCAGTAACAGTTCAGTAGTTTGTCATTGCTTTCTGAAAGGCCGACACCTCATACCAACGAAATCAACACAAAGCGGTCTGCTTCCAAATCTCCCGCATCTTAATTCTAACCCTCGAGTCGGTACAAGGGAGAATTGTGAAATTGCGCGTCTCACTATCCCCTAGACCACTAGAGAGTGCAAAAAGGACTGCCCCTGAATATCAAGAAAACAGGGGGAAATGGTTATAGAAAAGAACAACATAAATGATATTACAATAGAAGGACATGTGCTAAACCAAGTCAGTAAATTCACATTTGTGCAGGGAACCATACATCAGATGGATGATACGTGATAGAGACACATAGTAGAATAGGCTAAACGAAAGCTGCGTTTCAGTAGATGACAAGTATCTATCTCATGTCGGAAGTGCTTTTCGTTGAATGTAAAAAAGAAAGTAAGTAAGTAAAGTAACAGAACCTTACACTAGTCTCAAGCGGTGGTTGGTATATAGGGCTTCCCCCATATGCTTATAGTAAAAAGAGAATACGTATCTGTTATTTCGAACCTGTTTTGCTGTATTGTAGTGAATATTGGTTTGTGAACGAAAAATTAAAAATTAACCTGGAGGGAGCTGCCACATAGTTTCTGAGCTGAAAGTTCATACATATTACCACTGTTACGGTCATCATCATCATCATCATCATCGACCTACATCATCATCTACCTACATCATCATCAACTCTTTTCATGCTTCATGCATCACGGTTATAGAAGTTGATACCAACTGCTGTCTATTCTGTCGCTGTATTCTTCTAATGCAGATGCCACTGTGTCAACCTCCTTAGTCTACTTAGTTTGTCTCCTTCTCTCTCTCTCTCTCTCTCTCTCTCTCTCTCTCTCTCTCTCTCTCTCTCTTTCTCTCTCTCTCTTTGTAGTTTGTAGTTAGTTGCATATCGTTTATTGACGTAGCAGTCAACCCAACATTTGTTGGTTGTTCGCGATTCCTGGGCAAGTTTACGTTCAGTAGTTTGCCATTGCTTTCTAAACGACCGGCACCCATACAATTTCATTAAAAAAACAACGCAGCTGTGTTTCGAACGCGGTGTGCGGGAACTGCGTCCATAACCCCGACCCCTTGTACAGCTGCTTTAACGCCCAAATTCCTTAACAAATCCACTCACAGGCCACATTTGGCTCCTGTCTTAGTGCATACATCTTCACGTTTAAATGTTAAGCCGCTAAATCTATCAGATAAAGAAAAGATATTTCATGACCAACGAATTGAAATCTCGGGAAGAAATCTCACGGCCGTAAATAATTACATTTTGCGAATGGCTATTCAGCGTACGAATACAAAAGTAAGCTTTATATTGCAAACAGCATTGAATTTATTTTCAACGAGTTTTTATAAAAGTACATGTATACAGACCACATCTCGGCTTAGGGGAATTCACCTGGGGCGTATTTTGTTTCTGTGTACATAGATATTTATGGAGACAAAGTTGTTACGGATTACCAAAACAGCATGACAAAATCGGGAAATCACAGTGATTTAAAGATTCGCTTAAGAGCAGCGGGAGGGCCAGATATTAGAGCCCTCGTATCGGATATTAAGAAGAGGGTTCGCATCGTTTATACAGAGATATTTCCAAAGAAATAAAAATGACAGTCTGTCGTATATTCAGAGACTTTATCTACGAAATAAATATCATAAAGTTAGCTGCATGTCATTTATAGAAAGTTACAAACACCATGTATGCGCTTTTTGTTTATTTACTAGGCAATTATAACACTCTGTAGCTTGCCATTGCTTTCTGAACCGCCGACGCCTCATACTACCGAAATCAACTCAAAATGATCTGCTTTCAAATTGCCGCGGCTAATTTAGAACCCTCTACTCGGTATTTCGGGGAATTGCGAAACTAAACCCGAAGCCAAAGACGCCTGTAAATATCATAGTCTGTTCTATATACAGTTACTGTGTCTATGAAGTAAATATCATTGTCTTCTCTATATTCAGACACTTTATCTATGAAGTAAATATCATAGTCTGATCTATACCCAGATAATTTGTCTATGAAGTAAATATCCTAGTCTGTAAACATGACATTATCTGTACAAGAACAAGTCAGATCGCAAACTGTAATCGAGTGAGGTGGCGGAGCATAATCGCCCACACTTATCAGTATTGCATATGATGATGATGATAAGTTGTTGTACTGTTTTGTTAAGAAGCTTTCATTCTTCAACAACCGGCGATGAGTCCCAGTACTTATGATATCTGTTGCTGTCTGATTGTGTTTCAGTCTGGTCTTTCCTCAGAGTCCTAAGTGTCGACCAGATCCTCTGGTTACACAATGCCGCACCATTCTCTGGTTCGATCTCTGAATCGATTGATGTCTATAAGGATCAAGATATGTTAGCGATACGCGCGTAAATGTTTACGTTGTTTATTGGTTGGACCATAAACATGTATTAATGACATTTACAGATGAAATCATAATGCTCAATTTACAAATGAACTTCTACTACAGTCTATGGAAGACCACGATCATTCACCCTAATCTCAAGTGTAAATTGAAAGCACGCCTATACAGAAAGTGAAATCAGAAACGTCAACAACATTAAGTTCAAAATCAATGTTGATCCATCCATAATTGGTGAACATTAAATTCCAGAATTCATATTTGCAGATGGCACGGTTTTCTTCCATTAAAGTACTCAGGGATTAAAAACGTTGATACTGTCTCTCAAGAGAAGGTGAAAACCAAACTATATTTCTGAAATGAAGAGAAGATTATAATGTTCAAAGACAAAACTACATCCAAACTAAAAATCACAATTAACAAAGAGGAGATTGAAAATGTCACACGTTTTGAATATCTTGACTCCATAATCAGCAACAGTGGGAACTGTAAAAATAGTCGGTCATAGATTAGCCGTACCAATGCAGAGCTTAAAGAGTAATAATAATCTATGGTACAACACCAGTGCCATTCCGGGTGAAACATAAATGTGAGTCATATATATATATATATTAATTTCATTTTTATTATTTCTGGTTATTAATATTGGAGGGAACCAAACCACAGACAAGCAAGGAGACTGGATAGAGAACTTGGCTGTCGTTCTGCCACGGAAAAGCCTTTTATCAAATATTATAATAAATAATTCGTGTTTATGTTTGGCTGATTTGCACGGGATGGGGGATAAATGCCAGCAAAGTTTACTTTTAGATCTGCAAGCTTTGTGTGTCAGCGCTCGCTCAGTTGTCTGCTCAACCCAGATCTAATCTCGTCTCACAGGTTTGGCCAGTTTCAGCCTCAGAATGTTTATGAGAAATTCGTTTCTGTCAAAACGATGCAGACACTCTTGACTGTCAACAACAGCACATTCTCTGGTTTTCTAATAATTATCTCCTGGTGGTCCTTTTCAGCCGTAGATGTAGAACAAGTTCTTTGTGCTGCTTGCTGCGCATTGAAATTAATCCTCTCGTGATTGTACCGCGCCATCTTTGATTTGCTAGCTCTTCACACGAACCACAAATGGAGTGGCATAGCAAGTTCTAGGTAAACGGGGACATTTTTATGGGTAAATAACGTAGGACTGTCAAGCTATCATATGACAGAATACACAAAGATTATATGTGTCGCAATTCGCTGATATGTTAGCTAGAATGGACGTCACACCTCCCGGGACACACCCATATGTTTTTGTGCATAGTTTAGTTTAGTTTAGTCGTTGGATCAACATCACGGCACACGGTTTAACCCATATGTGCTCCGTTTTCCTCCTAACTCAAACCTGAGTCTGGAGAAACTCAGCTCAATGCACGAACTCCGTTGCATCGGCGAGGATCCTGAAATACTTTGGGTAGAATTTTAACTCGAGATTTTGCCCTGGCAGTGCCGTTAGGCTACTCTTTTTCAATTTCCAACTGCCAAGGGATTTTTTACGTGCGCAACAATACACACGAGCGTCCGATCTCACTACCCAGAGACCAGGGGAAATTTTATTACTGGAAGTCCAGGTGGATTTTTTATATAAATCCCGGTTGTGTGTGTGTGTGTGTGTGTTTGTGTGTGTGTGTGTGTGTGTGTGTGTGTGTGTGTGTGTGTGTGTGTGTGTTATTTGACCTCGTCTCCCAGGTCGACCCAGCCTAAAAATGAGTACAATAATACCTCGGATTTTATAGATAATCCGTCCGAAAACAGTCGGCGAAATCCGTAACCGACGAAACCCGAGGCAATTATTTCCATATGAATAAATGTGCATTCAATTAATTCGTTCTAGACACTCCAAAATATAAACCAAAAACATAGTTTATAGAGAACAAATATAGTGTTTAATACTAAAAACAATAAGAAATTGACAGCGAGGTCACGTGGACAATGAGACTTGAGCACGTGTGATTTTTATCTAACATGGACTACAACTGTTCGAAACTGAAAAACACAAAATAAACACATAACACCGAATACTGTATACTCAGTAATCACTTACATGTTATTATAGTATTAGGCAATGAATGAATCACCCAAATAAACGAGAAGTAGATTGTGAGCTTTACTAAAACACGACTACAAGAGACAAATTGGACGTTGCGGCCAAAGCCTTCGTCAGCACAGGACAAACAAATACAAACCAACACAAAACTACATGAAACACACTATGACAATATTAAACTATTAAACTAATTAAAATTAAATGTACTCATCTGAATACCGTGTCCTAGCTTGGAAGGTCTGACACACGTAGGGCGCCAGTGGATCAATAGACCGGATGTATGGTACACGGTTCAAAGGTCAAGCGGGAAGGGAGTGGGGTGGAGACGCGCCCATGTGTGCGGAAAAGTGAAATTTGAGACCGGCAAAGATGTTACGGACGCAGATGACAATTAGCAATTATCGTTAAGCGCTCGAAACACCGCTGTGGAAACCTATATAGTGTTAGTACACACAGAGAGGCATGAGTGGCGGTCGTTCAGAAAATGATGGCAAAACACCGAACGTAAATCCGCCAAGAGAGTTGACTGTGATGTCATACAAAGGATCTGCACGTACCCAGATGGTGGACTGTAAGCTAGGGGTGGGAGGGTGGGGTGGGAAGTTAAATGAAGCTGTGTTGGACATTAAGGCCGTGAGGGGAGAGTGTGCCCAACTGGAAGATGAGACGGTGTTCCAATGTCTTCCGATCCCGTTCGTGGGATGCGCATGATTTGATGGCCGTGACCTGTATGTCGGCTACGCCATGGTGGTCAGGACTGTTGAAATGTATGGATACTGGTTTCTGGGCGCCGCTGGTGATGTCAGAAAGATGTTGTCGAAATCTGTCCCCAAGACGTAATCCTGTCTCACCGACATATCTCATGTCGCAACGTGTGCAGGTAATCGCATAGATGACATTGCGACTGATGCATGAGAAACCCTCACGGATGTGGAAGGTCGTCTTAGGGAATGTCAGACTCTGGGTTTGAAGTACGTATGGACAGGTCTTGCAAACCGATCGAAGACACGCCACCGTGCCAATAGTATTAGCACTCGCAATCCCCAAAAAGCACAAAAACACTGCAAAGCGTGGGTCCCTTTGTTTTCGCAATATTGGCAGCGAGGTCACCTGGGCATGCCGACGAAATCCGAGGCAACGGACGAAAACCGGGACACTTTTTTCGCGGAAAAAAAATCGACGAAACCCGAAACCGATGATAACCGACGTCAACGAACACCGAAGTATCACTGTACTAGAAAATGCCCCGAGAAGCAAAGGCAATTTGCATGATTTTGACCACATCACAAAGCCGATTGGTCTATAAAAATGTACAAATGGCTAGCGTCACTTACACAGTACACCTTAAGGCGTGGGAAGGCGTTGTTTAATTTCTGCACGGAATTATTGTAACAACTGCAGTGTAATGGATGAATATATCACATGTTTGGGTTTGATAACAATAAGCCAGGTATATTTAATTATCGTATGTTGTATTGTTTGGTATTGGATAGCCGCATTACATTTACTTAGTGTTATTGTGAGATTAAAATAGCATCTCGTATGACATCAATCGCCATTTAATGAATTGCCTGGCACTGTTTTGCACAACCCGTGGCTCAGTACATTCGCACTCGACAAACATTTTTTCGGATTTGATTTCCCTAGCATTTGACTGTCCTAAGTTTCCCCACAAAGCAATAGTTTGTGCATCTCTTCGCCTGGTCCCGTCACCTTGATTTATCTGTCAAGGGAGACCATACCAGTAGCTGCGCTACCGCCAGCATAGCTCTTTGGTTTATTGGAACACGGATGCCCCTTTATCGCTGCAAGGTCAATACACGGCAAATGGGTTATCTCGTATTATCGATCAACCGCCAACGGAAGTAAGCGAAACTTATTTTTTAAAGAATGCACCACTGCCGTTTTTAATGTATCCAAGCTGTACAAAACTTAAACTTGTACATTGTTACAGAGAAATGAGGAAATCACTTCTTCCACGAAACATAATATGTGCGTGGGGTTATGTAGATCGACGTGGAAGTATATCAGGATAATACCCTAACAAAAGAGGTCGGATTTCTAATGTTGCCAATAAAAATATATGGTTGCATAACAAAATTGCCAACGTCAAGGTTTGTGGACATTCCATGAGAACAGGAAATAGACCGTAACTCACTATAGGTATCGGGGATTATGAGTGTGTTATGCTGTGAACATATATGAAGACAATAACCCAGAAAAGAAACAGTGTTGTAATCATGTGTTACAAGTTGAATGTAAGAGGCAGATGGTCAGAAGTAAAGCCAATGTCCATTTAATCCGTCATTGGGTAAACGGTGATAGCTCCATATTTTATCATTTAACCCGTCGTTGGGTAAACGGTGATAGCGCCATATTTTATCATTTAACCCGTCATTGGGTAAATGTGGCAGTTCCATATTTTATCATTTAACCCGTCATTGGGTAAACGGTGCCAGCTCCTTATTTTATCATTTAACTCGTCGTTGGGTAAATGGTGCCAGCTCCATATTTTATCATTTAACCCGCCATTAGGTAAATGGTGCAAGCTCCATATTTTATCATTTAACCCGCCATTTGGTAAATAGTGCTAGCTCCATATTTTATCATTTAACCCGTTATTTGGTGAATGGTGCCAGCTCCATATTTTATCATTTAACCCGTCATTGGGTAAATATCACACCCGTCGCCTTGACTTCCCCGGGACATTTCCTGACACCAATTTTAGGTTGGGTTGACATAAGATCTAGGTTTGTTTAAGAAACAAAAAAATAAAAATATCTCGGCCTCGATGTTGATACAAACACATAACCACAGGGCGGTCAGGCACGAGTGCCAGCTACTTCTCTACCGCTGCTCTCTGTAATGCTATAAAATGGCTGGGTACGAATGGGTACCCCATATAGACAACAATCACCTTTGGATTAATAAGCCTGTGAGGGTAAAACCGTGGGCAGCTGCATTTACCACTAACTCAGTCACAGGACTGTCATTGTGAGCTGGTGATGCACCCTAACTATAACTTCTTCTTGAAGTTGAACAGGGTAGTTGTAATGGTGAACTCGAATTGAATGGTGTCTGTATAGTCTGGATATGGGATTCGGGTAAATGACAGACCTGGCTAAAGGTAGTATTTTTCAAAGAATGTCTACCTTGCCGCGAGCCAAAGTACACATGTTCCTGCAGTGAAGCGCTGTCGTCGTTTTGAAGGAGGGGGGTTGAAATTGCAGTGCGTCTATAACTTTCCAGTTAAAAGTTGTTGGGATTTCAATGTGTCTATAACTTTCAAATTGTACGTTGTTGGAATTGCAGTGTGTCTATAACTGTCCGAGTGAACATTTTGCTGGAGTTGAAGTGTGCATGTAGACAAAGATTGGTTAACAGTTAGCATTATTAACATTTTTATTTTTTTATTTTTTTTTAAGCATATCCTTTACAGGACTTAGCTGTCAACACCAGCATCTTTCAGCTGTATGTTGATCTCTTGGCAAGATTACGCTCAGTAGTTTGCCATTGCTTTCTGAGCGGCCGGCTCACATACCCCGTAAGTTACCAATGCGATTCGAACCACTGCTGATTTGAACCGTCATCACGTTACCGGCGAGAGTATACGAGATTACGGAGAAAAGTCATAACCTCTAAGCCACATTACAAAATGAAAATTAAAGAGAAGCTTCCATAGCATTAGGGCATACTTGAACGTCAAACGAAATTAAAACAAATACCACACTTAGACAATCTAGATGTTCGGTTACACCAGTACTACTGTATGGATCAGAACTGTGGAGAAGGACTACACCAATTACTAATACACTTCACACGTTCGTTCATTATCTGTGCCAGCTTCGAATATAACGACAAACATGTTGTAATAAAATCAACAATGCGTAACTTAGGGAGTGAACTAGAAAAAATCCAAAGAATAGTGACGCGAGGAAATGACGCCAGTGCTGAATAGGACACGCAATGAGAAAACCTGCATCAAGGGCAGACGAAATACACTGAGACCTAATAACACACAGGGAGTAGTATGAGAGGGAGAGAGAAAGAGGGAGAAAGAGAGAAAGAGAGAAGAGAGAGAGAGAAAAAGAGAAAGACAGAGGGCGAGAAAAGAGAGATAAAGAGAGAGAGAGAAAGGGTGAGAGAGGAAGAGAGAGAGAGAAAGAGAAAGAGAGGGGTGGGGAGACAGAGAGAGAAAGAAAGAAAAAGGGAGATAGAAAGAGCGAGAGAAATTGAGAGAAAAAAAAAGAAAGAGAGAGGGGGGAAGAACAAGGGGGAGAGAGAAAGAGAGGGAAAAGAGACACAAAATGATAGAGAGAGAATGAAAATAGAGAGAAAGAGAGAGACATAAGAGCGAAAGAAAGAGAAAAAATAAATAGAGAAAGAGACAGAGACAGAAAGAAAGAAAGAAATAGAGAGAAAGAAAGAGAAAGAGAAAGAAAGATATATATATATATATATATAGAGAGAGAGAGAGAGAGAAACAGAGAGATGAGGTGAACAATAAGCAGAGGGCATGAAGGGTACTGTAGGGGATAGCAACAAATGGACCGGATTTATCTGACGTTGGTTAGGACCTATGCTACAATGGGGGGGGGGGGGGAATAAAGATTGATTGATTGATCTTTATGTTAGACGCGTTATAAATTGGTCACGCAGGCCCATATTACATTCGGCCCGAAGAAGAAGAAGAAGAAGAAGAAGAAGAAGAAGAAGAAGAAGAAGAAGAAGAAGAAGAAGAAGAAGAAGAAGAAGAAGAAGAAGAAGAAGAAGAAGAAGAAGAAGAAGAAGAAGCAGAAGAAGAAGACGACGACGAAAAAGAAGAAGAAGGAAATGCTCCTGTAATCGCTTTCTTCCATGGTTCTACTCTATCCATATTTCAGCACCTGTGCACGGTTTCTTCTGGTGAAACTGTTTTCTTTAGTTCACTTAACGACAATTTGTTTCGAAGCAGGGATGGTTTGCCTGCAAGCCAACACTATGTTGCAAATATGCACTGCAGTCTTCGCGAGTAGAATATTTATTGTCCACATCAAATGTGGGTGCACGGTAAGCTTCTTATTTATTATCTTCCCTTACAATTTGCCAGAGTTTATTTGCAATTATGCCAAGTATATTGTCCTTCTGAAAGTGGGAGCTAGACCGTGACATGTTTCTGTATTCTTTCGTGCATATTTATATAAGCAAAAGCCTCAACTGCATGTCCCAACACTTGGGCATTTACACTTTACATTTTAGAAAACAATGTTAGATTCTCCTGTATGTGGTATTTTCATATGTTAAATTATTCTGTACCATGCTACCCACCGTAGTTTATTTATTGCTTATTCTTTACATGTTATACTTTTGTTAACGCATTCTCTCTCAGTCACTATATCCCAGCTGTTACTTTAACTGATTCAGTGTTAAATATAAAGTAAACTTGAACCAAACTTGGTACACACTCAAATGAACAAGTATTAGATCCCAAATTTCCATTCATTGAGCATTGAAAATGCGTAAAATACTACGGAACAAAACAAATAACACGATAACCCTAGTATGGCAATATATCGTCCTTCTGTCCAAATGGGAGGTTACATGTAGCAATATATTATCCTTCGGCACTGAATTAGTAAACTTCTACTCTTCAACAGTGTTGTTATATCACTCCTTTATATTCACGCGTATAAGGCTTTCATGTATCAATTGCCAAGGATATACAAAGTTAAAATAATAACCGGCTGAGACAGAATGAGTTAAAGATCAGGAGACCGGTATTTGCGATCTGAATGTTCAGTCGTTCACAAGAGACAACCGGAGTTCGTAGCTTGTAACTTTGACTCAACGTAATGTTTGTGTTTTTTTCCCAGCCTTGCTCCTTGTAACTGCAGAAGCTCTATTTTAGTTTCTGTTTTGTGGAGATATGGCTTCATAGAAGAATTACGAGAGTACCATGAACGGATAGATAGAGTAACGAAGATATCTTGAAAGAAATTTACTCAGAAAGAGATCTGGTTGCTGGCATCAGATAAACGCAGTCCACATTTTTGTGTATGCCATGAGGAGGAGAAAGCTGGAGTATATAGTAACAATCGGGAAAATGGAAGGAAGGAGAGGCAGAGGGAAACAGATTGAGAAAATGTTGTGCATTCTGACATCAAGCCATATATGAGCATCGATATTAGAAATGATTTGCAGTCCACGAGAAAGACGGTTATGAACATAGATGATCACGAACGCCATATGACATGACGAGGAGGAGGAGAAGGAGAAGAAGAAGAAGAAGAAGAAGAAGAAGAAGAAGAAGAAGAAGAAGAAGAAGAAGAAGAAGAAGAAGAAGAAGAAGAAGTAGTAGAAGAAGAAGAAGAAGAAGAAGAAGAAGAAGAAGCTGGTTATAATTGTAAAACATATCTATTGTAATCTAATATATAAAAGGCGATCTCCGTCTGTCTGTCTGTATGTCCATATGTCCTTTATGCGCTCGCGAACGGCCCATCCGATTGAGATGAAATTTTCTACACGCCTTCCTTTCATTCCAGCGCAGCCCACTGTCATATTTGTTTAGTGTGAAATCGGCTGCTTACCCAATATTATTTAATTTTTCATTTTTCATTATAATTTCATATATCTCAGGGGACCTAACTCTGTAAAAGTTATTTCAAGGGGAATAACTTTTCTGTATACCTTATAGTCATATTGTGGCATCGTTTTCAAAGATTTATAAACTCTGTGTCTATAGTTATGTACCGGCATATGAGTTATAATAAATAATGATACAATCTTTAAGGCATTTTCAAAGTTTTCATAAAAATAATGCACAATGCATAACATTGTAACTCATCTTTTTATGCTTAAGAAGTTACTGTAGTCATGCAGGTGATTAGAAAGAGTTTTCATTAAAAATAATGGATGGTGTGTGGAAGGACATTCTTTTAAGTTACTTTTTTTGTTTTATGAATTTAATGAGACGCTACCCGCCAGGAGCTGGGCGAAGCCACGCCGGGTCAGATAGATAGACAGACCCACCTTTTCGCTGCAGTTGTCTACTCCTCCTTTTTCTTCTTCTGCTGATGCTGCTGCCGCCGCTCCATTTACCCAAGTTAATTGTTGGGGGAAGATGTAAAGATCTTTCAAGTGCTCTTTCTAATGCTTTTTGTAAGTTGGTCTTCGTTTATCTAAGGTTGTTCTAACTGCAACCAATAAATGATTAGACAGACAGGCAGACAGACAGAAAGCCAGAGAGGGAGGGACGGACAGACAGACAGACAGACAGACAGACAGACAGACAGACAGACAGTCGGGAATGGGAACTTATATGACTACTTATATGAATTAAATGAGATGCTCGCCATCAGGGGCTGGGCGAAGCCGGGCCGGATCAGACAGACAGACAGACAGACAGACAGACAGACAGACAGACAGACAGACAGACAGACATATAGACAGACAGACAGACAGATAAATAGTCGGGAACGGGAGCTTATATGACTACTTATATGAATTAAATGAGATGCTCCACACCAGGAGTTGGGCGATGCCGGGCCGGGTCAGACAGACAGACAGACAGAAAGACAGACAGAAAGACAGACATACATACATACATACAGACAGACAGACAGACAGACAGACAGTCGGTAACGGGAACGAGAACTTATATGACTACTTATATGAATTAAATGAGATGCTCCCCACCAGGGACTGGGCGAAGCCGGGCCGGGTCAGCTAGTCATTTATAAGTCAGATGTACTGTTAAAGGAAACATTTTAAAATAACGGTACCTAACGAGAGAGAATTAATGCAATACATATGGGAAAGCTCGCATGTTCTTTGAGAGTGACACGATACAAGTAGGTACAGGAAATGTTGTCATGTGTAAAAGGAATCCCTTTATTTGCGCATTCGGATAACTCCAAAAGTGTCACAGTCTCCTCCTTTAGCGCACACAAAAGAGATCTTTATTTAGTGCACGAAATCTGTGATATTGACGTGATTCCAATTGTGTATATATTAGAACCACGCAAGCTGTAAACACTCTATGTGTGTTAATTTTTCAGTGTTCGGGTGTATCCATGGACAAAATAGAAAACAAATAGACCTTTCCAGCAAGAGCCCAGTATTGTAGAAGAGTGGTTATTAAGACAAATACAATTGAGGAAAGTCGAAGTCAAACATATTGGGCATGTAAAAAGATACGAATGTTTGGAAATTATTATTATGGAGGTAGTTGTACACGACTAGCGGAGAAGGACCAGACCACTACTTAGATGAGCTACTCATCCTCCTTGCTACTGCTGTTATTGCAGTTGTGGATAATGATGATTTTTATTATCTATCAGCACAATGTACACACCACAGTCGGGCGAGAATTCAGCGACTGAGATCGTTGCCTGCTAAGTGAGGGGAAATTAGCTACGTATTCATCCGTGCATTACTGTCAGTCAGGTCTTAGTCAGATATGACTGAGCTACCGTATAACAGTAGACGGTACTACCTGGTTTCTGTTAGCGCCGAACGTTGGGCGGCGCTTACCAAACCCGACACCCCACATTGTGCCAACGGCTTCGGGCGGAAGAGCCCAATTGGGAGGGTACAAGCCTTACCCTGGTGCGAGGAAATGCAAGCTAAAGACAAAATTGTCATGGCAGGGCAGACCAGGCCCTAAGCCTTGGCTGGCGACTGGTCTAGGATCGAAGCTCCGACAGGCGGACAGTTAGAGCATTGCTTTGCTGATCCGGCAGCTTCTGCAGCTTGTCTTGTTCCAGATGTAGGGGTGTTACCTTTCCTCTGGAGTGAACTAGGCAGGCCGAGAGAGGGATCATGCTGCATGGGCAACACATGATCTCTATATTTTAGCCCAGGATTTGTGCTATGGAGAGGTAATAACTCCATCCCTGGTCTTAACTGGTCTCGGAATCAAAGCGAGAGGCAACTGTTACGGGTTATAAGTCCTTGTCAGTTGGCGTAGACATGGGGCGCCACGCGTTGCCTCTGACGGTGGGAGACACCTATAGGTGTCACTGATCAGCTACCGCCCGCCTCAAGCTGGGCAGCCCCCAGCCAATTGGGTGCTGATCCGCCACAGCCTGCCTGCTTCAATGGGTGCTTGGGGCTAGGACAAAATCTGAATCGCAGGCTGTAAAACCAATGCACCAGGTACAAACAAAAATAAAAATAGAAACCTCAAGCTACGGCTTGCAACCTGGAACGTGAGAACCATGTGTCCAGGATTTTCCACTGACTTGACCAATATTGACGATGTGAGAAAAACGGCTGTGATTGATGCCGAACTCAATCGTCTTAACATTGATATTGCTGGCCTGCAGGAGACTCGCCTCGCTGAGGAAGGGTCACTCAGGGAAAACAACTACACCTTTTTCTGGAAGGGTAGAGGGCAGGCAGAAAAAAGGCAACACGGTGTGGGCTTTGCAGTGAAGAATTCGCTACTGGGAATGATTGAAATTCCAGCAGGAGGAAATGAAAGACTATTGTCCCTGCGCTTGGCAACCTCTTGTGGGTTTGCCACCATTATTACTGCATATGCACCGACACTCGATTCCTCTGATGATGTGAAGGATTTGTTCTATGAGGAGTTAGACTCCGTGATCAAGGCAGTTCCAAAATCTGGCTACATTTATATGCTCGGTGATTTCAATGCTCGTGTGGGCAAGGACTCGAGTTCATGGCCAGTGTGCCTTGGAAAATACAACATCGGTTGCATGAATGAAAATGGGCAAAGGCTGCTGGAGCATTGCACCAGTAATGACCTATGTATTACAAACTCTTTTTTTAAAACAAAAGAGATGCATAAGGTCACATGGTAACATCCAAGATCCGGCCATTGGCACCAGCTGGACTTCATCATCACACGGAGACAACATCTGAACCATATATCATTGACTCGTAGTTACCACAGTGCTGACTGTGATACGGATAATTCTTTGGTTGTTGCAAGGGTTAGACTGAGACCAAAGAGAATCTACACAGCTAAACACAAATCTAGCCCCAGGATTAATATTATTAACACTCATGATCCTGAAAAGTGCTTTCAGTTTCAACAACAACTTGAAGACGCTTTCACTGATACACCAGAAAATTGTACAGTAAATGAAAAGTGGGGTCAAATTAAGGAAGCTCTTTATAAAACTGCCGTAGGGGTTTACGGCACTGTGGATCATAAGAGGCAGGACTGGTTTGCGGCCAACAGCGAGACTCTGCAGCCCTTGATTGATAAGAAGAAGAAAGCTCTCTTAAGAAACAAGGAAAGACCAACGCGTAACACTCTGAGTGAGCTAAGGCAAGCTAGGAAGGATGTGCAAAAGGCTGCCAGGCAGTGTGCAAATGATTATTGGATCAAGTTATGTGAGTCCATTCAAATCGCAAGTGATAAGGGAGACATAAGAAGCATATATGAAGGAATAAAGAAAGCCTGTGGTCCAGTGATCAAAAGAAGTGCACCATTGAAAACCTTGACTGGAGAAATCATCACTGACAAGAAACGGCAGATGGACAGATGGGTAGAGCACTATTTGGAGCTTTACTCAAGTGAGACCAAACTGGCGGATGATGCCCTCAGCGCCATAGAGGCTCTACCAACTCTTGACCACCTGGATACACTTCCCACCATAACAGAAGTTAAGTGTGCTATAAATGAACTTGCATCTGGCAAGGCTCCAGGTAAGGATGGGATTCCAATAGAGGTTATCAGGAGTGGGCAAGACACTCTCACTGTACAGATCCACCAGCTAATAGAGCTATGCTGGCGTGAAGGACAAGTCCCACTGGATTTCAAAGATTCAAACATCATAACACTGTACAAGAACAAGGGCGATCGGAGCGACTGCAACAACTATAGGGGTATCTCGCTTGTGTGTGTTGTTGGAAAAGTGTTTGCCAGAGTTGTTCTGCGCAGACTTCGAGTCCTAGGAGATCAGGTCTGCCCCGGGTCACAGTGTGGCTTTCGACGGAGCCGGTCTGCCACTGATATGATATTCTCATTGCGACAAATGCAAGAGGAGTGCCGTGAACGGAGTCGACCACTGTTTATTGCCTTCATCGGCCTCACGGGGGCATTTGGTTTGGTCAGTCGTGGGTGTCTGTTCGGGGCACTGGAGAAGATTGGCTGCCCACCAACTCTTCTGTCCATTGTGGACACAGGCATAAAGGGTATAATCAAGTTTGATGGTGCAACTTCTGAAGAATTTGAAATCAAGAGTGGAGTTAGGCAAGGTTGTGTTCTAGCTCCCACCCTCTTTGGAATATACTTTTCACTTCTACTGAAATATGCATTTCGTGATCAGGATGGTGGTATATACATTCACTCACGCTCAGATGGCGGCCTCTACAATGCTCAGAGATTGAAGGCTAAGACCAAAATTAGGAGGGTACTGATCAGAGAGTTGCTTTTTGCAGATGATGCTGCAGTTACGACCCACTCTGAGGAAGAATTGCAATGTCTACTATCTGCATTCTCCAATGCTTGTTCTGAATTTGGTTTAACAATTAGCAAAAAGAAGACACAGATTATGTCACAAGGTGCACATGGGGTACCATCAATCTTTATTGACGACGCCGAACTGGAGATAGTAGACCATTTTACATATCTAGGATCAGTGGTAAATAGCAAATTATCCCTAGATCAGGAAATCAACATCCGGATTGGTAAGGCAGCAACAACAATGAACAGGTTAAGAAAAAGAGTCTGGGAGAACAGGAAGCTTACTGCCAAAACAAAAGTCCTTGTCTATCAAGCCTGTGTCCTTAGTACTCTTCTCTATGGCAGTGAAACCTGGACAACTTACTCACACCAAGAGAACAATTTAAACAGCTTTCATATGCGGTGTCTGCGAAGAATTCTTGGTATTAAGTGGCAAGACAAAATCACAAATACTGAAGTATTGGAAAGATCAGGTTGTGTGACAGTTTATTCCATGCTCAGTCTTCGTAGACTTAGATGGATAGGACATCTTAGGAGGATGGATGATGGTAGAATACCAAAGGATATCTTTTTTGGTGAATTACAGATGGGTAAGAGATCTCAGGGTCGGCCTCTACTACGATACAAAGATGTGTGTAAGCGGGACATGATTGATACAGGCATTGATAATGCACATTGGGAGCAAGTCGCCGCTGAACGTGTTGCATGGAGGGCAAATATCAGAAATGGAATAAAGTCAAAGGAGAAAATTATTGCAGAAAAGTCACACACCAAGCGTTTGAGACGTAAGATGGTGCATGATGGTGGAAATGACCACGTGTTCAGATGCACCCACTGTGAACGGACATTTACAGCGCAAATTGGCCTTATCAGTCACACTCGCTACCACCATAGTTAAAAGTTATTATGCCTTTTTAAAGCACAAACTATCGTCTGTCAAGACGGCAAGGTGCCAATGCATGCATCCGTGCATTTAGACCGACAAAATGTCCTTGTTACGTCACACACCCTTAGATAGCAACTGCTTAACTATATTAATAAGAGCAGTTAATAATATCTGCCGGTCTCTCTTTCCGAGGGGTTACACCACTTTCTGCGTAATCCCGTTTATCACGCAGAGTCTCTTAGCGGGCGAGAACTGGGAGCGGTTCGTCCCCCGCTGGTGACTTGCGGGATAACTGAGCCGGCCGCACAGAAAGCAATGGCAAACTTCTGAGCGTAATCTTGGAAAGATATCAACAGACAGCTGAAAGATGCTGCTGTTGACAGCGATGTCCTGTAAAAGGATATGCGAATTTAAAAAAAAAAAAAAATATCTGGTTAAGCCAGCCACATTATTTTCTAACCAAACCGTAAGTTCGTCGGCCTGTTGCACATCTCCATGGAAACAAACTGTGTACGTGACACGTTTCATAACCGGTTTGTTTGGGTGCTAGGATTTCCCCGCCTAGGGCCGGCTATAACAGAGTACTCTAGCCGGTTCATTTCATTAGTGATCCTCCAGTGATGAATAGTTAGTTGCTTTGTACCACGCATATTACTGACGAATAGGGGATTCCAACCCTCATTCAACTAAATGCTCTAATTGGTTTATTTCATGGTGTTTTATTATCCCTTTTTGTGAATAGAGTTTTAAAACCCGGTAAATATTTGCTTTCCTTTCTAAGGAAATGAAACTGGCATTGTATGTATGCTGCTGGTGGTCTGGTGGTGTTCCTGCACTGTGAAAAGTAAGGGGGTATTGATCCTCTTAGTCCCACTTAGGAGCCTTTCGGCCATATGTGGTGCACCGAGGCTCAATTCGTTCTGCTTATTGGTTCGGTTTTCAGTTTATTGTTAGTGTCCTCTGCCACCAAAGCCTTATAACCCCTCCCCTCCCCATTACAGCTCTTTGATCTCGGCCAAGAATTATTGAGGATTAACATATAAATTAAAGGAAGCCAGTATTTGGGGCTGGCAACTTGTATCAAACTGCTTGTTTTATTTTGTATCTGGCTATACGAGTAGTTTTGAGATACTGCCTATTTAAACATGAA
This sequence comes from Cepaea hortensis, assembly GCA_963921405.1. Taxonomy (NCBI): domain Eukaryota; kingdom Metazoa; phylum Mollusca; class Gastropoda; order Stylommatophora; family Helicidae; genus Cepaea; species Cepaea hortensis. The sequence continues at coordinate 40,563,223 of OY992896.1, forward strand.
GGTTTTAAAACATATATTCCCCACCCTTTTATTGTAACAGTCAATCATAACTGCCGATCTCCGTTACAAAAAGCTTACGGACGCGATTCACATGCCCGCTTACACGCGTTCGAAACATAGATGCGACTGATTTGGCAGCAGACCGCGTTGCGCTTGGTTTTATGGGAGCCGGTCGTTCAGAAAGCAATGGCAAACTAATGAACGTATATTTGCACAGACATCAACAAAAGTAATAAAATGATGGTGTTGACAACGATGTCCTATAAAAAGGATATGAAAAAAAAAAAAACAACAACTCAGATGACGAGAACGGTTCTGTATGTCGTGTCCTCCTTTACAGTGTCGTCCCTGGAGTGAAGAGAGCCGACACCCACATTATAATATTTTTTCCCCCTCAATACTCTGGAGAATCCACCAGCTTCCGTCCAACACACTCCATCAGCCTATGGACACCTTTTCCTATCACTCTCTCACTGTCGTACTATGCCCCCTTCTCATACTTCCCCAACGCAACACACTCAACAACTCTAGCCTCTAGAAATTAATAAAGATTAATTTATTAAAAGAAAAGTGTAACGTGTATGAGACGTGTATGCGAAGTAAATGTGTGACGTGTTCTATAAAGTGTGTAGAATCGGACTCTCAGACCACAACCCAGTCAGCTGATCCCAGCAAGGATAGACCACAGCACGTTATGTCAGAACATGTACATCTCACCCCGTGCCGAAACCATCTTGCCGGATACTGCTTTGCCTCTGTAGACCTCTGGTAATCCAATTTCATGATCATCCGAAATAGACACCGGTGGTATTAACAGTTAATCATGGACCGGTTGCACCCTACACAATGTCCGTTCCTATCGTTCCTTAAAAAAAACTGCACAAGTCCTTTGTAGTGTGTACACAGTTACTAATGTTAATTGTTACTGTACTGGATCCTCCCTCGTGTCTATCTAGCCTCAAGTATCAAGTCTTGTGTTCTATTACACGAGATTATATCACACTATGTAATTATTAGACTTAATGTTTTCAGTTCGTTACTACTGCCTGATGCTGTGTGGTGCATCAGTACGCATAACTATCTTTGGTGAATCAACTTCCTCCTAGCTTTAGTTACGTTCTGTATGCAACTTTATTGATTGTTGAACTGGTGTTCTTCCGAATGGGATTGGATTCTTTCCCAAAACTTTGTTGAGTTTCCTTGGATCTGGTAGGGAACCTAGGATAGAAACAACACATCTGGTGATAGTACTAGTCACTGATCCTTTCGGCTGAGTGTAAGCCTATCACCTTGCCTAATGATCTTTAGCTAACTAGACTTAGTCATAGAGCAGATTAGCTACCCACCTAGAGCCGAATCAGGCTATGACAAAGAAAAAATCAGCAAACAGAATGCGGAACCCCGCCCACCAGGGACACCTACGGGAAGATCCCAATTATCCCTCATTACTCAATTCTCAACTAGTAAAGCTTATCAACACTTCACTAATCTATTCTTAACTAGCAGAGTTAATATCACTATTCTACTCTAACTAGTTTCCACTAACAGTGCTAATCATCACACTATAGTTTAACAAGGCCACAGTCTATATTAATTAGAACTAATATTATAATAGGTTATACCTTAAATGGCACTACTGCAGTCCTATCAATCATATCTACATCTGCCATTATAGGCACGTGTAAAATTAAGTCACTAATTAACACACGGTAGATATTATTTCCACTAAGCACTGCAGTGCCCTGGCACTCCGACTAGAGCATTTTCAAGTCCCCCTAGTTGGCCCCAACTCGGGTTTTTATGGCAACTCCTAAAGTTGGCCACGTGACGTTATCCTTTATGCCCCCACACAGGTGGCACCTTGGCAGATCATCCCCTGTCAGGGATCCATCCCCCCTCTGGCTCCCTCCATGTTAGATCTGTCATCACTGGTTTAGATTCCCAAAACACGCCAGCGAGTTCCTGTATACCCCCAACAACAGTTGCCAATAACCCCGTCAATCTTCTCGATGTTCCGGAAACCCAGAATTGACATATGTACTGTTACTTCCGTGCTAAGTACTTCCGTTTTCCCTCTGATATGTTTATGACTTGTCAAAGTGATATATGATTCAGCGCACTCACTTCCTCCTCACTCACCACCAAATGTGTATATGGGCTGACCTGATGTATCCCGTGCAGCTGTGTTTACTCTGGTAGTACGACTGTTGTGGCCTAGAAAATATACGCCAAGCAAACGTCGGTATTATTATCTGGTTAACTCATGGCGAGCTCGTGACATAGGCCCCCTCTTAAGAGAGTAGTCGATCTCACTCTTCTCCACCATGAGTTAAATCCAGATGATTCATTCCTCTTCTTCAGGAGCTGGGTGTCTTGACAAGAAGTCCGCTCCAACATTTTCCTTCCCAGGAATGTACTCTACTGTGAAATTATACGGTTGAAGTAACAACGACCACAGCATCAAACGTGCGTTGAGCTTCTGAGAAGTAGCCAGGAACATCAGGGGCTGATGATCCGACTGGACCCGAAACTTAACTCCATACAAATATGGCTGAAATTTTTGCACTGCCCATACAAGGGACAAGCACTCTCTCTCGACAGTTGAATAATTCCTCTCCGCCTGTAGAAGTTTCTTACTTGCGTATGCTACAGGTTTCAAAACCGAAGCATCGTCTTTTCCTTCCTGTAACAGAGCTGCCCCAATCCCAATCCCACTCGCATCTGTTCTCAACACAAATTGTTTGGAAAGGTCAGGGAGCTGTAATACAGGTTTGCTGACCAAGGCCTCCTTTAACTGACTATAGGCATTCTCACATTCTGGTGTCCAAATGATTTGGTCCGGGAATCCCTTTTTCAAGGTTTCCGTCAACGGAGCTCCCAGTTCAGTGAAATGTGGGATAAATTTGTGGTAGAACCCACACAACGAGAGAAAAGATCGCACATCCTTCTTCGTGTTTGGCCTTGGTGCATTTCTGATTTTCTCCAGGTTCTTCTCTTCTGGAACAATGTGTCCTGGAGTGATGGTGTGACCTAGAATTTCCAGAGTCTGGTAACCAATCATGCACTTGGTTGGACGAGCAGTAAGCCCTGCTTCCTTGAGCCTATTAAACACTCTCTCCAAGGATTGTAAGTGGTCATCCAAGCTGTCACTGGAAATCAGAATATCATCCATGAATGAGATGATGGATGGATCCTGTAACGGATCTAGTAAAGTCCTCATCATGCGTGTAAACACACTGGGTGCATTGCTGAGTCCAAAGGGCATGACCTTGAATTCGTAGTGTCCACTGGGTGTACTGAAAGCTAACAGTGGTCGAATCTCCGGTTTGACTGGTATCTGATAGTACCCCCGACTCAGATCCACCTTTGAAAAGTACCGAGCCTTATGGAGCCTAGCGAATAACTGAGTTGGATTCGGCAAAGGTTCCACCTGAAATTGTGTGTGACTGTTCAGAAGTCGGTAGTCTATACACAACCGGTGTTCTCCACTTGGTTTGCGTAACAAAACTACCCCCGCATTGTATGGGGATGTGGATGGTGCAATCACGTCATCCTCCAGCAATTTTTGTATTTCCTCCTCCAGGGCCTTTTCTTTAGAGAATGGCACTGGGTAAACCTTTTGGCGAACAGGCTCCTGTGTGGTCAAAGTCATCTCGAACTCAACCAACCTCGTTCGTCCTGGTTTATCAGTCAGTATCTCCTTATGAGACTTGAGAACCTGGGTTATCCTTTCCCTCTCCTGGGAGGTCAGATCAGGGTTCACTTGCACATCCCTATAGGTTTCCTGGTGTTCCAAGGGATATTCCCTGCCCTCGCTGGTTCCCACTTCTGTCTCCACTGCAACTGCCATTGCCATGAGGTGCGCTGCCTTGTCTCCGGGTCTCTCTTCGTATTTCTGCAAGAGATTGATATGGAAAATCTTCGACTTTCCCCGGATCCGGATTTGATAGTTGGTTCTGGATATCACCCTTTCCACGGGAAATGGTCCTTGCCAACCTATCTCCAGTTTGTTGTTTCCCGTTGGGAGTAGCAACAAGACTTTATCTCCCACCTCTAGAGATCTTTCTTTAGACCTACGGTTGTAGTAAGCCGCATGTCTTTTCCTGGCCTTTTTCAAGTTTTGATTTGCCAGAGTCCATCCCTTGTGGAGTTTTTCTTTCAGTTCCTCCACGTATTGATAGGATGAGATCACTTCTTCTGACGTCCCCTCTTCAGTCCAACTCCTCAACATGGCTTCCAACGGTCCTTTGATTGGACGACCAAACAGCAACGTAGCGGGTGGTAGTCCTGTTGAGCCATGAGGAACTTCCCGATAGGCAAAGAGTGCTGCTGGGATATATTCATCCCACCTATCAGGTTTTTCCTGCGCTAGTTTCCTGAGCATTGTCATCAACGTGCCGTTGAAACGCTCCACTTGTCCATTGGCTTGAGGGTGGTAAGGGCTGGTATGTATGTGGTTAGAGTGAAACACCCTAAATACCTCCTCCATGAGTTTTCCACAAAACTGAGATCCATTGTCCGTCAGAATTTGATCCGGAAAGCCTAATCTGGTAAAGGCCTCCATCAGTGCGTCCGCCACTCTTTTCGAGTCAATCGTGGTCAACGGTATGGCTTCACCCCACATTGTACAGCAATCCACCATTGTGAGTATATACATGTTCCTCTTCCTAGTCCTGGGAAGTGGACCCACGATATCGATGGCTACCCTCTCGAAAGGAGAGTTCATGATGGGCATCTCACCCAACATCACCGGTGCTGTCCAGTGTTTCGGTGCCACCCTCTGGCACTCAGGGCATGACTTCACATACCGACGCACATCATCTGTCATTCCCGGCCAATAGTAGTGGCAGGAAATCCGCTGCATGGTGGCGGCAATACCCATGTGTCCACTAAAGGAGATGGTATGCCCCATATGAAGAATCTGGGACCGGTGAGCTTTCGGGACGACCAACTGACCGTATAGGTTGTCTCCCCTTCCTGCTCTCCTGTAGAGTATCCTATTCTTCATGTAGTACTGCCCCCGTCCTGGTGGATCAGCACTTTTCTGCAGCTTTTTGTAGCAAGGACGTAAAGTATCATCCTCACTCTGGGCAGTTCGTAGCTCCCCCGGCATTGGGTTAGTCACAATTGCGTCTGCCTCTTCCGTTTTCGTCTGAGAGCGAGTCTGCATTGCTCCCATATGAATTGGCTCCCTGGGCATTCCCAGAAAGACATACCGGCAACCTAGGATGACTGGAAAAATGGGATCGGTCAATACAGCGGCCTTGATGGTGCCGGTGACGTACCTTGACCGAATCTCCACATTAGCAATGGGCAACTTCATGGTTACAGCACTCTTCTGTGCAGGCTGTATATCCAAGGTTTCACCTGTGAATTGTTCTGGATGTACCAGATCCGCAGAAATCACGGCCTCCCCGTCCAGTCCTGTGTCGTATAAACACTCCACTTGACGACCGTTAACCTCTACCAATTCCACTACAGGTGGTTTTTCCTGGTCTGGAGTCTCTTCCTCGGCCTCGACCTGTTCGGTGGGCTCCACCTTAGGTTTCCCTGAGCACACGACGAATTGGGTGTCTCCTGACTTTTCCCTGCAGTCAATAGCATTGTGCGTGTTTGACTTGCATTGGTTGCACCATTTCCCTGTCCTAGATTTTCTATTGTCGGACTTGAGTGAGCTCTCCTGGTGGCGAGCTTCCTTGTTGACCTTGGCATTTTCCGTGACAACCTCCTTGGAAGTCACTTGACATGCTGCGAAGTGAGGGTTCTTAGCCTTCGATTTGCAGTCCCTCGTATTGTGAGAGGGTGACTTACAAATCGAACACCACTTCTCCGACCACGGTCGTTTAGGTGTAGAGCTTGAAGTGCTCTTGCTTCCCTCCTTCTTCTTCTCTGAACTATCCTCTGATTTTTGCACATAAGGTTCCCACTTTTTTGTTCCTGAGTTTTTGGCTTTCTTCTTGTCATGTTTCTCTTGACTTTTGGAGTTGGTGGAAAGGTTTTCCCCTGCCTCCCCATGTACCTCGACGAACCGTTCTGCTAATTTAGTCACGAGGTCAATACGTTCCGCTCCTTGTTCTCCCAGGAACGTCCTGAGAGGTTTAGACATTTGCTTCTTCAGCTGGTCGACCACCATGAGCTCTTCCAGACTCTCATAGTCATGTGCGAACCCAGCCAAATCCATCCACTTGTGGAGATAAGATTTAAGACGCAAACTGTAGGCGGCAAACAACTCCCCCGGTTCTCGTTTCGTTGCTCGAAAATTTTTCCGGTAGGTATGTGACGTAACCTCGAATCGTTTCAGCAGAGCCGTCTTTAACTCGTCATAATTGTTCTCATGTCCTGGTGGCAGGCGAGTATAAACCTCGTATCCGGTCACGCGTAATCCCTGGGATAGCTTAAGATTCCATTTGTTACGCTCCAGACCCATAGCAACTGACATAGCCTCGAAGCGTTGAAGGTACTGGTCAATCTTCTCTTTGTCCTCCTCGTAGACCGCTAAAGGAAACTTCATAGCATGGTACCCATGTCCACCTACTGGTGTTGATCCTGGGATGGAGGAACCTCCAACTGCTCCCTCAGTTTCTCCATTAGATTGACTCTTGAGCTCGAGTTCCCGCACCCGGTACTCGTGCTCCCTCTTCTGTGCTTCCTGTTCCGCTTCTAATTTCCTAGCTGCTTGCTCAGCTTCAAATTTCCTAGCTGCTTGCTCTGCTTCCAATTTCTTAGCTGCTTGCTCAGCTTCCAATTTCTTAGCTGCTTGCTCAGCTTCCAATTTCTTAGCTGCTTGTTCCAACTCCATCCTTCTCAATTCCAGCTCGGCCTTTCGATCTTCCCGTTCTGCTTGACGATACTCTCTCTCCACTTCCTGTATGTAATCCGTTAGAGAAGACCCCGCCAATCCCATTTCTTCCCCCCTTGCCTTTAATTCTGCTGTGCTAAGTTTAGGGGTGGCCATTATACAGAGAGGTAAGCTAGCAGGTCTAGTACAATATAACTGCAAAATACTATACAGATATATGAACAAGTACTATAAATCTAGATATACCACACACAGCACATTCACGCAGTGACAAGAGTAGAATCAGGACCACAGACCTATGCAGACGTGTGACGTGTGAACAGGTAAGATAATTGTCCTAACTCCTATCCACATTCACTCTAGCTGGATTCTCCAAAATGATATCTCCCTCTTATAACTAAGGATCCCGTGTCAAAAGACCCCGTTGTCAGAAGATCCCACTGTCAAAGGTTCCTGTTTGCAGGAGATCTCGCTGTCCAAGGATTCTGTTTACGGGAGATCCCGCTGTCCAAAGATTCCGTTTACGAGAGATCCCGCTGTCCAAAGATTCCGTTTACGAGCCCCCAATAATGTCGTGTCCTCCTTTACAGTGTCGTCCCTGGAGTGAAGAGAGCCGACACCCACATTATAATATTTTTTCCCTCTCAATACTCTGGAGAATCCACCAGCTTCCGTCCAACACACTCCATCAGCATATGGACACCTTTTCCTATCACTCTCTCACTGTCGTACTATGCCTCCTTCTCATACTTCCCCAACGCAACACACTCAACAACTCTAGCCTCTAGAAATTAATAAAGATTAATTTATTAAAAGAAAAGTGTAACGTATATGAGACGTGTATGCGAAGTAAATGTGTGACGTGTTCTATAAAGTGTGTAGAATCGGACTCTCAGACCACAACCCAGTCAGCTGATCCCAGCAAGGATAGACCACAGCACGTTATGTCAGAACATGTACATCTCACCCCGTGCCGAAACCATCTTGCCGGATACTGCTTTGCCTCTGTAGACCTCTGGTAATCCAATTTCATGATCATCCGAAATAGACACCGGTGGTATTAACAGTTAATCATGGACCGGTTGCACCCTACACAATGTCCGTTCCTATCGTTCCTTAAAAAAAACTGCACAAGTCCTTTGTAGTGTGTACACAGTTACTAATGTTAATTGTTACTGTACTGGATCCTCCCTCGTGTCTATCTAGCCTCAAGTATCAAGTCTTGTGTTCTATTACACGAGATTATATCACACTATGTAATTATTAGACTTAATGTTTTCAGTTCGTTACTACTGCCTGATGCTGTGTGGTGCATCAGTACGCATAACTATCTTTGGTGAATCAACTTCCTCCTAGCTTTAGTTACGTTCTGTGTGCAACTTTATTGATTGTTGAACTGGTGTTCTTCCGAATGGGATTGGATTCTTTCCCAAAACTTTGTTGAGTTTCCTTGGATCTGGTAGGGAACCTAGGATAGAAACAACACATCTGGTGATAGTACTAGTCACTGATCCTTTCGGCTGAGTGTAAGCCTATCACCTTGCCTAATGATCTTTAGCTAACTAGACTTAGTCATAGAGCAGATTAGCTACCCACCTAGAGCCGAATCAGGCTATGACAAAGAAAAAATCAGCAAACAGAATGCGGAACCCCGCCCACCAGGGACACCTACGGGAAGATCCCAATTATCCCTCATTACTCAATTCTCAACTAGTAAAGCTTATCAACACTTCACTAATCTATTCTTAACTAGCAGAGTTAATATCACTATTCTACTCTAACTAGTTTCCACTAACAGTGCTAATCATCACACTATAGTTTAACAAGGCCACAGTCTATATTAATTAGAACTAATATTATAATAGGTTATACCTTAAATGGCACTACTGCAGTCCTATCAATCATATCTACATCTGCCATTATAGGCACGTGTAAAATTAAGTCACTAATTAACACACGGTAGATATTATTTCCACTAAGCACTGCAGTGCCCTGGCACTCCGACTAGAGCATTTTCAAGTCCCCCTAGTTGGCCCCAACTCGGGTTTTTATGGCAACTCCTAAAGTTGGCCACGTGACGTTATCCTTTATGCCCCCACACAGGTGGCACCTTGGCAGATCATCCCCTGTCAGGGATCCATCCCCCCTCTGGCTCCCTCCATGTTAGATCTGTCATCACTGGTTTAGATTCCCAAAACACGCCAGCGAGTTCCTGTATACCCCCAACAACAGTTGCCAATAACCCCGTCAATCTTCTCGATGTTCCGGAAACCCAGAATTGACATATGTACTGTTACTTCCGTGCTAAGTACTTCCGTTTTCCCTCTGATATGTTTATGACTTGTCAAAGTGATATATGATTCAGCGCACTCACTTCCTCCTCACTCACCACCAAATGTGTATATGGGCTGACCTGATGTATCCCGTGCAGCTGTGTTTACTCTGGTAGTACGACTGTTGTGGCCTAGAAAATATACGCCAAGCAAACGTCGGTATTATTATCTGGTTAACTCATGGCGAGCTCGTGACACTGTACCAAGAATGGGAAAATCAGTTCACTGAGCATTGAATTTGCGGAAGATACTACGAAACAAAATAAATGACACGATGGCCCCAATAAGGCTATATATCGTTGTTCTGTCCAAATGGGAGGTCATATTTTGGCGAAATGTTATCCTTCAGCACTGAATCGGTCAAGAGATAAAGACCTCGGGTCCCAGAGCAGTCGCAATTCAATGTACAGACTAAGATTGCTGTCCTTTTCCATACATACAAATTATGTGTCTGTATCAATGAGTAGCTTGTCCTGCGAATTTATCACGTTCATAAACCACATGTTTTGTCTTTGTTGCTGCCATGTGTACATTTTGGATCTATCAACGTTGTAGTCTTCCTCTTTTCTTCCTTCCGACACACCTCGATCCATAGTTATCTTTTCCAGAAATTCTTGTCATGTAACGTGCCGACAATATTTAATTATTTTCCTCATTGTATGTCTTAGTAACCAATCTTCTCAATACAGAGTTCTTGTTTGATAGATCTGTTTGTTCTGTCCAATCTTCTCAATACAGAGTTCTTGTTTGATAGATCTGTTTGTTCTGTCCAATCTTCTCAATACAGAGTTCTTGTTTGATAGGTCTGTTTGTTCTGTCCAATCTTCTCAATACAGAGTTCTTGTTTGATAGATCTGTTTGTTCTGTCCAATCTTCTCAATACAGAGTTCTTGTTTGATAGATCTGTTTGTTCTGTTATAGCTGTAATCCAATTGACAGATATAGTCCTCAAGGGATCTGTAAAGAAGGTAGCCTGACATTTCTTTCCTCAGTGCTGACCCAGATGAGTGGTTGGGGGTGTGTGGGTGAGTGGTGGAGAATATGTGGGTGAGTGAGTGTTGGTAGGTTATGGGATGGGTGGAGGATGTGTGCGTGTGGGTGGGGAGATGTGTGAAGGTGGGGGACGTGTGGGTGGGTGATGGATGGGTGGATGCATGCATGTGTGCATGGGTTTGTGTGTTGGTGGGCGGGGTATGTGTGTGGAGGGATGTGTGGGTTGGGAGATGGATGGGGGAATGTATGCCTGTGGGTATGTGTGTGGTTGGGTGGTGGATGTGTGTGGGGGGGGGGGGACACACGGATGGATAGGGGATGGGTGGGTGGATGGGTCGTGGGGGATTTGTCTTATAACATGGTGGTAACATGCATTGTTTATGTTTACAACATTCATTTAACAATGTTTTTTTTTTCCCTATGTGAATGCACTATGCACTGATGAACGAAAGATGAGTGATTGGAAGGGCCGAATGTAAGACCGGCCTGCGTGCCCAATTTGTTACCCTTTGAAAATAAAGTTCGTTCGTTCGTTCGTCCCTCTTTGGCAGTGATGACACTGGTCGGAGATCCTAGTCTTTTGTTTCTATACACAGATCCGTGCCAACCGTCGCTGACTTGAAACCATAACGAACTACTAACCGTCGCTGACTTGAGACCATAAAAAACTACTAACCGCCGCTGACTTGAGACCATAACCAACTACTAACCGTCGCTGACTTGAGACTATAACGAACCACCAACCGTCACTAAATTGAGAGCGTAACCAACTACTGACCGTCACTGACTTGAGACCAAAATCAGCCGCCAACCGTCGCTGAATTGAGACCATGACCAACTACTTGTCGATTAATCTCAAACTCAGTAAGGCACATGCTCACCCACTGACACACACACACACGCACACACACGCACCCACCCACACACACGCACACGCACTATCCTTTGTCGTTAAATAGTTAAAAGCGTGAGGATCGACTTCATTGTATCAGTTTTTATCCCCTCGGAATCCGTGTTTCTCCACAGAACAGCAAACCGCCTGCCAAGAGAATCACACAAAGAAAGCATCATCTCTCTAGCTCCACTGGTGATCCGTGGGGTTCGGGGGGGGGGGGGGGGGCATGCATTACTATTCTGCATGATACATTCAGAAAACGAACCCACGACATTCAGAACACGAGGCAGACAGCATGACCACTTCGTCACGGCGACCTCCTTCTTTATCCTGCCAGGGATTAAACACCGGTTCTCTTAATGGACAGACCGATATCCTAACGGCTCTGCCTGCTTTGATCATTGTGTCGTATTTTAAAGTGCAAAGAACCCAATTACATTGGCCGTGTAGCTTTCGCTGGAGCTGTCCAAGCTGCACAGCGTGTTATTGCTGTAGATGTTGACAGCTCTCAGGAAGATCGTTGGTGTGTCAACGAACACGGACAAAGCAGATACTCCACCTCGCGTCAATATCACGACACTTCAATTAATCTGTGTCAATATGATCGATCTTCACGGGGCTGGGAAAATCACGTCCATTTGTTAACCTCTATTTCAGCTTGTTGTCACATGACCACATACAGAGCGCGTGGGTTACCCTATGTTTGGTGCAGTGTTTCTGTCATTGAATGTTCACACACCTAAAGTCTGCATACCTCAGATATGCTGTGAATGGAGGTGAACTGGAAACTCTTTTGACAATCGAAACGTTCCTGG
>OY992896.1:40577557-40592557 GCA_963921405.1 Cepaea hortensis
CCCAGTGTCACTATAACATTTTAACATAGACGGGTGTAACAATGCGTAGACGCTAGTTTTGTCCGTGACACATTTAGGTACAGTCAGGGGACGCAGCCAGATTAACAACATCAAACAGCACACGTGCCAGCAGCGGCAGGAACAATTGGACCGTGGAGCTGAGCCAGCCGTAGACTTCAGAACAACACAGAGTGTGTCACGACGATTTCATTGATCAAACAGCGGGTATCAGGATATCGCAATATAGGTTTAACAGCGGCTATAAGGATATCAGTATGTACGATCGCGGTGTAGGTATTTGGATATTAACAAGAGGTCTTCCTTCCTTCCTTCCTCCTTCCTTCCTTCCTTCCTTCCTTCCTTCCTTCCTTCCTTCCTTCCTTCCTTCCTTCCTTGCTTCCTTCCTTCCTTCCTTGCTTCCTTCCTTCCTTCCTTCCTTTGTTCATTCGTTATTCTTTTGTTAGTTCAGTAAATCGGCTGTCTGGTCTGGTCCCGCTCAAGCAGGTGAAAATACTAACCATCACTCGTGTACAGCTGAGTGTAATATATTTAACTAACCATCACTCCTGTACAGCTGAGTGTAATAGATTTAACTAACCATCACTCGTGTACAGCTGAGTGTAATAGATTTAACTAACCATCACTCGTGTACAGCTGACTGTAATAGATTCAACTAACCATCACTCGTGTACAGCTGAGTGTAATAGATTTAACTAACCATCACTAGTGTACAGCTGAGTGTAATAGATGTAACTAACCATCACTCGTGTACAGCTGAGTGTAATAGATGTAACTAACCATCACTCGTGTACAGCTGAGTGTAATAGATGTAACTAACCATCACTCGTGTACAGCTGAGTGTAATAGATGTAACTAACCATCACTCGTGTACAGCTGAGTGTAATAGATGTAACTAACCATCACTCGTGTACAGCTGAGTGTAATAGATGTAACTAACCATCACTCGTGTACAGCTGAGTGTAATAGATGTAACTAACCATCACTCGTGTACAGCTGAGTGTAATAGATGTAACTAACCATCACTCGTGTACAGCGGAGTGTAATAGATGTAACTAACCATCACTCATGTACAGCTGAGTGTGATAGATTTAACTAACCATCACTCATGTACAGCTGACTGTAATAGATTCAACTAACCATCACTCATGTACAGCTGACTGTAATAGATTCAACTAACCATCACTCATGTACAGCTGAGTGTAATAGATTCAACTAACCATCACTCGTGTACAGCTGAGTGTGATAGATTTAACCCTTGAACGCCGTGAGTGGTTTCCCATGTTGGGTGCAGTTTAAGTTTGTGTATCTTCTTCTTTCTGTTGTCTTCTTGTGGAGCATAGTCCCCCAGTCAGTTCACCCCATGCCCCCTTATCCTGTGTCATATCCTGCATCTTCCTCAACGTCTCCTCCATGTTATTAATCGTTGTTTCTAATTCTCACATCATCATCATAATGTGCCATGTCAATAATCGGGCGATCATGTTTCTTCATCTCACTCAATTATCAGCGTCGTGGATCAGCTCTATATTCTTGTCTCGACTATACTACGTAGCCAAGTAATCCAGGTATTTACTTCTCTACCTTTCCCTTGTTCTTTTCCTCTCAATCTTGCCAGTTGTCACCAAGTTCTCCAATGTATTTCTTCTCATAACGTGACCAAAAAATATTGACATTCCACGTTTAATTTCTCTAATCAGTTTACGGTTTTCATTTGTTTCTTATAGGGCTTGGTCATTGGTTTTTCTGTTAGTCCATGGTATTCTTTGCATTCTCCTCAGAAACCCCATTTCTACAGCTGTCAGATATTTTTCAGCTTGTCTGCACATAATTCTCGTATATCCGTGTTTTTATGTCTACCGCTATTTCTTGTACTCTGTGCATTCCAGAAGAAGGACCTTCTAGTCAAACTATTACAAGCTTTTCTCAGTGTATCTAACGCCAGCGTCTTCACCTCACCTCTTGATTCACCTGAATCTGTCCGGTTCTCTCCATCAGCTCCACATTGACGATAATGTTATACCATTTTAATCCTTCTATTCTGCACAGTGGGGAGTTAGAATATGAACTGCATGAAGTATCAGGTGGGTTCAGATAGGGACCATGTCTTCAATAAGAGAACCAGCTTGAAGAAATGCAAAAAATACAAAGTAAAGTTATTGCAAATTCACTGACCGAAAAAGAGAACAAACAGATTTATCCAACAAGAACTCAGTATTACAGAGGATTGGTTATTAGTTTAGTTTAATTTAGTCGATGGATCAAGATCACGGCACACGGGTGTAACCCATAAGTGCTCCTTTATCCTCCTAACTCAAACCTGAGTCTGGAGAAACTCAGCTCAATGCACGAACTCCGTAGCACCGGCGAGGATCCTGAAATACTTTGGGTAGGCTTTTAACTCGAAATTTTGCCCGGGCAGCGCCGTTAGGCTACTCTTTTTCGATTTCCAACTGCCAAAGAATTTGTTACGTGCGCAACAATACACACTGGTTATTATTTGATATGATTGGTTATTAAAGCAAACATAACAGAGGAAAATGAAATATGCTGGGCATGTAAAATGATATGAATGTCTGGAAAAGATATTTATGAAGCGGAAAAGATGAAGACTACATCGTAGATGGATTCAAGATGTAATAGATTATTTTAACATAACATCATCCGAGGCAGGACGTCTGGCTTATGACAGAGAGCCATTTCGAAAGACTGTTACGTGGACAAAGTTCTACACAGGTTAAATCACTGAATGATGATGATGATGATGATGATGATGATGATGATGATGATGATGAGCTTATAATACTTTAATGCTTATCTGTCCCTGCGAATTCGTGACATGTAGCCCGGTTTCCAAAGCAACCATTCTAACAGTTGTCAAAGATCTTCTGTAAGAAGTTAACCGGCTGTGAACAGTTATCCAAGGGTTACCATTGAAATGTTTGTGGTTCCTTTGGTGTTCACCGAACAGCATTTGTAGTGCATACCTCTTGAGCATGGCAGGCTTGTGATATTGCTATGATGCTGTTTATTTTTTATTCAAACATACCAGATTAGCGATGAATCCCCGTGAACATTCGCTGACACATTTAGGTTATGCATGGCCAAATGTTTAGATCTGCTGCACGTGAATAATTCATTCTTCAAACGCTCTCCCTCCCCTCCCCCACCCTAGCAGCAGCAGCAGCAGCAGAAGAAGAAGAAGAAGAAGAAGAAGAAGAAGAAGAAGAAGAAGAAGAAGAAGAAGAAGAAGAAGAAGAAGAAGAAGAAGATTCGGCAGCAGATCGCCTCGCGTTAGTGACTAACGGGGATATGTGAGTCGGCCGTTCAGAAAGCAATGGCAAACTACAGAGCGTAATGTTGCCAAGAACATCAACAGCAGCTGAAAAATGCCTGTGTTGACTGCACGACCTGTAACGGATATGCAACTTAAAAAACGAAGTGAAATAGAGAACTGAGAGGAAACATGCACAGGGGCATAGTCACAGCATGTGTGTATGTGTGTGTGTGAGTGTGTGTGTGTGTGTGTGTGGGGGGGGGGGGGTTCTGTGTGTGCGTGTGTGTGTGTGATATGTAGATAGGTATGCAGGTAGACGGATGCCTGTACATGTTCGAGTCATACTTTAGTGTGTTCATGTAATCGAAGTGTAATTGTCTGTATGTGTTACTTTGTCTGCTGATTAAAGTTTTCTTACCTAAACGGCCGCCGTTATTGTTTTATAATGCTCTCGTAAAGCTGATACTCTACATATAAAGTTACTTATAGTTATTACATGTTCGCAGCTTTACCACAGTTAGGCAAACTTCAAGTGTTCGTGCGGGTGTGGATGTGCGTGCGTATTGGTATTAGCGTACTATTATCCTCGTCGCTGATTCGAATTAACCAACCAAAACAAAATGACCTGGGCTATCAGGTGGACCCAGCTTAAAATGGGCACTAGGAAACGTCTCGGGACGTCAAGGGGGCCTGTGTGATACTGGCCACGTCACCCAGTGTGTGCCGACTGGTGCATAAATATGTCTACAATACCATATACCCATCCCGCATTAAGGCTTATAAACGGGTCTTTCAGTTTACTTATCCATTTTCTCCGCACCTACTCCCACCATTATTAAAAGAGGTGTGAGACATGGATGTTTATTGTCTTCAGATATTTTTTTTCTTCCCCAGTACAGTGAAAATATCTTCAGAAAGATAGAAGATATGGAAGGAATCAACATTGATGGACGATACATCAATAGCATTAGATATGCAGATGATACAGTCTTGATTGCAATGAATAGAACCTGCAACATTTAGTAGATGCGATTGTTGTATACAGTGAACAACTAGGGTTAGAATTGAATAGTAAGAAGACACAGATTATGGTCGTCACTGGGAAGAAGGAAATACCACAATGTGATACTCGAGTAAATGGGCATATTCTGAAGCAAGTGATTCGGTACAGTTATCTCGGAACAGTCATAACATCTGATGGGAGATGCCTTGAAGAGATTAGAACAATAATTGCCATTGCGAAGGTAGCCTCTTGCAAGATGAAAAACATACTGACCAATAAAAAGATATAAATAAAAACGAGAAAAATAGTGTTAAAGTGCTACACAGAACCTGTACTTTTGTATGGATGTGAAGCGTGGACAATAAGCAGTCAAGCTGAAAAACATCTAATGGCTGTGGAAATGTGGTTTCTGAGTGAAATGCAAAGAATACCATGGACAGACAGAAAAACCTATGAACAGGTCCTTCAAGAAACAAATCAAGATCGTAAACTGATTAGAGTCATTAGACGTAGACAGTCAACATTTTGTTGGGCATGCTATGAGAAGAAATGAATTGGAGAACTTGGTGACAACAGGCAAGATCGAAGGGAAGAGACCAAGGGAACATCGAGAATTAAATACTTGGATGGCTTGGCCACGTGGCATGGTCGAGACAGGAACACGGAGCTGATCCACGACTCTGGTGATCGAGTGAGATGGCAGAACATGACCGCCCACACTTATCGGCATGGCATATGATGGATGGATGGACTCCCACCAAAATGTCACACGTCATTAACTGGCACTTCCTAACACCAAGTTGCTAATGTGTACTTTATTAGGTTTATGTATACATCGTTTTATCTGCCCCGTCACCTTAGCCAGTCTGTTCAATAACTTCAATCTTGGATTGAAAAGTAAGGTCACAAAAAGAAATAGGCCGATTGACAATTCTAATCGGATCACAGGCTGCTTGTCCGGTCCTTTGATGTCTGCACATGTGGCCGCGTTTGAGTTTACTTGGTAGGCTGAAAAAAATCTTAATTGAAAGTTGAAGATTTAGCGCCCACACGAAACGCTGAGGGACCCTAAGGTTTAGTAACCGCGGGGCTTGGAGTATTGGAACAGGGGTAGTGAAATGTGGAGAACTGAGAGAAAACATGCACGGGAGCATATAGTCACAGCATGTGTGTGTGTGTGTGTGTGTGTGTGTGTGTGTGTGTGTGTGTGTGTGGCGTGTATGTGTATGTAGTTAGGTAGGTAGGTAGATGGGTCGGTTGATTAGTCGGTCGGTCGGTAGGTATGTATGTACATATGTGTAAGTGTGCATGTGTGTATGTATGTGCGTGTGTGTAGGTCGGTCTGTCTGTCTGTGTGTAGGTAGGTAGGTATGTCAATGTGCTATTAATTTATTCAGTGTTCATAATTGTTAAGATGTTGTCACGGAGAGAGTGAGAGCTGTCGAACCCCTGCAGTACACATCAGTACAGTCGTGTTCCAGGCCCAGCATTATGCCAGAATAATATGTTTGGAACCACGCTAAGAAAGCAGGTTGAACGAGATGGTCATCTTTTTATCTTATATAGGATCGGATTCAGGGCCGGACCGTGCTATGATACCGAGAGGCGGCCGCATCAGGCGGCACTGTAAGGGGGCGGCATAAGCAGTGAAATCAAAATAAAATGTGAACCAGTCAATAATTAAAATCTTTAAAGGGTGGCATTTCGAAAAGAAAAAAATAAAGACCATATAAGGGGCGGCATTTCTAAGACTTGCATCATGCTGAGAAAATCACGGCCCTTATCGGTTTGATTATATGGCTGGTCGATTTATTTTTTGATTTTTTTTTGGGGGGGGGGGGGGTGGGTAGAGAGAGAGAGAGAGAGAGAGAGAGAGAGAGAGAGAGAGAGAGAGAGAGAGAGAGAGAGAGAGAGAGAGAGAGAGAGAGAGAGAATGTGAAATGTTTAATTCATTGACTATCTGATTTGTCGAGAAGATACTGTTAGTTGTTGGAATAGCTGGTGAGAGATTAGCTGGAAATAAATTTAAAGACTGTAGTAGACGGACGCTGATTACAGCATTTGCACAATGGGTGTTTGGTTTTAATGGCGGGTGGGTAAATTAATGTGTTCCTGTTTTGTGTGATACGTTAGTTAGTTGCTTATCCTTTACAGGACGTTGCAGTCAACACCAAAATTTTTTTTGCTGTTGTGACTTAGCAAGTTTACGTTCAATAGTTTGCCGTTGCTTTCTGAACGACCGGCACCCATTCGATTTCGCACAAATCCAACGCAACGCGGTCTGTGCCAAATCGCACACAGCTGTGTTTCGAACGCGGGTATGCGGGATCACGAACCGCGTCCGCAACACTTTCGCCGCAGAGCCGGCCTGTTTGTTTGTAGGGATCTTAAATCTTAGGTATCAATCTGCAAATATACTTTACGTAGACATATATACGTATAGAAGCCCCGTCTCTCTCCGCCTGTCAAATGTGTCACACAGAGCAGGAACTCCGTAGATCCAGCGACGACCTCCGTTTTTTTAACAACTGTGCACACGAGAACTGAATGCTGGAACTGGAAAACGAGCCCACGACCTTCTGACCACGAGGCAGACAACGTAACCATGTCGTCACGGAGTGCACACACACACACACACATACACAGACACACACAGATACACACACACACACACAGAGAGACACAGACACACACGCACAGACACACACATACACACACGAGGCAGACAACGTATCCATATCGTAAAGGAGTACGCACACACACACACACACACACACACACACTCACTCACTCACACACGGGACAGACAGACAAACGGACGGACGCAGAGCGAGGCAGACAGACAGACAGTCAGACAGACAGACAGACAGACAGAGACACATAGACAGACAAACGAAGAGAGAAACAGACAGAGACGGAGAGAGATAGACAGACAGACAGAAACTGAGAGAGAAAGGCTGATAGACATACAAATATACAGACAGACGGAGAGAGAGACAGAGACAGATGGAGAGAGACAGACAGACAGAGGCAGACAGACAGAGAGATAGATAGAGAAATAGACAGAGAGAGACAGAGACAGACAGTCAGACGGATATACAGACATACTGAGAGAGATAGACAAGAGACAGACAGAGAGAGGCAGGCAGACAGAGAGAGAGAGGTAGAGACAGACAGACGGAGAGAGAGACAGAGAGAGAGAGAGAGAGACATAAAGATCACATGCGGAGAGCTAATATTTACATCGCAGGGCAAACTACTAGTGTACATATATACAGAACATACAAAGGGCCGTGTGATTCGTTTAATAATACACACTATTTTACCCTAAATAACTCAGTTATTAACTGAATGGTTCGATGTGTAGTGAGGATTATCTCACAACTAACTAAGTTGTAAAATCGCGATAGGCTACTGCCTCAAAGCTAATATTCTCCGTCCGTATGTATTTTATAATGTGCTGTAATGTCAGTTCTTTTCTTTCCTCATGTAGCCCGATTACACAGCTCACTGTTTTTTTTTGTATTTTTTGCATACCCCTTACAGTCCCGTTGACTGCAACGTACCGTAAGGGATACGCAACACAATTTTTTTTTTACAGAACGTTGCAGTCAACACCAGCATTTCTCAGCTGCTGTTGATGTACTAGGCAAGATGACGCTCTGTAGTTTGCGTAAGTTACCAACGCGAGAACCGCTACCGATTCGCTCGCAGGTTACGTTACTCACGAGACTATACGGGATTACGGAAAAAGACGTTAATACCTAGGCCAGGGTGACCGGCTCACCAGTTTTACTCTCTCAATACTCCTGCTCTCATGACCAGCAAGTCATATGTTTGAGAACACGCATCTTCTCAGTGGCTGCATGTCTATGTGAATCATGGACCATTTCGGAATCACTAAAGAAGAAACTTAAAGCCTTTGAGCTGACGCGTTAGATGATTGTTCTTATAATACTGTGGACCAAGGAGAAGAAAAACAATCATACTGACATTCTACAAGATCTGAACATCCTAGAAACCTCGGTATGAAACACTACTGTATATCTCGCCATGAGGGGCACCCTTCTCCGACTTCAGCGGTACTTGTATTTCACGTCCCCAAGTCAATGACAAGAAGTCAACATTTAAGTCCTGCTGGACGGCATGTGAAACGAACACTTTACTACACGACCAGAAGAGAAAGTTTGAGCGCGTTAAACTTTTAATCCACGCCGAACTCCAACCATTCTTGTCGATCTTAGACACCTGTTTTCAAAAGCTCCTGTATAATGTCATTTGCTTCTTTATAGTCTTTCATTACTTTTGTGTTTGACATGTAACTGTTTTATTGTTTGTCTTAGCCTGCTACTGTTTCAGATCTCCAGTTAGTATTCTTTGTAATATTTAGGCTTAGAGAAGCCCCCTACTCTCCCGACATGGCTCCTTGCGATGTCTGGCAATCCCCCAAGCTGAAATGTCACTGAAAGGAACCCAATTTAAGTCACGAGAAGATATTATGCTCTAAACTACGACCACGCTGCACTCCATTCTCAGAGTGGACTTCCTGAAATGCTTCCAAGTAGAGCTGGACCTCTATATATAGTGTGTGTGTAGTTCTAAGGAGATCGCTTTGAAAGATATTAGGATTTCAGACCACCTGGTCAACGGTATGATATTGTTTTAAGGCACTCTTCCGACAGACGGGTCTAAATAGTTCCGCAGTGAATAAGTTATGGTTTAGGGTTAGGGTTAGTGTTAGTTATATAAAATTATTCACTGCGGAACTATTTAGACCCGTCTGTCGGAAGAGTGCCTGTTTTAATTGTTTTGTCGTATATATATATATATATATAATATATATATATATATATATATATATATATATATATATATATATATATATATATATATATATATATATATATAAATGCTTCCATAGCTTTAAGGTCACCTTCCTAATAGTATGCTCTATTTTACATTGCTTTTATTACAATGTTCCGTTATTTTATTGCCCCCTTCGTTTCGGGTCTTTAGTTTTTATAAAGTCGTCTACCTGGAGTTTCTCACACCACATTACTCATTGTGGGTTGTTCCCATGGGCAATCACTGTATGTTTAATAACAGGCTCTTAACATTGATTCTTCGTAAATCTCTTTCCATTCATGCTTAAGATAGACTTACTTTCTACCTTTTGTGTATTATGCTCTATTCATTAATTTTGTGTACATATGTGTCAGATCCCCGGGAATCGAGTGCCGGGACAAATATACATTTGTTTTCAACCAGGTTTCAGTGAAGACATCCAGGTATAGGACTGCCTGAATTAGCATTCACGGTTCTGTAAAAGGTGCCTAGGACACGGCGTGGAGTCGCATTGCTTGGCAAGATGTTCTTGGGAAATTCTCTCGTTAAACATAATACTTATAATATCTGAAATTTACAGTGCTACTTTCTTTTCAGTTACTGTTGTAAAGAACAATTTACATGTTCTAACAGCAGTCTTTAGAATGTTTTATAGTCTGTATGGCTGTCAGGTATTATAACGGTTTGAGACACGCTGATCTCAATAGTGTCAGAAGTGCATACTGCGCACGAACTGTTTGATCAACCCTTGCTAGCCACATTTTAATGTACCAGTGCATGCCTTTCGGAATATATGTAATAGTGTGTATCATCGCTCGTTCCATCTCCCTCTACACGTCCACACATATTATCTTCTTCTTCTTCTTCAAATGCCAAGATTGGAAAGGACATTGACTCTCAAATGTGTTAATTGAGTCGTGACATTCTCTGCAATACTACTAACATCAAGTTGCAGTGATTTTCTATGAGTTATGTTCTCACAGACATGAGAATATGTATATATATATATATATATATATATATATATATATATATATATATATATATATATATATATATATATATATACACACACTACCTGATGTTATCGCTCCGGAAAGCTCTCCGTCACTCAACAGATCATGTCTCTTGACCGCTGGTCTTCTATGTTAGAATTGGCTGCTGGTCTTACACATGGAACAATGCAAGACTAAATTAGAACTGCTCGGTGTCATTCTACAAATGATTGCATCTCCAGACATCGGGTGGTTGTGTACCAAGTCCTTTCTTCGCTACTTTTCCTATCTATGTCAGTCCTGACATTTCACCCTGGAAGCGATATGATTATTCCTTACGTTTAAGATCCACAAGTTATCCGTCTGGTACACGGGTAGCGCGACAAACAGCCACATTAGCTTCTTGCTTATTTCTTTCTGCAGAAGAATGCCTAGGTTAAAACCTGGAGCAATTTTCCAGTGGCTGTTCTTGGCTTTTAATGATGCCCCTTTCCCCTCTTTTGAAATCTATTACTGCTGCAAAACATTTGAACAATCTAGTCTACCCCTGTGTGGTGTTGTCAATGCTGAAATGTTCCTGAATATATTTTCGTTTTAGTTACATTCCTCTGCTCTTACTACTCCACAGTTTTTAAACAGGCTAGCCAGCTACAGGTTCCTTCTGTCGGTGATCTTGCAAGTATTTGAGATGGCCGATCCATTTTGATTCAGTTGTGTTACTACTTCAAAGTATTTGAGCTTGTAGACCAGGTAATGATGATGCCGTCTCCGTGTTGATGGCGTTGCGGACGCGATTCGTAATGCCGCTTACTCGCGTTCGAAACACAGCGGTGACCAATTTGGCAGCAGACCGTGTTGCGATGGTTTTAACGTGTTGGTATAGGAACCGGTCGTTCAGAAAGCAATGACAAACCACTGAACGTAAAACTTGCCAAGACATCAACAACGGTAGTAAAATGCTGGTGTTGACTGCAATGTCCTGTAAAAAGATAAGCAACTTTACAACAACAAAAAAAAGGAAAACAAAGACCAGTTATAATTCCATATTCCACCAGCTTCATCTGATGTCGCTTGTCCTTCTATATTGTGAACACCGTGGATTTTGTTTCTTACCTGCCAATGACGATCCTTTATTCTCCCGGACTTAATTCCAGGCTTGTAGGTTCATCGTCAGGCTGCAACCTCAAAAGAGAAATACTCACCTGAAGTGTTGACCGAAACGGACAAATATCGCACTTCCCTTTTAAAACGGACACAGCATAACTAACGTCCACTTCAGGCCGAACGTGGGAAAAGAAAGAAATTTCAAGCATGTTTCTAAAGTGGCTGCACTGAACAGATCTTCAGCATATGTAAACTGAAATGTTCCTGCACTTTCATGTCAGTGGGCGGTTTAGAACGTCTAAACAGTAGGCTTTGCCACCCCACCTTGTCAAAATGTAATCTGGCGTTAGTCAATACTTAACCACTCAGCTCACTACGACAATATCTCAAACAGGTCTTAATGTCGCGTTAGTCATTACTCAACCACTCGGTTCCCCACGACAATATCTCAAACAGATCTTAATGTTGCATGGCCTTCGCAGGATGTTGCCATGAACCTCAAACTCATGTTGATTTACTAGGCAACTTTACGTTCAGTAGTTTGCCATTGCTTTCTGAACAAACAGATCTACATTTGTTTCATCCTCGTGGAGTGCCAGTTGGTTAATCTAGGTTAAGAAGTGTACTTAATTAAAAACTAGGGAGGTTTTTTTGTATCTATCACTGGCACTTGTTGACGTGGCCTCTCAAACGCCTTGCACATACTTAACCCGCTTGGGTTCCGTGGACGCCGTTCCTGCTAACGTTCTACTGATCTAATCCGGACACGACATGCCCATGTTAATATTTGATCCGCTGAGATTAAATTTAACTCATGCTGTGCCAAGTTGTGTTTTCTTAACACATCATTCACCAGGTCTATATCGTGACGTCAGTTTACTTTATTATATTTTTAAAATTCAAAATAGTCCTAGGTACTGCCTTTCTGACGTGACGTTTTAGGCTTCATATATTCTAGATAGTTAGTTAGTTAGTCTTTCCTCTTGAGCCTAAGGCGGCGCATAGGGCAGAAGTCATGGCTCTCCATGTCCAGCGGTTCGCTGCTACCTGTTGTAGATCCTGGATGTTAACTTGGCCGTTGATTGAGCCTTCTATGATGATGGTTCTACGCAGGGTCTCTCTTGGTCTTCCCCGTTTTCTTTTCCCTACTGGTGACCATAAGAGGGCTTGGTTGGGGAGTCTTGTCTTTTCCATTCTGAGTACGTGGCCGATGTAGTTCCAACGGCGTTTTCTTATAAAATTGGATACAATCTCTTGCTTAGTCTCTTGTCTTATTTGCGTATTGGTTCTGAAATCTGTCCAGTGGAGGTTTAGAATTCTTCTAAGACATTTGTTCTCAAAACTGTCTAATTTTTTTTAATCTAAAGCTACCGTTGATTTCCAACTCTCACATCCATACGTTTGCACTGGAATCACACAAGAGTTGAAGATTTTAAGTTTCGTATGTTTGCTGAGTGTCTTTGACTTCCAGATGTTTGACAATTTATTGAAGGCACCAGATGCCAGTGCTATTCTAGATGATATTTCTGGCGTTGAGTCCCCTGTTGATGTCATTTTTCTTCCTAGGTATATGAAGCTGTTGACTTTTTCAAGAACATGGTTGTTTAATTTGGTGTCGTCTGAACTGTTGGTAAGATCAATAGTTTTTGTTTTTGCAGTGTTAATTTGGAGACCAATTTATCCTGAAACATTTTGGAGATGGTTTATTTTCTCTTGGGCATCTGGGTGTGTTGAACCTAAAAGCACTATGTCGTCGGCAAAGTCAGGTCTTCTAGAATTTTGTCAACCCAATGGATACCCCTATTTATGTTGTTTGTGCATTTGCGCATGACCCAATCGATAGCTATTCCAAAGAGCATCTGTGACAGGTGACGACTAAATGAGGTGTGGTGACGACGATGTACCGCTATACTAGAGTCATCGTTTTATTTGTTTTGTTTCTTGGCATCGTTCGCAATTTCAGTTCTCAATGAACGTAAATTTATATTATAATACTTGTTCATAAGATTGTGTACCTTATCTAGTCCAAACCTACGTTTTGCCTGACACTAATTCAGTTAAAACACATAGTCACTTGAAGTCTGTAGCTTCTGGGTATAAGTAAAAAGCAAAACTGATACTTCAAGTGCGGCGCAAAATGAACTTGTCTGTAAAAACAGCTGGTGTAATTTATCGAAATCGCTGGTACAACCTATAAAATTGGCAGTAACATGGTTCTCATTTAACAAGCGCATTGTGAGACTTAGCGGAGATATGGTTGTCAGAACGAATTGGATTAAATACTTAGGATGGAATGTGACCGTAGACTTTGTTTCGCAGTAAACATGTCAATAAAAAAGCTCGTAAAGATCTGGTAGCAGTTATAGTAGTGGCTGACGCCAACATCGAACAACGTCAGCTTGTTCTTCTGTACCAAGCACTGATCCTCTAAACCAAGGGTGGTCAGCCTTTTCAGCAGGTGGGCCAAATTTCAGAAATAATATTTTCTGCCGGGCCACGCACCTAACTTTTTTCGTTAAATTAAAGTAAACAAGCAAGCGTGCTACAGCTTCGACCACATCGTCGTTTCCCACTCCGCGGGCCGCAACATGACTACCGGCGGGCCGCACGCGGCCTGCGGGCCTCGTGTTGGCCACCCCTGCTCTAAACCATGGATTACACCCTGGCTATCCTTACCGCCATCTAGACGCACATTTTGCGACCTCAGGAAGCACACAGTGAAGCTATGATCCATCCTCGGCTTCACTAGAGACATACCATGTGTGATGATGGGATTTCTTATTCATCTCTATGAAACACAGAGCAAGGATGAGAAGAATATTGCATTATCTTAAAGTAATTGCCAAAAGGAGCACCAATCCACGCAGCGCTAGACATAAGGAAAAGGAGCAGGTTAAAGACGGGCAATTCAAACTTAGGCTGGGCTGATGACACTGGTAAAATACGAGTACTATGGGAGCTCACGAAAGTCAGAGTTGGGAAATAATAGACACACTCTCCCAGCCTTTGGAATAATCTTTTATATCCTTAAAACACGCGAACAGACTTAAAGCGAGTGGAATCCCGAAGAGAAGGCCCTCATTCGTGACAAATAGGCTGGTTAGGATACAGATATGTACACATATGGTTGGTCAGCATTTCGTATGCACGTGGGCCTTTTCAGCATGCGTCATATAGCAGAGTTGTAAAGGAAGTCGGCCATACTTTTGCTAGAACCACAAGCGGGATGATATTGGCAGTAACACTGGAATTGTGTTGGCTTCAGTCACCAAACTATACTCGTGCTTGCATACTAAGTGATTTACTGAATACACCAAGAAGCTGAAGCTAGTTTAACGCACAGGAATTGGACGCGGCCCGGAATCGAACCCGCAACCTTCGGAGCCCGGGTCAGAAGGCTTGACTACTACGCCACGGAGGATCCTATAGTATACAACAGGAATTGTTACAGCGCTTCCTCGCTCCTGTAGTATACAACGGGGACTGTTACAACGCTACCTCGCTCCTGTAGTATACAACAGGGAATGTTACAACGCTACCTCGCTCCTATAGTATACAACATGAATTGTTACAACGCTACATCGCTCCCATAGTATACAACAGGGAGTGCTACAACGCTACCTCGCTCCTATAGTATACAACGGGGACTGTTACAACGCTACCTCGCTTCTATATTATAAACAAGGAATGTTGCTCCTTTGCCTTACTCCTATAGTATATTACAGGAGTTACAACGCTACATCGCTCCTATAGTATAC
>OY992896.1:40597557-40687557 GCA_963921405.1 Cepaea hortensis
TACATGTGGTTGAGTAATCAATTGTGTCCTGTTCCGAGGCGCAAAATAATTATTTGTTCTGGTCTGTCCATGAAGTGGTAATCGCTTTGTGTTGAAGATGGTAGATTTCTGAATGTGACATTCCTATGTATTAGTTGTTAAAATGTGTCGTCACCGGAGGATAATATGTTTGTGTTAACTCAGATTATTGAAAGCAGAATCTTAGGGTGTAGTGAATACGTCAAAGAAAGAAATAATAGCTCAGTGTCTTGTTAAAAACGAACATCATCTCTGTTGTGTCTCTAACTTGAAGTTGAAAACGGCTGGCGTGTTCTAATGACCTTAAGAATTGCGCCGGCGGTAGCGCAGCTACTGGTTGCGTCTCCCATGTCGGAGAGGTCAAGGTTTAGGAACGAAACGAAGAGAGCCACAAACCTGCTGCTTTGTAAGGCAGATTGGGGACTGCCAAAGCTAACCCGATCAAAATGCTTCTCGAAGTCGGATGTACAGAACCACGGGATTGACGAAACAGTGCAACGCAATTTAATTTATTGTGTCAGGTGTTAGACACCAACATAGCTTTAGAAATACTTACATCTACAAATGTGATTTCTAAAGAAAGTACACAACCGTGGGTGTTGTAGGACTGAAGGTGTTCTGTCCTCGCGTGTAAAAGGTTACTACATGACACGTTCATAAATAAACATACATGTATTGTTTGGCAATCATAGAAGCAGAAGAAAGAAATACAGACTAGAGGAAACTCTAGAAAACGTAAAATTAGAAATGCTATAGTTACCGGCCGGGATTCGAACTTATCTCATCTACATAACGAAGGCGCTTTGCTGCAGGAACAGGTTACTTGGACGCATAACCAAGTATACACCACTACAAATGTGTCTTCTTTAGCCAGATCTATCAGCCACTTGAACCCACAGCTTGGAATATGAACACAATTCCTATCTAACCATTGAATAACATCCTAGTTTCAGCATTTTATAATAAATCAGCACAGGTCAAATAACAAACACACAGACACATAGGGCCGCAATGCTTTGTCCAGTATCTTAAAGAACATTTAAAGAAGAGATGTGATTGTTCGGTTCCAATGTTGTAAACGTATTAACAGAAATATCAACCGGGGACCCCTTATGGCCACTACGACAGTTATAAATAAACACGCACATATGTGTAGCACTTTAAAGTTAGCTGCATATCATTTACAGGACGTTTGCAGTCAACACCAGCATTTGTTGCTGTTGTTGATGTCTTGGAATGTTTACCTTCAGTAGTTTGCCATTGCTTTCTGATCGACCGGCACCCATACAATTTCGTAAAAAAACCAGCACATCGCGGTCTGCTGCCAAATCGCGTGCAGTTGTGTTTCCAATGCGTATATGCGTGATCACGAACCGCGTCCGTAACTTCTTCGCCATGGAGACCGGCATGTTTGGCACTAATAGAAGAAAAAGAAGTTGCGACTAGAGGACACACTACATAGCATACAATTTGAAAGCTATAGTTACCGACATGACAAGTTTGGGTAATCAGCTCATTTCCTTGGTGCCATTTCAAATTATTGTTAAATAAAGCAAATTTAAACGCTAAATATTAACTGTCATTGTTTTAGACAGTGTTCACCCTGGTTACATAAAAGCACCTGTGCGGCGCTCTGGCTCGGCTACACCACTACTTAACTCTCACAGACCCGAGTGCCAGAAACCGAGGTCGGAAATGATAATCGCCCCTAGCAAATTCTTTAAACTGTTTCATCGGCCAGCTGGTTATATACATATTTTAAATGTTTTCTTTATAATAATAGATTCCATCAATATAGTTTTGATAAGAAAATTTCGTGGAAACTTCAACTGTATGTGAAAACTCACAGAGAGAAACATAGTTCGTGGAAGTTATTACTGTAATCTCTAATTACATATGAAAATTAAAATGACTAAAACTAAATTACAAACATTCACAAATATGTTCCTACGCAGAATAGAAGAACTAAGATGGTTTGATAATATCATTAATATCGAACTCATGGAAAGAACTAGACAAATGCCAGTGAACCAAGATGTGAAGCAAAGACGCTGGTACTGTATGGGACACACATGGAGCAAACCTGAGAATAGAATAACTAGACAAGTCCTGTGTCTGCAATGCACGAGGCAAACGAATTAGTTAGAAGACAAAATCAGAAATGAATAACATATGGAAGACATGAGCGAAGCTGCATAAGATAGCTAAGGATACGACAGCTTGGGGAGAGTTGGTTGAATGCCTGTGTCCCATTCGGGGATAAAAGGATAAAAAGTAAGAGATATGAATGAAAACTCAATGAGAGAAATATATTTCTTAGAAATAATAACTTTAATCTTCAAATTTATATAGAAATTAAAAGACACACACACACATCCCACGTCCTTACGACAACCATAACAAGTCTGTTTCTGTGGTTTCTTTTTGCCAGGAACTGTCTGTTTCGCGCCCTGGGCGACCAGCTGGAAGGACATTGCCGTAATCACTTCAGACATAGAGCCGAGGTTGTGGCCTACATGAAGACACACCGGCATGATTTCGAGCCCTTTATCGAGGACGATGTGTCCTTCGACGACCATGGTTGGTTTCCATGTCGTTGTCTGATGTTGTTTAACAGTGTGACTTATGTGGGGTCTTGTCTTCATTGTCCCTTACGCCAATTTTATTTTATAGTTGTGGTTGTCTTGTTTGTTAAATACATGTGTCTGCATTAAATGTTCGTGACTTCCCTTTAAAGTTAAATAAGTATATGAACCAGACGGAGAGAAATATATATTCTTGTATTCCCTTGTAAGATACAGTATTACATATTCTGGTCTTGTATAGAAACGAGTGAGTACGAAATGTTCTTGTTGTCATCTGTTTGTGTCAGCGTGCGTGTTGTGTGTTTTTGTGTGTGCTTGTGGTGTTTGTGTAATTTTATCTTATTCGTCTAGATGTGTGTATGCAGAAAATGTTATTGCATCCCCCTTTTCACTTAAAACACACATGCAACTGGCCCGTATACGGCTCTGAATACGTGTATTCTCATATGTCAAAGCTTGATCACACACGAGTCATGGAAGCTTACTACTGAAAATAATATAATGAAAACGTACTTTACAGAACACGGCTCTCACCACGACCAGATGAACAGATTCATGATGCATCACCAGTTCTCCTGCCTATGTACTTTCATGCTCCAGGTGTCCTCAGTGTCCTGCGTCTATTTTCCTGCTAGTCTAGTTCTGCCGCTTCTTATAGGAGTTATGCCTTCAATTACTGTTCCTTCCAAACGACTGCGATGCTTCATGTGGCCAAAGGATTTCACTCTCCGAAGCTATGATGCCCGTCAAGGGTACTTACTTTGTTTCGATATTTCCATCCTGAACAATGGCGTTATATTATTTTTCTTGGTCCACAGTATTCTAAGAAAGTGTCTGTAACATTTCAGTTCAGATTTTAAAAAAAAATACATTGATTATCTTCATCAGTGATTGCCAAATACTCCATGAGTCAGATCCTTATGTTACCACAGGAAAGATCCAATTTTTGGGAAACGAAGTTTCCTTTACTTTGTTTACTGATGTTATGCCATAGGCTCTGACTTCTGTGTTTAACACCTGCGTTGCTGTGGCCAATCTACGGATGACTTATTTTGAACAGTTCCCAGTGTTAGTAAAAAAAAACAATGAGTCAAGATATTTAAAGTATATGATGTTTTTAATTTTTTTTTTTGGTGTGATTAAAATATACAGGGAAAAAAGGAGGAGGGTGTGTGTGTTATTGTTGTTATTGTTGTTGTTGTTGTTGTTGGAGGGGAAGGGGGATACAACAGAACATGACAATAGGACATGTTTGTGCCTTCATTCTCAGATTAAAACAATATAGAAGGTTGCTGACAGGACATGTTTGTGTCTTCCGTTGTCAGATTAAAACAATATAAAAGGTTGCTGACATGACAATGTTTATGTCTTCCTTCTCAGGTTACAACAATATAGAAGGTTGCTGACATGATAATGTTTGTGTCTTCCGTTGTCAGGTTACAACAATATAGAAGGTTGTTGACATGACATGTTTGCGCCTTCCTTCTCAGGTTACAACAATATAGAAGGGTGCTGACATGACAATGTTTGTGCCTTCCTTCTCAGGTTACAACAATATAGAAGGTTGCTGACATGACAATGTTTATGTCTTCCTTCTCAGGTTACAACAATATAGAAGGTTGCTGACATGACAATGTTTGTGTCTTCCGTTGTCAGGTTACAACAATATAGAAGGTTGTTGACAGTCACATGTTTGTGCCTTCCTTCTCAGGTTACAACAATATAGAAGTTTGCTGACATGACAATGTTTGTGTCTTCCGTTGTCAGGTTACAACAATATAGAAGGTTGTTGACATGACATGTTTGTGCCTTCCTTCTCAGGTTACAACAATATAGAAGGGTGCTGACATGACAATGTTTGTGCCTTCCTTCTCGGTTACAACAATATAGAAGTTTGCTGACATGACAATGTTTGTGTCTTCCGTTGTCAGGTTACAACAATATAGAAGGTTGCTGACATGACATGTTTGTGCCTTCCTTCTCAGGTTACAACAATATAGAAGGTTGCTGACATGACAATGTTTATGTCTTCCTTCTC
Organism: Cepaea hortensis; assembly: GCA_963921405.1. NCBI lineage: Eukaryota > Metazoa > Mollusca > Gastropoda > Stylommatophora > Helicidae > Cepaea > Cepaea hortensis. Next base: position 40,602,199 of record OY992896.1, read on the forward strand.
AGGTTACAACAATATAGAAGGTTGCTGACATGACAATGTTTATGTCTTCCTTCTCAGGTTACAACAATATAGAAGGTTGCTGACATGACAATGTTTGTGTCTTCCGCTGTCAGGTTACAACAATATAGAAGGTTGTTGACATGACAATGTTTGTCTTTCTTCTATGTGCCTTCCTTCTCAGGTTAAAACAATATAGAAAGTTGTTGACATGACATGTTTGTGTCTTTCTTCTATGTGCCTTCCATCTCAGGTTAAAACAATATAGAAAGTTGTTGACATGACAATGTTTGCGTCGTCTGTTGTCAGGTTCAAACACTATAGACAGCTACTAACATGACATACTAGTCAAGTTAAGACAATATAGAAAGATACTGACACCACACTTTTGTTTTCCTTCTCTATTTAATTCATTATGTACCATGGACCAGATCATGAGTCAGTCAGTCAGTCTTGGTTGATCAGTAGATTATCTGATGTTTTTTCGTGTCAGCATCAGGTGTATGTTACTGTTATCGTCTCGTTTTTCGTCATTTTGTTTAAGACTTTAAATCCTTTTTCGTGGGCAGTTATTTATAATATATTTATAATTCATATTTATACAGATATGTATTACTTTAATGTTTCAAATCCTAACTTTTATTACTCTAAGGTAATCCAGATTTTTATGACATTAAGCTAACGAGTCCAGATTGTCATTACTGTAAACTAACAAACCCGGACTGTATTACTTTAACGTAAAACATCCATATTTTTATTACTGGCGTGTGATATCACGATATCCATCATGAGAATGGAGGTGGAGGCTGTAACGGCGGTGTTCCTACGGCTGGAGAATCGTACAGAACATGTTTTATTTGTGGCAATTCGTAAAGCATGCTAGGTAAAATACAAGCTAAAATGTTCCGTGTGGAGTCGCTTCGAAAAAAGGACAGTCAAGAGTATATGATGAATGTTCTGCCCAGGACAAGCGAGTATGCCAGGAAATGGACAAGCTGATAGACTGGCTGCTGCTGCTCCTTTGGACGGCGAGCTAGATTATAACAAGAGTGAGGAGATGGTGGCTCTTGGGATCGAGTGGCAACTGCAGCAAGAATGATGTGATAAAGGCTATTGGAATCGAGTGGAAGTGCAGCAAGACACATGATCCACATCTGGAAAGGCTGATTGAAATAATTCAACAGGTTTGAACAGAGGGTCTGGGTGACACTCAACCCTTAGAGGAGAAGGCAAGCTGGCGTTCAGTCTGGCTGCCTCTGGTACCATCTGCCTCGGAATTATTCGTTGGCTTCTGAAGAAGGGGACGAAGCTCGCGTGGGAATGCCCCGAGAGCAATAATGTTGATTCGTGATTTTATATTCCATAAAATAAATTAATGTTTTCATTTTCCCCCCTCATATTCTGTACAGGACATCGCTTTCAACATCAGTATCTTTCAGCTGATTGTATATTTCTTGGCAAGATTACGCTCAGTAGTTTGCCATTGCTTTCTGAGCGACCGGCTCAAATACCCCGTAAGTTACGGACGCGGAGAGAACCGTTACCGATTCTCGCGCAACATCACGTTACTTACGAGAGTATACGAGATTACGGAGAAAGTCGTGTAACCTCTAGACCAGGGAGATGTTTCGGATGTTTTCATTACTTTAACATAATAAATGCCCGCTCCGTGGCGAAAGTGTTACGGACGGATGCAGTTCGTAATCCCACATACCCCGTTCCAAACACAACTGCAGCCGATTTGGCAGCAGACTGCCTTGCGTTGGTGATTTTATAAAATGGTATGGGTGTCGGTCGTTCAGAAAACAATGGCAAACTACTGAACGTAAACTTGCCAACAGATCACAAGTAGCCAAAAGATGCTGGGGTTGACTGCCATGTACTTAAAGGATATGGAACTAACATAATAAATACCTCGGACAGAAGAGTTAAAGCGATACAGAAAGGTACCTATAATAGGTGTCTCTGCTATTCTACAGTGAAAGCACTGCACAAGCTAGGAACACACGCCGGCAATGATGCGATTGTGGCTTTTGCCAAACTGCACAATGTGAATGTCGTCATACATCAACTCAGAGGCCGGCCTATATTGGTGAGTTCCTTGGAATGTCATGAATATATGTGTGTCGCCTGCTGTTATTGTTGCTGCTGCTGTTGTGTTTATTGTTCTGCTCATTGACAACCATAACTACTACCTTACCTGCTCCTCCTCCCCCCTCCTCCTCCTTCTTCTTCTTCTTCTTCTTCTTCTTCTTCTTCTTCTTCTTCTTCTTCTTCTTCTTCTTCTTCTTCTTCTTCTTCTTCTTCTTCTTCTTCTTCTTCTTCTTCTTCTTCTTCTTCTTCTTTCTCTACTACTTCTTCTCCTTTTCCTCTGCACCTCCTTATCTTTCTTGTTGTTGTTGTTGTGGTTGGTCTTCTTCTTCTTCTTCTTCTTCTTCTTCTTCTTCTTCTTCTTCTTCTTCTTCTTCTTCTTCTTCTTCTTCTTCTTCTTCTTCTTCTTCTTCTTCTTCTTCTTCTTCTTCTTCTTCTTCTTCTTCTTCTTCTTCTTCTTCTTCTTCTTCTTCTTTCTCTGCTACTTCTTCTCCTTTTCCTCTGCACCTCCTTATCTTTCTTGTTGTTGTTGTTGTTGTTGTTGTTATTAATGGTCTTCTTCTTCTTCTTCTTCTTCTTCTTCTTCTTCTTCTTCTTCTTCTTCTTCTTCTTCTTCTTCTTCTTCTTCTTCTTCTTCTTCTTCTTCTTCTTCTTCTTCTTCTTATACCTCTGCGTTTTCTTCTTCCTCCTCTTCTTCTTTTTCCGAAGAAAGGAAGGAAGGGAGAAAGAAGTAGCAAGAAGAAGAGGCGGCGATAGAAACGCCGGGGTGACAGATTCAGTTATTATTATATTTAACCAGCAGTGTTGTTGATGTGTATTGTGTTTCTTGTTGCTGTTTAGATCCAAGGTCCAGCCAACAACAGCGACACTGTCCCCCAGCTTCACCTGTCGTATCACAACGGTCAGCACTACAGCAGCGTTCGCCGGCTGGACGACAACACAGAGTCACCGGCCCAAGTCCACCTACAGGTAATAGTGTTGACCTCAATTTGTATAACATTAAGTAAACCCGGCGCTGTGGCTAAGCGGCAGTGAACGAGTTTTACAAATCCCCCCATACAGAGTGAAGAGTTCGAAATCCGCTGCGTTGATTTCGAAGGTCTGAGCATTAGTGGTTTAGAAATCAATGGCAAGCTTGTAAATATACCAATTATTTCGTAAAACAGAAACAACTAAAACAAATGCTGGGGTTGATTGGGACATCATGTTAAAGATACGCAAATAAGTTAAAGTAAAGTTAACCCGAATGCAATAACTATTAATTTCCAGTACATTTGGAAAATTATCAGTACCCATATGTAACGGAAACCAATAAGAAAATCAAAGAATAGTAACACTGTAACTTGCCATGCATGACGTAAGACGTGGTTAAGGAGGGTTGGGTGCAAGTGGCTGCCTCATTCCAAAGAAATCTTGTACACAATCCAATCAACTTTTAACACGTCTACAAAGAATTTGGCATGATTTTATTTAGAGCCTAGACTACATCTGGAAATGAAACGCAGAAGAAGCAGAGGATCCAGGACATGTCTTTGTACTCATTGTAGACTAGGTCGTCTCCGTGGCTAAAGGTTTGCGAACGTGGTTCGACCTCAGCTGCCTAGTACATCGACAGCAGCTGAAAAATGCTGGTATTGACTGCAACGTCCCGTAAGGGATACGCAAAAAAAAAAAAGACAAGGTTTACCTGAGTGTCCAGTTCCAGTTTTAAAATCGCAAAAATAATACAATGCAGAGGTCAACATGACAGAATGGATAAGAATGCGAGTTTTTAAACATTCAGCTTGCTGATGCAGAGGTAAGGGGTTCAACCCCTACACCGGACAGTTGGGCAAAAATGTTGACCTCTCGTCCTTGACTTGGGGACGTAAATTACAAGTATCTTTGATGTCGGAGTGGGTTCACCTGATGGCGAGGGGCACTGGCAATAGGGACAACTAATCCACACGCAAAATGATGTCCAGTGCACTAGAAGTAATGTGTATGGACTGCGCTTGAGTTCAAAGGGAGCGAGCGCCAAAAACAAAAACCAAAAACCAAAAACAAAAATAAAAACAAAAAACACAAATACAATGCGGCAGATCCTTTGCAGAATGTTGCTCTGATTACGACTAACCGAAAGATTCGTGGTACTTTGAATTTCAGAAAATGAAAAGTATCTAATACAATAAGTCACCATCATTGCATGTAAGGATGAGAGTGCTGAAATGTTATATAGAACATGTTGTGCTATATGGCAATGAAGCATTTAATGTGAAGGTTCACATTAGAAAAAGCTTAGAAGCAACGCAGATGTTCCTGAGATGAATATTTGAATGCCTTGGACTGCCAGAGTAACTAATAATGATTACCTGGAAGAGGCTATTGAAACTTGACATTGTATACAATTATTGAGAATAAACTAAGAGAATTTTTTGGGCATGTTTCTCATTCATTCATTCAGCAGCATGTCCTTTGCAGAACCTCGCTCCCATAACAATCTTCCGGAAAACCTCTCGATCATAAGCAAGATACACCCATCTGGAGATCATCCGCCACATCCTGCACCATCTTCTCTTTGGCCTTCCTCTTCCTCTCTTCCGAGGCATATACCCCTCCATCATTGTTCTCTTCAAACTTTCGTGACGTTTCAAGTGACCAAAATATTTCAATTTTCTTTGTTTTATCGTTTTTAATAGCCAACCTTTTTCAATATTCAGCTCTTGAAGTATTGATGCATGTTTCTAGTGGAGGGAAATAAGAGAACAACTTTAAAACTGGAAAGTTCAGTGGGGAAATAGGCTGAGGCAGCCAAGAGAAATGCTGCCTGGTGGACACGAAGATGGTACGGGTCAATATCAGTAGAGTTGACACAGAACACCAAGGACCGATAACTGTGCGAAGACATGAACGACAACTCTAGTCGACAGGGCACATGATGATGATGATGATAACACTATATGACGTGAGTTGGTAGATTGCAACATATAGCACAGCTTAGCGTGAGTTGGTAGATACAACATATAGCACAGCTTAGCGTGAGTTGGTAGATAGCAACATATAGCACAGTTTAGCGTGGGTTGGTAAATAGCAACAGATAGCACATGTTAACATGAGTTGGTAGATAGCAACATATAGCACAGCTTAGCATGAGCTGGTAGATAGCAACATATAGCACAGCTTAGCGTGAGTTGATATATAGCAAAAGATAGCACAGCTTAGCGTGAGTTGGTAGATAGCAACATATAGCACAGCTTTGCGTAAGTTGGTAGATAGCAACGTATACCACAGCTTAGCATGAGCTGGTAGATAGCAACATATAGCACAGCTTAGCGCGAGTTGATAGATAGCAAAAGATAGCACAGCTTAGCGTGAGTTGGTAGATAGCAAAAGATAGCACAGCTTAGCGTGAGTGTGTAGATAGCAACATATAGCACAGCTTAGCATGAGTTGATAGATAGCAAACGATAGCACAGCTTAGCGTGAGTTGATAGATAGCAAAAGATAGCACAGCTTAGCGTGAGTTAGTAGATAACAACATATAGCACAGCTTAGCGTGAGTTAGTAGATAGCAACAGATAGCACAGTTTAGAGTAGGTTGGTAAATAGCAAGAGATAGCACAAGTTAACATGAGTTGGTACATAGCAACATATAACACAGCTTAGCAAGAGTTGGTAGATAGCAACATATAGCGCAGCTTAGCGTGAGTTGATAGATAGCAAAAGATAGCACAGCTTAGCAAGAGTTGGTAGATAGCAACATATAGCGCAGCTTAGCGTGAGTTGGTAGATAGCAAAAGATAGCACAGCCTAACAAGAGTTGGTAGATAGCAACATATAGCACAGCTTAGCGTGAGTTGATAGATAGCAAAAGATAGCACAGCTTAGCGTGAGTTGATAGATAGCAAAAGATAGCACAGCTTAGCATGAGTTGATAGATAGTAAAAGATAGCACAGCTTAACATGAGTTGGTAGATAGCAACAGATAGCACAGCTTAGCGTGACTTGGTAGATAGCAAAAGACAGCACAGCTTAGCGTGAGTTGGTTGAAGTTCTATGATCCAACAGGAGATATAGGGCATAAGCAGAAGGGCATGAAGTCACTGTAACTGTTACAGTTATTACTTTTGCTTTCTTTCTGTCTTCCTGTTATAATTTTACAATAACTGAACGAGACTGATAGGATTACAGAACAAACTGGTTACAGTGCTCAAACAGAAGATACAGTGCTCCCACACAAGATACAGTGCTTCCACACAAGATATAGTGCTCCCACACAAGATACACAGCTCCCACACAAGATACAGTGCTCCCTCACACGATTCAGTGTTGCTACACAAGATACAGTGCTTCCACACTAGATACAGTGCTCCCACACAAGATACAGTGCCATCACAAACGATACAGTGCTCCCACACACGATACAGTGCTCCCATACAAGACTCGGTGTTGCTAAACAAGATACAGTTCTCCCACACAAGATACAGTGCTCCCACACAAGATACAGTACTCCCACAAAAGATACAGTGCTCCCATACAAGATACACTGCTCCCACATAAGATACAGTGATCCCACACAAGATACAGTGCTCAAACACAAGATATATGCTCCCATATAAGATACAGTGCTCCTATACAAGATACAGTGCTCCCACACAAGAATGTATTACTGACGTATACCTGTGATAGCAACAGATAGAAATATTGCATGAGTAGTTAAAGGCTCATGCTCCAACATAGGGCAAAAGAAGAATGGGATGAAGTCACTTTAACTAATACAGCTGTTACTTTTACCTCCTTTCTGTCTCCCTGTTGTAATGTTACAACTGAATGAGACAGACAGAGTTAAAGAACAGTCTGGTTACGACCCAACGATGTTTTACTGCTCTACAACTGTCTGTCACCTGTTTAATGTCCCTATGTTTCTGACACGGGTAACTGAATACATTAAGTACCCCGTTAAAGCTCTGCCATGTGAAACTTATATAATAAGTCGCACGCTAGTCCACGTCATGTGAAATGTAATGCGGTAGACTCCACGCCGTATCTCTTAGATGTGAAACTGACATAATAGGTTTATTGTCGGTTTTTATTTTTTGTATGAAACATGATAAAATACTTCCCTCATTAGATGTCTTTCACGTTCGACTTTAAAGAACGAGTCTCTCACCCGCTTACATTTAATGTTGTTTTCCATTGTACGGCCTTTTTCTTTATGTGTTTGTTTTGTGTAAACCACAAATTAATTCAAACTCAGTGGGTTGAGTGTAAAGGTTGCTTATCTGAGACGGACAGTGACAATAATTATACATAATAGTTTGAAAAGAAAACTATAAAATGTATTTGCCCTCTATGCATGTGGAGAGTTTCCTTGGCGAAGTGGTCAAGCCGTTTGACTCGGGCTCCGAAGATTGTGGGTTCGATTCCGGTCCGCTTCCTCCGATTCATGAGAGCATTCGGAGACTCGGCGGTCGTCGCTTGAGCTACGGAGTTCGTGCTTTGTGCGACGCTTTCGACTGTTCGCTGTGGAAAGAGATTGAGCCATATGGTCACAGAGTGGGTCCAATGCTTAAAAGTCGCAGAGTCGACTTCATTGCACCGGGTTTTATCCCCGGTGCAATGAAGTCGACCCTGTCGACTTTTAAGCATTGGACTTGCTCTGTGGTGAAGGCGTTAAAAATGAAATTCCTAGTCCCTCAAACGGTGTTCGACACACAGCTACAGCTGATAATGGTATGAAGACCGGCTTTTCAAATTGTAATGACAAACCACTAAATGTAAACTTGCCAAGAAAAAACAAAGCCGAAAAATGCTGGGGTTGACTGCGAGGCCATGTAAAGGATATGCAACGAACTAACTGGGCATTGGACTGGAGTGGGTTGACAATGAAACACGTAAACCAGTGAAGGAAACATGAGCAACCTTGACCTAATGCCAACCAACCCGTATGAGCTGTTCTGAATCATGACCGGCTTAAAATATAATATGCTAGAACTGGTCTTGCACATCCCGATAGTGTCTGAGCTTGGAGAGGGGGAGACGAACTATGCAACACAATCCCTGGGTAGATGGACCGTTTGTCTTATGTTGGGAGGAAGGTCTCACTCCTACAGCGGCAAGGTCTTTTCAGCGCTAATATTACCTGAACGCCAATGAATCAGATTAAAGAGTTAACACTCAGTCTATACAGGATGCACCATTCAAAGTAACCACCTACCAACCCACCAAACTAACCAACCAACCAGCCAGCTATGAAGCATAAACGTAGCAAGCCATGCAGTCAATCTAACAAACCAGTCAACCAACAAACCAATTAATTAAACAATTAACCAACCAACTAACCAACCAATCAACTAACCAAACAGCGAACTATTCAATCAACCAAAGAACTAACCAAACAACCAACCAGCCACCCAGCCAACTAATCAATCCATTAAGAAACGAAACAACCTGCTAGTCAATCACTTAGCCAAACTTCAATCAACGAATCAACCAACCACCCAACCACTCATCCAACCAACCACCCAACCAACCAACCACCCAACCAACCCAACCAACGAACCAACCAACCATACAACCCACCAACCAATTAACCAACCAACCAACCAGATTATAAAGATTATATCTTTATTAGATCAAACAGTATACTGTAATAACATATCTTTAACATAAATCCATGCTATTAAATGGGCAGCATTTACAAAACAAAATTAATGAAATGATATGTAACCCTCTAACATTGGAATACCATACAGTTTAAAAATAAGCGTTTCAGTGTTTAGTTTCGTTGTGATCAAACCGTAATATACCATATTTCTTTCTATTTCATGCTAGAAGTCTGTAAACTCCCATAAAAGCAAACATGTTGTGTATTCTTGAATATGTGAGCACCCACATACAAACATGTATTTGTGCATCTTGCTTTCTTGATCTGTGAACATATGCTCTTGTAAAGTGTTTCTTTATTCTCAGCAAGGTTATCTTTCGCTCTCATTCTGTCTCTCTCGCTCTCTCTCACTCTCACTCACTCGCACACGTATACACACTTACATACACACACACACACACACACACACACACCCATATATATATATATATATATATATATATATATATATATATATATATATATATATATATATATATATATATATAATTTTCAGTCGCTAACGGCAGAAATGAGGAGCAACCACAGAAATGATAGTCCAGGGGCTTTTGCTGGTGTGGTCAGTGCTAAGAGAGGTCTAGAGGACATAGAGGCAGGCGTGGCTTTAGCCACTAATTGTAGAGTGAGTATACAAATGTTTTCATCTGTACATTCAGTCTGCTAGTATTTCCTCTTTCTTACCTTGCTTCTATTGCATTATATCAGAAGCAAAGAATTAACATCTTCACTATGCTGGAATGTTCCATCATTTTTATTTTGTTCTGTAATTTTGATACATGATTGTGAAACAAAAGAAAAACAGAAAATACATTAATTGGAAGACGGTGCTATATTAAAGAGATGAAATGAATACATAAACGAGTTTATGGTGGAAAAGGAGTAGAATTATCAAAAGAAAGTAATTGAGAATACTCACCAATATATATTTTAAAAAAAAGGGGAAGTCGCTAACGCTATCAAACATAGAGAGAAAGAAAAAACAGGCCAGATGGACACACAGTAGAAGAATTAGCTAGGAGAATTTGGAACAGAAAAATTAACTGCACTGTCAAATGATATTGATAACTGTGGATGTATACTTAATGATATGCTAAAATGTATGTTTATATATAAGTGTACCTAACAAACAGGAGCAATTGAATGCGAGGGATTTCATAAAATCAACTCCATTAACCAAGTCATAAAAATGCTACTTATCTATAATGAGAAGAACTCGAAGAAAAATAACGATGAAAATTAATGATAGCAGTACTGTCTGTTTACCTCTGTAATACATCTTCCAGCTGCTATTATCAGCGTAACCAGATATATGAACTCATTTACTTGCATCAGGATCATCATCAAATCCCTTGCCGGCTGGTGTGGGCGATCATGCTTCTCTACAAATTGCGATCGCCGACGGCATGGACTCATGTGTTGACCCACTTCCGTGCCATGACGCAAGACTGCCAGGAATTTTCCCTCGCTGTCTTCCTCTATATCTCTTTCCACAAATCATTTCGGTTGTCACAACATGTTCCCGTTTGTGTCTTCTCATAATGTGGCCAAATAGGATGATTGCCCCATACTAACAATTAATATAAATTTGCGGACAAGAAAGGAACAAATAGTAATACACATTCCGAACGCTAATAGAGAGTTGCGCAGAGACACAGAAAGACCTATTTTTATCTTCATTATTTTCACCGCGGCATTTAATCAATTAAAACATGATGAAATGATCAGAATATTGGACGATATTAAATTTTATGAGAAGGATTTTAAAATAATAGTAAAATGTTTATTGGAAACTAGAAGAAGTGAGCAATTATGATCAGACAAAGCAAGGTGCAAGACAACCATCTGTCTTGTTGCTGGATCTCTTCTACCTAGAGCGAAAAACAATAATGAGAGAGATCAAAGAGAGGCACGGAATGCGAGATAAAGGTTATACAATTATAAATAAGCATTATGCAGATGACAGTGTGTTGATTACTGAAAATGCAAACATGCGAAAGATCTAGACTGGACATTATGTTAATAACATGTTAGAGAACTGTCATGAGAATGGAGGTGGAGGCAGAAACAGCGGCATTCCGGTGGCTAGAGGAGACTACTGCAACACACGTTGTATTTATTACGGATTCAAAGAGTATGCTTAGTAATGTGGAGAAAGGAATGATTCGTGTGGAATGGCTCTCGTCGCTTCAGAGGTCACAGATCGTGAGAATTGTATGGATATTTTGCCCTGGCCATGCGGGTGTACGGGGGAATGAACAGGCTGATAGGCTAGCAGGGAATGCATCTCTTGGTGGTATCTTGCCTATGGACAAGGGGGAGGTGGTCATGCGCTTGTGGGACCAGGTGGAGAAGGCGGAGGAACAGATTGTGAACCCATATGTAGAAAGAATGATATTGCGGGGATCGGCAGGGGTTCTGGAAGAATCTCAAAACTGAGAGGGAAGACCCGGAGAACTTTTAATCAGATAGCGGTGGGAACAATTAGTAGTATGACTCTTCGCTGGCTGTTGAACGAGGGGACGGAGCACGTATGGGAATGTGCTGAGTGCAGTGATGTCGGTTCTTAACTCAACTGAACTCAACTAGAGAACTGTCAAAGAGCTTCTAATTTGTTATTATTATAAGTACTGTTGGACATTGACAGTGCAAAAAAAAAAAAAAAATGTGCGTGAATATACAGAGCACGGAAGCAGTCACATGTAAAACGAAAAGATAACACCAGAATATGTTATTTCTGTTGAAGGAGAAAATGGTAAACCCGGTTAACAATTTAAATGTTTGGGGTAAACCTTAACATCAGATGGAAGATGTGTGGCGGGAAATAAGTGTAGAATAAGCCAATGAAGGTGGAGGAGAAGAAGACACAAAGAAATTAAGAAGACAAAGTTACATTTTCTCATAACACAAACATAACATTCCATATTTTCGCAGAATTAAAAAATGATGAACATAATTGGTTATACTTTCAGGTGTTATGATAATAACATTCTTATTTTTCCTTATTTTGAACCAGGATAAGGGCAGGATTAGGCACGTGCTGCTAAAACATGACTACGACGTGGACGCCTCCATTGCTGACTTACTACAGCAGATGAAGCTCAGCAATAATGGCTACCAAGGTACAGACGCATGTCCTGTCTCCACTGCCACCTGTGTTGTTTGTATGGCCGGCGATTAGCACCATTCCCTGTATGGTTGTTAAATGTGAGGTATTCTGGGCTGTCTGTGTGGGTCATAGTTTTGCATTCTTGTCTGTGTCTCAAACAATAACATATCCTGCGTGTGTTAGTCAGGTTAAGGATTGTGGCGGTCTGTGTGGGTCAGAGTTGCTTTATTCTCCTTGTCTGTTAGCCAGTTTAAGGACTGTGGCGGTCTGTGTGGGTCAGAGTTGCTTTCTTCTCCTTGTCTGTTAGTCAGGTTAAGGACTGTGGCGGTCTGTGTGGGTCAGAGTTGCTTTCTTCTCCTTGTCTGTTAGCCAGGTTAAGGACTGTGGCGGTCTGTGTGGGTCAGAGTTGCTTTCTTCTCCTTGTATGTTAGCCAGGTTAAGGACTGTGGCGGTCTGTGTTGGGCAGTGTTGCTTTCTTCTCCTTGTCTGTTAGTCAGGTTAAGGACTGTGGCGGTCTGTGTGGGTCAGAGTTGCTTTCTTCTCCTTGTCTGTTAGCCAGGTTAAGGACTGGCGGTCTATGTGGGGCAGTGTTGCTTTCTTCTCCTTGTCTGTTAGCCATGTTAAGGACTGGCGGTCTGTGTGGGGCAGTGTTGCTTTCTTCTCCTTGTCTGTTAGTCATGTTAAGGACTGTGGCGGTCTGTGTGGGTCAGAGTTGCTTTCTTCTCCTTGTCTGTTAGTCATGTTAAGGACTGTGGCGGTCTGTGTGGGGCAGTGTTGCTTTCTTCTCCTTGTCTGTTAGCCAGGTTAAGGACTGTGGCGGTCTGTGTGGGGCAGTGTTGCTTTCTTCTCCTTGTCTGTTAGCCAGGTTAAGGACTGTGGCGGTCTGTGTGGGGCAGTGTTGCTTTATTCTCCTTGTCTGTTAGCCAGGTTAAGGACTGTGGCGGTCTATGTTGGTCAGTGTTGCTTTCTTCTCCTTGTCTGTTAGTCAGGTTAAGGACTGTGGCGGTCTATGTTGGTCAGTGTTGCTTTCTTCTCCTTGTCTGTTCAGGATAAGGACTGTGGCGGTCTGTGTGGGGCAGAGTTGCTTTATTCTCCTTGTCTGTTCAGGATAAGGACTGTGGCGGTCTGTGTGGGTCAGAGTTGCTTTATTCTCCTTGTCTGTTAGCCAGTTTAAGGACTGGCGGTCTGTGTGGGGCAGTGTTGCTTTCTTCTCCTTGTCTGTTAGTCATGTTAAGGACTGTGGCGGTCTGTGTGGGTCAGAGTTGCTTTCTTCTCCTTGTCTGTTAGTCAGGTTAAGGACTGTGGCGGTCTGTGTGGGTCAGAGTTGCTTTCTTCTCCTTGTCTGTTCAGGATAAGGATTGTGGCGGTCTGTGTGGGTCAGAGTTGCTTTCTTCTCCTTGTCTGTTCAGGATAAGGACTGTGGCGGTCTGTGTGGGTCAGAGTTGCTTTATTCTCCTTGTCTGTTAGCCAGTTTAAGGACTGGCGGTCTGTGTGGGGCAGTGTTGCTTTCTTCTCCTTCTCTGTTAGTCATGTTAAGGACTGTGGCGGTCTGTGTGGGTCAGAGTTGCTTTCTTCTCCTTGTCTGTTCAGGATAAGGACTGTGGCGGTCTGTGTGGGTCAGAGTTGCTTTATTCTCCTTGTCTGTTAGCCAGTTTAAGGACTGGCGGTCTGTGTGGGGCAGTGTTGCTTTCTTCTCCTTGTCTGTTAGTCATGTTAAGGACTGTGGCGGTCTGTGTGGGTCAGAGTTGCTTTCTTCTCCTTGTCTGTTAGTCAGGTTAAGGACTGTGGCGGTCTGTGTGGGTCAGAGTTGCTTTCTTCTCCTTGTCTGTTAGTCATGTTAAGGACTGTGGCGGTCTGTGTGGGTCAGAGTTGCTTTCTTCTCCTTGTCTGTTAGTCATGTTAAGGACTGTGGCGGTCTGTGTGGGTCAGAGTTGCTTTCTTCTCCTTGTCTGTTAGTCAGGTTAAGGACTGTGGCGGTCTGTGTGGGTCAGAGTTGCTTTCTTCTCCTTGTCTGTTAGTCAGGTTAAGGACTGTGGCGGTCTGTGTGGGTCAGAGTTGCTTTCTTCTCCTTGTCTGTTAGTCAGGTTAAGGACTGTGGCGGTCTGTGTGGGTCAGTGTTGCTTTCTTCTCCTTGTCTGTTAGTCAGGTTAAGGACTGTGGCGGTCTGTGTGGGTCAGAGTTGCTTTCTTCTCCTTGTCTGTTAGTCATGTTAAGGACTGTGGCGGTCTGTGTGGGTCAGAGTTGCTTTCTTCTCCTTGTCTGTTAGTCATGTTAAGGACTGTGGCGGTCTGTGTGGGTCAGAGTTGCTTTCTTCTCCTTGTCTGTTAGTCAGGTTAAGGACTGTGGCGGTCTGTGTGGGTCAGAGTTGCTTTCTTCTCCTTGTCTGTTAGTCATGTTAAGGACTGTGGCGGTCTGTGTGGGTCAGAGTTGCTTTCTTCTCCTTGTCTGTTAGTCATGTTAAGGACTGTGGCGGTCTGTGTGGGTCAGAGTTGCTTTCTTCTCCTTGTCTGTTAGTCATGTTAAGGACTGTGGCGGTCTGTGTGGGTCAGAGTTGCTTTCTTCTCCTTGTCTGTTAGTCAGGTTAAGGATTGTGGCGGTCTGTGTTGGTCAGTGTTGCTTTCTTCTCCTTGTCTGTTAGTCAGGATAAGGACTGTGGCGGTCTGTGTGGGGCAGTGTTGCTTTCTTCTCCTTGTCTGTTAGCCAGGTTAAGGATTGTGGCGGTCTGTGTGGGGTAGTGTTGATTTCTTCTCCTTGTATGTTAGCCAGATTAAGGATTGTGGCGGTCTGTGTGGGGTAGTGTTGATTTCTTCTCCTTGTATGTTAGCCAGGTTAAGGATTGTGGCGGTCTGTGTGGGGTAGTGTTGATTTCTTCTCCTTGTATGTTAGCCAGGTTAAGGATTGTGGCGGTCTGTGTGGGGTAGTGTTGATTTCTTCTCCTTGTATGTTAGCCAGGTTAAGGATTGTGGCGGTCTGTGTGGGGTAGTGTTGATTTCTTCTCCTTGTATGTTAGCCAGGTTAAGGATTGTGGCGGTCTGTGTGGGGTAGTGTTGATTTCTTCTCCTTGTATGTTAGCCAGGTTAAGGATTGTGGCGGTCTGTGTGGGGTAGTATTGCTTTCTTCTCCTTGTCTGTTAGCCAGGTTAAGGACTGGCAGTCTGTGTGGGGCAGTGTTGCTTTCTTCTCCTTGTCTGTTAGCCAGGTTAAGAACACCTTTCCATGCCTTGATTCGCATTGGGCATATGGTTTAAAAATGTTATTTGCATGTTCTTTGCAGAACCTCGAAAGCAACCCCAACATTTTTGTTTGTGGTTTATTAGGCACACGTTACGTTCAGTAGTTTACCATTGCTCTCTGAACAGTCGACGCTCATACCGTCGAAATAAACGCAAGGCCGTATTCTTTCAAATCCTCTGCCCCTGAAGTCGAACCCTAGACTCTGCATGCCTGAAATGTTGTGAAATGCACTGCCCTTAAGCCACAATTTAGACTTATGGGCACGCGATGGATGATATGGTATCACGCCGATCTCCTTTACTTCCCAATATATTTCCTGGCACCCAAGTTAGGCTGGGCCTACCTGGGAAGTTTTGGTTACTCCAAATAGTATGCATATAGTTTACACAATTAAAAGTGCTTAGGTGAATAAAAAAAAAACATTCTAAGACCTTCAAAGGGAAGCTACTGTTTTTTCTGAATATTGTTTCCAAGGGTGGTCATAAACTAGATATGTGATGAAGAGTGAGCCTTAGCGAAGCTGATAGGGAGCTGCACTGAGAATTTCATGAGCATGGTCGTGCGAGGGTTCGACGCCTGCGCTTGTTGCCTTCTAAGTGAGAGAAAGACTGGACATCTATTCCTCCGTGCATTCGGACCTACAAAATGAGATGGCCCTATCACATCGCTGACACGTAGCTGGACTCGGACACTTTAAAGAAAGACACATTTTTAACATATGAACACACGTCATGCCTGCCTCTCATACTGAATACAGAAGGGATGAGACAGGAAAAGTATTTTGTTTTAGAATTTGGGAAAACATACAATTCATAAACTTACATCACCAGTGACGTCTATGAGACCAGACCACAATTTACACCGTTGGTGACTTCTATGAGACCACTGACATAACAGTGCCAGAATGATCTCATATTTTCGTGTTTTTGTTTCATTCTTCAGTTTAAGCTTGACTACTTTATTATTGCTTTGAATCTCTATAAAGTTATTCTCTAACCGAGTTTTCTGACAACCAGATTTATGGTGTAAAAGTTATATCTGCATCACATTTTTGCAAAATATTACGACTGTTCACCTACAAGGCACTAGGTTTGTGTCTCTCGTTGTCCGGTTCCTCTTACCTGACCTGTTAGATTTGGAATTCCCTACCAGTAGCTGCGCCACCGACAGCCTAGCTCCTGGGGTGGAGACACATCAGAGAGGCTTACTAAGTGATCCATTGAGCATGATCTGGACAGGTGAGGCAGGTTTCGCACGAATACATTCGTCATCAAGTACCATGCCGATAAGCGTGGGCGGTCATATTTCGCCATCTCACACGATCACCAGAGTTGTCGATCAGCTTCGCATTCTTGTCTCAGCTCCGAGTTCTTGTCTCAGCTCCGCGTTCTTGACTTGACCATGCCACGTGGTGAAGCCATCCAAATATTTACTTCTCTATCTTCCCCTTGTTCTTTTCCCTCAGTCGTGCCAGTTGCAACCAAGTTCTCTAATTTATTTCTTCACATAACATGTCCAAAAATTGTGTGTGTCTTTGAAGACTTTCAACTCAAGGAATCGGCATCAGTAGACAGGATGCCGGCATTACAGTGTTGATCGGTGAGGCCTAGAAGGAGTAGAATATACGCAGTTTGCAAGAAGGCTTGTCAATCAACATAAAACTGACACAATTACTGCTACCGTGGATTTACTACGTATGAGATCGAAGCACCTTGACATACCCGGAGTGCAATGAAGAGAATCTGGATTCAACTGAACGCATATTTTCAACACATATTTGTATCCGGTATATTGGTATATATTTTAAAGTGTATATCCTGCATGTTTCTTACACTGTTCCACTTAAAATCATATGTGATTGGTTTTATTTATTTCTGCTAGAGGAGAGTCAGCAACAGTTGTCACGAAGAACCCACACAGCAGATAATGGGGCCTTATCTTCATCTGCCGCAAGCAGTAACTGCAGCAGTCCAAACTCCAACAGTAGCCGGATGACCGGCAGTGTTTTGAAAGCCAATGGCCACAGCTATGCAACTGGAAAAGGTCACAAAGTGCATTTTAGAGATGACAGCCTGGGAAGCAGCTCCGGCTATGAGTCTTTACATAGTTATCCGATGGGGAAGGTCCAACCCAGAGCTGTAACTGAGCAGCAGGTACAATTCTCATGTTTATTTCTGTATCTCCTGGTATTATTACAGCTCCTAGTACTATTAAAAGTCAGGTCTTTGTCATATATATCTGAGCTACCGTGTAACAGTACACGATACTACCTGCTTTTTGTTAAAGCTGAATGTTGGGTGGCCTCCACTAAGCCGACACCTCTCATTATGTCAACTGCTTCGGGCGGAAGGGCGCCATTGGGACGGTACACGCCTTACCCTAGTGCGAGGAAATGCAACCTAAAACTAAACGCCATAGTAGTGCACGACTCCAACCCAATGTCCTGAGGGAAGCCTTACTATAATGAATAAATCAGAAATAAAGATAGTCCCTTAACAGACACTGCTTCTGAGATATACATTGTTAGTTCTTCATGTATTCTAAGTCATGATGCATGCACGTTCGAAACACAGCTGCGTGCGGTTTAACAGCAGATTGCCTTGTGTTGTTTCCATACAGTCGTATGAGTACCTGACGTTCAGAAAGCAATGGCAAACTACTGAACGTAAACTTGCCAAGAAATAAAAACAGCCAAAAAATAAAATAAAATAAAACATGACTTATGCGGTGGGAGCGACCAGTTCCCCCCTCCCCCAGTCAGTTTTATTCCCAGAAAATTCCATTAAAATGCACAAAATTGTCCGATACTCACTTTTATTAGGCTGGGTCGACCCCAGAGCTTTATAGGCGCAGAGCCTGACAAAACTAATCCTTCCTTTACTGGGGAGTGAACGTGGACCATTGTCTTGGCTAATACCCACACTAAGCTCTAGTTCAACGTAATTCTTAAATAAGACATGCATATATTGTCGCACCTTTCATTTACAGCGGAGCTACAATACCAAGGGCTTTGTTAGGATATCCATGAACCATAACGTGGAAATTGTGGTCTATAGCTTATTATTAAGCAAGGCGTTGTTCTCTTTAGAAGTAACAAAGCCTATCCTTCACACTGTATCTTGATTACATTGACTAGTGGCTTTTATTCCTCAAGCCAGAGAACTCTCCCAACAAACACTATGAATTGTACAACTGTAATGATAGTTCAATTGCTGAAATCTGCTAGGAGTCCTATAGGCATTCATTCAGTGACCTATCCTGTGGAGAACTTTGACTTCATAGCAGTCTTTGGAAAGTATCTCTATCATAAGCCAGATGTCCCGCCCCTGTTGTCATCATATATATCACATCTTAAACCTATGTAAATTGTGGTCTTCTTATTTGCGTCCGCGGTACAAATTCCCTCCACTATAATTATCTTTTGCTGGATTTCATGTCTTCTGACACATTCAAATGATGTAATTTTTCTCATTTTCTTTCTTAATAACCAGTCTTCTTCGACGTTGTGTTCTTGTTGGATATACTTGTGTTTTCTCCATTCTACTCAATCTTTTTGAATACTCTTCTACGACATTTATATTCAAAGGAGGATATGTTATTTTCTATTCATTTATTTAATGTCCAAGTTTCGCACCTGTAATATTTGCTTCTGTTTTGCGATAGGAAATATGTAAGCTATTAGTTTTCTGACTTCTGTCGTTGAATCTGCTCCATTACATTAAGGTTTGTTAAATATTTGTAGAGCAATACGTGTCCCTCTTTTAATTTCTGTATTTACAACTGCGGAAATCTGCGAAAAGTATTTTAGGCATAGATACATTTAATTCTGTGCTGAGATTCTGAATCTCCAGATTTGTGAGGCAGCTATTCTAACCACTCTGCCACCCGTACCTCTAAAATAAAGGAATACATTATAAACAGATGTAGAAGCCACTGTAATGCAGTGGCCAGCACTCTTGCCTGCTGGTCTGATGATGGTGTGTTCCAGTCCGGATGAAGGTTGAAGTAAAACATTGCCCTGTTCCCCCAGGTTCCCGCAGCCTAAAATGCGTACCAAGAAACGTCATGGGGGTAAAGATAAAGGTGTCTAGCAGATTGATCTATATATCTATATATCCATATGTCTATTTCTATATATCTGTCTAGATCTATATAGATCTATATATGTCTAGATTTATATATTTAGGGTGCTGAGTGGTCTCGAGCTATGGTGTCCACCTCGAGTGCTGGAGGTCCTGAGTTCAAGCCCCGGTGAGGGCCGAGATTTTTTTTAACGTGGACTTCTTGTAACAAATTTCCCCTGGCCTCTGGGTAGTGAGATCGGACGCCCGTGTGTATTGTTGCTCACGTATAACAAATCCCTTGGCAGTTGGACATCGAAAAAGAGTAGTCTAGCGGCGCTGCCCAGGCAAAAAGTTCGAGGTAAAAATCTACCCCAAGTATTTCAGGATCTTCGCCGGTGCTACGGAGTTCGTGCACTGAGCTGATATTCTCCGGACTCGGGTTTGAGTTAGGAGTAGAACGGAGCACTTATGGGTTACACCCGTGTGCCGTGATGTTGATCCGTCGACTAAAAACTAAGAACTAAACTGATCTATATAAATATGGGTCTAGCACCATATACCCAATACACTGTAAGCCGAACCTTTAAAACATATGACTCACAAATGACTGGATTCAACTGTTCATTTATCTGTTACTCTGAGTACATTATAATTCTATAGATCTAGGATTATTGTTAAATTAATGTATAATAAGAGTAACATGTCACTGTTTTCATATTTGTTTATGTTGCATATCCCTTACAGGACGTTGCAGTCAACATCAGCATCTTTCAGCTGCTGTTGATGTACTAGGCAAGTTTTACGTTTAGTAGCTTGCATTGCTTTCTGAACGACCGTCTCACATACCCCCGTAATTTACAAGCGCGGCACGTACAACTGCCGATTCTCGCAGCTGCTGTTTTTCCCACGTGGATATAGGGAACTACGAACAACGTCGCCATCCTTGGCCAGGGAGACCGGCGTTTTCATATTAAAAGTGTAAAATACTCACATTCGTTTAATAGTACTGTCGTGGAGGTAGTTTCTGAATCTTAGACTATTTGAAACAAAATAACAACAAAACTTGGTTAGTGGTCGTATCTTCCATTATGTAACTCTGAAACTCCTCTTCTTCGTATGCCTGTTATCTCCCAGTGAAGCGCAGACTCTCCAACTTAAGCCTTTTAACTCCCAATGCAGCACAGACTTTAGTTAGTTAATCGACAGATCATCCTCATTGCACATCGAACCATTCAGTCCATAAGTGCTCGGATCCCCTCCTCAGCAAATCCCGCAGCTTGTAGCGGCTAACGACACCAGTTCTGTGTTGGTTTATCAATCTTCTTTGGCTTCCTGCGTAGTGTTCTTGTTTGGCCACCCCTCTTTTAATTTGATGTTCTCGCAGTCTGGCCATGGTTGTAGATTCACAGTCATCACTTGGTTCACACAAAAGTCTTACTTCTCGTAGAACATTCAGAATGTCAGCCTGGTCCATGGCGCGTCTGCCCTCCACCGTAGCCTCACCTACGAGCTTGTCAGCCCGTTCATTTCCTTGCACTCCCGCATGCCCTGGCACGAAGATGAAACTAATCTTTGCCAGCCGATACCGCCCCAGAAGCAGCAACCATTCTCTTCTGATCGACCCCTCCTCTATCCTCTTGATCATGTTCATTGAGTCGCTAAGGAAACATGCCCTAGTGAATGTCTGTGTCTCAAGCCATGTTATTGCTTTACTTACTGCCATGACTTCCATAGTCAGGCTACTTGTGGTTTCAGTGAAAGCACCAGAGTCCTCCTTCACAATTCTCCCTCCGGCCCGAGCCGTAAAGGCCCATGAGCTTCTTACATGTCGGACGACCGACCCATCTGTGTAGATGACAGCATCACCGTCTAGCGAATTCTCGAAAATCAACGCTTGTACTTCAGCCTCCACAGCAGCCGGATTTTCTTGTCTGCATTTTCTATCTAGTTGGATGCAAACTGAAAAGGATGTGCAGAAATCTGTTGGCACTTGTACCCACTCCTCGCCAGGTTCTAAGTCCTCAAGTGAACACACCTGTTGAAGAATGTCTTCGGCTTGACCCATCCACGACCGTCCTCTTTTTAACCTGCTGCCCTTCACCTTCATAATTTCACTATGCAGTGGATGTTGTGTGTTTGCGTTAACTCTGAGGTAGGCGCGTGCTCTGCAAACTTGTATTCTCTCTTCAATGGTTGGAAAATCAAGAAGGTAGCGCATCGCCCTGCATGCTGTATCTCTTGTACATCCAAGAATAATGAGCATAGCTTCATTCTGTATCTTTTCCATCCTTTCTATCTGCTTACAGCTGAGAGTCAGGATTTCCATTAGTACAGGTAGCACAGACTCTACAACGACCTATGCCTAGTTCTTTTAGACTTGTTCAGTTTTGATTGGATTTTGCAGCTAACGTTTTCTACGGGATGAGGTAGCCATTGTCATGCCAATCCCCTTTAATCACCTCGTATGACATTCAATCACCTCGTATGACATTCAATCCTCTCGTATGACATTCAATCCTCTCGTATGACATTCAATCCTCTCGTATGACATTCAATCACCTCGTATGACATTCAATCCTCTCGTATGACATTAAATCCTCTCGTATGACATTCAATCCTCTCGTATGACATTCAATCACCTCGTATGACATTCAGTCACCTATTATGACATTCAGTCACCTCGTATGACATTCAGTCACCTCGTATGACATTTAGTCACCTCGTATCATCTTCATGGTGGGTTACAATGTTACAATTCTCTGCTTCCCTTATGGACGCTGAAAATACATTGGCTACCTGGAATTTAAAGAGAAATATTGCATGCCCTTGCAGGACGTTGGGATCAATCCCAGGTTGGTAGGTCAGCATTGCCGAATGGGTAAGAACGCGTGTTCTTAAACATCCGATGTGCTGATGCAGAGGTAAGCGGTTCAACCCCTACACTGGACAGCTGGACTAAAATATTGACCTGTATTCCTTGACATGGGGACGTAAATTACAAATACCTCTGAAGTCGGAGTGGGTTCGCCTGATGGCTAGGGACACTGTTAATAGCGAAAGCTAATTCACACGCAAAATTCAGTCCATCACTACTATAAATCGTGTGTATGTACTACGCTTGAGTTCAAAGCGAGCGAGCGCAAAAAAAAAAGGAAAAAAAAATCCCAGGTTGAATTTGTAATGAATTGTACGGTTAGTTGTTTACCATTGTTTCAGAAGGAGAAGTCGCCGTTTACGTGCAACTGATTGCTGTTACTTGCACATACAACTGTGTTCCATTCTTCGACTATTTAATCTTTTATTGTACATAAACTATTTTAAATCTTCCTTCTATTTATTTTTCAGAATTCTCACAACACAATAAAAGAAACCAAAAGTAGAAAGATAGATAAGAAGAAGCCGCCCGAAGAGAGGGTTCGCGAGAGAACATTAGACGTCAGACAGACCATCCCGCAAGCTTCCGGTGTCAGAGATGTCACAGTTGTTGGTCTGCATAATGGCAGAGTGAAAAGATATTAAGAAAGATTTGAACATACTAAACCTGCTGATAACATGATGTACAGACGTTCTGTGTTAATGATATGAAGTATAAAGATACTGATATATATATTTATTTATTCTTTCGTTCTTCGTGGGTAGATTTCCTAACTTTCAAACTTTTCCGGGACAGCAGATTCTCTGGCCTGCTATTTTTAGATTTCCAACTGAGAGTTTTAGTATTAGCAGTGTGTGTGTGTGTGAGTGTATGTGTGTGTGTGTATGTATATATATATATATATATATATATATATATATATATATATATATATATATATATATATATATATACACACACACACATTTACGTTAAATAAATATTAAATAAACACGATGTTAAGTAAACTGGAGTCTCTGTGGCGAAGTGTTCAAGTCGTTTCACTCGGGCTCCGAAGGTTGTGGGTTCGATTCCGAGCCGCGTCGTTCGGTTCATGAGTGAAATTTATCCGAGACTCCTGTGGGTCGTCGCTAGAGCTACGGAGTTCGTGCTTTGTGCGAACTTTCGGCGCTGCAGAAAGGGACCGAGCCATACGAGATAAAACCCCGGTGCAATGAAGTCGACCCTGTCGATTTTTAAGCGACTTGTTAAGCGACTCTATGTTAAGTAAACACTATGTCAAATAAACACTTCGTTTAAATAAACACTACGTTAAATAAAGTTGAAAGATAAACTGTGTTAAATATACACTGCGTTAAATATAGATTACTTAAACACTACGTTAAATAAACACTGCGTTAAATAAAGATTAAATAAACACTACGTTAAACTGTATGTTAAAAAAAGATTAAATATCACTACGTTAAATAAACACTACGTTAAATAAAGATTAAATAAACACTACATTAAATAAAGATTAAATAAACACTACGTTAAATAAAGATTAAATAAACACTACTTTAAATAAAGACTATGTTATCAAACACTATGTTACATAAACACTTCGTATAAAAACATTACGTTAAATAAAGATTAAATAAACACTACTTTAAATAAAGACTATGTTATAAAACACTGTGTTACATAAACACTTCGTATAAAACCACTACGTTAAATAAAGATTAAATGTACACTATGTTAACGAGTAACGTGATGTGCACGGTTCAGTTGTGACTGTGTGAACCATGATCAAGTGTAGTGCTGTGATATGTTGTGCCAGCAATGTTCTGTTATATACTTTAAACTCCTGGTGCTTCTGATTAACTTCTAAATTGTTGGCATTTTGGTCAGTTTGGGTTATGTTTTTTTTTTTTCATGTACATAAAACTTGGTGCTATTGTCTAAAGTAACTCCATGACAGGACTTCCTTTGTGGCTGTCTAGTTGTTAAATATATTAGTTCATGGTTTTATGTGATGAAGTGCCGAGCTCCGTTTCTCATCTCCTTTTATTTCACGAAAAGTCCTGGGAATCCATTTTACAATTCTAGATTGATTATGTGTGAATCTTGACCAGACAATGAACATTCTTGTCACTTCTTGGAGTTGAACATTTAATTAACATATTGGTAAGGTTGTGTACTAACCACTACTCCACCAGAGCATTTGTAGTACCTTTGGTAAGGATGACTGTCACGCTCTTTTTAGGGCACATCCCCACTGGTCCAAGCCTGACATCCGGCTCACACCTGTGGCTCCTAGTAGCTGTCAGCATGCGACAGCGGCCACCCCCCAGACAACAGCTGTGACAGGCTGGCTAAACTAGGCATGGGTAGCCGATTTGGGGTCAAACCAATCGGTGAACTAGGGTATGCCTACCCAGCATGTGAAGACAGGAGTCGGTAGACCGCGCGGAAGAAATCATTGTTGATTCAACGGGCAAGACGGCGCTTACCTGCAAAGTGTTGTGGAACGTAATTAGCACGGCAAGACACGTAGAGCGCTCTGGTCATCCACTGCACCTGTATTCGTCTCCAGTCGTTTTGACTTGTCTTGCCACTGGATTCAAATGGACTCAGGCGAGAGAGTGAGGTCGACGAATTGCGCAACTCTTCCTCACTTTAATCCAATTCATCGAGCAAGTCATTCTTCATTCAACTTCATATATACCTTTGACAGATTGTAAAAGAATGTATGGGACAGAAATGGAGTAAGCCTGCAAACAAAGCTGAAAGTCCACAAAGCAGTTGTGTTATCCACACTGCTATATGCTTGTGAAAAGTGGACTGTTTACCAGCGACATGCTAGAAAATTAAACACGTCCACACAGTCTGCCTTAGGAAGCTATTGAAGATTAAATGGCAAGACAAGATCCCATACACTGAAGTTCTAGAAAGAGCATCCATGCCCAGTATCCACATTCTACTAATGAAGAATCAAATTCGCTGGGCTGGTAACTTAACTCGCATGCCAGATCACAGGCTCCATAAACGAATTTTTTACAGCGAGCTGCGTTGTGGTAAGGCCAGAGGCGGTCAGAGGAAACGCTTTAAAGACACTCTGAAAATCTCACTAAACGCTTTTTGGAATTCCTTTTGAAACCTGGGAGACTGCTGCCAAAGACCGAAATTCATAGCGTACATCTTACGCAAGGGTGTAGTCACTTGTGAAGCAACCAGGACTGCAAGAGCTGTGAAGAAACGGCTGGACAGAAAAACCACAGCAGGAGATCCTCCTTCTGGAACGTCAAGCATTCTTTGCCCACATTGTCAAAGAACATTTCGAGCCAAAATAGGCCTTATCAGCCATCTTAGAACTCACGGCTCCATACTTTCAACTCAACTGGGTGAACTGAATGGTCATCATCATTCTTGATGGACAAACATCACTCCACCAAAGCGTCTGTTACATATCTTGCATCGTATTAATACTTTCTTATACCTAGGAGTAGTGTCCGGCTCTGTGACGCAATTCGTAATCCCGCATACCACGTTCGAAACATAGCTGCGGGACATTTGGCAGCAGACTGCCTTGCGTTAGTTTTCATAAAATGGTATGAGTGCCTGTCGCTCTGAAAGCAAAGGCAAATTCATTCATTCCGTAGCATGTCCCTTGCAGAACCTCGCTCACATAACAACCTTCCGGAAATCTAAAACAGCCAACAATACAGGGGTTGACTTCGACGTCCTGTAAAGGACATGCAACTAACTGTTTTGAGGGTAGTGGCTGACTGTCCAGGCAGTCAGCTTGCCTAGTGGCACGTCGGTCATATGGATCCCTTATGAAGTGCGTTCTCAGGGAACCTAATGAAGTGGGCCCTGTGGGTCCCACATGAAGTGTGTCATGTGGATCCCCGATGAAGTGAGTCATGTGGATCCCCGATGAAGTGGGGAATGTGGGTCCCTGATGAAGTGAGCCCTGTGGATCCTTTATGAAGTGGACCATGTGAATCCTTGATGAAGTGGGTCCCCAGAAAAATTAGGCCGTGTGTTTGAAATGTTCATGTTACTTAATAGCTTTGTTTCATGTTAACCAATATGTATAGACCCAGTCCCCCACTGTATAGGAGTATCATTCATTCTTGGACTTGATGGTAGAAAGACATCAAGGACATTATTTATTCTGGACTTGGTGGTAGAAGGACATGAAGGACATTATTTTTCTGACTTGGTGGTAGAAGGACACCAATGACATTATTTGTCTAGACTTGGTTGGGCATATGTTCAGTGCGGGTGTTACGTGTGTGGCTGTGTGTGAATATTTTGCATGTAAGCATACACAAGCATACCCGTCTGTGTGTGTATGTGTGGGTGTGTGTGTGTGTGTGTGTGTGAGTGGGTGAGTGATTATGACAGCTTAAACAAAACCAGATTGTACCTTTATAACCTTTATTTTGTTTTAATTTTGTGGTGGACGCCATTCCTCTGAAACTGTTTCTGCAAACATCATCATCATCATGAAGTTGCCAATTGGCGTGAGTCATCGTGTTCCTCGACATCTCGGCATCTCCAAGGGCATTCTACAAATACTAAACTACATTTTAGTTGAAATGAGAGCAAACAGCTCTTACCCTGGAACTGACCAACAAGTCCGACACACCCATTCAGTTATGGAAAGATATCACAATATAAGTTGTTTCTATTTCTGTCTGAAAAAATAACGCTATCATAAACATCATATTGCTGTTTATATACAAATCTAAGATGAGTAATTTGTTGTCATTTTTAAATTACTATTTTATATAAATATATCGTAATTGGTTAAAAAACATTTATCATTTTAAGTTCAGTATATTTAGAAACATGATTTAAAATTCTTAAATGCTTAAAGCCGGTCTCTCTGGCCGAGGGGTTATACCACTTTCTCCGTGATCCCGTTTATCACGCAGAGTCTCGTGGCGGGCGAGAACTGGGAGCGGTTCGTCCCCCGCTGGTGACTTGCGGGATAACTGAGCCGGCCGCTCAGAAAGCAATGTCAAACTACTGAGCGTAATCTTGCCGGGGGATCAACGGACAGCTGAAAGATGCTGCTGTTGACAGCGATGTACTGTAAAGGGATAAGCGAATTTTTTAAAAAATGCTTAAAAGCCATGAGCATATAAATCGTCTTATTTTAATTGCCCGTATCTGCCATGGGCGTATAAATCAAACTATAGTTTAAAAAATCAATACAGTAGTTTTTCCTATACAACTCCCTTGAATTTGATATATAATACAACATGTCTGCTACCATATTGACTACTTATAAGTTATAACTGTGACACCCTCTTCCTTCCCATTTTCCGCCATCTATTTATCTTTGGTCCAAACCTAATTTTTGTTTGGCACTGAATCTGTTAATTAATTTTTAAGGACTTAATTTTACACAAGGTAAGATAATATTTTTATCCATTCTAACACGACTTTTCAGTAAGCAGAATTGTATGCATGTAAGATATTTATGCTTGTCACTTTTGCTCATTTTTATAAAAGAGTCTGTGAATATCCACATAAATGTTAATTCAATGAAATACTGTCTACAATCGTATATATTTTTTGTTACATTGTTAACTCAATTGCCATGCAGTTATTTATGATTGTGATTACTGTTGTGTCTTTTATAATGTGTATTACTTTGATGTTGTATTGCAAAATTCGTTGAAAAATCTACTTTATAATAAAGTCAATCACAGCGCATACCACTTAGATCCTCCACAATGAAGGTTGGCTGCAACGGATCTCAAGCACTTCCTGTCTCTTACTCTAATGGTGCAGGAACTAAGGTAGTTCAGTGGCTAGTATGCTTGCCTGCTGCAACGCTGGTCGTTGGTTTGAATCCTCATCAAGGGATAATTTTGAAAATTGACCTGGGATCCCTGACCAACCCAGCCTAAAATGTGTACCAGGAAATGTCATTGGAAGTAACGGGGGCCAATGTGACATTGGCCATGTCACTCATTGAGTGCTGATTGGTCTATACAAATAGTTCAAGGTCTTTACAAATACGGAGCTAGTTCTTTGGTCTTTACAAATACGGAGTTAGTTTTATGGTATTTACAAATACGGAGCTAGTTCTATGGTCTTTACTAATACGGAGCTAGTTCTTTGGTCTTTACAAATATGAGCTAGTTCTATGGTCTTTACAAATACGGAGCTAGTTCTATGGTCTTTCCAAATACGGAACTAGTTCTATGGTCTTTACAAATACGGAGTTAGTTTTATGGTATTTACAAATACGGAGTTAGTTTTATGGTATTTACAAATATGAGCTAGTTCTATGGTCTTTACAAATATGAGCTAGTTCTATGGTCTTTACAAATACGGAGCTAGTTCTATGGTCTTTACAAATATAAGCTAGTTCTATGGTCTTTACAAATACGGAGCTAGTTCTATGGTCTTTACAAATATGAGCTAGTTCTATGGTCTTTACAAATACGGAGCTAGTTCTATGGTCTTTACAAATACGGTGCTAGGTCTATGGTCTTTACAAATACGGAGCAAGCTCTATGTGCCCAATGTGTCTCAAGGCGTGAGAAAGGGTCCTTTACTTGTCCCCTAGTGGTACACGCTGGGAAGATCCAACAATGGGACCCCGTCATGTAACTCTTAATGCAAATTGAATAGTAAGAAGACACAATATGGTCGTCACTTGGAAGAAGGAAATACCACAATATGATATACGAGTAAATGGGCATATGCTTAAGCAAGTTAATCGGTGCAGCTATCTCGGAACAGTCATAACATCTGATGGGACATGCCTTGAAGAGATTAGAACAAGAATTGCAATTGCGAAGGTAGCCTTTTGCAAGATGAAAAACATACTGACCAATAAAAAGATATCAAATGAAACGAGAAAAAGAGCGTTGAAGTGCTACATAGAACCTGTACTTTTGTATAGATGTGAAGCGTGGACAATGAGCAGTCAAGCTGAAAAACATATGATGGCTGTGGAAGTGTGATTTCTGAGGAAAATGCAAAGAATACCATGGACAGACAGAAAAACCAATGAATAAGTCCTTCAAGAAACAAATGAAGATAGTAAACTGATTAGAGACATCAGACGTAGACAATCACATTGTTTTTGGGCATGTTATGAGAAGAAATGACTTGGAGAACTTGGTGACAACTGGCAAGATCGAAGGGAAGACACCAAGAGGAAGACCGAGAAGTAAATACCTTGATGTCTTGGCCAGGTGGCATGGTCGAGACAGAAATACGGAGCTGATCCACGACTCGGGTGATTGAGTGAGATGGCATCACATGACCGCCACGCTTATCGGCATGACAAATGATGGATGTAAGTCTTTCGGCTCCAAAGAATGCAGGTGTGAGATCTTGACTGCTGTAGTTTACTAGGAATCTGTTAGGAAGGTTGTCTGCCATTGATGTCCTTCTTGGCAGTGAAGCTTCCGATCGGTGAATGTAAACATTGTTTTTGTAAAGGGATCCCAGTCTACAGTTGCGAATTTGAGACCATAATCAACAACTACGTGTCACCTGCACTTATGCTCAGTTATATATTTACATTGTTTAATGATCGAAGAGAACAAATCATGCAATATGGAAGCAAACAATACACTGAACAAAATCACATCGGTTAGATACTGGGTAATAACCGCTATGACAAATCATAAGTGCATTACTTCCAAAGTGGCCAAACAGAGTGACACTCTGAGAGGCTGCTATTTGTTCATCTCATACTGTGATGTTTCCCATTGTAACGCTGTTTGCCTGTTACCTGTCTTTGACATATAAAACATGGTGAAAACAAAGAAAGCATGTGGGGAGGTTTGCTAACACTTAAAACTACTACAACAGTTATGAGGTGTTTGTGTTGTTCTATTTCAGTACTTGCTACATTGCTGGCTCCATGGCGATAGAGTTACGGACGCAGTTAGTGAACCTGCATACCCGTGTTCGAAACACAACTGCGCGCGATTTGGCAGCAGACCGCGTTGCTTTGTTTTTTTACGAAATGGTATAGGTGCCGGTCGTTCAGAAAGCAATGGCAAACTACTTAACGTAAACTTGCCAAGAAATAACAACAGCAAAACAAAGCTGTAGTAGACTGCAACGTCCTGTAAAGGATATGCAACTACCTTTTTTAACTTGCAACATTGCATAGATATTTTTACCGAATCCTAGTATACCATATCTGCACAAACCAGCGTTGGAGAATACATTTAGGGGCATCAGGGGCAATCACTTAGTTTATCTTCAAGTGACTTGTCCTTTACAGAACTGTGTATCTTTAACAATCTTTTGAATTATATCCCATTCCTTGATTTTTTTTGACTGCTGTTGGTTACTAGGCATGTGTCAGGAAGGTAGTCTGCCGTTTATTTCCTTCTTGGCAGTGAACCTACTGGTCGGTTACTGTAACCAGTGTTTCCGTAAAGAGAAAGAGAGCCACTGCCTCCCGATGGGAATTTGAGACCATAACCAACAGCTACCTGTCAGCTGCTCTTAAGCTCAGTTATATCTTTACATTGTTTACTGATCGAAGCCAACAACTCATGCCATATGGAAGCGCACAATACTCTGAACAAAATCACATCAGTTAGAGAATGGGAAAAAACCACAATGACAAATGAAAAGTGCATTACTTCCACAGAGGTCAAACACTGTCTTTAGTGTGCTCTGATCAAATGTAAATGGTAAATGAACACATTACACGATGGTTGGGATTCAAGATGAAGAGCCAGTCACAACTGTATTCTTTGGAACCGAAAGAGTTACCTGCCGGGGTCCCATTGTTGGATCTTCCCACCCTCAATGTCCACTTGAAACACCATCAGCTAGAAGTAGGAAATCTGACTAGGAATTGAATTCACGCATTTCACCTGGCAAGCAAGCCATTCAATTAGTATAGCTAATGGCTTCTAAAAATTGACTCATTATTTGCCAAATAAATTACTTTCTTTTCTGTTGAACCCATTTGTACGCGCTGAGATATACTGGGTATATGATGCTTGCTCCATATTTGTATAGATCTATCAGCAGTCAGTGGGTGATGTGGTCAGTGTAACCCCAGCCTCCTGTACTCCCTTGGGACATTTCCTGGTGCCAGTTTTAGGCTGGGTTGACCGGAAGCCCAGCTCAGTTGTACAGATCTACCTCAACTGTCTCCGAACACATGACTGCCATGTTAGCAGACAAGCATGTCGGCCACTGCCATTGATATATGCAAATATTGGTGTGACAGCATATACCCAGTATGTCTCGCGGTGTGAAGAAGAGTCGTGTACTTGACCTACTTGCCTCCATGACCAAACATGATTATTTTCTTAACTCAGTCCTATACCAAGATATCCTCTACATGTTGAGTTGAGCTGAGCTAAGTAGAGTCAAGAACCGACATCACAGAACTAAGGCCATTATCTCAGTGCTCCGTCCTCATCTTCAACAGCCAACGAAGAGTCTCATTATTAAAGGTACCAATTGCAGTCTGAGTATGTGTCCGTCTGGCCTTTTCTCGGAGTGCTGAGAGTCGGCCACATCCTCTGGTCACTCCCTGTGTCCGTCTGGCCATTCCTCAGAGTGCTGAGAGTCGGCCAGATCCTCTGGTCATTCCCTGTGTCCGTCTGGCCTTTTCTCGGAGTGCTGAGAGTCGGCCAGATCCTCTGGTCATTCTCTGTGTCCGTCTGGCCTTTTCTCGGAGTGCTGAGAGTCGGCCAGATCCTCTGGTCATTCCCTGTGTCCGTCTGGCCTTTTCTCGGAGTGCTGAGAGTCGGCCAGATCCTCTGGTCATTCCCTGTGTCCGTCTGGCCTTTTCTCGGAGTGCTGAGAGTCGGCCAGATCCTCTGGTCATTCCCTGTGTCCGTCTGGCCTTTTCTCGGAGTGCTGAGAGTCGGCCAGATCCTCTGGTCATTCCCTGTGTCCGTCTGGCCTTTTCTCGGAGTGCTGAGAGTCGGCCAGATCCTCTGGTCATTCCCTGTGTCCGTCTGGCCTTTCCTCAGAGTGCCGAGAGTCGGCCAGATCCTCTGGTCACTCCCTGTGTCCGTCTGGCCATTCCTCAGAGTGCCGAGAGTCGGCCACATCCTCTGGTAAAGCATGTTCATTCTACCAAGAATGTCACCGTATATTACTCAGTGTATGCCATACTTTGCTTTTTTCTGCCTGGGACTATTATTAAATTAACTAATCTTATACGCAATATACGATTTCTGGGGTCCCATTATTATTGTAACTCCTTCAGATCCAAACATTATTACTTTAAAGTTATAACTGATTTTGATAGTGTTAAAGTAACAGCTACTTGGGATATATCTAATGTAACAATTGATTAGGATACAGCTAAAGTAACTGCTTGAGACAGGGTTAAAGTAACACCTGATTGGGAAAGAGCTAATGCATCAGTTTTTTTTTAAAGTTTAATATCCTTTACAGGACGTTGCAGTCAACACCAGCATTTTATTTCTGTTGTTGATGTCTAGACAAGGTTTTTTTTTACGTTCAGAAGTTTGCCATTGCTTTCTGAACGCTAGGCTCCCATACCAGCACGTTAACACCAGTGCGACACAGTCAGTTGCAAAATCGGTCGCCGCTGTGTTTCGCAAAATCGGTCACCGCTGTGTTTCGAACACGGGTAAGTGGCATTACGAATTGCGTTCGCAACGCTATCGCCACGGAGGGCGGATTAGTTGTTTGGACAGGGCTAAAGTATCGATTGTTTGGGTTAGAGTTAAAGTAATATCTTCTTGGGAAATAACCATAATAGCAAACTATTAAAAGAGAGCTAAGTAACAACTGTTTGGAATATTCTTAAAATAAAACTTGATTAGGATAGACTTAAAGTAATGACTGATTTGATAAAATAAGGCATAATAATTACAACCGATGGCAGTAGCGATTGTGATTGATCAGGCCAATTAGAGCGGTAAACGTTCGTCAACAATGGATGCATGTGAACACGTGGTCATTTCCACCATCACATACCATCTTACGTCTCACACACTCCGTGTGTGATATGAGAGAAAACATTTTCTCCTTTGTCTTTATTCTATTTATGATTTTTGGCCTCCATGCAACGCCATCAATGGCTACTTTCCCGCATGGTGCAATATCAATGCCTATATAATTTATGTTCCACTTTCAAACATCTTTGAACCGTAACAGAGGCCGACCCCGAGATTGTTTTCCATCTGTGATTCACCAAATAAGATTTGGCATATAACTGTTGCCAATCCTCCCAATGTGTCCTATTCATCTAAGTCTACGAAAACTGATTATGGAACAAACCGTCACTCAACCCCATCTTTCCCATATTTCAGTATTTGTGATTTTATCTTGCCACTTATTAGCAACGGATATAAAAGTTATTTACATGTTTCTCTTGGCGTGAGTAAGTTGACAAGGCTTCACAACTGCCATAAAGGAGAGTACTAAGGACAGGTTTGTTTTGGCAGTAAGCTTCCTGTTTTCCCAGACTCTTCTTTAACCTGTTCATTGTTGTTACTGCCTTACTAATCCTGATGTTAATTTCCTAATCTAGGGATAATTTATTGTTTAGCTTCTATTCTAAATATGTGAAATGATCTACTATCTTCAGCTCTGCGTCGTCAATAAAAATAGATGATACCACATTTGCTTCTTGTATCATAATCTGTGTCTTCTTTTTGCTAATTGTTAAATCAGATTCATAACAAACATTGGAAAATGAAAACAGATATCAGGTATTGTAATTTTTTTTTAAAGTGAGTCGTAATTGCAGCATCATCTACAAAAACAACTCTCTGATCACTACCCTCCTAAATCAGACTTGATTATGCCCTTCCTGCCTGTGTAGATCGATTTCACGATGGGCAGAAGAGTTTGCGGGCAGCCAATCTTCTTTAGCACCTTGAACAAACACTTACGACTGACCAAAATCAAATGCGGTTGTAAGATCGATGAAAGCAATAAACAGTGGTTGATTCTGTTCACGCATGTTTCTTGCAGCTGTCGCATTGAGAGTATCATACCAATGGTCGAAAGCCACAATTTGATTCAGCGTAGGTTTGGTCTCCCAGGACTTGACGTCTGAGCAGAACAATCCTGACTAATATTTTCCGAACCATACATAGAAGTGAGACACCCCTATAATTGTTACAGTCACTCCGATCCCCCTTGTTCTTGTACAGTTGTATAATGCTTGAGGCTTTGAAATTTTACGGGAACTTCTTGTCGCCAGCCTAGCTCTAATAGCTAGTGGATCTGCAGAGTTATTATGTCTTGTCCACTCCTGTTAAATTCTAACCGAATCCCGCCATTACCTGGAAATTTGTCTGAAGCACAATAGCACAATAAACATCTGTTATGGTGTGAAGTGTGTCTAAGTGGTCAAGAGTTGGCAGAGCCTCTTTAGCGTTGAGGGCATAATCCATCAGTTTTTGTTTCGCTTGAGTAAAGCTCCAAATACCGGTTCTACCCATATATTCATGTGCTGTTTCTTATCAGTGATGATTTCTGCAGTTAAGGTTTTCAGTTGTGCACTTATTTTAATTATTTTACCGCTGCCTTCCATATACTCTCATACATGTCTCTGATGTTTCTCTTATCATTGCAATTTGAATGCACTAGCATTACTTGATCCAATAGCCGTTTGCACATTGTCTCGCTGCCCTTTGCACATCCTTCCTAGCGTGTTTCAGATCACTGAGAGTGTTTCGAACTGTTCTTTCCTTGTTTCTTAAGAGCGTTATCTTCTTTCTATCAATCAAGGGCTGCAGTGTCTGGTTGTCTGCCGTAAACCAGCCCTACCTCTTACGATCCACAGTGCCATAAACCAATGCCGCTGTTTTATAAAGAGTTTCATTAAGTCTCATCTCATCTCATCTTGTTCCTCGTGTGCCTTGCGGTGTCAAAGTGAAGCATAAACAGCGGGGGCGTTCCGGTTCATGGGCTTCATGTACCGAGATTCCCATGGACTCTGCTATTCCTTCTGCCCATCGTTTTCGTGGACCCCTCTTCTTCTGCTTCATTTGATCTGTACATCATTGCTTGTTGTGGTATTCTATTAGTTGGTAATATAGTTACATGGCCAAACCATTTTACTTGCTGCCTTCTGATAAAATCTAGCGCTGCTATAACCCCCACTTTATTATTTATTTCCTAATTGCATGTGATTTTTCTTTTCTCTTTGTTTTGTCATTGTCCAGGTTTGGCAATGTTAGCATAGACTTGGTAAGAAGAATGTGTTGTGGAGTGCTTTCTTAGTAACTATTGATATGTGTTTGTTCTTTAGTATTGGTACCATTTGTCTAATGAGTTGGTTTGCCTTATCGCATCTATTTTTGATCTCGTCTTCTAATTTGCCATTTGATGATATAATACTTCACAAGTACTTGAAGCTCTCTACTTGTATCAGGGGGTGTACTTTTATATTAATCTTTGCTGTGTTTTTCTTCTTTGGTTATAGTCATTACCTCTGTTTAACTGATGCTAATTTTCAGGTTATGTTCATTCCATACTTCGTTTAGACTATCCATGTGGTCTTGTAATTCTGCTTCTTATTTTGCTATTAATGCTTGATGGTCCGCAATTAGGAGTTATTTAATGGTTTACTTTACCGTTGGTTCTTGTGTGTTCTGTTCATCATGCGGTGTTGTTGCGGTCTCTGTTTGGTTGGTTTCTTTACATATGTTGTCTAGGTTGTGAGCAAGAGGTTGGGGGGGGGGGGGGGGGAGCAGCACAAGACTAGGCAATATGATTCAGGATAGTCGAATTTAACTGCAATATATTTGCGGTTATGTTCGACAACGCAATTTTTGTGTCTTCGATCTGAGGAGATTAAGAGTTCCCGTGATGCTAAATTCCCCGATTATTTCAAGGTCGCGTTAAAACATACACCGATTACTTGATATAGTTTTTCCCTCAGAAGGCTGAAAGCTAAACCAAAATATACCAACGACGCCGTCAGAGAGCTCCTGCTTTCTGATGATTTCTCTCTATATGTCATCTCAGAGGCAGATACGCAATACAATGTTTCAGCTTGCTCATATGCCTGTGCCAACTTTGGGCTGAATATCAACTTGGAGAAGACTGTAGTTATCTTTCCTTCAGTTAGGAAACATCGACAGTTTTAACTCTTTCACTACCAAACAAAAACTGGGCTGTGACCAAACAGACATTTATGGCAGAAAATTGGAACTAGGGGTGTGTTACAATAATGCTTTTAAAATGGTTAAGGTGGTAGAAGACCTATTGTATTACATATCAAATTAAAGAGGATTGCACAAGGAACATGACAGTGTTAATAATTAATTGATAGGTTACAAATATTATGACAATAATGAGAGGTTTAATAATAACAAATGAAATTAAAGAGGTAAAAATTATTTAAAAAACTGCACATATAAGGTGTTTTCTACACTCCTATACTGCTAATCATGTTTAATTTACTGAATAATCAAACAAACACCACTTGTCTTCAAGAATATAAACAGTATTGCGCATTAAAGTAACCCAAAAAGAAGTTTTGGTGCATATTCTGAACCATGTATTTTTCACAAATAATGACAAAAAATAATGGCTGAAATCTTGAAGGTGGGGTCTGTCACAGTAAAGTTATGAAAATGGTTACAATTGTAGCAGAAATGTTGTATTATATATCAAAATAAAGGGGATTGCACAAGGAATATGTTGGTAGGAGAATGTTTGCTTTAGGTTGTAAATAAAATAAAAATAATAATATAATTTGTAAAATAATTGGACAAAAGTAGGTAAAAATAATGTAAACATTGCATTTAGAATGTGTTTTCTACACTCCTATACTGCTAATCATGTTTAATTTACTGAATAATCAAACAAACACCACTTGTCTTCAAGAATATAAACAGTATTGCTCATTTAAATCACCCAAAAGGAAGTTTTGGTGCATATTCTGAACCATGTCTTTTTCACACAAATGAAAAAAACTAATGGCCGAAATCTGGAAATTGGTGTATGTCGCAATAATGTTATGAAAATGGTTAACATTGTAGCAGAAATGTTGTATTATATATCAAAATAAAGGAGATAGCACAAGGAATATGTTGGTAGGAGAATTTTTGCTGTATGTTGTAAATAAAATACAAATAATAATATAACTTCTAAAATAATTTGTTAAAAAGAGGTAAAAATAATGTAAACATTGTACTTACCGAGGGGGCGTTGTTATCCAATATCCTGATCACTGCTAATCCAATTGAATTTACTGAACAAACAACACTATTCTAAACTATAAACACCATTGCTTCCAATCAACCATCCGAAAAGAAGTTTCGCCGCAGATTCTGAATCATGTATTTTTTTTTTGTCAGAAAAAAATTAGGACAACACTTGGCAGATTTACATTTAATTGTCATGTCTGTTTGTTTTTATTTACTATATGTGGCAGTCTATTTGTGATAGGCTGCAACGCAAACTTTGGCGCACAAGTCTGGTCTATTAGTGCAGCCGGAGCAAACAAAATATGATATGTGTCGTTTAGTTCGAGTGCTGCAAAAACACAGTCTCTATTGACACCGACAAATTCTATTAAATGCTTGGCTCATGTAAATCTTTCGGCATAATTTCCTGCAACAGACTGAAATTCTTCGGCAGGCAGAGTGTCAAACTTTCAGGAATACTCTGAGCTACTTCGCGATGTGCACTTTCCTTTACTTGAAATCCTTCTATAACAATTTTTTTTCCTCCTTTCTCTGTTTGCCATATGGAATGTAGGATGTGAGCATTGATCTGTGCAATTTCAAAGATCTAGTAGTAGATATTCTTCCACCACGTAATGGTTTTCCTATCATGGATATTATAATATCCAACCATTTGGTCCATTCTGTCGCAGCCATTCATCGCCGTGTTATTTTCATGGAGACCATCTTCAGCTTGCTTTGCGGTTTTCGCAATCCGCTCTCAACAGTTCTAACTACAGACTTGGTAGAGACAACAATGCATGGTTTTTTTAGCTTTGTTTAGCCCTTCCACCAAATAATCATATCATCAATGGACACATTTTCAAATGGGTAAAATGCTTCCTGGATATTCTTCAGAGTCAACAAGAGGATAATTTTTTTTTTTTTTGGGGTACCCTCAGGTTGACATACATGAAACATGGTGTGATAAATATATTATAATTTTCTAATTGATTACTGGGAAACGTAGTGGCAGTGCCACATACCAAGGAGTATATAAATGTGCACTTGTACACCGGTAGTCTTTGATACATGGTCTTGGATCAAGTCCCATAGCAATAATGACAGACGTAAACTTCAGCCATTCGTGCTTCATTGTCAAACACTCAGCTGTTGACGAACATTCACTGGTTTTTCTTTATCACCACGTGCTAAAACTTTAGACACAACTAAAACTACTTTCTAAATATTCACATTCACATATTATTATAAACAATAATCTAGCTTGATCTCTAGTCATACTACGTGGACGCAAACTGGTGGGCGTTTCCATTGTGAAAAACCAAAACAAACAAATTAACACTACCTTAAAACTAAAAATTCACAAGAATCCAAAATTAGAAAAAGATTGACCGCTCAAAGATGGCGTAGAGATCTTTCGGCTGTACTACTTTTTAGTTTACTGTAACTTAAAATTCCGAAACGGAGCAGAAATATGTGAAATAAACCACTGATCATTTTGTGGGACGAAAAGGGCGGACTGCCATTACAGCAAATCCATTCTGTCCACAGATGGGCGCACGGTAGCGAAAGAGTTAATATCCCTTCAGCGTATGTGTTACCAACAGTGGTGTGAGTGTGTAGGTCACATTTTGTCCAAGTGCTAAAATCGTATTTTCCTCTTTGTTTATAATAAATTATAAACTGACACATAAACATTAATATCTCTGCTTAGAATTGACTTACAGACTTGAATAAGGTACCGTTGTTGTTGTTGTTTTTTTTTTTTTCAAGGGATATCAAGGAAGGGAAACATCCCAGCTCCACCTCCCCGCGGTTCTTCTCAAAACTTCATAGCAAAACATATATCAGAGTTAGTGAACGACGTTAATGGCTGTCTTAGGACATCCTCATCTGGTAGGGACAATCATGAGCCACAGGTTACACCAGACCGTGATCCAACTACTGATGGCAAAATAAAAAATAAAATTAATAAATTTAGGGTAGGAATATGGAATGTTAGGACATTAAATGAGCTAGGAAAATTGAACAATGTTCTAAGAGAGATGGATAGCATGAAAATGAATATACTAGGCGATTGTGAAATGAGATGGAAGGGATCGGGCAAAATTATACTTGACAACCACACAATAATTTATTCTGGAGGGCATACACATGATAAAGGTGTAGGAATAATACTTGACGAAAAATCAGCCAAGTCACTTAATGAATACTGGTGTATTTCAGATAGAGTTTTTATGGTTAAAATCAAAATTCCAATTCCAATTCCAATTCTTGTCTTGGGCGTTCTTACGAGTAGGTCTTATCTCGGACTGGTTATGTAGCGTTTGTGTCTGTGACGGCAGCAGAGGGATCGGTCGGCGGCTGTCCTTTGTGCAGGTTTCCTCTTGTGGTTTTCTTTGTTGGAGCAGGCTCCTGGCTCGTCTGGCTTGACTGGTTGCAGTCCTTAAAAGGACTTTTTATTTGGTATTTCTGCCTTCTCATTTGTGTATTGCCTGAAGAATCTTTTCGATGTGATATGCCTCCTTGCTCTTTTGATTGCTTCCTCCGTGGTCAGCCATGGGATGACTTCTCCGTCATCTATATAGTATTGCCATGGGTGTTCGTCATCCTCGTT
The DNA here is from genome assembly GCA_963921405.1 of Cepaea hortensis. NCBI lineage: Eukaryota > Metazoa > Mollusca > Gastropoda > Stylommatophora > Helicidae > Cepaea > Cepaea hortensis. The sequence continues at coordinate 40,641,953 of OY992896.1, forward strand.
TTTTTTTTAATCTGGTACTGTGGCGGTACGGCGGGCATTGGTTTCCCGTTGAGTTTCTAGTACTTCTTTTCTTTTTCTTCCATGCGCTTTCTGTATTCCTCGCACTTCAGTTCGTATTTCCTCGTTATCTCTGCGTGCCATGCTGGCGTTATCGGGTCGTCCTCGTTGTCGTTGTCAGGGTGCTCATCTCTGTTTTCTTTAGATGTCTGGTGAGATATTGGCTTCCCTTTGAATGTCTCGGGCGTCGTGGTTGGGCTGCTGGCTTTCGCTTGCGGTTCAGGCTCGGTCTCTTGGTTTTCATCCTGCGATTTCTCTGTAATTTCTTGTTCGGCTTCTGTTGTTTTGTTTCGGAGTATTTCCATTTCAGCTTTCTGTAGTTCTCGCTCTGATGTAATGGTTTGTAGGATCTCTTTGTTCTCCTTCTTAATCAGTGCCATATGTTCTACTTCTTGCTTGATGTTTTGCGGAATCTTCTTCATTTCCGCCAGTAGTTTTTCGTTGTCGCTTCTTCTTCTTCTTTCGTTCGCTTGAAATATGTCTATAACTGCAATGCTGTCTGTTGTATGAATTGAACTGTCTTTTTCAGTTCACACAGCGGTCCATAGAGTTTATCTTCAACTGTCGTCTCTCTAGGCCAGAAGGCTTGCCTAGATATGTTGTATTTTGGGCAGTCTTGGAGTATGTGCTCTGCTGTTTGAGACGCCAATCCACATGTGCACATGGCTGTTTCACCAATTTTGAATTTTGTATACATGTGGTTGCGTAATCTATTGTGCCCTGTTCAGAGGCGCAGAATAATGACCTGTTCTGGTCTGTCCATAACGTGGTAGTCATCTTGAGCAGGTTTTGGTGGCTTTCTAACTGATTTGATCATTCTTTTCTTTTGGTGGTATGTAACGGGCACATCAGGCTGTTCTTCTTTGGCTCCTTCCTTAGCCAATTGATCAGCTCTGTCGTTTCCGGGTACTCCACAGTGGGATGGTATCCACTGTATGGTGACTTTATGCTGACTGCTAAGTTCAGAAAGTAATGTCCTTAGTATTGGCAATTTCCCAGACAGGAGCGCCTCGAGTACTGATTGTGCATCTGTCCATAGCACCACAGGTTGTGTACCATTGCTGGTATTTAGTAATTTCTCTGTGGCTATCTTGATTGCCTCAATTTCAGCATCGTAGTTATGGCAGTACTTTCCTGTCGGTACTCTAGCTGTGTCCCTAGTATTATTTGGGTATTCTATGTACACTCCCGCTCCTCAATTTCGAACAGCATTTTGTGCTGCCCATCTGTGTAGACGCGGATCCAGAGGTCCTGTGGGTATTCTTCATCAAGGAAGCTGAGAGTGGCTGTTCTGCACTGCACACTGTTATGTTCTTCCTTGTGAAATATTCCTCTCACTTTTGTCTGGATTTGTAATGATAGTCTATGCTCATCTTTCCATGGAGTTCGCTCTGGAGTTAGGGGGATACCAACTGTCGGCAAATCGGTGGTTTCTCTGCAGAGTCGTTTGGCCTGGTGGATAAAACTACTTCTTTTCAACCGCCCCATAACTAGGTTTTCAAATCTACTCTTCATATGGTGGCCTGGCAAACTGAGGAACTTTTCTGCTTGTATTAGCGTTTTCGTATCTCTGCGCTCACTCAGTGCTTGTGTCCTCCCCATCTTCTCCATTTCCAATATAGGGGTTGATCTCATCCCTCCTGTGGTGACTCTAAGTGCTTGATTTTGCACTTTGTCCAGCTCTTGTAGTGTTGTTTTTGATGCCGAACACCACGCAGTTGACCCGTATTCCAGGTGTGGTCGTATGCTCTGTTGATAAATTTTGCTAAGTATTTTCCCACTGGCTCCCCATGTGGTTCCACTTAGCTTTCTCAGGATGGCTATTTTCCTTCTGGCTTTTGCTACTGCTTTGTTGTTCGTTGTCGCTATTCGGAGTCGGCGTCAGCAGTGCCTTGACTTGTTTCTTCAACTCGTCTATCTGTTTTTGCAGTTGATCTCTTTCAGCTTGTGCTATACCCGTGGCTGTCTCGCCCCTTCGAATTGCTTCCTTGACTGATGTCTTCGTGGTAGTTGCGATCTTTTATGCGTCTCTGTGTCGTTGCAGGTACGGACAGCCGAAGTAACTTGCTCCATGCTTGCCCAGGCAGTTAGCGCACTTTCTTTTGTTGTTAGGAGCTCTGAAGTCCGTGTCCAGCTTGGCCAGCGGACACTCCTTGAAGGTGTGGTGATCGGAGCAGTAACGGCAGATTTCCGTCTTACTGTGGCATATTGCTCTGCTGTGGCCGGCCCTCTGGCATCTGGAACATTGGTTGACTCTAGAGATGAATCTCTCTGGCTGCTGCATTCTGTTGTTGATTGATACTGTTATCGGCATCTCGCTGCCCTCCGATATCACCACCGCCAAGTTTGTAGGTATCTTGGAGCAGGTGAGGAGCCGCTCCGCCTTCATGAATCGGATGTGAGGATTCTCTTCTCGTAGCTGCTTCAGTATTTCTTCGTTTGTCAGCTCCACTTGAATCCGCTTGACCCCCCACCGGACTGTTTTTGAGTCGGTGTTCCCGGCTCTGGTGTCTTTCTCCTCCTACGTCTCTGCTGACTTGACTCTTGTCTGTGTTGGGCTGTCGATCTTCTCCCTCGTGGTAGCTTCAGTAATAGCTGTAGTATCAGGCTCTTTGATGCAGCTAGCAGGCAGGTCTTCCACGTTCTTCTTCTTGTTGTCAGCTCCCACGCTGCACATCTTGGCTACCGCGTGTTTCATGTTGTTGGACTTTCTACGTGACATTGCCCCCCCCCCCCCCGTATCACCGTATCAGGCTGCTTGACTTTGACGTAAAATCAAAAGCAAACCAATAGATATAAATATTATGCAATTATTTGCACCAACAACAAGCAGTAGTGATGAAGACATACAACACGTTTACGACGAAATAGAAATGGCGATGTCTCAAATTGGATCACAGGAAATAAAAATAATATTTGGAGATTTCAATGCAAAAGTAGGAAAGTGGAAAATGGAGAATGTAGTGGGCAATTATGATTTAGGTACAAGAAATGAAAGAGGGGAAAAGCTAATAGAATGGGCAGATATCAATGATATGATAATTGGAAACACATAGTGTAAACACCATAAAAGATGACTATACACATGGAAAAGCCCTGATAAGAAAATACGCAACCAAATTGACTTCATACTAATTAATAAAAGATTTAGAAATGATTTAATTAATGTAAAGACAATGCCTGGTGCTGACTATAATAGTGTTTATGTACCACTATGTGGAAAAATAAAAGTAAGATTAAAGAAAGGTAAAACACTGGTTAGGAACATGAGACTTAATAAAGAGGTTCTGAAAATAGATAAAGAAATTCAAGAACAATACAGAGTTACTGTGAAAAATAGGTACAATGCAATAGCTAAAATACAGAGTATAAATGAACATTGGGAAATGTTAAGGGACTCCATTCATCAAGCTAACAAAGAAATATTACCGGAGAGAAGCCAAAAAGCTAAGAAAAAATGGATGAATGAAGAAATCTTAATGCTGATGGAAAAAAGAAATCAGAGTAAAAATGACCAACAAGAATACGCTAAGATAAATAAAAAAATAAAAGATAAATGTTGGAAGGCAAAAGAAAGATGGTTAAAGGAGCAGTGCAAAAAAAAAAAAATGAATTAAATGCCATTAAAGATACAAAAAATATGCACAGACAAATCAGTGAGCTTACGGGAAGAAAAATAAGAATAAATACAGGGTTTTTGAAATCAAAAACAGGAAAGATATTATTGGAGGAAGGTACTATAATGAAGAGGTGGAATGAATATATAAGAGAATTATATGATGGTGAAAGGGAAAAATTATCAGAAGAAAGTAACTTAGAAGGTCCACCTATTCTAAAAGAAGAAGTCGCTGACGTTATGAAATATATGAACAAAGGAAAAATAGCTGGGCCACATGAAATCACAATAGAAGAATTAGACGTTTTGGGAGAATATGGAGTATATATATTAACCAAACTGTTGAATGATATTTACAGCAGTGAATATTTGCCCAGTGATATGCTGAAATCTGTATTTATAGCTATACCAAAAAAAAAAAAAAAAAAAAAACAGGAGCAATTGAATGTGAAGCTCTTCGTACAATTAACCTCCTAAACCATATAACTAAGCTTCTCAGAATCATAATGAGAAGAACCCGAAAGAAAATAAAAATGGAAATTAGTGAAGAACAGTAAGGATTTGTGGAGGGAAAGGGAACAAACAATGCATTATATATACATTACGGACACTAATAGAAAGGTCAATAGAGAAACAGAAATACATATATTTGTGCTTCATAGATTATACTAAAGCATTTGATAAAGTAAAACATGATGAACTGATTAAAATGTTAGAAGATATGAACATTGATGGGAAAGATTTAAGAATAATAACGAAAATTTACTGGAACCAAGTAGCAGCAATTAAAATGGGAAATAAAGAGGGTAGTTACAAACAGATAAAGATAGGAGTACAACAGGGATGTGTCTTGTCACCAGATCTCTTCTCTCTATACAGCGAAGGTATAATGAGAGAGATCAAAGAGATGCCAGGAGTACTAGTAGGAGGTTATAATATAAATAATACACGCTATGCAGATGACACAGTATTGGAGGCGGATGAATCAACAGACTTACAACAATTGTTGGACATTGTGGTAAAAGAGAGTGCAAGGAAAGAACTCTCATTGAATGTCAAGAAAACAAACAGTAACAATGGTGATATCAAAGAAAATGGTGACGCCAATATGTGACATAGAAATAGAAGGAAATATTCTTAACCAAGTGGATAATTTTAGATACCTAGGGACATTTATAACATCAGATGGAAGATGTACAACCGAGATTAAGAGCAGAATAGGGAAAGCAACAGCCACATTTCAGAAAATGAAGAGTATCTTATGCAATAAGTCACTATCACTGAATGTAAGAAAGAGAGTGCTGAAATGCTATGTAGAACCAGTTTTGCTGTATGGCAGTGAATCTTGGAATGTAAATGAACAAATTAAGAAGAAATTAGAAGCAACAGAGATGTGGTTCCTGAGACGAATGTTGCGAATTCCTTGGACTGCCAGAGTAACTAACAACGACTGTCTGAAACAGGCTAATGAAACTAGAACATTATATACAATAAGAAAGAGACAAACATCTTTCTTCGGCCATGTGATGAGAAGAGAGGCATTGGAGAACATCGTGACAACTGGAAAGATCGAGGGAAAGAGAGGCAGAGGCAGACCAAGAGAAATGATGCTGGATGGATTGAGACGGTGGCATGGAGGAATATCAGCAACATAATTGATCCAGAGAACAAAAGACCGAGATCTGTGGAGACCTGTAGCATGATGGATCAGAACTCCCCATTCCCAGCCCGATACATTCATAAAAATACTTTAAGTCTTAACGGGGACCATCCCAAATATAAGGGCTATTCTTAGATCGAATGTTCTGGAACGAGTTGGGGGAGGGCAGCGTTATGCGCTTGTTTTTCATTGGTTAATAAGTAATAAGCCCACGCTATTCCTGGGCCATATTTTAAAATCTAATTAGTTTGAGCGGGGATTTCACCAGGAGCGGTCACTAGTTTGTGATGTGATGACCCAACAATGCCCTTAAAGATTCGATAATATATTGTTCTCTGGATACCAGGTACCATATTAAAACATACTTAAATGTTGTATTTATGCCTGGTGAACGAAAAAGAAGAATATAAGAGTATTTTATGAAGAACATGTGAAAGTGAAAACAGAACTTCTGTGCGCCAGTATTCTGAACACTGCTTCTACAAACCTGTCAGGTCTTTCACGCTGTATACTCCAAGTGCATATCAATCCCTTGTTGTGACTGGTTGCGTATGCTTGATGAATGTATAGTACACTCAATGCAAATTCGCAAACCCAAACCCCTTGTGCATTCTTCATGCCTAGGATGACTCATTCTTAAATCAACTGTACCTTTGCTCTCGCGAGTTAACATATGGCAGTCTGAATTGGAATGAGTGATGTAAACATGTACAAGTTCCTTTGTAAAAAGCTGAGAATGTTGGAGTGAATGAGCTGGTGCTTTGATAAGTAGCCTCTCACATTAGTAGAAAGAAAGATGCTTCAAATATCCATATGTAAACAGGACGGTGATGGCACGCCAGAATTGCTAAGTCCATGTGATGCCTGGTGGCTATATGCTCAAGAGAATTAATACAATTTCTCTTTGAAGGATTACACTGGTACCTCTACTGTTGGTTGGTTCATATAAACTAGTTCCTAGAAGGACCATAGGTGTGTGAACCTGTGTCTTAGTTGGCTGAATATAATGTATGGCTCATGCAAATTTACAAGGACTAAACATGTTTTTCACATATGTGCTTTGGTGCATATGAAACCAATTGCCTATGCAATTGAGCTTCTGTTACCGACTGTAGTAGACATGAACATTACTCAGTGGGGAAACAGCACATGATGATGATGAAGATGATGTACCTGTGAGTCAAGTCTGTCTGAGAAAAGGGGTGAAGTCTGGCATTGCTGTGTAAGTGTATATGGAATAGGACATTCATGCACCAACATGACAGTCATTGGAATGGATGTCTGGTCTGCTAATTTGGTAAATGCCATTAGTTAATACCTATTGCATATTGCAGGTGTAAATGCCTATTTTCCATTTCCCTTCACAATGCCTGTCCCATGTCGCTATGTCACAATGCTTGTAATTGTGTAAGCTACCTCTGTCTCCACATATAGGCTTGTGATTACCACAGATAAAGGTGAATAATAAAATATCACCCACAGTACATCACAGTGAAATTCACTACATTGTCAACCAAGAGAGGTGTGTTTGGACCACACCCATCCTTAACCTCCCCATCCCCAATCTGTGTCTGTTGATGTATAATAACATTATCTTTTAACACATGTAAAGAGATGTTGGGCCATTTTGTATATCAACAGAGAACAAACAGGATGGTGGAGAGGCATCCATATACGCTGGGACATATTTGTATCTTAGATCTTCCTCTACAGGAAAAGTGGAACAAAGTCCTAAGTGTCAACTTCATGAACAGTCAGAGTAAGTGAGATAGACTGAGGAGAAAGAAGACTGGGACATATTTGTATCTTAGATCTTCCTCTACAGAAAAAGTAGAACAAATTCCTAAGCGTCAACTTCATGAACAGTCAACTCACCGGTGAAAGACAGGGCTGTAACTTTTCTTCAAAACTGTGACAGTAGGGGATAATTAGTCTGACTTGGAAAATCATCATGGGGAGAACTGCAACCTGAGCTTTTCCAACACCCATCATAGGTGCTAAAAGGATTAAACAGACCAGTGGAGCAGAGATAGTTGGCCTTTACGGTCGCAATCAAACCTGGCTAGTGATTGTGGTCGTAAAGTCGAATGGTCGTAAGTTGCATAGGTCGTAAGTCGATCAATAACTGTATATATATATATATATATATATATATATATATATATATATATATATATATATATATATATATATATATATATATATATATATATATATATATATATATATATATATATTGTTCGCTACTTTTATAAACAAAAATATTCTGTTCAAACGAGTTATGGATATACTACATTAAAAGGCATACACTTATATCAAATGATGTCATGGGACATAACCGCCAAATATTTGTTTTAAGTAACGTTACCTACAGAAAAATAAATATATTTATTTTGATCAACAAATACTAACAACTATTTATCTAATCTTTATGATACTTTAAATACATTGACAACATTTAAATTCTTTAAGCAAAAAGATTAAAAAATAATAATCTGTCATATTATAATAATTAAATTATTTTGTTAATATATCAATTTTATAACTTATTGTTTTGTTATGCCTTGATAATACATGAAATGTTTTATCCCTACAATGATAACCGAGGCGCACCATTCAATTTAAATAATTTTTGTCCGGTCTGTAAAAGGCCAATCCAAGATGGCTGATCAATTGACAGAAGAATAAATTGCAGAGTTCAAAGAAACTTTTTAGACAAAATTGGTCATGGTACAATTACAACTGCCGGTCTCTCTGGCTGAGGGGTTACAACACTTTCTCTCTGTAATCCCGTTTATCACGTAGAGTCTCGTAGCGGGGCGAGAGCTGAGGCGGTTCGACTCCCGCTCGTGACTTGCGGGATACTGAGCCGGCCGCTCAGAAAGCAATGGCAAACTACTGAGCGTAATCTTGCCAAGAGATCAACAGACAGCTGAAAGATGCTGCTGTTGACAGCAATGTCCTGTAAAGGATATGCGAAAAAAAACAACAAAACAATTACAACTAAAGGGTTGGGCACAGTCATACGTTCCTTGGGTCAGAATCCAACAGAAACAGAGTTGTTGGACATGATTAATGAAGTGGATGCTGAAGGTTATGGTACAATAGACTTTCCAGAATTTTTCAAACGATGGTTAGAAAAATTAAAGATACTGACAGTGAGGAAGAAATTCGAGAAGCATTCCGTGAGTTTGGTAAAGATGGGAATGGATTTATTTGTGCTGCTGAGCTTCGACATGTCATGACAAATTTAGGTGAAAAATTGACAGATGAGGAAGTCGATGAGATCATTAGGGAAGCAGATATTGATGGTGATGGGAAAGTGAATTACGGACAATTTGTTACCATGGTGACATCCAAGTAATAATTTCAATGATCTGAGCCGTCATCTTCATTGTTGCCACAATCATCAACATTGTGAAACAGACAGTGGAATGAAAAGCAGGAAGATCTTTATGTTTACACTTACCATATGTAAGCATAACCTGAAGTGGATCAAATATCTTGTGATCTGACGGCTGTCATGGAGCGCTTTCAGTCTGTAACCCCAAACATGGCTGGTGCGTCATGACAAACACCTTACCTGCTGATATTTATATACTGAATGCTTGTTCTAGTTTGTGATCATTTCGCTTATTTTTATTTTCCTCCTTTTCTTTTTTAACATCAACCCAAAACAGCTTTTTAAGTGTTATTGGTTCTATTTAGATCTGAAAACCATTTCTGTTATATATTTATATTATATTGTTTCATTTCTGAGACGGTGCCAATTTTATTAAGGGTTATGCGTTACACATTTCTGCAAGGTATTGTTCCAAATGTGTTTATTTTTATTCAAATGTTAACTAGTGCTTTGAATGGGTGGTGTATGTTTAGTAAATAATTCTATCGCGTTAATATGTTTACATTTGTATTCTGTTTTTCCTTCTTTATTCTAAAGTCAAGTCTTAAGTCAAGAGCTATGCTTAGTTTTGTCTCCTATTTTTATGACTTATTTCTTACAGACGCACAGAAGAAAATCATCATTCGCACGTCTATGTAGGACATGTGCTGAATTTACCTGCTTAATATTGTTAGTGAAAAATCATTTTTCATGTTGAAGCATTTTGAATTTGCTTTTTCTTTCCCCGGAGTGGTAAATATTTTGTTGTTTTGTAACCATTACATAGTATATGAGGTAATCTATGTAGACAAGACATTTCTCTTTCAACTACCTTATCTCAAGAGCCTGACCCAATATATTTGGTGTCAGAGTTCATTGTTTGTGATGTTGATCTAAACCTGTTAGTGTTCCAACATTGCTGTTGGATGCCAGTTCCTTTCAATTCTCTTTGACTTATTGTTTAACGATTAACTCTAGCGTACAAATGTCAGCTGGCATAAACCACGCCGTATCATTATTAACAAATGGCATTTCATTGTTGCTAATGATTCTTCACTTTGTTACCGCTGTAATATGACAACTCTTTTTCCCCTTCCTGCACTGTATTTGTTTCTGTTTGTGTTTTCAGAACAAATATCTGTTTATACATGACACTAAGTTACTAGCACACAGTATTTTCTCAAGTCTTGGTTTTACTGATCAACCTTAGTACATTTGTCCTTTTGCATATTGGTCATACATGATTTATTAAAGAAAAACATTGATCTCTGCTTAAAACAAAATTAAAACATTTCTTAAAATTAAATCTCTCCCAGATCTAACAGTTACAGATTATATGAAAATATATAGGTAGACATGTCTATAGGGCCGCGGGAAAAAATCACACAGCAACATGGCATTCACTGAGAAAACAAATCACGTACATGCTACAGATACAAGACATGAACAGTTGTTGGAAGAAACACAGTTGTAAACACATTTATCATTATTAAGAATATATATATGTAGCTATATTGTTTGATCCCTAAAACGGAACAATCATAGACATAAAGAAACACATAACACATTTCATCTTCAGCAACACAATACAAAGTATACAAAAAACCAAAACACTAATACAAGATCAGAAACAAGGAGGATAGCACCACAAGACATACACAAAACTTCAAGCATTAAGAATCAACCAAATAGGTTACATCATTAATCATCAAGAACAACATTCACTGGAATTATTCTAAATTAACTCACCCATAATGTGTGGGATGGGACGGCCTCTATTTTGTGGGGCGTTTGAACTTATGTGGTATAGATATGGCTACTAGATTTGTTAATGATAGTTTATAAAACACCTAGACTGAGGAATTTCATGGTCCGCCTACATTTGCTTTGACAGGGACAGATAAAATGTTTTGCTATTGTGATCTCTTGTCAAGTTTACGTTCAGTAAACCAATCGGCACTCCAGGGATGATGTGATCAGTAACACGCCGATCGCCTTCACTTCCCCAGACATTTCGTAGTACCCATTTTAGGCTGGGTTGTTCTGGGAGTGGAATCAGGTTTACAAAAATGTGCTTCTTAATGTGGATTCGAACCCTTCACCACTAGGTCGGCGTTGTAGCCAACATGCTATTGCGGCCTCTATGTAATGTAGCAGATAAGCAAGTAAGTAAAGGACCCCATTTACACGTCTTAAAACATAGTGGGCTTGTGGTTAGTGTGTCAATAAGTAAACGATTTTTTTTGCACGCCTTAAGCAGAATTGTGCATATCGTGCTTGACCCGTAATTGTGTAGACCAATCGAGACTAGACTGATGATGTGGTCAGTATTACCGCATTCTTCTTTACTTGCTAGAACATTTCCAAGTATCGGAGTTAGGCTGCCTGGAACTGGGAATCCAGGTCAATTGTAAAGATCTACCTCAATTTCTGTAAACACGCGACTACCAAGCTGGCAGACAAGCGGGCTAGCCAGGGGCCATCAGTCTGAAACAAATATGGGTTTAACACCATATACCCATTACGTCTTGCGGTGTGAAAAGATCCTGTACTTTACCTACTTACCTACATGACGGAACATGATTATTTTATTAACTCAATAATATATCAAAATACTCCGTACATGTTGAGTTGAGTTAAGCAGAGTAAAGAAACGACATGAAATCACTCGGGATAATCTTATACGTGCTCCGTCCCCAACTTCAGTTTAGTTTAGTTTGGTCGATGGAGCAACATCACGTCACACGTGTGTAACCCATAAGTGCTCCGTTCTCCTTCTAACTCAAACCTTAGTCTCGAGAATCTCAGCTCAGTGCACGAACTCCGTAGCACCAGCGAGGATCCTGATCTACTTTGGGTAGATATTTAACTCGAAATTTTGCCCGGGCAGCGCCGTTAAGCTACTCTTTTTCAATTTCCAACTGCCTAGGGATTTTTCACGTGCGCAACAATACACACGGGAGTCGGATCTCAGAGACCATGGAAAATTTGTTTACTAGAAGTCCACGTGAAAAAGTCCCCGTCCTCACCGAGGCTTGAACCCGGGGCCTCCAGCACTCGAGGTGGACACCATACCTCGAGACCACGCAGCTTTCCCCCCCCCCCCCCCCCCCCCAACTTCAACAGTCAGCTAAAAGTAACAATATAAATGGTACCGTTTGCCATCAGATTATGTTTCCGTTTGGTCTGACCTCGGAGTGCTGAGTGTCACTTCCTGTCGAACAGTTCACTCTTGGCTATGAAGATGTATATGTTCCATTCCTACATGTATCACAACCTCCAGCTGGAAATGCAATCATTGCCAGTAGTGAATTCTTCATTGTAAAGCCAACACCACGTTGATGTTTTTACTCCTGCCCACTACTCTTCTAACTATGGTGCAATATTTCCTCTGTGCTACGCGTTCACAGAGAGACGATTCTCCTGCAGACCTGTATTATCAATGTTAAGACGGTTTAGTTCGGCACTATTAACAGTATATATTGATTGGTCACTACTTCTATTTAAGAAACGTTCTGTTCAAACGATTTGTGGGTATACTATATTAAAGGGCACAAACCTAAATGACGTGTTGCCATGGGGCATAACTACCAATTTTGGTATTAAAGTGACGTTACTTAAAAAAAAAGAAATTAAGAAATATTACTTTAATAACGCATATGTATTCCTAAACGTTTTTTACATATTTATTTAAATTGAGAGAAATGACATTTTATAAATTAGGAGAAAAACATTTAATCGTCTTCTAATGTCACATAATAATGTGCCATATTTTGTACACCTTACAATTTTGTAACTTAATGTCGTGTTTCTTTTCAATAATATATTAAGTATTATATCACTTTAATGAAACAGCAATCTTTTTAAAAGGTTCATCAATAATTTTTGTCCGGTCTGTCATAGGCCGAAATTCCTTAAAATTAGACCCACAATGATCAAACAATTTCAGACACTGGCCACTTGGATAGGAATGTTGACTTTTTGTCATTGACTTGGGAACGTCAGTTACAAGAACCTCTGAAGTCGGAGTGGGTTCACCTGGTGGCGAGTGACACGGGTAATAGGGAAAGCTAATCCACACAAAAAAATCAGTCCAGTGCATTAGAAGCAATAGCACGTGTATTAAATACGCTTGAATTTAAAGCACAAAAACGCAACATCAATTAAAAAATGTAACATTTAAAGATTATATGAACATTAATGTTATTACATTTGCATGCGGCTCGGAAAAGCACATAAAGAAACATGGCATTCACTGACTAAACAAATCACAGACATGCTACATAGTTAGAAACACAATACATCAACATTTTTGGAAGATGCACAGTTGTAAATACATTCATCATTTGTAACATAATACATTTAGCAACGGTATTAGATCCCCCAAAACAGACAATCACTAATATAAACAAAGGCATAATAAATTTCATGTTCAGCAACACAATAAAAAGTAATCAACAACAAAACAAGATCAGAAACAATGAGGACTAGCACAACAAGAATTATAAACAATACTACCAGCATTAACAATCAACTATATAGGACACGTCATCAATCATCAAAAACACCACTCAATAGCATTACACTACCATTAACTCACCTCTAATGTGTTGTATGGAACGGCTTCTCTTTGGTGAGGAGTGCAATTGTTATGTGATATTGATGCTTCTAATAGATTTGTTAATGACAGTTTAAAAGCAGGTAGATCGATTGTATTTCAAATCCCGCCTGCGGTTGCCTTGAGAGGGAAAGAACACATATTTTAACGGTCCTGATAGGGACAGCAGGCCGGACGTTTCCCGTCCTTGGACTAGGCCATAACTTTATGAGATTATTGTTACAGTATGTTTCTTTACTTCCCATTTATTTCTAGCTTCTATCATCGTAAGCAAATATTTAGGAAATTAAAACACAGCAAAAGACTCTTGTTCACACTTTAAGGTGTGCCAGGCATATGGTGCTTGCCCCATGTATAGATCAATCGGCACTCCAGGGATGATGTAGTCACTAACATGCTGATCGCCTTCACTTCCCCAGACATTTCGTTGTGCCCGTTATAGGACGGGTTGTTCTGGGAGTTGAATCAGTTTTAAAAAATGTGCTTCTTAATGTGGATTTGAACCCTTGGCCACTAGGACGGCGTTGTTGCCAACATTCTATTGCGGCCTCCATTTAATGTAGTAGATAAGCAGGTAAGTAGTAGACGTTATTCACACGTCTTAAAACATAGTGGGCTTGTGGTAATTGTGCGAATAAGTAAACGATCCTTTTGCACGCCTTAAGCAGAATTGTGCATATCGTGCTTGACCCATAATTGTATAGACCATTCGAGACTAGACTGATGATGTGGTCAGTATTACCGCATTCTCCTTTACTTGCTAGAACATTTCAAAGTATCGGAGTTAGGCTGCCTCAAACTGGGAATCCAGGTCAATTGTAAAGATCTACCTCAATTTCTGTAAACACGTGACTACCAAGCTGGCAGACAAGCGTGCTAGCCAGTGGCCATCAGTCTGAAACAAATATGGGTTTAACACCATATACCCAATACGTCTTGCTGTGTGAAAGGATCGTGTACTTTACGTACTTACCTACATGACGGAGCATGATTATTTTATTAACTCAATAATATATCAAAATACTCCTTACACGTGATGAGAAGAGAGGCATTGGAGAACATCGTAACAACTGGAAAGATCGAGGGGAAGAGAGGCAGAGGCAGACCAAGAGAAATTATGCTGGATGGATTGAGACGTTGTCATGGAGGAATATCAGCAGCAGAGTTGATCCAGAAAACCAAAGACCGAGATCTATGGAGAGCCATGAACGCCTACGCCAGCCGGCACGGCACTTGATGATAATGACTCCTTACATGTTGAGTTGAGTAACTATTTATATTGTTACGTTTAGTCGATGGATAAACATCACGTCACATGTGTGTAATCCATAAGTGCTCCGTTCTTCTTCTAACTCAAACCTGAGTTTCGAGAATCTCAGCTCAGTGCACTGACTCCGTAGCACCGGCGAGGATCCTGAAATACTTTGGGTAGATTTTTAACTCGAAATTTTGCACGGGCAGCGCCGTTAGGCTACTCTTTTTCGATTTACAACTGCCAAGGGATATTTTACGTGCGCAACAATTCACACGAGAGTAGTATATAATGTGGTATTTGAAGCGAAGGATCTGGATCCTTCTGGTAACGTCATTTTTTACTATACGAAAGGTGTACCTCCATATTGATGACGTCACCAAATCGGATCCTTTTCGGACCACATTTTAAAAAAATTGGCGGGTATTTTCTTGGGTCTGGTTGTCACTTCCGGTTGTCCTGTTGACTACTTCCTGTTGTCACTTCCTGTCCCGGGCGGGCGGGCGGGCTGGCGAGCGGGCGAACCGATCCGACGCGATCCGACACGATCCGACGCGACCCGAACCGACCCAGGGTACCGCAGCGGTATAGTCACGTGGTGTAATCGAAATCCAGTCATGTAGATATCGAACCCTTCGATGAGGTTATCGAAATCCAATATGACCGAAAATTCTTTAATCCATCTCTCGAGATAACTCGAGTATTCATAGTTGGATGCATTAATAAACTTCTGCACGGCTTAGTATGCTAGTTAATTCGGCATGTTTCCATAGTACCCATGTATCAACATTAAGCGATTGGTGAAAATCTGGTTTAAAAATATACTAGTCGGGTATACATTATTATTAAAACTTAACCCTAAAACACATATTAAATGGTTACATTTCTTATATGCTTAGTGGCTCATATTAATGTCAATATAAAACTCTAATTCTCATTTAAAATAAAGCATAACTTGTTAAGATAATCATTAAAACATGTAACGAAAAACCACTAGTAACGTCCCCTTAATTATAAAAGTAACCAGGGAGACGATTCGTTTCTCTTGGAAATGGTTGTGTCCCCTTGAGCTTGACCTAGCCTCCCCTGACCAGCGACCGTGGTACGAGATTATCTGATAACGGTCAGCCAGAACGCCTAGGGGATTTTCAATTAACGTCAACGGACTGCAATGCTTATCGCCAGGTAGAGATCAGCCGACGTGGTACAACCGGGGCTGTGAAGGACATATTTGTGCAGGAAAAATAAACTATTCTCAAATATAGCTATATGAAGCCGTTACACAAATGGTTTGAAATATTAAATATAAATAGATATGTATGTATGTATTTATGTATTTATATCTGTATTTATTTCTATAGCTGCATGTAGGTTGTTGGCCAGCGATCAACGCTTGATAAGCTGTGAAGATAAACACGCCCACTGAGGCAGTCTGGGTGACCGTTAACTAGTATTATTATGCATGCAGTGCTCAGTCGGACAAGAGAGGGAAGCTTGTGTGTAAGATTGGTAAAGTTAATTCAGCTGTTTAAAATAAAATTCAGCACAAATATGTATTTCTATTTGCTGTAAATATGGAGTTTCTGATTGAATTAAAGCAAAAGCCTATAAATTTACTTCGACCAAAGATACGCTGTGAAATCGTCTATACCTCCAAGTAGATTATGAACAACACATATAAGCGAAACCAGCATCGTGTGCCAGGTCGACTTGCGTAGGGCGTTCATGTCTATTTTTAACGGATTTCATTTGATGTATGCAGTGCAAGGAATAGGCAACAAGCGGTCTACCCACTCCTTCCCGGGAATATCTTGAGAGCTCTATGTGAAGAATGTGTATCACCATCGAGGTGTCTATCTATTACAGTACGTTGCAGTCAGCGCCAAAATTGTTTGGCTGCGCGTGTTCCATCATGATGTTCCGCGTGTATGTGAGTGTGTGTGTGTGTGTGTGTGTGTGTGTCTGTGTGAGTGTGTGTACATGCGTGTGTGTGTGTGCTATCTATTACAGGACGTCGCAGTCAACCCCAACATTCTTTGGTTGCGCGTGTGTCATCATGACATCCGTGTGTTTGTGTATGTGCGCGCGCATGTAGGCATGTGTGCGTGTGTGGGTGTACTGCCGTGTGTGTGTGTGTGTGTGTGTGTGTGTGTGTGTGTGTGAGAGTATGCTATCAATTACAGGACATCGCAGTCAACCTCAACATTCTATGGATTGTCAACCGCCCTGGGGCAAGTTTGTAATTGTCATTTTGAACGAACGACAGCCATGTCATGTGCGTATGAAAAGGGTGTATCAACAGCTAGTTGTCTATCTATTAAAGGACGTCGCAGTCAGCCCCAACATTGTTTATGCAATGTACTTACAGGACGATGCAGACAGCCCCAACATTTATTGGTTGCACGTGTGCCATCATGACATCCGTGTGTGTGTGTGTGTGTATGTGTTCGCGCATGTAGGCGTGTGTGCGTGCGTGGGTGTACTGCCGAGTGTGTGTGTGTGTGTTATCAATTACAGGACATCGCAGTCAACCTCAACATTCTATGGATTGTCAACCGTCCTTGGGCAAGTTTGCAATTGTCATTTTGAACGAACGACACCCATTTCATGTGCGTGTGAAGAGGGTGTATCAACAGCTAGTTGTCTATCTATTACAGGACGTCACAGTCAGCCCCAACATTGTTTATGCAATGTATTTACAGGACGATGCAGACAACCCCAACATTGATTGATTGCTTGTGTGCCATCATGACATCCGTGTGTGTGTATGTATATACATGCCTGTGTGTGTGTGCTATCTATTACAGGACATCACAGTCAACCCCAACATTGTTTGGTTGCGCGTGTGCCATCATGACATCCGTGTGTGTGTGTGTGTGTATGTGTGCGCGCATGTAGGCGTGTGTGCGTGCGTGGGTGTACTGGCTAGTGTGTGTGTATGCTATCAATTACAGGACATCACAGTCAACCTCAACATTATATGGATTGTCAACCGTCCTTGGGCAAGTTTGCAATTGTCATTTTGAACGAACGACACCCATGTCATGTGCGTGTGAAGAGGGTGTATCAACAGCTAGTTGTCTATCTATTACAGGACGTCACAGTCAGCCCCAACATTGTTTATGCAATGTATTTACAGGACGATGCAGACAACCCCAACATTGATTGATTGCTTGTGTGCCATCATGACATCCGTGTGTGTGTATGTATATACATGCCTGTGTGTGTGTGCTATCTATTACAGGACATCACAGTCAACCCCAACATTGTTTGGTTGCGCGTGTGCCATCATGACATCCGTGTGTGTGTGTGTGTGTGTATGTGTGCGCGCATGTATGCGTGTGTGCGTGCGTGGGTGTACTGGCTAGTGTGTGTGTGTGCTATCAGTTACAGGACATCACAGTCAACCTCAACATTATATGGATTGTCAACCGTCCTTGGGCAAGTTTGCAATTGTCATTTTGAACGAACGACACCCATGTCATGTGCGTGTGAAGAGGGTGTATCAACAGCTAGTTGTCTATCTATTACAAGACGTCGCAGTCAGCCCCAACATTGTTTATGCAATGTATTTACAGGACGATGAAGACAACCACAACATTGATTGGTTGCTTGTGTGCCATTATGACATCCGTGTGTGTGTGTGTACATGCGCACGCGCGTGTGTGCTATCAATTACAGGACACTGTAGTCATCCCCAGCATCCGGGCTTCCTGGGCAAGCTTGCCGATGTCTTTCTGAACAACCGGTAGCTATGATCGTCTGTAGTGTCTGTCATCAGGATTACCATCATCATCATCACCCAGCTCCACCAACAAAATCATTATCATCATCAGCATTAACAGCAGCTTCGTCATCAGCTGAAGGTGACCGATCGGGTGACTCACCACAGGGCTATGTTGGCGGAGTGAACGTACGTGACCGTGCTCAGACATGTCTTTCCGGAATACTGGAGGATGACTCAGAGCTTACTGACAACATAACGATACAGCCGATCAAATATGGCGCTGCTTCAGGTCATATGTCAAAGGTATACAATCGAAACACGTGACTAAAACCGGTTAAAATGGCGTCGCACTCGATCACATGTGTAAGGGTACAACCACGTGGCTAAAACCGTTCAAAGATGGCACTGTAACCGGTCACGTGTCTTACGAGATACACCCGAAAGCAAAGAGGGCGTCACATCCGGTCACATGACCAGACAGTACATAATAATCTGCTGAGTCATGCTACGTCAGCAAATAGCGTGTATAAGACGACCAGCTTTCGTCGAATAGTAGTACCGGTCTCCGTGAACTGCAACCAGCTCACGATGTTACAACTCGCTAACGGTAAGTTGGTTTATTGATAAAGCTTTCACATTTTCGCTGTGTTTCTCCTAACAATACTAGTATAATACACGGGATATATGGTGCTAGACGCCTATATCTGAAGAGACAAGCCATTTCTTCCTATAGTATTGTAGGGTGGGTCGACATGGAATAGAGCTGGCATTCGAACTTTTGAACACAGCACTGTGGTGGTACCTTAATAATATAGGCAGTAATGTGTAGTCGTAGGGGAAGGTGAAAGTGGACCGCAGGATCCACATACCAATTATCGATAGAAATATATCAACTGTGTAACAGAAAGTCCATATCAGATCCCTAGCTATTATCTGTAATATCCATGTCTATAACGCTGATAAAGTACCATATTCTTATTAGTTCTACAGATACCGAGGCCCACGAATACCTAATTAGCAAACTGTGGAGCATACTAAGAGCTGAACCAGACAGCTATTGCATGGCGTGTCTTAATGTCCCACAAATTCAAGAAGCCGAGAATCCATTCAGCCATTCTTGTGATTACGGTGAGGGTGGTAGTTTTGCAGAACTAGTAACGGTTCGATTGCGGGATGTACTACAACAGAACTTTACCAAACAAGAAATAATCACATTAAGCCTGAATAGAATTGAGGAATGCATTCTGGACTATAATCAACAACAGGATACTCCAGAACAATCCTCACCAAACGTCGAGCGAACATCATCACCGGCATCCTTAACCTTTAGTCAGTCCACACTAGCGGACGAGTATTAAAACACCTACAGAGACAACATCTGAACCAAACATCATTAACTCGAAGTTGCCACTGTGTTGACTGTATACTGATCGTGCAAGGATAGGATTGAGACCAAAGAGAATCTACACAGCTAAACATAAATCTAGCTCCCGGATTAATATTATTAACACCCACGATCCTGATAAGTGCTTTGAGTTCCAACAGCAACTTGAAGACGCTTTCACTTATTCATCAGAAAATTGTACAGCAAGTGAAAAGTGAGGTAAAAAGAAAACTCGTTAGAAAACAGCGGAAGGGGTTTACGACACTGTGGATTATAAGAGGCAGGACTGGTTTGTAGAAAACAGCCATACACTGTAGCCCTTGATTGATAAAAAGAAGATAGTTCTCTTAAGAAACAAGTTAAAAACAACTCGTAACACTCTCAGTGAGCTGAAGCAAGCTAGGAAGGATGTACAAAAGGCTGTCTGGCAGTATGCAAATGACTATTGGATCAATTTATGTGACTCCATTCGAAATGCAAGTGATAAGAGAAACATCAGAAGCATGTATGAAAAAGTAAAGAAAGCCTGTGGTCCAATGATCAAAAGAAATGCACCACCGAAAACCTTGACTGGAGAAATCATCACTGATAAGAAGCAGCAGATGGATATATGGGTAGAGCACTATTTTGGAGCTTTACTGAAGTGAGAGCAAACTAGCGGATGATACCCTCGACGCCATAGAGGCCCTGTCACCTCTTGAACACCTGGACACACTTCCCACCATAACATAAGTTAAGTGTGCTGTAAATGAAGACAAGGGCAAAACACACTCACTCTATGGATCCATCAGCTAATAGAGCATTGCTGGCGAGAAGGACAGGTCCCACAGGATTTCTAAGATTCAAGGATCATAACAATGTACAAGAACAAGGGTGATCGAAGCGACTGTTATAACTATTGGGGTATCTCACTTCTGTGTATTGTTGCGAAAGTATTCGCCAGAATTGTTCTGCGCAGACTTTCAAGTCTACTCCTAATTACGGTGTGGCTTCAGACAGAATCGGTCTACCATTTATATGATATTATCATTGTGACAAATGCATGAAAAATGCCGTGAAGAAAATCAACCACTGTTTATTGCCTTCATCGACACCACAAGGTTTCTGATGTGGTCAGTCGTTGGGTTTGTTCAAGGCACTAAAGAAGATTGGCTGCCCACCAACTCTTCTGTCCATTTTGGAATCATTCTTCACGGGCATGAAGGGTATAATCACATTTTATGGTGCAACTTCAGAAGAGATTGAAATCAAGAGTGGAATTAAGCAAGATTATATACAAGCTCCCACCCTCTTTGGAATATACATTTTCCACTTCTACTGAAATATGCCTTTCGTGATCAGGATGGTGGTATATACGTTCACCCACGCTCAGATAGCGGGCTCAACAATGCTCAGAGATTGAAGGCCAAGACCAAAATTAGGAGGGTATGTGCATTCTCTAATACTTGTTCTGAATTTGGTTTAAAAATTAGCACAAAGAAGACACAGATTATGTCTCAAGGTGCACACGGGGTACCATCAATCTTTATTGACGACGCCGAACTGGAGATATTAGAAGATTTTACATATCTAGTATCAGAGATAAATAGCAAATTATCCCTAGATCAGGAAATCAACATCAGGATTAGTAAGGCTGCAACAACAGTGAACGTGTTAACAAAAAGAGTCTGGGAGAACAGGAAGCTTACTCATCTCATCTCATCATGTTCCTCTTGTACTTTGCGGTGTCTAGGTGAAGATAAACAGCGGGATAGTGTCCGCTTATGGACTTCATGTATCGATATTCCCATGGACTCTGCTATTCCCTCCGTCCAACGTTTACGTGGTCGGCCTCTTCCTCTATTTCCATCTGGTCTGTACACTACCTCTGTTTTGCTTGTGCTAATTTTCATATTATGTTCCCTAAACATTTCGTTGAGACTATGCATGTGGTCTTGTAATTCAGCTTCTGATTTTTCTATTAGTGCCTGGTCGCAAATAGGAGTTCTTTAGTGGTTAGATGTGCAGATGGTTATTCTTCTGTGTTCTCGTCAAGCGGTGGGACTTACTGGCAAAACAAAAGTCCTTGTCTATCAAGCATGTGTCTTTAGTACTCTTCTTTATGGCAGTAAGGCCTGATCAACTTACTCATACCAAGAGAAAAGTTTAAACAGATTTCAAATGCGGTGTCTGCGAAGAATACTTGGTATTAATTGGCAAGACAAAATCACAAATACTGAAGTAGTGGAAAGATCAGGTTGTGTGACGATTTGCTCCATGTTCATTCTTCGTAGACTTAGATGACTAGGACACGGTAGGGAAATGGATGATGGTAGAATACCCAAGGATATCTTTTTTGATGAATTACAGATGGGTAAGAGATCTCAGGGTCGACCTATACTACGATACAAAGATGTGTGTAAGCGGGACCTGATTGATACAGACATTGATAATGCACATTGGGAACAAGTCGCAGCTGAACGTGTTACATGGGGGTGGGGGAGGGGGAGACAAATATCAGAAGTGGAATAAAAACGAAGGAGGAAATGATTGCAGATAAGTCACACACCTATCGTGTGAGACGTAAGATGATGCATGATGGTGAAAATTACCATGTCTTCACATGTATCCACTGTGGGCTAAAATTTTCAGCGCGAATTGATCTTATCAGTCACATCTGCTACTGTCATGGGTTGTAATTAATACGTTATTATGCCATTTTGAAGCACAATGTAACACACTATCGTTTGCCAAGACGGCAAGGTGCCAATGAATGAATGTATGTATATATATATGGTTCCGTCGCCCTGCTACTGAGTGAGTGCGTGGCGCGACACTGTGAGCTGTGAGTTTCGTGTGAAATGCTTTTGAATCTGCCCGAGGTTTTTTGGAACGTGACTACATGTTCGGAGCGATGGCAGATGGCCATGTCCCAGAGTTGACCTGTTCTTGCCTTATGCAGAAATGCGTGGCTGCTGGGCTTCTGGTTAACTGTCACTGCCATCGACGATGAACTGCAATTCGTGGACTGTGTGGATGAACATCTAGGAAACATCCAGTTGGTAAAATGACTGCCGATTCCATCAGAAATGAACTGGGTGTTTTGTGGGGGACTATTGTGTTGACATTCTGGCGGCGGCATTATGCACAGTGTATCTGTGCGGGCTGTTGTTTGTCAAGACTCCTGTCTTTTCTACTTTTCACATTGGGCAGTGGGGAGCGTTTTGTGTGATATTCACTGGCACAGGGATGGAGCATAATGGGGACGACCCGTTGCTGTGAAGTTAGAACTGCGACTAACTAACTAACTAACTAACTAACTAACTAACTAACTAACTAACTAACTAACTAACTAACTAACTAACTAACTAACTAGCAGGTTATATAATTAAAAAGCAATTTAGAGAAAGTTACTAAAGTGACTAGTGCACCAGGAATATGGTTTAGAAAGTTAGTTGCATATCTTTTACAGACGTTGCAATCAACACCAGTATTTTTTGCTGTTGTGATCTCTCGGCAAGTTTACGTTCAGTAGTTTGCCATTGATTTCTGAACCAACGACACCCATACTCAAAGCATGGCGGTCTGCTGCCACATCGCGAACAGCTCAGTTTCGAACCAGGAGGAACGGTGTAACCACTCCTCCTTGATGCTAGCACTCACTATACTGTTGTTGTACATGTCTGCTAGTTTCTCAATCTCGTTTTCGGTACACCTATTGATGTCGTCGTATTTTATGCTATCTGGCTCTGGGGCGCTGTTCTTTGATCGTCGAAGCACAGCCTTGGTTTCTTTCACTGTCACTCTGTCTTCATCCGAAATGTTCTGGAACTTGCAAGTGTCTGAGGTGACCTCATTGGTAAGATTTCGGCCTCTCATGTCTGTCTGGTTACTCTGCTCTAGATAACGTTAGAAGAGGGTTTTGCCCTTGTTCTCGTCAGTCCTCTGCCAGATGAGGTCAGCACCTTGGAAGTCAGAAATAATCTTATTCTTGACTACCCTACTAATGCTTTTATGTATTTGCCAGAACAATTTCAATGACTTGTCTGTGCTTATTCTTTGGCATACCTCTGCCCATTTTTCACTTTTAACCACCTTAAACAGTTTTTTGAAATAGCTTACTTTTATGTGCATCTCTCTTTCTAAGCGCATGCAGAAACTAGGATGGGCAAATCTGTTCTTCTTTCCTTACAGCACTAGCTTATCCATCCAGGCCTTTTCTACCTCAAAATTCCACCAAGATGACTGCTCCCAGCTTTCTTTCCTGCCCTGAAGCTTTCTGCGCTTGTCGCGCCTTATTTTACTCACCACATCTTGCTCTGTACTGTCGTACTGGAAAGTCTTAACCGTTGACTTGTGCTGCCTGGTTCTGCCTTTCTCCATCGCCTTTCTGTGTGGGTGGTGGTCGCTGCAAAGGTACCCGATGACACCCCATCTACACACTGTAGTGAGTGAAGGAGAAACCAGCGCCAGATTAATAGCACTGTCCTCGTCACCTGGACTGCTTGCTGTCCTGGTGACACAGTCACTGTTGATAAAAACCAGGTCAATGGTATCAAGTGCAGTCTCAAGCTCCTTCCCCTGTGTGTTGGCGGAAATGTTTTCCCGCCATCATCAAGTGCCCTGCCAGCTAGCATAGGCGTTCATGTATCTCCAAAGATCTAGCTCACTGGTGTTCTAGATCAATTCTGTTGATGTTATTCCTTCATGCCACCGTCTCAATCCATCAAGCATCATTTCCCTTTAACTGCTTCTGCCTCTCTTCCCATGTATCTTTCTAGTTGACACAATGTTCTCCGGTGTCTCTCTTTTCATCACACGACCAAAGAAAGCTGTTTGTCTCTTGCTTATTGTTGTATGTAATTTTCTAGTTTCATTAGCCTCTTTCAGGCAATCGTTGTTAGTTACTCATGAATAACATTCATCTCAGGAATCACATCTGGCCAAAATTAATTTGTAAAAAGTTAAGAATATTAACTTTTGTGGGCTTTGTTTCATTATATCCGGCACTGTGGCTTAGGAGAAAGTGAGATGAGCAGTTTCACAATTCCCCCGGACATACCGAGTCGAGGATTCGACGTCAGCCGCGGGCGATCTTCGTGTAAGACCGAGTTGCTTTAATTTCTATTATATGAGGCGTTGATCCATCAGAAACTACTGAATTAAACATTGTCTAGTAAAATCACGAACAGCCAATAAATGCCGAGGTTGAGGCAACGTCTTGTAAGAGGTCATACATCGGCCCTGGATGTTTCATTATGCATTAAAATCTTCCTTTCATTAGTATTGTTTACGAAACGGGATGTAAAGAGGGGGGGGGGGTGTGTGGAGACGCTTCTTTAATGTTCTCAGAGTGTTGAGATTGAGCCAGTTTGTGGACAGTATAACTGTCAGGGTCTTAAACCTGGCTCGTTAACCTAACACATGTGAGACAGTACAAATACAACGTGATTTGACTTGAGACTCAACGACACGAAGTTTCGATGGATTTATTTACAGATCACGATCTAGAGATGATCATCACAATACATAAGTTATAACAATACACTTACAAGCAACCCACAGCTTACAATCAGTCTCACAAGATGTACAAGCACTCGACTTTCGGGCCACAGAACTACACAAGCCTTTCTCCCATCAAACGTCCAGTCGAGTCCGAGTCCCAGAGCTGTCTGGCTATTTCTCGCAACGCGCCTGCCCACCTGAAGTGGCTTCACGAGGCCTGCGTGCGTCCTGCTTTGTCCTTGCCTGACCGCTGGCTGTCTCGTCAGCCGGCAACCTCGCAGGCAGGTAACTAATACTCGCCTGGCGGGCGTAACGATGTTACAGCATCCCCACTAGGGACTATTCGCCTGGCGGGCGTAACGATGTCCCTGCATCTCTGCTGGCAATACACTAGACTCTGACATGCTCCCCCCGGGGCTTCTTCATGAAAGATGTTATCTTTCATGTACACTATATATACAATACTGGGTTAATATTTTTAACCTGTCAGAGTCAACCTTTCTGTTATATACAATTATTTTGGTGTAGAAATACAAAAACACATATCTTGGCATAGAAACACATAAGAAATGGACATTGTATCTAAAGACATGTGGTGTTCAACCTTCAACACTCGTCAAGCTTCATCCTCTCGATGGCTGATTACCTTAATTGCATTATTGACCCAGTCAGATCGGTAGTAACAGCTTCCCAAGCAACTACCTCGCAGCCTTTCAAAAAAAAGTAATAATATGCTTTTTGAGACAAAAAACATCTGGCAAGACTGTAATACGGCTTTATATAAGCCGCATTCAACGCTCAAACTCTGACCTCATTTGGCCAGGAGTTCTTGTGTCGGTCTGCAATGTCGGTAACACTCTACCATGCCCAGTAGATGGCTTCTTGGCGTGTTAACAATCTGGCAACAACATGGTTATTTATATACAATACATCATCGTATACATTTCAATTAACGCCGTTGGTGTAATAATGTAATAACAATTAAATGAAAGGGACATAACTTCAAAAATTAAGAAATATAATATCTTACAATAATTCTTCTATTTCTCAGCGTCATAGCTTGATGTTTCTCTATACTAGCGAAAAAATGTCGGTAGTATGAATAAATTAATCAAGATATGATTCTAAGATTACACTAAATGAAAAATCTTAATACACAATTTGTGTATTCGAAATTATTGAATCGTAAATAGTTTAGAAGTGTTATAACTTTTTAAGCTTTTGTTTGTCGTCTGCTACTTTTAACCTAAATTTCTAAATCATCCGGAAGTACACACGAAACAGCTGATGTTGAAAATTTGTAGAACACACTTGTTCCGGTCTGATGTAGTAAAACGGAATGTGCAAAGTTCTGATCGTTCATGTGTTGGTTGTTTCACTGGAAAAACTTCTGGATTTCGATTGACTGAAGTGGTGTAGATGTCAATGCTCAGGTTACACTTTCACACACGGAGTTAAAATATCACTGGATATGTTCCAAATGCAGATACCACGGATAAATTGGATAGTTCGCTTGCGGTAAGTTCAGAGCGAATGTGGCACTGTTCTTGTTTCGTAATATATACAATTAATAAAGTTCTCTTTCTACCACACACTACACAATTATTCACGACAATCACTACATTAATTATAAAATAAGAAAAACTATATATATTGGGAATAAACCCTATGACATCATATAGACATACACAGCTTTCGTGAAAAAAAACTTCACTGATGCATGGCTGTGTTGGTCTGAGTGTATTTTCTACACTGCACTCAGACATTGGTGCTTACTGGGTCGGTCGGACAACGGGACAAAAGATCGGCAATCGTGTTGGTTCTGCCCGCGATGTGTCGAACTTCAAAGCTGTAATCTTGAAGTTTAAGAGACCAGCGAGCTATCATTTGGTTGGAAGGTACACCTGAATTGATAATCTCAATGGACTACTGTCAGACTCCACTACAAAATGACGTCCCAGAAGTAACCTGGAAAATTTAGTTATACCCTCAACCAGAGCAAGGGCTTCCAACTGCGGTGTCGACCAAGAGCGTTCTCTAGGTTTTAGTTTTCGCGAGAAGTAATATACAGGATGTAAGATGTTATCATGTTCCTGTAACAGAACTGCCCCAATCGCTACGGAGTTCGCGTCTGTGCGTAATCTGAAAGAAATAAGAAAATTTGGCAATTTGAGAATGGGATTCTTTAAACTATTCTCAGAGAAATAAGATAATACTTTATGGAATGCAAATTTTAGGCATTCATTGCTTACAATTTTCTCGGGTTGATCTTTTGTTAGTAAGTTAGTAAATACTTCGGTCAGTTCAGCAAAATCTGGTATGAACTGCCTATAATAATTTATACGTCCCAACAAACTTCTGACTTGCTTTTTCGTAGTCGAAAGTGAGAGTTTTAGTATCTTGGACACAATGTTATCGTCTGTCGTGACAAAGCCATTAGATATTTTGTACCCCAAGAAGGATATTTCCTGATAGGCTATGTCTACTTTTGCAGGCTTTACCGTCAGTCCGTGCTGTCTAATGCGTTCAAATGTCTGTTCTAATGTCTTTATGTGGTCTGTCATCGTCTTTGTGTGAACACAAATGTCGTCTATGTAACAAATAATATTCGGTATGTCTACTAGTAGAAGTCGTGTCATACGTACGAATGTTGCTGGGGCATTGACAAGCCCAAATGGAAGTTTGCACCATTCGTACAGTCCCCAAGGTGTGGCAAAAGCTGTCAGATGTCTGCTCTGTTCGTCTACTGCTATTTGCCAGTAACCTTTCGTCATGTCTACCTTCGTAAAGAACCTAGCGTCTGTCAGTTCTGTCAATAGATCTTCAGAGTTTGCCATTGGCTCTAAATCTAAAAGAGTTATCTTATTTAGTTTCCTATAGTCGACACAGAGTCTTATTGTGTTGTCCTTTTTGCGTACTATGACCATTGGAGATGAGAAATTTGATTGGGATCGTCTAATGATGTTGTTTTTCTCTAAGCTGATGATCTCTTGATGTAAGTGTTCTTTGTAATGCAATGGAATGGTGTATGGTCTGCATTTTATGGGTGTATTTGACGTGAGCGTGATGTGATGTTGTACTAATTCTGTTTGTCCTGGGTTGTTGGAGAAAATGGTGTTGTACTGTTGTATGAGCTGTTTGCAACTGTCTGTTTCTGCTTGAGTTAACTTTGGGTTGATCTTAATTTCCTTCAAGCAGTTTGTCGTGTCTAATGCAGGTGTTGGAATTTCGTCACTAGCCTCGTCATCTTCATGGTCTATTATCACTGTACATGCTGTTGTATCGTCTTATTCGTTGTCTCTGTTGTAATATGGTCGTAGCATATAGATGTGGAATATTTTGTGTTTGTCTTTTATTTGGATCTCATAGTCTACAGGTGAAATCTGTCTCGTCACTTTAAATGGTCCTTGCCAAGAATCAGTCAA
Source organism: Cepaea hortensis (assembly GCA_963921405.1). Taxonomy (NCBI): domain Eukaryota; kingdom Metazoa; phylum Mollusca; class Gastropoda; order Stylommatophora; family Helicidae; genus Cepaea; species Cepaea hortensis. Next base: position 40,670,558 of record OY992896.1, read on the forward strand.
TAAGTGTCTGTCACTAGGTAGAAGAAGAAGAACGTCCTGTCCAGGTGTCAACGTTATTGTCCTGTTACCTTGTCAGCATATTGTCTATATGTAGCACCAGATAATTTTAGTGCATCCTTTGCAATTATACAAGATTTGATGATTCTTTCACGCAATGATGTAACATATACGTATGATGATATGGGTTTGAGTAAAGGAGTGGATTCAGTTAACATTTGGTGATAGATGCTTAATGGGCCACGTGGTTTGGCACCATAGATAAGTTCAAAAGGAGAGAAAACTGTACTAGCATGTGGCACCTCGCGATAAGCAAAAAGAATAGCAGGTAAATATACATCCCAGTTATTGGGGTGCTCTTGCGTGACTTTAGCAAGCATATGCTTTAAATCACCGTTAAATTTTTCTATAATTCCACTCGAGTGAGGATGGTACGGGGAATTGAAACATTGCTTCACTCCTAACATTTTGGTGAAAGCTTGAGTAGATGCGGCGATAAACTGACTTCCCCTATCTGATTGGATAGTGTCTGAAAATCCTATCCGTGAAAATATATGGAAGAAAACTTCCATTATGTCATTGGCAGTTATGTTCTTTAGCGGAATCGCTTCAGGCCAGCGGCTACATTGATCAATAATAGTTAATATATATCTATTCCCTCTGGTTGTTATTTGATTAAGAGGGCCCACTATGCCGACAGATATTTTCTCAAAAGGTCGACTGGCTAAGTCAGTAACTTGTAACTTTGCCTGTGGGTTTTTTTCCTTTCTTTACAAGTTTTTGGCAGATGTCACAACTCCTGCAATATTGCTTAATATCATTGCAGAATTTGGGCCAATAAAACTGTAATAATAATCTTGATCTGGTCTTAGCGTATGCCATATGCCCTGCAAGAGGTATATCATGGGCAAGATGTAAGGCTTGCTTACGATACTCAATTGGCAAAACAGTTTGCTCTGTTGTGGTGTCACCTCTGGTATAATACCTGGTGAGGATACAATTTTTCAAAGCAAAATGCCATCTTGCATTTTTGGTTAACTTTGGCTTTTTGCCGATCAGATTAAAATATTTCGACAATGAAGGATCAGCCTTTTGGGCTGTTACAAAAGTCTCCTTCATGGTTTTAGGAGGTAGTAATACTGGGCTAAGCATTTCTATAGCCTCAGTCTGATTCATTTCATCTTGCATTCTAGCAGTAGATCTGGTTACTGCATTCACACATTCAATGATATCAGATGGTGATGAAACAGTGTTATCAATGATGTCATGAGATCCTAGTGCTACATTAGCTACCATACATTCATTAGGTGGTACAACATTATCAATGATGACATTTGATGGTGATGTTGTGATCTCATTAATGCAAAGAGATGTTATGTCATGAGGCATATCATTCACCTCTGGTAAATTTCCAATTATAATATCACACACCGGGTTTGTTAATGCTGCGCATTTTACTTTCCCAGTGAGGAAAGTTGTTTGAATATATGCCCATGCTAGTGGGTACTTTTCTATATTGCCAGAGAATGTTCTGCATGTTACGTGCCTGCCTGTATAGTCTGTAGGCATTATGAACGTTCTCTTCAGTCCAATCAATGAACTTCCCGTGTCTCGAAGGACTGTAGCAGGCTTGCCATTCACATATCCTTGATGGATGTTTATTCTGCCTTTGGAATCTACTACCAAATTAGCTTCTTCATTGGCAATAGGGACGGAGTCGCCGCATGTTAAAATACCATCTTCATAAAAGGTATTACAAACAGTACATTTATTTGCGTTAAACATATCAAAAGCCTGTGCTGAGTTCACAGGGTGTTTCTCTGATTGTTCTTCATCGGATGATGAACTATCAAATAAGGCGGCATTGGCTTTCTTGGTCATTTGCCTACCTTTACAATCATGGCGATAATGCCATTCACATATCCTTGATGGATGTTTATTCTGCCTTTGGAATCTACTACCAAATTAGCTTCTTCATTGGCAATAGGGATGGAGTGGCCGCATGTTAAAATACCATCTTCATAAAAGGTATTAAAAACAGTACATTTATTTGCGTTAAACATATCAAAAGCCTGTGCTGAGTTCACAGGGTGTTTCTCTGATTGTTCTTCATCGGATGATGAACTATCAAATAAGGCGGCATTGGCTTTCTTGGTCATTTGCCTACCTTTACAATCATGGCGATAATGTCCATACGCCTTACAGAGGAAACATTTACGCAAATTTCTAAAGGATTTACGCTCCTTATCTTGTCTGTTTACGATGTTCTGTAAATATGTAAGATATGCGGGGTTCTTGTCGCACATCTCACCTTGATGATGTGAAATTTTACAATATTTACAATGGTTGTACTTCTCAGATGTAGGCTTATAAGGTTTTTGCCTACTATAGGGTTTGTCATAGTTAGCCGATGCTACAAAATTGGTTTCAGTAGCTTCACTGGCAAAACAATGTTTGTTGGCTGTGTAATAAGCCGAACCACGCCTGTCAATTTGCTCTACACTCGTACATTCATTCTCTTGCAAAAACTTTGAAAATGCTGATGGAATAGATGAAATGACTTTATCTCTGATGATAAGATCTTCTAACTTTTGATAGTTCTTATCAATTTTAGCTGCTGAAGTCCATTTGGTAAATATATCTCGGACTAAGCAGAGGTAGTCAGAGAACGTTTGAGTCGGTTTGGGGCTCAACTTGCTGAATTATTCTCTGTAACCTGCCTCATCTAACATAAAATGTGCCATAATCTTTGATTTTAGATAATGGTAATCTTTTCTGAGGTCTTTGGGGATAGTCTCTTTGACTTTCAGAGGCTCCCCTGATAAACTTCTCATATAAATTATATTCCATTCAGACAATGGGACCTGGTAATGGTCCATTAAAGTCTCAAAATTTTGGGTGAAGGCTGCAATGCAGTCACCCGAGGTATAATTTCTTACGATACCTTGATATTTCTTGTACTGGTTTTCTTTCTCCAGTCTATCTGATTTCTTGGACTCTTTGTTTATGGCAGTCTTAGTATCAAGTTGTTTCATTTTTAGTTGGACTTCCAGCTCTTCCCGTTTACTCTGAGCTGCTATTTCTGCCTTCTTTAATTCTGTTTCTCTTTCAATCTCTGCCTTTTTCAGTTCGATATCTAACTCTGCTTGTTTTGCTGCGGTTGCTGCCTCTGCTTGCTTGGCAGCTCTTTCAGCTGCTCTTTCTTCACTCTCGTGGTATTCAGAGTATTTCTTCTCACTCCACTTCGTTAACTCATCACCTGTTAACTTTAACTTCAACCCCATATCGATAAAATCATTTAATGACGACATGATGGAAAATGTAAATGAAATATCAGACACACAATTTGTTACAAGTTTTTAGTAACGTGAACAATTTACAATTGTGTTCTATTCACAATATGTGCCTAAATTTGCATCCGAAAGTATATAGAAAGAAAAATATACTCAAGTGTCCTGGATGCGGTGAAGAACGGTTGAAATTCGGACTAGGAACTGTAGGGTCGCTACTTCAAAACACAAATGACCTCTACGGGCAAGGGTTTCAGATGGCACAGAAAACCTGCTTTGTTTTTGGAAGAAATAAATTAGCGTCTATTTGATGTGGTGTGTATGCTTGTCACTAAGTTTTGATTAGGTTTGTATGGCGTTGAGTGTAATTGTAGGTCGTAATGTTGTCCGTCAACATTTTTTTTTCAAAATCACAAGTCACTTTCTTTCCGAAACTTTCTGCTTTACACAACTCACTTTTCAAAGACAATCTAACTATATCTCAACACTCTACAACATTGATGACACATCACTTACATTAAGATGACATTCAGTAAGGACATAGACATCAAGTTTACAAGATGGCGACAAGGTCACAATGGTGACAACTTCACAATGTCGACAAGGTCAAAACGGTGACAAGTTCCACAACCACAAATGTTTTACACGTTTACAAGATCAAACAATATGTATGTACTTTACGTTCACATGTAGTCTCCATGTTTAAACAATGTAATAATATATATCAAAATGAGCCTTCACAATCACATTTAAATGCACTCTAAAGTTTGAACAAAAATTTCTAAGTTCACAAATCTAGGTTTTAAATGTTAATTCCTTAAACCACGTTCATTTTAAAGCCGGACGAATGCCACCACGTCCACCCATGTCAGGGTCTTAAACCTGGCTCGTTAACCTAACACATGTGAGACAGTACAAATACAACGTGATTTGACTTGAGACTCAACGACACGAAGTTTCGATGGATTTATTTACAGATCACGATCTAGAGATGATCATCACAATACATAAGTTATAACAATACACTTACAAGCAACCCACAGCTTACAATTAGTCTCACAAGATGTACAAGCACTCGACTTTCGGGCCACATAACTACACAAGCCTTTCTCCCATCATACGTCCAGTCGAGTCCGAGTCCCAGAGCTGTCTGGCTATTTCTCGCAACGCGCCTGCCCACCTGAAGTGGCTTCACGAGGCCTGCGTGCGTCCTGCTTTGTCCTTGCCTGACCGCTGGCTGTCTCGTCAGCCGGCAACCTCGCAGGCAGGTAACTAATACTCGCCTGGCGGGCGTAACGATGTTACAGCATCCCCGCTAGGGACTATTCGCCTGGCGGGCGTAACGATGTCCTTGCATCTCTGCTGGCAATACTTTAGACTCTGACAATAACCCCCCCCCCCCCCCACCCCTCCCTATTTTTTATGAATGCCATGTGACCCACGTCTCTACACACATGTAACAGTGTAGGGCTGGATTATAGCTGTGTAACTAGGTATGGCCGGCTTCGTGGCTTAGAGGTATGACTTTTCTCCGTAATCTCGTATACTCTCGTGAGTAACGTGATGACGGTGAGAATCAGCAGTGGTTCGAATCGCGTCGGTAACTTACTGGGTATGTGAGCCGGCCGCTCAGAAAGCAATAACAAACTACTGAGCGTAATCTTGCCAAGAAATCAACATACAGCTGGAAGATGCTGGTGTTGACAGCAATGTCCTGTAAAGGATATGCAAAAAAAAAACAAAAAAAAAACTAGGTATGACCTGTGTCAGGGGTCAGAGTTCATCAACAATACAAACATCCCTTGTTTTGAATGTTTCAATGTGTATGTACGTGACTGAGTATTGCTTCGATAACTCAACATAATAAGGCAGTATACATGAGGCCTGTAACCGATCAAGCTGTGAACGCCTGGCCCGTGATAATATAGCTGTTAACAATTAGCTTCTTGTCTCACTGTATGGTGTAGTTGATTCTTGTCTCACTGTATGATGTAGTTATATCTTGTCTCACTGTGTGATGTAGTTGTTTCTTGTATCACTGTATGGTGTAGTTGATTCTTGTCTCACTGTATGATGTAGTTATATCTTGTCAAACTGTATTATTTAGTTGCTTCCTGTCTCATTGTGTGATGTAGTTGTTTCTTGTCTCACTGTGTGATGTAGTTGTTTCTGGTCTCACTGTATGATGCAGTTTTTCTTGTCTGCCTGTATGATGTGGTTGTTTCTTGTATCACTGTATGATGTAGTTGTTTCTTGTATCACTGTATGATGTAGTTGTTTCTTGTCTCACTGTATGATGTAGTTCTTTCTTGTCTCACTGTGTGATGTAGTTGTTTCTGGTCTCACTGTGTGATGTAGTTGTTTCTGGTCTCACTGTATGATGTAGTTGTTTCTTGTCTACCTGTATGATGTAGTTGTTTCTTGTATCACTGTATGATGTAGTTGTTTCTTGTATCACTGTATGATGTAGTTGTTTCTTGTATCACTGTGTGATGTAGTTGTTTCTTGTCTCACTGTATGCTGTAGTTGTTTCGTGTCTCACTGTGTGATGTGGTAGTTCCTTGTCTGCCTGTATGAAGCAGCTTCCCGTATGCCTGTATGATGTAGTTGTTTCTTGCATGCCAGTGTGATGTATTTTTCTTGTATTTCTGTGTGCCTCTTCCGTTTCTTGGATGTCTGTATGTCACTGCTGTTTATTGTATGTTTGTTCCATTTCTCAGCGATGTCTTTGAACTCCCAACACAAAGAATATCCATCCTAGAAATGAATGTCGACTGTTTATTCCTTCGAGACCGAAAGTAAACACAAAAACCAACAAGGTGTCTCAATCCCAATGCAAATGATTGATTGATTGATTGATTGATTTAGGAACTGACAACACAGCATGCGGGGCATTCCCATAAGCGCTCCATCCCCATCCTCAGCAGCCAGCGAAGAGTTCCAACACCAATAGTACCAGTAGCAATCTGATTATATGTCCTTCTCACCTTTCCTCTGAGCGTCGAGCGTCGGTCAGATCCCCTCGTCACTCTTCGCTGTCTCATTCTTGCCAGACCAAGGTGATCCATTTGCTTCTCCGAGGTGTACACGTGCTCCTACAAGGCCGCAACCACGTCTGTCTTATCATGCATCAATACTCCACCAAGTTTTGCAGAGCCAGCCAATCTGTCCGTCTATTCATTCCCCAGCACATCAACATGCCCCGGAGAACAGATCCAAGCGATGCTTGCTACCCTGACTCCCAATGCAACTAAGAATATTAAAGAAACGCCCCCCCCCCCCCCCCCCCCGGTCACGCTCCTTTCCATAAATAATATTGTCGAGACGAAGATTTTAAAGGATAATTTAAAATTCAAGTCAGTTTATGTCCTCTTACAGGACGTTGCCTCAACCTCGGCATTAATTGGTTGTTCGTGATTTACTATACAATGTTTAATTCAGTAGTGTGTCATAGCTTTCTGAACTACAAACATCTCATATATTTAATAAATCAACGCAAAGGGCTCTGTTAAAGACGTCCCATGGCTGACGTCGAATCATCGACTCTGTATGTCGGGGGAATTGTGAAACTGCTCGTCTCCTTCCCCACTAAGCCATAGCGCCAGTTTTAATGAAACAACCACTCACAAAAGTTAAACTTCTTAACTTAAAATAAAAATGCAAATTAATCTTGGTGGAAAGACTGAATTTGAAGGCTGTGTTTAAAATTCGATGTTTAAACATTCCTTTATGTTTTTAAGATTACATTGCTGAGGGACGTATTTACGAGTATCTTTATTATTTCAAACTGTTGTCTGCTTATTGCTCTTTTCTTGAATAGTTTTTAAGTCTTGATGTTTTTATAATGGTTTATTTACATATCTCATAGACACACCTGGTTATAGTTTGTTAAAGCTTGGGCCTTTTGTGATGAACATTGGTCAATTAGTAACCATTAGTTACTTAATTAAGAAATCAAAACCTCCTTGTCTCTTGTATTGTCTTGTATTGTTTTGGTTTTGTGTAGTTTGTATTGTGTCTCATGAGTTTTTTTATGTCTATTTTGGGGGATCTAACACTGTCGCTAAATATATTATCTTAGGAATGGTGGATGTGTTCACAACTGTGCTTCTTTCAAAATGTGTCTTGTATTTGTAGCTATGTATCATGTCTGTGATGTGTTTTGTCAGTGAATGTCATCTTTCTGTGTGTGTTTTTCCGCATCTCATCTCATTTCATCATGTTCCTCTTGCACCTTGCGGTGTCGAGGTGAAGTATAAACAGAGGGAGAGTGACCTCTTATGGGCTTCATGTACTGATATTCCCATGGACTCTGTTATTCCCTGCGTCCATAGTTTACGTGGTCGGCCTCTTTCTCTGCTTCCCTCTGGTCTGCACATCATTGCTTGTTGTGGTATTCAGTTAGTTGGTAACCTTCTTGCATGGCCAAACCTTTTGACTTGCTGCTTTCTAATAAAATCTAGTGCAGCTATAACCCCCACTTTAGTCCTGATTTCTTCATTTCTGATCTTATCTCTTGTTTTTCCGCGACCATATGAAAATGTAGTGTCATATATTTTTATACAGTATGTAACTATTGTACCTAGGAGGGATTTAATTTTAAGAAACATTAGAATGTTGGCCGGATAAAAATATATACGTGAAAACAGTGTTTGTGTTATAATTACTCTGATAAAACACTTGTTAAACTACAATTCAGGGGAAACAAAACATTAGGTTACAAAATTGTAAGACGTACAAAAGAATGCAGTTATAATAATGTGATCATAGAAGACTTTTTATTTATTAATTTACATTCTTTAAAAATTGTTGACTTTATATAAAAATGTATGAAGAGATTTGAAAACTATTTGCCATTAATTAATCAACATGCATATTTACTTATTTTCTCTTCGAGAAATGTCACTTAAGTAACTGTTTGGTAGTTATGTCCCATTGCATCTTTTGATATAGGTGTGTGATTTTTAATGTAGCATATCCATAACTCGTATGAACGGAATATTGTTTTATAAAAGTAGTTACCAATGTGTGTGTGTGTGTGTGTGTGTGTGTGTGTGTGTGTGCGTGTGCGTGTGTGTGTGTATGTGTGTTTGTGTGTGTGTGTGTGTGTGTGTATTCTAGTCAGGTTTTCTAGTCAGATATGACTGAGCTATCGTATGACAATAGACGGTACTACCTGTTTTCTGTTAGCGCCGAATGTTGGACGGAGCTTACAAAACCCGACACCTCACAGTGTGACAACGGCTTCGGGCGGAAGAGCACAACTGGGATGGTACAAGCCGTATTCTGGTGCGAAGAAATGCAACCTAAAGACAAAATGTCATGGCAGGGCAGACCAGGCCATAAGCCTTTATTGGCAGCTGGTCTAGGATCGAAGCTCCGACAGGCGGACAGTTAGAGCATCGCTTTGCTGACCCAGCAGCTTCTGCAGCTTGTCTTGTTCCAGATTTATAGATGTTACCTTTCCTCTGGAGTGAACTAGGCAGGCCGAGAGAGGGATCATGCTGCATGGGCAACACATGGTCTCTATATTTTATCCCAGACTTTGTGCTATGGAGAGGCAATAACTTCATCCCTGGACTTAACCTGTCTCGGAATCAAAGCGAGAGACAACATTTACGGGTTATAAGTCCTTGTCAATTGATGTAGAGCCACACTCGCCACCGCCATCGGTCGTGGTTATTAAGCATTTTTGAATATATATATATATATATATATATATATATATATATATATATATATATATATATATATATATATATATATATATAACAGTGCTGACTGTGATACGCATCATTCTTTGGTTGTTGCAAGGGTTAGACTGAGACCAAAGAGAATCTACACAGCTAAACACAAATCTAGCCCCAAGATTAATATTATTAACACTCACGGTCCTGAAAAGTGCTTCCAGTTTCAACAGCAACTTAAAGACGCTTTCACTGATACATCTGAAAATTGTACAGTAAGTGAAAAATGGGGTCAACTTAAGGAAACTCTTTACAAAACTGCCGTAGGGATTTAGGGCACTATGGATCATAAGAGGCGAGACTGGTTTACGGCAAACAGCCAGACTTTGCAGCCCTTGATTGATAAGAAAAAGATAGCTCTCTAAAGAAACAAGGAAAGACCAACGCATAACACTCTGAGTGAGCTAAAGCAAGCTAAGAAGGCTGTGCAAAAGGCTGCCAGGCAGTGTGCAAACGATTATTGGATCAAGTTATGCGAGTCCATTCAAATCGCAAGTGATAAGGGAAATATCAGAAGCATGTATGAAGGAATGAAGAAATCCTGTGGTCCAATGATCAAAAGAAGTGCACCATTGAAAAACTTGATTGGAGAAATCATAACTGATAAGAAACAGTAGATGGACAGATGGGCAGTTATTAGGAGCTTTACTCAAGTGAGATCAAGCTAGCGGATGATGCCCTCAACGCCATAGAGGCTCTACCAACTCTTGACCACCTGGACACACTTCCCATCATAACAGATGTTAAGTGTGCTTTAAATGAACTTGCATCTGGCAAGGCTCCAGGTAAGGATGGGATTCCAGTAGAGGACAAGACACCAGTATAAGGAGTGGGCAAGACACACTCTCTCTACAGATCCACCAGCTAATAGAGCTATGCTGGCGAGAAGGACATGTCCCGCAGGATTACAAAGATTCAAGCATCATAACACTGTAGAAGAACAAGGGCGATCGGAGCGAATGCAACAAATATATCTCACTTTTGGGTATTGTGGGAAAAGTACTCGACAGAATTAATCTGCGCAGACTTCAAGTCCTAGGACATCAAGACTACCCCGAATCACAGTGTTGCTTTTGACAGAACCGGTCCACCATTGATATGATATTCTCATTGCGACAAATGCAAGAAAAATGCCATGAACAGAATCAACCACTGTTTATTGCCTTCATCGACTTCACAAAGTCATTTGATTTGATCAGTCGTGAGGGTCTGTTCAAGGCACTAAACAAGATTGGCTGCCCACCAACTCTTCTATCCATTGTGGAATCGTTCCACACAGGCATGAAGGGTATAATCCCGTTTGATGGTGCTACTTATGAAGAGTTTGAAATCAAGAGTGGAGTTCAGCAAGGTTGTTTACTAGCTCCCACCCTCTTTGGAAAATATTTTCACTTCTACTGAAATATGCCTTTCGTGATCAGGATGGTGGTGTATATATTCACTCACACTCAGATGGCGGCCTCTACAATGCTCAGAGATTGAAGGCAATGACCAAAATTAGGAGGAGACTGATCAGATAGTTGCTTTTTGCAGATGATGCTGCAGTTACGACTCACTCTGAGGAAGAATTACAATGTCTACTATCTGCATTCTCCAATGCTTGTTCTGAATTTGGTTTAACAATTAGCAAATAGAATACGCAGCTTATAACACAAGGTGTACATGGGGTACCATCAATCTTTATTGACCATGCCGAACTAGAGATCGTAGACCATTTTACATATATAGGATCAGTGGTAAATAGCAAATTATCACTAGATCAGGAAATCAACATCCAGATTGGTATGGCAGCAACAACAATGAACAGGTTAAGAAAAAGAGTCTGGGAAAACAGGAAGCTTACTGCTAAAATAAAAGTCCTTGATTATCAAGCCTGTTTCCTTAGTACTCTTCTTTATGGCAGTGAAACCTGGACAACTTATTCACACCAAGAGAAACATTTAAACGGCTTTCATATGCGATGTCTGCGAAGAATTATTGGTATTAAGTGGCAAGACAAAATCACAAATACTGAAGTATTGGAAAGATCAGGTTGTGTGACGGTTTGTTCCATGCTCAGTCTTTGTAGACTTAGTTGGATAGGACATCTTAGGAGGATGGATGATGGTAGAATACCAGAGGACATCTTTTTTGGTGAATTACAGATGGGTAAGAGATCTCTGGGTCGGCCTGTACTACGATACAAAGATGTGTGTAAGCGGGACATGATTGATACAGGCATTGATAATGCACACTGGGAGAAAGTCGCCGCTGATCGTGTTGCATGGAGGGAATACATAAGAAATGGAATAAAGACAAATTAGAAAATTATTGCAGATATGTCACACACCTAGCGCGTGAGACGTAAGATGGTGCATGATGGTGGAAATGTCCACGTGTTCACATGCACCCACTGTGAACGAACATTTACAGTGCGAATTGGCCTTATCAGTCACATTCTCTACCGCCATGGGTAAATGTTATTAAGCCTGCTTGAAGCACAAACTATCGTCTGTCAAGACGGCAAAGTGCCAATGAATATATATATATATATATATATATATATATATATATATATATATATATATATATATATATATATATATATATATATATATATATATATATGTGTGTGTGTGTGTGTGTGTGACTTATGAGAGTATGGAGCCGGTCGCTCAGAAAGTCGTGGCGTGCTGATGAGCGTAATCTAGCCTAGGAATCAACATACAGCTGAAAGATGCTGGTGTTGACCGCATTATCCTGAAACAGGATGGAAACGCGGGGGGAGGGGGGGAATATATATATATATATGTCAACGTGTTGGATGTCTAGGGATCTAGACTCGGGCTCAAAACAGGCAACAATAACTCCGTTAAACATAATATAGCAACTTTAATGAACGTTAATATACAGTGCGTTGGCGCAGTGGGTTTAACAAGCTCGCACTGAGGCGTTGCATATCACAGAGGTTTAACATCACACATGATTGTAACAAACATTCTAAGCAACTATCTAGCATCTGTCTATGACCCTAAATCTATATGGGTCTAAACTATTAAGTCCCTCTAAGGCAGGCCCTGTTGCCTCTCCGATGTCCCGTCTGTCTCTGCCGATTTACCCGTGTCGCAATCCGACACGGGTGGTAACTCTGTTCGAGTTCCTCGTGGACCCCGTAATAGGCGGGCCACATCAGTGTCCACGGGACAGTGGACTCACTGACCAGTCCTTCGAGAAGGTTCTGGATTACTCTGGCCTTCGAGTGACTTACTTCTTTCCCTTGGGCGGGAGTTGTAGCCCTTGGCTAATATCTATTAACTCATGTTGGTTTTCCCGTACAATGTGCGTCTGTGACAGGAGTCCCCCCTCTCCCCTGATTTGATGGGTTGTTATAGGGTAATTAGTTCTGCACTAATTCTGTCACAGAATCATATAAAGACGGTGTTTGTAGTTTGGTGGACAGTAACTTGGTAAACTACATACTGGCATCAACACTCATGTATTCTCCCATGCACCACTTCTCTGATTTGCTGAGGAGGTCTCTCTCTCCTGTGTCCTTAATAGTGCTTATCTGACCGAAGTTACGTGACGTTTACTAGTTGTTTCTACAACCCGTCCTTCTCAAAGTATCCTACTGATACCAAGATAATTATCTCTATACTAGAGGATTAACAAGACAAAAGTCTTGGCTAATTAAGTACGCCTTCAAATCTTGTTCTGTGTGTGCATTTCAATACACTTTTACTCTCGTATGTTGTATAATGCTGAATATGTAGTTACGCTGTTATTTTATCCCATCTAACTACATGTGTCCCTGTTGGCTTGTTAGTGTGTTGACTAATAAGTTGATGTTACTAATAAAGTGACTGTATTTTAATTGATAGTGTTCAGTTTTGAGTTTTGTGTAAAGTGTGTGCTGAATGTGTGGCTTATCTCCAAGCGTCACGAGTTGGGATATCCTTAATCATGAATTACCCCAATGTGTGTAATGCATGATCAGGCATTCCAAGCAGTGGTGCTTAGATGTAGTATCCTAAATACTAATATCCTAAATACTAAACATGCATCAACAATTGGACAAGTCATACAATTTACATGAAAGACGCAGACAAATTAAAATAAATACGTTTTGCGTACAATTTGTCCGCTCAGTATATCGCTCTCTCATTTAATTCATTCACCCTGTCATTCACACACCTTTCATACAAAATAGTATTTGGTTAAAATATATAAGTAAAGTTGAGGTAAGTGTTATTGCCCTTAGAAAAATGGGATAGGCGATTTGTCCCCTTTACGATAATACGTACTTTTTGTACGCTGACTCAAAAATGGTTTATAATTTACATAGAGAAAATTGCATAGGAAGATTCTTTCACCTATGAATGGCAATACCTGTAATATTATGGTATAGAATGTACAAATTACAGGTTGACATATTATATATACATAATTTACTACAAATATAATACATATTCAATACTAACTTAATTAATTAACTAAGTAACTAAATCCAACGATGATGTGCGCGTCGTCCTCCTGTTGTTAGTGTGTCGTGCCATGAATGTTCCTTCTGTTGTTAGCGTGTCGTGCCATGAATGTTAACAGTTAGTATGGCTGTTTCTTGAGTGTTGTAATCGACGTAGTTCTGTTTCGGCTGTTCGCAAAGTCTCTTTAGCAACAGCAAGTATGGAATGTTCTCATGTTGAGTATAAAGTGTTCTTCATGCTTTAATGATGAATGTCAATTCACTGGTTGAAATCAACTCACAGATAATGTCTCTCGCTCGGATTGTTCTTAGAGCTTTGGTAATTGATATTATAGCTCTCAACAAAAAAAAAAAAACCTATCAACGTTTCATGTTCGTGGGTGTCATAAGTAACCTATTCACTGGGGTGTTATTACTTTTAACTGAAAGTTCTCTAGCAGGTGTAGAGTTACACTGTTCTATGACACATACTAAAATATCACAGTTTCTGGTATGGCGAATGGTGAATGTGCCTAATGTTATTCTGCTGGCGCATTCGTTTGCCGCGATAAAATGTCGGCTATAATGTTATCAGTGCCTCTGATATGGCGGATTTCGAAGTCGAAATCTTGGAGAAGAAGACACCATCTTTGTAAACGATGGTTTTTCGGAGCACCTTGCTTTAGCACCAACAATGGCGAATTATCGGTGAGTACAACGAAGTGGGAACCTAAGAGGAACTTAGATAATCTAAGCATACAAAATAATAGACTTAACGCCTCCAATTCCACCGTTGAATAACGGGTCTCTGCCTTCTTCAGCTTGCGGCTTACGTAGAGAATTGGGTGTCTCACTCCATCCACCTCTTGCATTAAACAACCTCCAATTGCGATAGCACTCGAATCTGTGGTCAAAATAAAGGGTAAATTTATGTTTGGTAATCGTAATACCGGTGGATTAGCAAAAATGGTTTTCAATCTGCATATTGCATCCTCTAAGCGGGTACTTTTACATAGTTTTTGTGGATGATCTTTTGTTAACATGTTGGAAAAAACTGATGTAAGCTCTGCCCAATTTGGTATAAACTTAGCATAATAGTTTATAAGACCTAATTAATTCGAACTTGCTTCTTTGTAGTAGGAACTTCTAGATTGAGAATTTTAGAAACAATTTTATCGTCTGTCAACAATTTGCCTTCAGAAATTTTATGACCAAGGAAGTCTATTTGTTTATAGCCTATTTCAACCTTGGAAGGTTTGATAGTAAGTCCAAAAAGAAAGATTTGGTTGAAGACTTGTTTGAGTGTAAGTAAGTGAGAAGTCATATTAGAAGAATGAATGCATATATCATCAATATAGGATTGCACATCCTTGATGCCGTGCAATAACAATCTAGTTAATCTTACAAATGTGGCAGGAGATACCTCCATTCGTACAACCCAAGAGGTGTTGCGAATGCTGTTATATGTCTAGAAGCAGGGTGTAGTGGTACTTGCCAATAACCTTTCGCTAAATCAACCTTCGAAAATAAGGATGATTGAGACATATTCAAAATGAGGTCTTCACAACTGTTCATTGGCTCTGCATCTGTTGTAGTTACTGCATTTAACCTTCTATAATCTATGCACAAACGAATCGTTTGGTCCTTCTTTTTCACCAGGACAATCGGTGAAGAATATTGAGACATAGATTTCTGAATTATTCTATTTTTCTCTAAATCCAAAATTTCTTTGTCTAAATTTGCTCTATAATGCAGAGGAATAGAATATGGTCTACATTTGACCGGTGTCAGATCTGTCAACACAATTGAATGTGTTATTTTGTCAGTCCGTCCAGGTTTGTTAGAGAAGATAGATTTATAGTCGTTAATGAGACATAGAATGTCTTGTCGCTGCTGTTGTGTCAGAGTGTCAGAGATTTGTATGTCCTTTATAATACCGTCGTTATTCATAGTTGGTACTGGAATTTCAGTATTGTCTTCGTCTGTCTGATTTACTACAGATGCTACTGTTTGTAAATTGTCCTCAATGTCATTGTCGTCGTCGTCGAGATTAATCGTTGTCAATATGTCGTCAAATTGGTCGTCGTTGTTGTCGTAAGAGTGCGTCGTTAACGATGCTTCGTTTGTCGATGTGTCATTCAGTTGGGTACTTGTCGTTTCGTTTCTGTCATCAGTTAGCTGCGCCTGCTTACTAGTGTCCTCTCTAGCATAGTAAGGTTTCAACATATTTACATGGAATGGTCTTGAGGCAGTTGTGGTAGATTGAATTTCTGCCGTAGGGTTTTTTCCCTTTTTAACCAGTTTCTGACATATATCACATGATCTACAATAGGTTTTAATGTCTTGGCAAAATTTTGGCCAATAGAATTGGGTCAGGACCCTGGCTCTCGTCTTTTCGTAACCCATATGACCTCCGAATGGTGAGTCATGGGCTATTTTTAGTACTTTTTCACGATGTGATTGTGGTAAAACTACTTGTTGTATCGTGGTCTGATTTGTTGTGTATAATCTAGTCAGTACATTGTTCTTTAACCTAAATGTCCACGATGCATTCTTAGTTGATTTTGGTTTAAGTCCTACTAACCTAAAATATGGTGAAAGTGTAGGATCTGTTTTCTGTTCTTCACCAAAATTAGTGATGGTAGTGTTTGGTGATACAATTTCTAGTGATTCCTGCAGTTGGTCAGTGTGGGTTTTGTGAGTTGTCTGTCGTGTTATTGCATTCGTGTGTTGTGTGTGTTGTTGCACATCTACAGGCTTGGTAACTGGTGGATCGCTGGCATCCTCAGTTCGAGGTTTTAAGTTGGTTGAATCAATGACGGATTCAACCGCCCCTGCATTATGCACCTCGGTAAATTCTTTTTGATTTACTTCATTGGTTGTCTCCCTTGTGCTTTTGGCAGTTTGAGACAAGCACGTATGGTGTTTCTCTTTAGAATCGTTGTATGGGTTCTGGATACCGTTTCTTTGCTCCCACTCTCTGATTTCCTTTTCAGAGCATGATCGTATGTTGGGCAGATTCCCAAGTATAATTCCAGCTACAGGATTTTCCAGGACTGCGCACAATACTCGTCCTGATATGAACGGTGTTCGAATTTCGACAAGAGCAAGGGGGTACTTTTCGATGGTGCCTGAGAATGTGCGACAAGTTACATGTTTGTGTGTGTAGTCTTTGTCGTTGATTAATGTTTTCTTAATTCCACAGAGCGTTGCGCCGGAATCACGAATTAATGTGCACTTTTTGTTGTTTACAAACCCTGTTGAGAAATTTAGCTTGCCTGTAGATGACAAGGCAGCGTTGGCCGTTTCATTTGAAATAGGGATCGTGTGGCCACATAGCAATGTTGTGTCAAGTTGGAATTTCGTACAGGTGTTACACTTACTGTCTGTAATGGTGTCAATAATTTGCACAGCATTTCCTAGCTCACTCAAACATTCATTCTGATTATCACAATCATTCAATTGTTCAATATCTTCGTCTGAGGACGTTTCCACTAGTGCCGCATTGGCCTGTTTCAATCTCTT
>OY992896.1:40692557-40717557 GCA_963921405.1 Cepaea hortensis
GGGATGTGGATGAAGGAGGAGGGAGGAGGAGGGAGGAGGGAGGAGAAGGAGGAAGAGGGAGGAGGAGGGAGGAGGAGGAGGGAGGAGGAGAAAGAAGGAGGGAGGAGGAGGAAGGAGGAGGAAGAGGGAGGAAGAGGAGGAAGAGGTAGGAGGAGGATGGAGGAGGAAGAGGAGGGAGAGGGAGGATGGGGAGGGGAAGAGGAAGAGGGTAGAAGGAGGAGCATGGGGAGGGGAAGAGGAAGAGGGTAGAATGAGGAGGAGGGGAGAGGAGGAGGAGGGAGAAGGAGGGAGGAGGAGAAGGGAGGAGGATAGAGGAGGAGAAGGGAGGAGGTGGAGGTAAAGGGAGGAAGGAGGAGGAGGGAGGAGGGAGAGGAAGGAGGGAGAATGAGGAGGGAGAATGAGGAGGGGAGAAGGGAAAGGGAGTTGGAAGAGGAGGAGGGAGGGAGAAGGAGGAGGGAAAAGGAGGAGGGTGGAGGAAGGAGGTAGAGGGAGGAGGAGGAGATAGAGGGAGGAGGAGGAAGGAAAGGGAGGAGGAAGAGGAGGAGAAGGGAGGAAGAGGGTGGAGGGAGGAGGTAGAGGGAGGAGGAGGAGGTAGAGGGAGGAGGAGGGAGTAGGATAGAGGAGGAAGAGGGAGAAGGAGGAGGAGTGAGAAGGAGGAGGGAGTAGGAGGGAGGAGGATGGAGGAGGAGGGGAGAGGAAGAGTGAGAAGGAGGAGGGAGAGGGAGGAGGAGGTGGGGGAGGAGGAGGAGGGGAGGAGGTAGAGGGAGGAGGAGGGTGGAGGGGAGGAGGTAGAGGGAGGAGGTAGAGGGAGGAGGAGGAGGAGGGAGGAGGAGAAGAGAGGAGGAGGGAGTTCGCCATTCCGAATTCATACTCGTCTAGGTTCTTTGATTTCGGTCCTTCCATTAATTGTTCTTTCCTTCTACATGACTGTAAATAACTTCCTTACACATAAAAAGATGAATTGTTATTGATATTGCCGTGGCATGGATGAATATCAGCAGCAGAGTTGATCCAGAAAACCAAAGACCGAGATCTATGGAGAGCCATTGTCAAAGACTGACGTAGAGGGTTCCTCGGGAATACCCTTAGATAGAGTAATAGGGAACATAGGACCCCAATTAGGGACAGGGTGGTTGTTAAAGAGGGGAACTAGTAACTAGTCCTCACATGAGAACACGGAGGCGTTGACTAGTGAGTTAGCACTACTGGAGTCACGCCTGCGTGACAACCACGAACGGTAGTAACCCCTAGCCAGCCAAGGGAAGCGTGCGGGGCAAGTTAGCACGCAAAGAGCCCAAGGACGCTTGAAGGTCCTTCCGCGTGGCGTGTAGCCGCGCAAGGTGAATCTAGTCAGACGGGGACTGACGGTCTAAGAGAGCACCTCGGTTCAGAACCGAGTTAGTTATTCGATAGCCAATTAGATAGGAATTAGCGCTAGGCTTTAGTAAAACTAGTGATAGATAATATTGTGATTTCTGTGTGATGTGATAGCGACTGTTCTGCAAATGTAAAAGAGCCAACGGCAATAAAATGTTCATTCCATGCCTCTCACACGACTTGCAAGTTCCTTGTATCGGTGTGCGAGAAGTAATCCAATGATGCCTAACAACTTGAGTTGTTGACAGGCAGTAGGATTAATTGTGGTGTCAGAAGTTCGGCTTGAACCTCAGTTCAAGCGATAACAAGTACCCACGGCTCTAGACTAGGTTACAAATAGGATAATATCAGGATAGTTTAATTTCTGTTAGTGACATGACTTGTGCAGATTAGAACGACGTGCGGAGAAAATTGTGCCTATCGTGATGAAATAATGTTTATTTGTGTTTAATAGAATATTATATGTTTAAATCAGTGTATTTCAAAGTTGTAAGTATTCATATTACTATGTTTCTTCATTTCATTATGTTATTACTTATTTTGTTTGTGAATTATTGTTAAAATGATTCATGGCGGAGCAATACATCGGTCAGCGACAGTATTGATTTTTCCAGGCTAAAAATAGCGCTGCGCGTGTGACGTGGCACTGATTGACAAACAGTTGGGCCTCGCTACTGCAATCAGCTGTGAAGAATATACATTACGCCAAGCTGACGCTCGCCTGAATCTTTACGTTATTTGCATTAATATTGGTTTATTTCATTTAAAGAATGAATATATTTATTTATTTCCACATTATTATTGCATTTATATTTATTTCAAATGAATAATTGATTGTTTTCTGTACTTTTTCACCATTGTTTACCGTCACGAGGGCACTACTTTCATTATGCAAATTAGCTTTAGTCTACACAGTAGCTACATAGATTAAACTAGGTTAGTAACGATAGGCATATTACTTTAGAACGAAGACAGGACATTGACATTAAATATTAAATTACTATATTATAGTTGTTCGTGGGCATGTCCTTGTCATTATAGCAGATTGTCATGAAATTATTTATCGTTTGCCATATGTTAATTGTTGCTGCTCTGTAAACCAGGGTGAACAACAGCTGATTGAGTGACGTATGTGCGTGTCGAAGTACCAAACAAGGTGACCTGTGTAGATCACTCGTGTGTTTGCAGACGTACCAAACAGGGGAACCGGGTTTGCCTAGGGGTTGTTCCTGGGTCTCCGGAACATTGAGCTGAGTACACCTACATTTTTGGCTTGCATTGTGATTAATAGTGCATCTCTTTTTCAGCTTGTAATATATTAGCACATTTTTGTGCCCTGTTTTCTTCAGAACAAGACTTTGCCGAGCATAATCAAAGAATACATCTGCTAGTTCTCCAATATTTAGAAACATAATATAGCAAATATAAATAGCTAATTAAAGCATCCAGTTCAAGTTAACGCTAGCAACTACCAAACAACATGGCTACTTTAGCTGACTACATTAAAGCAGGCAAAGAAATGAATTATACAGGCAAGGAGCTAGAACAGTATGCCGATCAAAAATTTAAAGAAGCAAAAGATGCTGAAAGAAATGAACGTGCATTAGAAAGACAACACCAGATAGAACTAGCTGAGATTACAAAGCAGAAAGAATTGGAAGTTAAACAACAGCAATTAGAACACGATAGGGAAATTAAACAAAAGGAACTAGATCAGGAAAAGGAATTAAAGCAAAAGCAATTAGACCAGGAAAGGGAGCTAAAGCAAAAGGAAATAGATGAAATGGCAAGAGTTAAGGAAAAGCAAATACAGGTAGAATCAGAGACACAATTAAAGATGAAAGGTATGGATGTAGACTCACACGCAGAGATCAATGCTACTAAACTAAGAAGTCAACAAGAAGAAAATAAGTTCAACAAATACAAAAATATTATCAAACCATATTGTAAAGAAGATTCAATTTCTGCATGGACAGAGAACGTCGAGTATCAATTTAGATATCATCAAGTTCCTTTAGAGATGTGGGCCATGCTTTATATGAAGAACCTGAGTGGTGAGCCCCTTAAAGTAATAGAATCTATACCAACCGATCTTAGATCTGACTACCAATACATCCATGATAGGATAATGCAACACTTTTTACTTGATGCCCCTGGGTATCAGGTTCAGTTCTCAAATTTAAAACCTAAACCTACTGAGACTTTCATTGACTACGTCTCAAATGTTCAAAGTGTTCTAAATAGGTGGCTGAAAGCATCTAACATAGGGAAAGACTTTGATAAATTAAAGAACTTAATTGCCATGGATAAAGTAATATCCACTATACCATCCTCTTTTGCTAAATATTTGCAGCAGTCAGACATTGAAACCATAGAGCAATTTGAGAAAAAGGGATCGGCATATTTTTCTTCCAACAGAGATGTCTTTAAAACTTCAAATGACTCTGAAATAGTTTCCTTTGTCAAAGATCAATCAAAAAACTATCAGAGTAGTAAAAAACCATTCAGTAAATTTGATAAGAAAGACAGGAATATTGCTAAATGTATCCACTGTCATTTGTTGCATGAAACTTACTCAATGTGTGACAAATCGCCAAATTATCAGGCACATCTGGAAAATGTTATCAAAAAGCAGCAAACTAAAAGATCTGCATACAGGCGGGCAGTAAAATGTTTTTTTTTGTTCCAGCTATGGCCACTATTCGAACAAGTGGCTGGGCCGCCAACGTATGAAAGCGAACAATGCTATTTTGTTAGATACATCTTCTGACAGTGGCAGTGAGACTGAGTGTGATGGTGAGAATGATTTACCTTTTACCCAAGCTGAAGATGTGTGCTGTGTGACCGATGTGTTGTGCTATGACAATTGTGACCAATGCTACCAATTTCATGCTGACGGCAAACTTATATGTGGGCATAATGTAACATCCTCCGTAGAGAACGTAAATGCAGTTACAGCCTCCAGAGGCAACCTAATGTTTCACTCTGCAATGGTCAATGAGAAGCCATGCCAATGTTTGCTTGATAGTGGAAGCTCTATTATTGGTGTAAGAAAGGAACTGGTTAACCCAACAGATTATACTGGAGACTCTGTAAAATGCCGTACTTTCTCTGGTAAAATAGAAACCTATCCTCTGGCAAGAGCCCGTATAAATACCCCGTTCCTGTCTGGGATCTTCACTTGTGCTATTCTAGACAACCCTTTTACTGACTTAATTCTTGGGTGTCTACCCCAGCTGAAACACTGTACAGATGAAGAAATATCTGTCTGGGAGGAAAAGAATGGTTTCACTCCAGTAAACAGTGTTGATACCCTCAAACATCACAGCCCTAATAAAAGTGCTACACCTATACCACTTGAAGCTGATCAAGACGTAATGGTACTACTGCCAGACAAACATAACAAAACTGCAACTTCATGGCAAGGGCCTTTCAAGGTGATACAAAAACATTCAGATGTTGACTATGCAATATCAATAAACAGACACTTAAAGATATTCCATGTCAACATGCTGAAGCCTTACTACTCACGACTACAGACAGAAGTAGAAACTGACGAACATAATGCAATCACACCTGCTGATCAGACGACAGACGAACATAACGCAACTACACTAGTTAGTGAGACTGGCATATCCGACATGATGCATACATCTAGCGATAATACAGAATACACACTTAGTACCACCACTGTACTGAATCAGGTAGACGACGACGGAATGGAACTACCAGTTCCTATTGTGGACAAGACTGCCACATTAGAAAGCATACACATAGAACAGGGACTAACAGACAGTCAACGACGACAATTATTAGAATTAGTCACTGAATACAAAGACATATTTTCTGACATTCCAGGTAGGACGGACAGAATCGAGCACTCCATTCTACTTTCTGATTCTAAGCCTATAAAATGCAGGCCGTACTCCATCCCACTAAGTTATAGGGAGAATCTAAACAAAGAAATTCTTAATTTAGAGACTAGTGGGATCATCCAAAAATCCACCTCCGAGTACTCTTTTCCAATAGTCTTGGTTAAAAAGAAAGATTCAACAATTCGTCTTTGTGTGGACTATCGAAAGTTAAACAACGTCACCAAGATCGACGCAGAGCCTATCCCTTCCTGCGAAGATCTGATTCTTGACATGTCCACCTCTAAAATCTTTTCTAAACTCGATCTCACTAAAGGATATTGGCAAGTCCCAATGCAGTCTGAATCCATCCATCTTACTGCTTTTTCAACACCTTTAGGACTTTACGAGTGGCGTTTTCTTCCTTTCGGACTTCGAAATGCTCCTGCCACTTTCGTACGCCTCACTAGAGATCTACTTCATGGAGTGACGAATACTGTGACCTATATAGATGATATATGTGTGCATACTGATGACTGGACCACACACCTACTGAAACTGAGACACGTCTTTAATAGGTTGCGACTCTTTGGGCTCACTGTCAAACCGAGCAAAGTCGAATTGGGCCTAAAAGAAATTGACTTTTTAGGTCATGTCATTTCTGAAGGTCAACTAAAGACTGACCATAAAATCATCACTAAAATTATGAATCTGACCATGCCTACCAGCAAGAAGCAGGTCAGGAGCCTTCTTGGACTAGTCAATTACTATAATAAATTTATTCCTAATTTAGCGGAGATTACAAGTGTATTTTCCAATGTTCTAAAAGCATCTGTAAAATTGGATGTGAAAGATGCATTATTAATTTCTGCATTGTCAAAATTGAAATTTTTGTTTAGTAATGTTCCAATCCTCCGCTTGCCTAACCATAGGCTCGTTTATTATCTTAGGACGGATGCCAGCAGGATTTCCATCGCTGCAGTACTAGGCCAATTTTACGAGGGCATCTTCCATCCGATTTGCTACGTGAGCCGTAAGATCACACCCACCGAGTCTAGATATTCGATATCAGAGTTGGAAGCACTGAGCGTCATCTATGCGGTGAGAAAACTACATCGCTTCTTGGCGGGTGTTCACTTCATCGTCCAGACCGACAACTCCCCGATCACGGTCATACAGAATGGTGTTCATAGAAATGACCGGATATACAGGTGGTCGCTCATTCTGCAAAACTACACCTTCAGTATAGAGCATATTAAGGGGAAAGATAACATCTTAGCTGATACCCTTAGTAGACCGTCTGAGGTAGCAATACCAGAAATTGCCACAGAAGAGGGTAGTGTAGTACATGTCAACTTAGTGCAGTAAATTGATCTATGTTAAATATAAATAAGTGTAAATACATAGATATTATGTGCGTAACTAGGTACCAAGAACTGTGACCTACTCTGTGTCCGTAAAGATCAAAAGTAAGAACTTTACTCTGCAACTAACATATCACTCTGTGAATTAGGACAGCTCATTATTACTAAGCTCCCTATATGTTCCAGTGAATTACGTGTGTGAAACAGAGAAAAACTGTGTCAAATGATTACATACATATAGACACTAAAACAGTGGTCTACTACACAAGTAACTCTACCGGTAAACACCAAGAAGACACAAATATGACTGTGGAATGAATTTCAAATACCCACAAATGTTGTTTAAATAATATGCCAATGAAAGTATTTTCTAAACATTGATGGCAACTATTAACGTGAGGTATCGAAAAACCATGTATATAAACATAGAATGTGATATGTACAATAATCGTTTTAATATAGTTATGACAATTATCTAGATTATGTGATTATATTTTATGTTTAAAATTAGACATTATAATAAGTTTCATTCTTGCTTAGAGTAGCTAGATTAGTAATTTACCCATATATTTAGTTTAAAAGTAAATTAGAATAATAATTTAAAAACAACAACTAATTTAGAAATTTACAAAGTAACATTACCATTTAGTTTAATACATTTTACTTTATTTCATTCCATTTCATTTCATTCTAACTTAACCAATCCATTCAACAAACATTATCATTTAGTAGTATGAGTAGGTTACACTGTAATAGAATAAGTAGAATATACCATCAAACATATATCATTTACACTATTTAGAAAAACATCATCAATCCTATAGTAGTTTCATTCAAAAACATGACAATTATGATATATTACATATCACCCATTTTAGAAAGGTACATAACTTATCCCATTTCATATTACCAATGTTAGAAAGGTACATAACTTATTACATTTCACCTTACCCATTTTAGAAAGGTACGTAACTTATTACAACTTCACATTACCCATTTCAGTAAGCTATATAACTCATCTCACATCATTTTCAGTTTAGATAGTTAGATTACATCCCTTACATTAGATAAATAGTAACAGTAATGTAAGCCTGTTTGTATAATTAGAATAAGCAGTAGGATTAATTGTAGATTAGTTTTACCGCTAGGTTAAAATAAGTAACACCGTAAATATGTATTTCCAGAAATAATATTAGTATGGGAGTATTTAGATTAATATCCCAGTAGAATACAGTGGTTAATAATACCAGGGTACAAACCATCAACCTTGATGTAAATGTGGTGTAAATACTTGACTTGTGTAACAAATGACGCAGTCATTAGGCTCAAATGTAACCAACTGAGCCCAAAAAAAATTTGTACAGTGCCACTTCAAGATTTTTTTTCTTTTAAAATAACTATTTGGATCAAATACGTGTGACAGAAAAGTGAGTGGATGAGATATATGACATAAAACAGTGTGAAAAATGTGTGACAGAAAAGAGAATGAAAGATGTGTAACAGAACAAAAAGAATGAAAGAGGTGTGGCAAAGTTGAGAATATAAAATGTGTGACAGAAGTCAAGGTAGAATATGTCTGACAAAAGTCAGGTTAAATATGCCTGACAGAAGTCTAGGTAAAGATGTATGACAGAAATGAATGTAAGAAAGATGTGACAGAAGTCAACAGACAAGATGTGTGATAGAAAGGAGGGTGTAAGATGTATGACAACAGTCAGTATATAAGATGTGTGACATAAGTGAATGTGAAAGAAGTGTTAGCTATAATACACAATTTCATGATTTGACAGAAGTGTGAAAGTAAGAGTTAAGATAAAAGATGCAAGAGAGATGGTGACATCAATCTGCGGATCTTTCTGCCGCTCAGCAAGATTTTTTAATTTTCATTGCCATGATATGTTGGTTTCTATGTTGAATGCAGGTTGTAATGAATATGTTTTGTGTAGTTTAGTTTAGATTTTAGAGTATTTTAGGTCTCATAAGACGGAAACGTGGTTGCGGATTTGTACTATTCACATGTTCGTAACCAAGGTAACCGAATTATGACACTTGAAAAACTAACATACATACACATGATAGGTAGATACACGTGTTAGAGAGTAGATTATACTTATAATTACATTAAAACACGCAAACAACCAGAAAAACAAACATATAAATTGCAGACACTTTTATTAAATCCAAGGGAGATAATTTCAGGTCAGGGGACATAATAGACAACGAAACACTAACTTAACAGTGAAAGATGACTTTTCACGCGGAAGCGAGATAGGTAAAGCCTGTCGCTCACAGCTTGTATAATGGTTGTTTAATATTATATGGGGGACATGAAGCAATTCATGTGTTGACCCTAAGAAAGTCAACTTTGTATGGGTAGTGAGTTAATTTACTATTTGAGGGCAGGTCTTATATGACAACGGTCCGGTTCAGACATACCTCTAATTAATATAATATTGCGATTGAGAAGAGGGCTCACGCCAACCAGACAAGTTTGTGGCGATTGCCAGTAGCCAAGAAGAGTTATACTACATTGCGACATTGGTCAGTAAGAGTCTATTTAGTAGCCCAAAGCCAGGTTATCTACAGTCTTTGACAAAAATTAGAGAAACTAATTTTTTATATTCCCTTGCGTCACAACCGGGTTAAAGTTGATGACGCAACACAAGAGGGGAGGGTGTGTGTCAAAGACTGACGTAGAGGGTTCCTCGGGAATACCCTTAGATAGAGTAATAGGGAACATAGGACCCCAATTAGGGACAGGGTGGTTGTTAAAGAGGGGAACTAGTAACTAGTCCTCACATGAGAACACGGAGGCGTTGACTATTGAGTTAGCACTACTGGAGTCACGCCTGCGTGACAACCACGAACGGTAGTAACCCCTAGCCAGCCAAGGGAAGCGTGCGGGGCAAGTTAGCACGCAAAGAGCCCAAGGACGCTTGAAGGTCCTTCCGCGTGGCGTGTAGCCGCGCAAGGTGAATCTAGTCAGACGGGGACTGACGGTCTAAGAGAGCACCTCGGTTCAGAACCGAGTTAGTTATTCGATAGCCAATTAGATAGGAATTAGCGCTAGGCTTTAGTAAAACTAGTGATAGATAATATTGTGATTTCTGTGTGATGTGATAGCGACTGTTCTGCAAATGTAAAAGAGCCAACGGCAATAAAATGTTCATTCCATGCCTCTCACACGACTTGCAAGTTCCTTGTATCGGTGTGCGAGAAGTAATCCAATGATGCCTAACAACTTGAGTTGTTGACAGCCATGAATGCCTACGCCAGCCGGCACTTGATGATGATGATGATGATTGCCGTGTGACGATTCTGTGTAGTCACGTCATTTTCTTCGATTTTCCTAACGTTGTGGTTCGGGGATTCTTTCATCATCATCATCATATATTTACGTACGTATTTAGGGAGGGGGAGGAGGGAGGAGGAGGAAGAAGAAACAAAACTATGACAGTTGGCAGCACTGGAATGAGAGGAAGACGTGTAGAAAATTTCATCTCAATCGGATGGGCCGTTCGCGAACGCATAAAGGACATACAGACATACACACCCACACACAATGCCTTTTATATATAAAGATATATATATATATATATATATATATATATATATATATATATATATATGTGTGTGTGTGTGTGTGTGTGTGTGTGTGTGCGTGCGTGCGTGCGTGCGAATGTGTCTGTGTGTGTGTCTGTGTGCGTGCGTGCATGCGTGCGTGCGTGTGTGTGTGTGTGTGTGCGCGCGCAGATTTACCAACTAATAGAGCTAGGCTGGCGAAAAGGGCAAGTTTCGCTGTATTTCAAAGATCAAACATCATAACACTGTTCAAGAACAAGGAATCACGGAGTGACTATAACAACAAAAGGAGTGTCTCACTTCTACGTAGCGTTAAGACAATAGTTGGCAAAATTGTTCTGCGCATGCTTCAAGTCCTGGGAGGGCAATTCTACCCTGAAACAAAGTGTGACTTTCGACGGAACCGGTCTATCATTGATATGATATTCTTATTGCGACAGATGTCAGAAAAATGCCGTGAACAGAATAAATTTATGTTTATTGGCTTCATCTTTCTCACAATGGCTTTTGATTTGGTCACTCTTGAGGGTCCGATGTAGTTGCTAACCAACATCGGCTGCCCGCCAACTCTTCTGTCTATCGTGAAATCGTGCCAGACAGGCTTGAAGGTTTTAATCAAGTTTAATAGTACAACTTCAAAAGAGTTTAAAATCATGAGTAGAGTTAAGCAATGTTGTGTACTTTCCTTAACCCTCTTTGGAATGTTCTATTCACTTTAATTGAATTATGTCATTCGTAATCACGATGGATGTATATTCATTTACTTAAGTTCGGATGGAAGCCTCTACAATGCTCAGAGATTGAAAATCACGACCAAATTTAGGAGGCTACTGAACAGGAAATTGTTTATTGCAGATGATGCTGCGATTACGACCCAATCTGAGGAAGAACTGCAATGCCTGCTATCTGCATACTCGAATGCTTGTAATGAATTTTATTCTGCAATTAATAAAAAACAAAAAAAAGTGACACATATTATGATGCAAGGTGCAAATGTACTATCATCAATCTTTATTGAAGACGCAGAGATGGAGACAGTAGACCATTGATGAAGTCTGGTCAACTTACTCATACCAAAAAGATACGTGTAAACAACATTCATATCTGTGTGTGTAAATAATACTTGGTATTAAGTTGCAAGATGACACCACAAATACTAAAGTATTAGAAACATCAGGTTTTGCGATGGTTTGTTCCATACTCTGTCTGCATTGACGTAGATGGATAGGATACATTAGGAGGATGGACGTCGTTGGAATAACAAAGGACATACTGTTACAGATGGGGAAAAAAAGATCTCGGGGTCGGCCTCTTCTACGGTACAAATATGTTTGCAAGCGACGCATGATTAGTACAGGCATCATATTACACTTTGGTTGCAATTGCCTTTTGTCGCGTTACATGGAGGGCATAAACCAGAAATGAATAATTATTAGATATGTCACAAATAGATTGTGTGGGCTGTCAGATGGCGTTTTGGGGCAGGGCAGGGTAACAACATGTGCGCGGTTGAGTGGGAAGTGTAGAGGATCAGTTAGGTTTGTTTCATCGGGTGAAGAGAAGTGAAAAAGTTTAGTTTGTTGCGTGTAAGTTACACATATACCATATCTATACCATATCTAATTATACTGTATTGACTGAAACAATTGCTATAATTTTCTTTGCCTATTTCTGTCCCATCACCCATCGCGTGCAGATCGGCCTATAAAATATAGCACTATATACCCAACACGTCCCAAAGCGTGTCCAAGTATTCTTTACGTGTTACTTGTTTTTATTTCTGTTTCGATCAGTTGATGACTTTAACTGTATACAAATCAGTCATTACTTTAAGTCTATCCTAAACATACTTTACATGGAGAATAAACAAAACAGTTGTTACTTAACTCCCTTCTAATCATGTGATACAAGTAGGGATGGAACAGATAAATCATCATAGCAAAGTGCTAATTGTGCCTCAAGAGTGACCAGAGGATCTGGCAAACACTCAGCACTCCAAGGTAAGACCAGACGGAAACATAATATGATTTTAAAAGATACCATTTGTATTGGGACACTTTGCTGGGCGCTGAAGATGAGGACGGAGCACGTATAGTAATGTCTTGAGTGCTGTGATGTAGGTTCTTGACTCTGCTTTAGCTTAACTCATCTCAACATGTAGTAAATATTTTGTGACAGGACTGAGTTAAGAAAATAACCATATTTGGTCATGTAGGTAATTACGGAAAGAAAATGATCTTTTCACACAGTGATACTTATTGGGTATAAGGTGTTAAATCAATATTTGTTTCAGACTGATGGCCACTGGTTAGCCTGCTTGTCTGCCAGCTTAGTAATCATGTGTTTATAAAATACAATTGAGGTAGATCTATACAATTAACCTGGACTCCCAGGTCGAGACAGCATAAAACTGTCTCCAGGAAATGTCATAGAAAGTAGAGGAGACTGAGGTGATGCTGATCACGTCATCAGTCTAGTCTCGAATGGGCTGTAAAATTATTGGTCTAGCACCATATACACAATTCTGGTTGGGACGTGTAAAAGAATCGTTTACTTACTGACACACTTACCACAAGCCAAGTATGCCTTCAGACGTGTAAATTGGGTCCTTTACTTATTTACTTATTC
Organism: Cepaea hortensis; assembly: GCA_963921405.1. Classification (NCBI taxonomy): domain Eukaryota; kingdom Metazoa; phylum Mollusca; class Gastropoda; order Stylommatophora; family Helicidae; genus Cepaea; species Cepaea hortensis. The sequence continues at coordinate 40,705,360 of OY992896.1, forward strand.
ACTTGGGAACCCCGGTAGTGTAGTGACTAACCCGCCGACGTGGTGGTCAAGGGATCGAGAGCACACTGAGAAGAAGCTTTAAAATCGAATTCTCTCCCATGTCAACCCAGCCTAAAATGGACACAACGAAATGTCTGGGGAAGTGAAGGCGATCGGCGTGTTACTGACCACATCATCCCTGGAGTGCCGACTAGTCTATACAAATATGGGGCAAGCAGTATATGCCTGGTACACTTTAAGGTGTATGTTACTGTGTTTGACTTGCCTACACATTTACTTACTATGACGGGAGCTGGAAATGAAAGGGAAGTAAGAAAAGGCACTATACAAATTATCTTATAAAATTAAGGCCTAGTCCAACGGCTGAGATTGTCCGGCCTGCGGGTCGTATAAGGCCAGTTAAAACATTTGGTCAGGCCCTGCCAAGGCAACCGCAGGCGGGACTCGAAATTCAATCAATCTAGGGGGCTTTATAAACCATCATTAACAAATCTAGTAGCAACATCAATAAAACATTACATTTACACGCCTCACCAAAGCGAAGTCGTTCCATCAATCACATTACGGGTGAGTTAATTGAAATATAATGCTAGTCAATGTTGTTCTGTATGATTGATGACGTGTCCTATATGGTTGATTCTTAATGCCTGTAGCGTTGTGTTTAGGTCTTGTAGTGCTACTCCTCCTTATTTCTTATCTAGTATTAGTGCTTTGGTGTTGTATACTGTTGATTGTGTTGCTGTACGTGTTTGTTTATTGTCTGTTATTGTTAGTTTTGGGCGATCTAACACTGTAGCTAAATATAGTATCTAAGGAATGATGAATGTGTTTAAAGCTGTGCTTCTTCCACAATTGTTCATGTCTTGTATGTCCACCTATGTTGCATATCTGTTATTTGTTTTGTCAGTGAATGCCATGTTTCTGTATGTGCTTTTCTGAGCCGCATGAAATATAATTCCATATATTTCCATATATTCTGGAACTGGGTTTTCGTGTTTTGTATTTGTGCTTTGATCTCAAGCGTAGTTCATACACATGCTATTGCTTCTATTGTACTGGACTGATTTTTACCAGTGGATTAGCTTTCCCTATTACCTGTGTCACTCGCATCAGGTGAACCAACTCCGATTTGAGGTACTTGCAATTTACGTTCCCAAGTCAAGGACGAGAAGTCAACATTCCAGTCCAATTGACCGATGTCTTAACTGTTTGATCTGGGTGGGGGTCTAATTTTAAAGAATGTTGGTCTTTTATAGACCGGACAAAAATTATTTATTTCTTTTTTGACTAACATATCATGTTGCGTTAAGGGGTTAAAATAGTGTTTGTACTATCGAGGAAACACAACAGTTATGTTATAAAATTGCTGATGTACAAAATCAGACAATTAGGAATATGTGTTCTTAGACAACAGATTACACCTTTTTCTCTCCTAATGTACATAATTTAATTGCTGTCAATTTAAAGACAAATTTACAATATGTTTAGGGAAATGTTTGTATTTTTTAAATGAAATATATACTTATTTTTCTTTCGAGTGAAGTTACTCAAAAAAACAACCGCTTGGTAGTTATGCCCCATGGCAACTGGTAAAAGGGGGGGGGGGGGGGGGGGGTTCAATGCACATGGAAAGTCAATAAGTAATTCACACATGGCTGTAGAACAATAACTAAACATGATAACAACTTGAAAGGAGTTTATTTTTATTATACATTATCCCTTTATTTCTCAACATAATTTCCACCAACATTAAAGCACTTATCCCATCGTTTTATCAGTCCTCCCAAAACGGCCGCATAGAACTGCGTGCTCTGTTTTCTAAACCACGTTTTCACTTCACATTAAACTTCGGCGTCATTCGCGAAATGTCTCCAGCCAAGGTGGGTTTTCAGTGGACCAAAAAGGTGGAAATCGTAGGTTCTAAGTCGGGGCTATAAGGTGGATTTTTCAGAACTTCCCACCTTAGTTGGTTAATTTTCTCCTGAGTTAATCGAGCCGTATGTGGTATGGCATTGAAGGTTTCCACTCAGGCACTGAAACCGTTGCTGCAGCGATTGATCTTGAGGACGCATACAACAGAGTACCACTGGACTTTTTAATGTTTCAGCTTCTCGAACTAAACGTAAGTCCATTCCTCCTTAGTTGGATCGCTGCAGCCCTCTTCCAACGGAAAGTAGTTTTTAGATGTGGCAGTTGGACTTCGGAACCAACAACAATATATCCTGGCCTACCACAGGGATCATAATTATCTCCGGTACTGTTCAACGCCTACACAGTGAGAATCACCAGTGAGCAGATCACTGGACCTGGCAGGACATTGTCATATGCCGATGATGTTTTAGTGTATCGTCAGGGGAAGGATAGAGAGGAGGTTGCTGTGGAACTACAAACCGAACTCAATCGCATAAGTACTTGGTGTGATGAAGCTGGGGCAATGGTCAACCCAACAAAGGCAACAGTGACTTGGTTCTCGTTGAATAATCATATTGTCAGCAATCCAACACCAACTGTAATGCTGTGTTCAGAGACGGTGGAAAGAACGCAGGCAATGAATTACCTGGGGATACGGTTTGATCGAAGCCTTGCTTATAATGTGCACATAGACCAGGTGATAATAAAGGCCAAGCGGGGTTTGGCAGCGATGCGGGTGATGGCGGCAGTAAACTGTGAGCACCGCCATCTATGTCTTCTGTACGAGGGGCTGGTCATGTCTGTTTTGGAGTATGCAATGGCAATCTTGACTCTCAGCCATAAGCAGAAAGAAAGGATGGAAAGGATACAGAATGAAGCTATGCGCATTATTCTTGGATGTACAAGAGATACAGCATGCAGGGCGATGCGCTACCTTCTTGATTTTCCAACCATTGAAGAGAGAATACAAGTTTGCAGGGCACGCGCCTACCTCAGAATTAACGCAAACACACAACATCCACTGCATAGTGAAATTAGGAAGGTGAAGGGCAGCAGGTTAAAAAGAGGACGATCGTGGATGGGTCAAGCCGAAGACATTCTTCAACAGGTGTGTTCACTTGAGGACTTAGAACCTGGCGAGGAGTGGGTGCAAGTGCCAACAGACTTCTGCACATCCTTTTCAGTTTGCATCCAACTAGATAGAAAATGCAGACAAGAAAATCCGGCTGCTGTTGAGGCTGAAGTACAAGCGTTGATTTTCGAGAATTCGCTAGACGGTGACGCGGTCATCTACACAGATGGGTCGGTCGTCCGACATGTGAGAAGCTCATGGGCCTTTACAGCTCGGGCCGGAGGGAGAATTGTGAAGGAGGACTCTGGTGCTTTCACTGAAACCACAAGTAGCCTGACCATGGAAGTCATGGCAGTAAGTAAAGCAATAACATGGCTCGAGACACAGACATTCACTAGGGCTTGTTTCCTTAGCGACTCAATGAACATGATCAAGAGGATAGAGGAGGGGTCGATCCGAAGAGAATGGTTGCTGCCTCTGAAGCGGTCTCGTCTGGCAAAGATTAGTTTCATCTTCGTGCCAGGGCATGCGGGAGTACAAGGAAATGAGCGGGCTGACAAGCTCGCAGGTGAGGCTACTGTGGAGGGCGGACGCGCCATGGACCAGGCTGACATTCTGAATGCTCTACGTGAAGTGAGACTTTTGCGAGAATCAAGTGATGACTGTGAATCTACAACAATGGCCAGACTGCGAGAGCAGCAAATTAAAAGAGGGGTGGCCAAACAAGAACACTACGCAGGAAGATTGATAAACCAACACAGAACTGGCGTCGTTAGCCGCTACACGCTGCGGGATTTGCTGAGGAGGGGATCCGAGCACTTATGGACTGAATGGTTCGATGTGCAACGAGGATGATCTGTCGACTAACTAACTAACTAACTAACTAACTAACTAACTTACAGATATACACATTAAACTTGGTGGCCAGGTGTGGTTCCTGAGACGAATTATGCAAATTCCTTAGACTGCCAGAGTAACTATTAACGATTGCCTGAAAGAGGCTCAAGAAAATAAAACATTATATACAAAAATAAGAAAGAGACAAACAGCTTTCTTTGGAACGTGATGAGAAGAGAGGCATTGGAGAACACGTGACAACTTGAAAGATCAATGGGACGAGAGGCAGAGGCAGGTCAAGAGTCATGACGGGGTTGTCAAGGGCGACCTCCTTTTTGTCAGTTTCATTCTAGCCTTCCTACAAGGCAGACAGTCTTGGTGTCCAGTAACTGTGTAAATGAGTATCTGTAAAAAATTGACCATTCTTGTTAGGAAGAGTTGTTCTAGAGAGGTAAGCCTGTAATCTACGAACCTGTTCCGTTGTTGTGATCGGGAAGTCGTTGTTTTATGTGAATAAAAGTGCTGTTGTTTCAATTATGCCTTTCAAGGTCAACTGTCCGTTAGGTGGATTGAGAACTGGCTAATGACTGTTCATCATTCTATTCTAGTAGCTTTCGTAGGTTTTTAAAGATCTTGAAACGTGTTAGGGTTAGACAATCAAAGGTAAACCCTTAAATTATATCTCAGCAGGTAAATAAATATCGTCGGAATCCTTTCTCGGAGAGTTTAGTGAAATTCGTCTTTCCATCATCCTGTGGCGTGTCGTACAATGTACTATCTAATTTGGCATTTAGGTACTTAGGTCGCTGGTGTCCTTACTTTATAGTAGGGTTGATTCGAAGAAGAGGATGAAGTACTATCACTATCACGATTCTATGCAGGATTGTTATTTAGGGCCATGATTCTTCATAGAGAATATTTCTTTGAAAATCTATCAAATGGGATGTTTTCTGGTTGTGGCAGATCGTCTGTGATCTGTACTGTTAGATCTGAAGCGGGTATTGAGGGTGAGGAGAGTGATAACTGATAGGTGTAGATAAGCAGTGGGATATAGCTGGGATTATTCACCAGGTTCTCTTTTTGTATCTTTTCCAGATAACCGCTTTTTTCGTTGTTTGATACAACACACGAAGGGAAGATAACATCGCGCGACTGTATATTATCAAGTGTTAATGGCAGCTGGAAACTCGATATCCTAATCATGGAAGAACCATTCAACAAATGTCGATTTTAAACCTCTATTGAGCCTATACTCGAGGGCGTCTTTGTTTACAACATCGTCATCTTCAGAAGAAGGGAGAGAAGAGTTTACGAGTGAAATTCCTTTTTCTAGTTTTCCACGTTTCGAACACCCGCAGACAATCGTTACAATCACCTTACTTTTCAATTTCCTAATGATGAATTCCACAACCAAACAACACCACATAATATATGTATACCGGCTGCCTGGCCGAGGGGTTAGCAGCTTTCTCCATTAACCCCGAATACTCTCGTGGTCGACATGAGCGCACGAGAATTAGAAGTGGTTCGAGTCGCGTCAGTGACTTATGAGAGTATGGAGCCGGAAGCTCAGAAACTCGTGGCGTGCTGATGAGCGTAATCTAGCCTAGGAATCAATATACAGCTGAAAGATTCTGGTGTTGACCGCAATATCCTGAAACAGGATGGAAACGCGGGAAAAAAAAATATAAAAAATATATATATATGTCGGTAACTTCTTTTATTTTAAACAAATTATATTCAAACGAGTTATGGTTATTTGTTGTTCTTTTTTAAGTCGCACATCTCTTATATGACGTTGCAGTCAACAACGGCATTTGTCATCTGTTGTTGATGTTCTTGGCAAGTTTACGCTCAGTAGTTTAGTTATGGATATACTACATTACAAAGCACACGCCTTAGTCTAAAAATCCATGGGACATAACTACTAAACAGTTCTTTTAAGTAACGTTACTCAAATAAAAATGCATTTATGTTGTTATTAAATAATGACATAAAGTATTCTAAGCTTTTTTTAATTTTATAAACGTTATTAGTAATTTTTTTGTTTAAATGCAAGATAAAAGTTAATCTATCTTTTAGAAGCTTCTAAGAATAACTACATTATTTTGTAAATATTACAATTTTACAACCCATTTGTTTGTTTCCTATGCATAATACATTAACTGTTATATATAATGTAATGTAGCTTGAATGAAAAAGAATCAAAATTTTTGTCCGGTCTGTTAAAGGCCAAGAAAGGAGCATGGTTGGATTAATGTCTTTGTTTTATTTTAATTCGCTTATGCTTTACAGGACATCGCTGTCAACAGCAGCATCTTTCAGCTGTCTGTTGATTTCTTGGCAAGATTACGCTCAGTAGTTTGCCATTGCTTTCTGAGCGGCCGGCTCAGTTATCCCGCAAGTCACCAGCAGGGGTAGAACCGCTTCCAGTTCTCACCCGCTACGAGACTCTGCGTGATAAACGGGATTACGGAGAAAGTGGTGTAACCCCTCGGCCAGAGAGACCGGCGGATTAATGTGTCCATAACAGAAACGGGGATATAATGGGTCTGCTCTGGCCTCTATGGAACCGCGAGTCCTTAAACAATAATTAAATTAAATTAAACCATGTGAGTGCTGGTCGTTAAGAAAGCAATCGCAAACTTATGAACATAAACAGGCAAACTATTTTAGGGTATGAATGAGATGTCCTGTAATGGATATGGAACTAATTAACCTAATACGTTTCAGGGATTAGTAATTTCGTACAAAGCACTGCAGAAAGATGCTGTTCTTTTTTTGTTGAATTCCGTTTTCCACCATTCTCTCGCTTTGAATTCGAGCGTTGTTCACACACATGCTACTACTACTGCTAGTTGATACTACTAGTGAGTGCACAGTACTTATTTGTTTTGCCTTGTGGGTTAGCTTTTCCCATGTGTCCGCCTCCTTCAGGCGAACCCACTCTGACTTTTGAGGTACTTGTAATTCACGTCTCCAAGTCACGGACAAGAAGTCAACATTTAAGTGCAACTCACCTGCATGCGGAACGAACCCCCTATCGTGGTCATCGGAGAGAGGTTATGTCTACTACCGTTAATTTCCGTGAATTTTGAGAATATACTGATAGCGTGAGAAGCTAATTTCATTTTATTGTTAAACTTCATCCTCTCAGACTTAAACACCCTGATGCCGTATCATCATTGATAGCATGTACACACGATAATAGTAGTCAATAGAAGTGAATTATTCTCACGATTGTAGCCGCGCCATTTCTCGTGTGTGCTGGGAGTCTGTAAGCCAAAGTAAATGGAACTTGTACACACCTTAAGGCGTACTGGGCATATCCGATCTGATCTGTAGAAAAAAAAATAACTGTCCACCTAGTTCAACCAGCCTCAGTGGCGTTGGTTATAGTTATGATGGTTCACAGTGTGTGTTTAGTTTCTATCGTTTTCTAATTCGAAGTGTTTGTGTCTGTGACGTCAGTCGAGGGATTGGCCGGTGGGTACTCCTTTGTGTCAGTTTCTTCCTGTTTTTCCGTTCGTCAGTGAAGGCTCCTGCTAGTCTGATTATTAGGACTCTTTATTTGCTTTTTTAAAGGCTGTATTTCTTTGGGCTTCTTTGAATACTTTGGAGTACTCTTTTACGCTCATGTCACTTATGGATATGTAGGACTTCTCCTCTATGCTTTCATCAGATGTCTGGTAGGATACTGGTTTCTCCTTGAGTGTCGTGGACATCGTGGGTGGATCATTGGTCTTGGTTTGATGTTTCTGGCCGGTCTTTGGTTTGGCTTCAGCTTGCGGATTCCTTGTGGTCTTATAATTGGTTTCCGCTGGCTTGTTTTGGGCAAGTTCGCTTTTGGCTTTCAGTAGTTCTCTCTCTCTCTCTCTCTCTCTCTCTCTCTCTCTCTCTCTCTCTCTCTCTCTCTCTCTCTCTCTCTCTCTCTCTCTCTCTCTCTCTCTCTCTCTCTCTCTCTCTCTCTCTCTCTCTCCGTTTTGATTGCTTGCAGAATTTCTTCGTTCTCTTTCATCATCTGGGCCATGCATTCCACCGCTTGCTTGATGTTGCGCTGGATTTCCTTCATGTCGTCCATTAGTTTTCTTTGTCGCCGGTTGGTGTCGGTGTCAGACGTGCCTTGATTTTTTTCTTCAGCTCATCAATCTGGCCTCGGAGCTGAGATTTTTCAGCCTCTGAGATGTATGTGGCTGTCTCCCACCTCCGCAGTGCTTCCTTGTATGGTGTCTTTGTCTTTATGGCGGTCTTTGTGTCTTTGGAGCTACGGGCAGCCCAGGTATCTTGCTCCGTGTTTGCCAAGGCAGTTGGCTCACTTTCTCTTCTCAGGCTTTCGGAAGTCCTTGTCCTGTTTGACCAGCCGACATTCCTTGAAGGCGTGGTGTTCTGCGTAGTATCGACATATCTCTGTCTTGCTGTGACATTTTGTTCTGCTGTGGCCGGCCCTCTGGCATCTTGAGCATTGTGTGATTCTCGGGATGATTCGTTCAGACTGTTGAACTTTCTTGTTCATCGACACTTTGATCGGCATCTCGCTCCCCTCTGTTGTCACCACCGCTAGAGTTGTAGGAATCTTAGAGTAAGCAAGAAGCCTTCAGGATTCGGATGGGAAGATTTTCTTGTTGTAGCTGTTTCTCCTTTTGATAACCCATATGATCGTCTGCAAGCCCGTGTTGCCGACTTTTGTGTCTTTCTGCTCACTTTGCTCCTCAGTAGTTTTGAATCTTGTCTGTGGTGGGTTGTCGTCGCCCTTCCTCGTGGTCACTTTATTTGAGGTTACTATGGGTTCTGGCGCTTTGCTGCAGCTCGCAGGTAGTTTCTCTCATCTCGTCTTATCGGCGGCTCCTACGCGGTTCATCTTGAACATCAGGTGACTTCTGGTTTCAGGTTTGGACCGTGCCATTTTCTCCCCCGTACCAGGCTTCTTGAACAGTTGGGTAACTTCATCTCGATAGCGCTCCACAGTTGGGTAACTTCATCTCGATAGGGCTCCACAGTTGGGTAACTTCATCTCGATATCGCTCCGCAGTTGGGTAACTTCATCTCGATAGCGCTCCACAGTTGGGTAACTTCATCTCGATAGCGCTCCACAGTTGGGTAACTTCATCTCGATAGCGCTCCACAGTTGGGTAACTTCATCTCGATAGCGCTCCACAGTTGGGTAACTTCATCTCGATAGCGCTCCACAGTTGCGAATGACTGGGTATATGGTGCTAGACCCATATTTATATCGACCATTGACACAAGGTGGGTGATGGGGTCAATATCTCGCCGACCAACTTCAATTCCCCAAGTTCTGTCCAGGTTCCCATCTTAGACTGGACTGGCCTGGCATACCTGGTCGATTGTTTATAAAGAAAAAGTTCTTCTTGATGCGGATTCCAGCCTATAATCACCCGGCCAGAGGCTTTGATCTAGATTTAATGGTCTTGTTTCAGTAGTCTCTCCTAGGCAATCGTTGTTAGTAACTGTGACAATCAAAGGAATTCGCAACATTCGTCTCAGGAACTACATCAGGCCACCAAGATTTATTTGTATATTTGTTATGCGAATAAGATGACCTTTTGTAGGTGTTTGTTTTCTTATAACCAGTGCTTAGGGGAAAACGAGACGAGAAGTTCCACAATTAATTCTCGCGACATACAGATTCTAGGATTCTGAGGCAGCGGCGGGAGAATTTTAACAGAGCGCTTTGCGTTGATTTCTATTGTATGAAACGTTGGTCGTTCAGAAAGCTATGACAAACTACTGAATTAAACGTTATCTAGTAAATCACTGTCAACCAATAAATACCGAGATTGAAGAAACGTAGAGTTAAAAAAAAATAGAATGTTTCATTATGCTTTAAAATCTTCGTTTCATTAATATTATTTAGTGAGGGTAACAGGGTAAATATTCTTAGATGTATTGACCTTGTTGATTTTTATGTTTACTTTCAGGCTTGCCAGAATGAACAGCTGGGGGTCTTATTTAGCGGGAATATATATTCTTTGGGCTGCAAGTTCAAAAGCGTCTCTGAAAAATGGAGCGCAGACAATCTCAAAATAAAGGGTAAAAGAACACGCGAAACAGTAGGGGCACACAGACACACAAGACATAACTTCATCACGCTGACATATAAGGAGAACTAACTACACCACTAGAACTAACTACACCACACAGACATAAAGAAACAATTACATCACGCAGACATACAAGAAACAACTACTATGGGTATAGATGTTGATACTCCTGCTACGATGGTTATTGCTGTTCCAACCAACGACTACATCATATAGGGAGAAAAAAAAAATATGTAACAACAACAACTATACCATACAGTGAGACAAGAAACGGCTAAACCACACACTGAGACTAGAACCATCTACAAAAAACAGTGAGACAAGAATCAAAAACATTATACAATGAGACGAAAAACAAGCACATCCTACAGTGAGATCAGAAACAGCTAAACCACACAGTTAGTCAAGAAGTAGCTACATCACACAGTGAAGCAAGACACAACTGCGAGGGGAAGTCAATAAGTAAGTCACAAGTGGCTGTAGAAAAATAACTAAATAAGATAACAACTTGAAATCAATTTATTTTTATACATACATTGTCCCTTTATTTCTCAACATAATTTCCACCAACATTGATGTATATATCCCACCGTTTTATTAGTCCTTCTAACCGGCTGCATAGAACTGTGTGCTTTGTTATCTAAATCTCGTTTTCATTTCACATTCAACTTCGGCGTCATTCGCGAAATGTCTCCCGCCAAGGTGAGTTTTCAATGGACCAACAAGGTGGAGATCTCTAGGGGCTAAGTCGGGGCTATAAGATGGACGTTCCAGAACTTCCCACCTTAGTTGGTTAATTTTCTCATGAGTTAATCGAACCGTATGTGGCCTGGCATTGTCATGAAGAAGCAACACTCCTCTAGTCAGCAGTCCTGGACGTTTTCTTCGGATTGCATCATGAAGCATCGATAGAACTTCACAGTACGATTCAGAATTCACATTTTCACCTTTATTCTTGAAATTCGTTAAAAACACTCCTTGACAATTGCAGAACGGACGCTTCTGTTGCAATCTCAACAGGATGACCAGATCGGATTTCATTAACAAATTTAGAGCGTCCTTGAGAAAATTTTTCTTCCCAGCTACGCACCGCTTTACGCGACAAACATTTGTCAGCATAAACAGGAATGTCCTTTGCAGGCAGCCCCTTTTCCCACAAACAACGCACAACAGCACGTTGCTCTTTGATTAAATACTCTGTAAGTACAGTCGCCATTTTGTGTCTGCGCTGCGCATGAGACACCTAGCGCCACCTGACGAACGGGAATATAAAGTTCGATGTTGCTGTCACCTAATGACACCTGTAGAACACACCAACTACATTTACCTGCCAACCACAGAACTGTGTGACTTACTTATTGACTTACATCGTACATCATACAGTGAGACAACAAACAGCCAAACCACGCAGCTAGAAAAGAAACAGCTACATCGTACAGTAGGACAAGAAACAACTACATCATACAGTGAGACAAGAAAGAACTACATCATGCAGTGAGACAAGAAACAGCTACACCACACAGTGCGACAAGAAGCAATTACACAATACAGTGACATAAGCCATTACTGCACCATACAGTCAGGCAACAAACGACTACACCACACAGTAAACCATGAAGTATCTACCACACATAGATATAAAAATATAACATACACTATACAGGCAGACAAGAAACAACGTCATCATTCAGTGAAACAAGAAACAACTATATCATACAGTGAGGTAAGAAACAACGACATCATACAGTGAGATAAGAAACAATTACATTACACAGTGAGACAAAGAAAAGGTGCATCACACTGACATACAATAAACACCTACATCACAAAGGCATACAACAAACAACAGACAATCAAGCAACAAAGACATCATACAGTGAGACAAGAAACAACTACATTATACTCATATACATTGGCACCTTGCTACAGGAGCGAATGTGATTGATCAAATCAATATGAGGAGTAAACGTTCGCCCACAATGGGTGCATGTAAACATATGGTTATTTCCACCATCACGCACCATCTAACGTCTCACACCCTCAGTGTATGACCTATCAGCAATAATTTCCTTCTTTGTCTATATTGTATTTCAGATCTTTGCTCTTCATGCAAAGCTATTAAAGGTTACTTGCTCTCGCTCACACACATCGTTGTACAGCACCAACCAAGATCTTTTACCAATCTGTAATTCACCAAAAGACATGTCCTTTGATATTCTACCGTCGTCCATCCTAATAATGTGTCCTACACATGTATGTCTACGAAGATTGAGTATGGAAAAAACCGTCACCCAATCTCATCTTTCTAATACTGCA